>CM067331.1:113867500-115067500 GCA_034376525.1 Nicotiana benthamiana
CCATGGATCTAAGGTCCAAAATATGGAAGAAACAAGCGTTTCCACGACTCTACCACCCAGTCAATTCTGTTCAACTTAATTCCTCTTTCATGGTCACATATCTTTCCTGCTAAGGAATGGGAAATCTTTCTCCTGTTACATCAATCCAATTTTCATTTCATCAGGGAAAAGCCATCTTTTTCTCAACAATGTCTTTGTCATTTGATCCAATAGCGTTCCGTTAGATAGGAACGGATTTGATAAATACTGAAACTCTCAGATAGAGTATTAGAACGGAAAGATCCATTAGATAATGAACTGTTGGTTCTAAGCCATCTCTGACGATTAATCAACAATTCGAAGTGCTTTTCTTGCGTATTCTTGATAAACTAGCGTTTATATATAGATGTAGGAGGGTCTGTTTGGGAAGTAAGAAGCCCCTTTGACATCTCTTCATCTGCAAATAATTCTCGATGTGAAAACACAGAGCCAGGGGCTGATCTTTGAATAGGAAAAAGAGTGCCTCTGCAGGGTGCCAAATGAATTGGCTTATTCGAAAAAGGCCTTGTTCTTTGGAAGATCTATCTCGTGTCTGGTACTGCATGGTTCCACTCTGCAAGAACTCCGAATCATTCTCTTGAAGCTTATTCTCTTCATCATAAATAATCCGCTTGCCACGAAATGACCTGGACCAATAGGGAAATCCCAATTCATTGGGCCTTTCGATACAATTAAATAGAAAGCCCCAAGGGTTCCATATTCTAGGAGCCCAAACTATGTGATTGAATAAATCCTCCTGCGGGTTAAGGGCACCTTCTCCCTCCCCTTCTTCAAACTCCGATTCATATTTTCATAGAGAAATCTTTGATCAAGGATAAAACAAGAGCCGTTCTGCATCATATCCAAGGGATTCCTCAGTTCAGGTCGAAGAAGCAATGTCACTCAATCATTATCAAACTGACATCAATCTTTTTCTGTCCGTGAAGATCCCACCAGAGCGCCTTCTACTTCTAAATAGGCCACGAACTAGATCAGAATCATTCTCAACGAGTCCATAAGAAGTGATCCCATTTTTTTCATCGGCTCTGGATAAAGACCAAAGATCTTGAGCGATCGATCCGACAGAACAACTCAAAAGATAAAGAAGTATCGTTAATCTCTTCATACTCGTTCCAAGTTCGAAGTACCATTTGTACAAATAAGAATCCCCTTCGGTACATGATTTCTTCTTCATATAGATAGATATATGATCTATGGAGCAATTACTTAGAAGTACATTTTGTGCTACAGCCCTTCCTATCTGATAGAAAAGGATCCCATGATCCTGAACCGATCTAACGTGGGATCGCAAATTCCAAGTTTGTCTATGAAGAGCGGATCTAATTGTATGAGTGTATATAATTGATTTCTTCTGTGTAATACTAATTGATAGGACCTCATTGGTAAGTGCTACAAGATCTCGTGCATTGGAACCCATGGTTATGGACCCGAATTCTTTAGTATGGAACATTTTCTTTTCCAAGTGAAATCCCCTAGTATATGAAAGAGTGAAAAAGTGCTTTCGTCGTTGTGGAAGAAGAAGCCTTCGTATCTTAATAATTATTTAATTTATTCGGAGCTATTAGAGCGGGATCCACTTTTTGGGGAATATGAGTCGAAGCAATAACACGAATATTTCTAGTAGAACATCTTTCACAATCCCTGGAGAGATGGTTCACTAATAGACCGAGGGCTAAATCATTCGACTCATTCACATCTAGATCATGAATGTTTGGAATCCATATTATGCAAGGTGACATAGTTTTTGCTAATTCGAACTGAAGGGTGATATAAAATCAGTCTATTTCCAGCATCATATCCATAGTTAGCCCATTCATCCTAGTTAGCAGTTCTAGCTCCGTATCAAGGTCATGATCGATATCGTCACTAGCATCAAGATTATCACTATCATTAATATCGTCACTATCATCAATATCGATCTCATCAAGAAGAAAACCTTTAGGCTTGTTATCCAGGAACTTGTTCAGAAATACCGTAATGAAAGGAACATACGAGTTTGTCCTATAGAACCTATCACTAAAATATCCCTAGAGGGGGATAAGGCTAAGCGGAGCGAAAAGGGCTTTCCATGAGATGGGAAATGAAAACTATTTTCCCCACACGAAGTTTGTGAATAAGTGATTAGCTGATAATGAGCAAGGAATATCCGTCTTTCTGCTAAACAGGATGGATTGAACTCATTATTCATTAGATGCTTTTTCTGAATGTCAACTAAGTATCATAAGTAAATTGCTCCCGGTTGTTCAATCATTTGATAACCAGAGTCATTCTTCGATAAACGGTCACTATAAGTCAGACTCAATATAATTTGATCAATCCTATTTTTTGTCGTTAAGGTGGAGAACTGAACCAAGAATTCTCTTTCTTCATCATCAATCGAATCACTGTTCGCGACCTAGGATTCTATTTTATCATCAGTCCAATCCCCGTTCACGTTTTTTTCTTTTTCTTATCAATGAATAGATCTCTTTACTTGTATGACTTAGATGTCTCGTATTTCTCAAAAACGTGATTCGATTGATAGGATTTGGTATGAGATCGATGATCTCGATGAGATTGATATTCCAATCTTTCTTCTTAGAACGTATTGATTTGACCCCATAAGCGGGACCAAGCATGTTGCCGCCAGAAGCATAAGCCCGTATTTCTTCTAGAGAATCTCCTAATTGCTCCAGAGCAACTAGAAAGAGATTCTTTAACCAGAAAGAATACGGTTCAGATGTAGGAAACCTATCCAAAAGTTTTCGCAACTTAATCATAGATGATGGAATCATCAAAGATTTGACCTTTTCAAACTCTGTCTGTAACTCACTAGAGGCCCGGGAAACAAAGAGAAGATGTGTGCAAATGAGACCAGCAACAAGAAGAAGGAAAAGGATTGAATAGAGGAACTCCCGAGCATTTGGCGATCTCAGATGTGTCGATATCAATGGTGACTCATTATTTCGATGAATCATTTCTTCGGGCAGAAGAAGATTATGTAAACACTTACTCGAGATCTCACTCATCAGATTCCATTGTGGAAGACACAATTTTTTCTGAAGAATTCGCCATGATATACCTTATCCATGCATAATATCATGAAAAATGGGTACAAATTTTTGATTTCTACTTAGTATTGGCAATAGGTCTGAAAAAGTATCTAAAAATATTAAATTTAGATATTTGTACCCTGTCGAAGTAAGGAACCATGTCATATATGTTTGGAATAGATTCCATTTTGAGAGAGTTGAAAAGGCACTATTTCATTGAAGGTTCTATACATCTGGCCTTTCTCAACGCATTTCTTTAGACAAAGACTCCGTTTTTCCTCTTTTCGGATGATAAATCTTTCTCAGAACATTGGAGTGTGAATCAAACCCATGTTTGAATTGAAATTGAGATACTGATGCAAGTTCTTCCCTTCTGAATCAGATAGATTCATATCTGAAAGAGGTTGATAATAAGTTCTTTCAAAATTGACTATTTGCCCCTCTGTTAGAGGTGTTCCATAAATGTCTGCGATCGAGTAAATAGCTCTACGAACGAATGGATCGGATCGACTTGGAAAATGGTAAGATTTGTACAAGTTATACGTTTTGTCACCACTTTGTACAAAATGGTTAGGTATGAATATGTTAGATACCTGTGACTCGATTGGTGAAATAGTATCTCTCCCCCAAAAAACATGTTTTTTTACCGACGCACAAAGAAAATATTTTGTTGCGAATGAACAAGATATTGAGGAATTGCCCATACGTAAAATCAGAATTATTGATACGGGCCTTTTCCACAGAAAAGGGGAATCTTGTGTTCCAATAGAAACAAAAGTGATGTGGATTATTCAAGAATCGAAGTCGATTTGCTTTATTAAAAGAAGATATAAGTATGGACTAGAGTTTTATTATTAAAGTATTATTAATAATTAAATAGGTAATGATTATTGCTCAATACATTGGTCAACTGATAGAAAAACCAACAATCACTTAAATAATAAAACTCTAGCCTAAATCCCACACTAAGACAATGGAGCATTTGACAGAGCAACATGAGTTTTATTGACGGGTAGGCGAATCCCCCCAAAACCCTCGCACACTTCTCATCGAATATCATCTTCCGTTGCGTTTTTGGGGCGATGCAGTTCTCACAGCTTGTTATTTAGTTAATCGAATGTCTTCCTCTCCCATCCAGAATCAGATACCATATGCAGTATTGTCTCCCCAATCACCCTTATAATCTGTTCCCCCTCGTGTTTTTGGGAGCACTTGTTTCATTCATAACTTAGCCCCTGGAAAAGATAAGTTAGCTCCTCGTGCTCTCAAGTGTGTCTTCCTTGGTTATTCTCGTGTTCAGAAGGGATATCGTTGTTACTCACCTGATATTTGTAGGTACTTTATGTCCTCTGACGTCACTTTTTTTGAGTCTAAACCTTTCTTTAACTCTTCTGACCATTGTGACCACCTTGATATATCTGAGGTCTTACCTATACCGACCTTTAAGGAGTCTACTATAGATCTTCCTTCACCTTCCACCACAGAAGTCTTACCCGAGTCTACTATAGCTCCTCACTCACCTTCCGCTACAGAAGTCTTACCCATTCCAATCGTTTGGGAGTCTAGTGTGGCTCCTCCTAGACTCCCTTCCACAGGAACACCACTCCTGACATATCATCGTCATCAGCACCCAGCATTAGGCCCTAGCTGATACACGTCCTGCACCTGACCCTGCTCCTAGTGCGGACTTGTCTCTTCCTAATACACCGATTGCACTTCGGAAAGGTACACGAACCACCCTTAATCCTAATCCTCGTTATGTCGGTTTGAGTTATCATCATTTGTCATCACCCTATTATGCTTTTCTATCTTCTTTGTCCTCTTTTTTCATCCCTAAGTCTACAAGTGAATCATTGTCTCATCCAAGGTGGCGACAAGCTATGATTGACGAAATGTCTGCTTTACATACGAGTGGTACTTGGGAGCTCATCCTCTTTCTTCAGGTAAATCTAATGTAGGTTGTCATTGGGTATATGCATTCAAGGGTGGTCCGGATGGTGAGGTTGATCGTCTTTGTTAGATAATACGCTTAACGCTAGAGGGGGGGGGGTGAATAGCGTTATAATAAAATTTAGCGTAAACTTGCGGAAATTAAAATTTGCAGGAAATAATTAAGTGCGTTAAATAAACAAAAGGAAAGAACGCACCGATGTATTCTGGTTCACCACAACACGTGGCTAGTCCAGTCCCCGATAGACTCTCTCGAGATTTTCCACTAACTTGTCAAGCTTACGGGTGCTCAACAAACCTTTACAACTTAAGGACACAAGCCTTAACACTTTTGCTCGAAGATACAACACTCCAAGACTTCAACCAAGGAAACACAAGTTCCTTACAACAAGAGAATCACAATTCTCTTACAAGTGTACAAAACACTAAGCACTCAAACAAAGCACTCCTTAATGAGTAGATATGAGTAAAAGAAGTAGGCTCAAGATTACAACAACTATGGACAAGACTTTGGCTCTCAAAAGCTTTATGAAATGAATATAAAATGATAAACAATAATATGCAAGCTTATAGCAATAGAATGATCAGTTGTTGTGTGTTGTTGTTTTTAAAACACTGAAATGAAGCTGTATTTATAGTTGAAAAACTTAGCATTACCGTTGCCTAATTGCCAATTAAGAGTTGCTGATTTTACTCTGTGACAATCAATTGTCAGGAAGCCACAATCGATTGTTTGCCAATCGTTCCAAAAATCAATCCCAGATTTTACGCTTAACAATCGATTGTCCAAGATCAACAATCGATTATTGGCAACGTTCAAAAAATCATTTCCAGATTTTACGTAAAACAATCGATTATACCAAATCAATAATGAATTATTCAGCAACGTTCAAAAAATCATTTCCAGATTTTACGTAAAACAATCGATTATACCAAATCAATAATCGATTATTCAGCAACGTTCAAAAAATCTTTTTCAGATTTCAATATCAACAATCGATTGTACAAAATCCACAATCGATTACCTGACGGTATTTGAAAACTTTACGACAACGGTCAGCTTCACAATCGATTGTGCAATGTTAACAATCGATTATTTATCAGACTTTGAAAATCATTTTAGACACAGCCTCGTGACAATCGATTGTTATATACTCACAATCGATTATTTAATAACTTTGAAAAAGTCTGGAAGACACTGCCTCAACACAATCGATTGTTATATGTTCACAATCGATTGTTTTGTGTCTTTTAAAAATCTGATGGACACTGTCTCTTCAGAATCGATTGTCATTAACTTCACAATCAATTATTCTGAGTTTTGAAAAACTTTGATGGACACTGCCTTATCACAATCGATTGTCATTAGCTTCACAATCGATTATTCTGAGTTTTGAAAAACTTTGATGGACACTGCCTCATCACAATCGATTGTCATAAGGTTCACAATCGATTGTCATGCAGGTTTTGAAAAACCTGATGCTCACTGCCTTAACACAATCGATTATCATTAGTTCACAATCGATTGTCATGCAGTCTTGGCTTAACATAATCGATTATCATAAGTACATAATCGATTATCTTAGTCCAAATTTTAGAGGCATGTTTAAAAATCATTTTGACTGAAGTAAATATGCATGATTTAAAATCATTTAGCATTAAATTAAATATGCATGATTTTGTAAAAATAATTTTACGAGAGAAGGCATGTCATGAGTCAAGTTGTCGGATCAAGATCACAATTAAGAACGACTCATTTAAACTATAAAACTTTGTCTTGTGCTTGAATCTCGTTATCCACCAATTGTGCGCTTGTACTTGAACTTCGTCATATATCAATTTGCGCTTGTTTGTCATTCATCAAAACCTACACATAAGAAAACACGTTTTAGTATAAAGCCTTGAGAACATGTTTCCAACAACTTCCCCCTTTTTGATAATGGCAAACTTTAAGCGGGATATGCAACTTAAACAATTTATAATGACGATTCAAGACAAGTAAAGATATGCAATAAGTATGCAACTAGTTCCCCCTCAATTTAAGCTTATAAATATTGAGATTGCATACCCGTTATCTTCCCCCTTTTTCCATTAGCAAAAATAATATAAGAAGATGCCAAAAATGTAAATAAAACTTGTTTATTTATTGAAAAAAAATGTGATTACTTAACGAGAGCACAATAACTCAAGTAATAGCAGTACAATCGATTATTGACACGAGATAATCGATTATTAGATGACAGAAACCGATTTTTCTGAAGTAGACTTGATTATTGCGCGTCATGCTTTATAATTCCCCCTACCTTTAGGGCGATACCTGCAAAAGTTCGTTAGACGTCTCCGACGCTCAAGTTAGAAATCATGTAAGATAAAAAGATGCAATGCATGACTTAGATCAACGTGGAGTCAAGAATCCCGAGTTCACTACGAATTCGGAAGAAGGACTCTTTCTCTAAGGGCTTAGTAAAGATGTCCGCCAATTGGTCTTTGGTTTCAACAAATTCGATTTCGACATCGCCCTTGAGAACATGATCTCTTATAAAATGATGTCTAATTTCAATGTGTTTGGTTCGCGAATGAAGAACGGGGTTCTTCGTCAAGCATATGGAACTAGTATTATCACATTTAAGAGGGATATGATCAAGACTTAGGCCATAGTCCAAGAGTTGTTGTTTCATCCAGAGGATTTGAGCGCAACAACTCCCCGCGGCCACATATTCAGCCTCGGTTGTGGACAACGCAACACTTACTTGTTTCTTGCTAAACAAAGAAACGAGAGAGCTACCGAGCAAATGGCAAGTGCCACTAGTGCTCTTGCGGTCCAATTTGCATCCAGCAAAATCGGAGTCGGAATAGCCAACGAGTTGGCATGAAGAACCTTTGGGGTACCATAGACCCACATTTGTAGTACCAACAAGGTACTTCAAGATCCGTTTTACCGCAGTAAGGTGAGACTCCTTCGGACACGATTGATAACGGGCGCATAAACACACGCTAAACATGATGTCCGAACGACTAGCAGTAAGATAGAGAAGAGAGCCAATCATACCTCGATACTTCTTAGTGTCGACTTCCTTACTTTCTCATCTTTGTCTAGATGATCGGATGTGCTCATGGGAGTCGCCATTGCTTTTGCATTGTTCATTTCAAATCGTTTCAGCAATTCTTTGCAATATTTGGCTTGACAAATGAACGTACCTTCTTTCATTTGCTTTACTTGTAATCCCAAAAAGAATGTTAACTCACCCATCATAGACATCTCAAATTCGCTTGTCATTAAATCGGAAAATTCCTTGCATAAGACATTGTTAGTAGCACCAAATATGATATCATCCACATATATTTGAACTAATAAAATATCATTGTTTTTATGCTTAACAAAAAGGGTGGTGTCAACTTTCCCCCTAATGAAATCATTTTCCAATAGAAATTTACTCAATCTTTCATACCAAGCTCGGGGAGCTTGTTTTAAACCATAGAGAGCCTTTTTGAGTTTGAAAACATGATCAGGAGATTTAAAATCTTCAAAACCGGGGGGTTGTTCAACATAAACTTCTTCTTGTATAACACCATTTAGAAAAGCACTTTTCACATCCATTTGATATAAATTGAAATTCATAGAAGAGGCAAAAGCGAGCAATAGACGAATAGCTTCTAATCTAGCTACGGGAGCATATGTTTCTTCATAGTCAATACCCTCTTCTTGATTATAGCCTTTTGCTACAAGCCTAGCTTTGTTTCTAGTGATTACACCATTTTCATCTAGTTTGTTTCGAAAAACCCATTTCGTACCAATTATGGTATGATTTTCGGGTCTTCGCACCAAATCCCAAGCGTCATTCCGTTTGAATTGGTTAAGCTCCTCTTGCATTGCCAAGGTCCAAAATTCATCCCCAATTGCTTCGGAGATGGTTGTTGGTTCAATTTGAGACACAAAAGCAGTATGTCTTAAGGCGTTCTTAAGGGAGTTTCGGGTACTTACCTTTTCTCCGACGTCGCCAATTACCTGTTCGAGAGGGTGATCTTTAATTGTCCTCCACTCGTTAGGCATTTTCGTTTCATTCTCCATGTGTGGCGCTTCCTCCGTTGGTTGTTTCAAAATTTTGTCTTGATTTTCTTGAGGCGTTTCCTCTTGTATTTTGTCTTTCAAGCTATCTAAAATACCTGCAAGATCAAAACCGGAATCCTTTCTCGCCAAGCGAGCATTATTTTCGGCAAATACAACATGAGGGGATTCCTCCACAGTTTCGGTTCTTTTATTAAAAACCCTATATGCTTTGCTACGTGAGGAATAACCAATGAAAATTCCCTCATCGAACTTAGCATCAAATTTTCCCAATTGATCTTTGCCATTGTTATGAATAACAACTGAATACTCTAAAATGGGAGATATTTGGTTTCCTTCCCTTGTAGAGTTCATAAGGGGTCTTCATGAGTATTGGCCTTATGACTACTCTATTTAAGATGTAGCATGCGGTACTCACGGCATCCGCCAAAAATGTTTGGGAACCTTAGCCTCTTCGAGCATGGTTCTAGCCATCTCTTCGAGACACCTATTTTTCCTTTCCACCACCCCATTTTGTTGTGGTGTACATGGAGCGGAAAAGGTATGCTCGATACCGAGTTCGTCACAAAAGTCCACAAATAGATTGTGATCAAACTCTCCCCCATGATCACTTCTAATTGAAGTGACAGTTGTTTCCTTCTCGTTTTGAACACGCTTAAGAAAATATTTAAAATTCTGAAAAGCATCACTTTTATTGGCAAGAAATAAAGTCCAAGTAAATCGAGAATAATCATCAACAATCACAAAACCATAACGATTTCTTCCTAGACTTTCAATGCGAGATGGTTCAAATAAATCCATGTGAAGCAATTGCAATGGTCTAGAAGTTGAAACAATATTTTTGGATTTGAAAGATGCTTTTGTTTGTTTCCCTTTTTGACATGAATCACAAATAGAGTCATTTTCAAACTTCAAATTGGGAAGACCAATAACTAAGTTTTGTGAAATCAATTTGTTCAAAAGATGCATGTTTATATGAGCAACTCTACGATGCCATAGCCAAGTATCATCCTCTTTGCTCATAAGGCAATCCACATATTCGGGTGAGGAATTAGCAAGATCAACCATGTAAATATTATCCACTCTAAAACCACGAAGGATAATTTTGAAATCACTACGCCTAAACACTAAGCATTCATCCGAATCAAATAGGGCAAGATGTCCCTTGTCACATAATTGACTTATGCTCAAGAGATTATGCTTTAAACCTTCAAGTAATATATGCTTAATAGAGGAATTTTCATCCTTACCGACCGATCCGATGCCAATGATCTTTCCTTTATTGTTATCCCCAAAAATCACACTTCCTCCTTCTTTGTGTTCTAGTTGAAGGAATTTGGATTCGTCTCCTGTCATATGTTTGGAGCATCCACTATCAAGGCACCATAGTACACTTGATCCCTTCAAATATACCTACAAAACAAGTTAATGCGTTTTAGGTACCCATGCCATTTTGGGTCCTTGAGGGTTAGGCATATTATAATGATGCGATTGAGTGATATGTCTATGTCGTGTAAAGCATGCAGGGGCAATATGACCAATGCGTCTACAATAATGACAAGTCACATTGGGGTTATGCATCCTTCTAGGTTCATAGTAACTTGATGGACGAAATGAATTACTCTATTTTCATTATGACTATTGCACATTTCATGAGAACCATTTCTCCTACTATTAGTTCTAAAATGAGCAGCGTTTCTAGAGTAATGGTCATGTCTAGATGTTCTAGGAGGTTCAAAACTCCTTCTAGTGTTTGGCCTAGAATATGCATCATTTCTAGGGTAGTCATTTCTAGGTGGTAAGTCATTTCTTGGTCTTCTAAAATGTTCAACATTTGGTCTAACATGCATATTTGTTCTAGGATTGCTCTTTCTAGGATAAGCATTTGTTTTATTAATCCTAGGTTGAGCCTTAGGTGGTTGGGGTTTGGCTTCAACCTTTTCTTTAGGCTCATTCTTAAAACCTATGCCATGCTTGGTTGACTTCAAATTAACAAGGACCTCATTCAAGTTTTTGTGAGAAGAATTAAATTTATCTAACGTACCTTTAAGTCTATCTACCTCATTTTGGAGATGCATGCAAGAAGAGCAATTTTTAATAGAACTTTCGGGCTTGTCGGCGCTTCTTTTTCCGAAAAACTTGTTTTCCTCTTTCAGCTTCTCATTTTCTAAAACCAGTTTTTCTAAATCCTTTTCTTATAAAGAAAGCTGTTTTTGAAAATCTTTTTCTTTTAGAGAAGCATTTTCTTTTATGCTCTTGACAGTTTTTGAAGCTTTAATAAATTCAGTATATAGCTCATCAAAAGCAGTTCGCATTTCTTCAAGAGTAAAGAAGTTTTTAGAAGAGATTTGACATACCTCATCTTGCTTGTCTTCTTGCGCCATAAGACAAAGGTTTGCGGCTTCGTCTTCTTCTTCTTCGTTTGACTCATCTCCGGAGTCTCCTCCCCAAGAAATGTATGCACGTTGCTTCTTAAAAGGTTTCTTCTCCTTTTTAATGTTTGGGCAATTTGATTTGATGTGCCCGGTTTCACCGCATTCATAGCACTTTATTTGCTCGCCTTGCTTTTTGCCCTTTCGTTCATACTCCTTTCGCATGAACTTTTGAAATCTTTTGATAACGAGTCCAAACTCGTTGTCTCCGTCCTCATCAACTTGAGGTTGGCTTGTGCTTGCCTTAAGCGCTATTCTTTGCCTCCTTTGATCATCAACAAGAGGGTTAAGTATTGTAGATTCATAAGTCTTAAGGTTACCTCTTAATGCGTCGATTGTGACATTTGAGACGCCAATGGATTCTTGAATTTCGTCGGCCTTGTATCGCCATGCCGGAGTGAGACTTCTAAGAATTTTTCGAACCAGTTCTCTGTCTGTGAATGTCTTCTTGAAGGCATGTAGGTCATTTACGATTATTGAAAATCGTTCGAACATTTCATCCACCTTTTCACCTTCCTTCATGTGAAATAATTCATAAGCATGGGTTAGGAAATCAATTTTAGCTTCCCTTACCTGGTCCGTACCTTCGTACGTAATTTCCAGCTTGTCCCATATTTCCTTTGCCGTTGTGCAACACGATATTTTCCTGTAATCGTCAGCATTTACAGCACAATATAATAAATTAATTGCTTTAGCATTATTTTGAACCTTTCGGATATCATCTGCGTCATATTCTTCTTCGGACTTGGGAACCCATTCGTTTTCAACCTTTTTGGTTGGAATTTGATTTCCCTTCGTTATCACCTTCCAGAGATGAAAGTTGTTTGCTTGAATGAAAATTTTCATCCTCTCCTTCCAGTACGTGTAGTTTGTACCGTTGAATAGAGGTGGTCGTGTGGAGCATTGTCCTTCATTAATTCCTGCAAAAGAGTCACGAGTAGAAGCCATGGATGGTTCTCTCAAACTGTTAAGTCTTCAGAGAGTTGGGCTCTGATACCAATTGTTAGATAATACGCTTAACGCTAGAGGGGGGGGGGGGGTGAATAGCGTTATAATAAAATTTAGCGTAAACTTGCGGAAATTAAAATTTGCAGGAAATAATTAAGTGCGTTAAATAAACAAAAGGAAAGAACGCACCGATGTATTCTGGTTCACCACAACACGTGGCTAGTCCAGTCCCCGAGAGACTCTCTCGAGATTTTCCACTAACTTGTCAAGCTTACGGGTGCTCAACAAACCTTTACAACTTAAGGACACAAGCCTTAACACTTTTGCTCGGAGATACAACACTCCAAGACTTCAACCAAGGAAACACAAGTTCCTTACAACAAGAGAATCACAATTCTCTTACAAGTGTACAAAACACTAAGCACTCAAACAAAACACTCCTTAATGAGTAGATATGAGTAAAAGAAGTAGGCTCAAGATTACAACAACTATGGACAAGACTTTGGCTCTCAAAAGCTTTATGAAATGAATATAAAATGATAAACAGTAATATGCAAGCTTATAGCAATAGAATGATCAGTTGTTGTGTGTTGTTGTTTTAAAAACACTGAAATGAAGCTGTATTTATAGTTGAAAAACTTGGCATTACCGTTGCCTAATTGCCAATTAAGAGTTGCTGATTTTACTCTGTGACAATCGATTGTCAGGAAGCCACAATCGATTGTTTTCCAATCGTTCCAAAAATCAATCCCAGATTTTACGCTTAACAATCGATTGTCCAAGATCAACAATCGATTATTGGCAACGTTTAAAAAATCATTTCCAGATTTTACGTAAAACAATCGATTATACCAAATCAATAATCGATTATTCAGCAATGTTCAAAAAATCATTTCCAGATTTTACGTAAAACAATCGATTATACCAAATCAATAATCGATTATTCAGCAACGTTCAAAAAATCTTTTTCAGATTTCAATATCAACAATCGATTGTACAAAATCCACAATCGATTACCTGACGGTATTTGAAAACTTTACGATAACGGTCAGCTTCACAATCGATTGTGCAATGTTAACAATCGATTATTTATCAGACTTTGAAAATCATTTTAGACACTGACTCGTGACAATCGATTGTTATATACTCACAATCGATTATTTAATAACTTTGAAAAAGTCTGGAAGACACTGCCTCAACACAATCGATTGTTATATGTTTACAATCGGTTATTTTGTGCCTTTTAAAAATCTAATGGACACTGTCTCTTCACAATCGATTGTCATTAGCTTCACAGTCGATTATTCTGAGTTTTGAAAAACTTTGATGGACACTGCCTTATCACAATCGATTGTCATTAGCTTCACAATCGATTATTCTGAGTTTTGAAAAACTTTGATGGACACTGCCTCATCACAATCGATTGTCATGCAGGTTTTGAAAAACCTGATGCTCAGTGCCTTAACACAATCGATTATCATTAGTTCACAATCGATTGTCATGCAGTCTTGGCTTAACATAATCGATTATCATAAGTACATAATTGATTATCTTAGTCCAAATTTTAGAGGCATGTTTAAAAATCATTTTGACTGAAGTAAATATGCATGATTTAAAATCATTTAGCATTAAATTAAATATGCATGATTTTGTAAAAATAATTTTACGAGAGAAGCCATGTCATGAGTCAAGTTGTCGGATCAAGATCACAATTAAGAACGACTCATTTAAACTATAAAACTTTGTCTTGTGCTTGAATCTCGTTATCCACCAATTGTGCGCTTGTACTTGAACTTCGTCATATATCAATTTGCGCTTGTTTGTCATTCATCAAAACCTACACATAAGAATACACGTTTTAGTATAAAGCCTTGAGAACGTGTTTCCAACAATCTTAAGGCTCGTCTTGTTGCCAAGGGATATATTCAGATCTTTGGGCTCGATTACAATGATATCTTCTCTCCTGTGGCTAAGGTAGCATCAGTCCGCCTTTTTCTATCCATGGCTGCTGTTCGCCATTGGCCCCTCCATTAGCTGGACATTAAGAATTTTTTTTGTACACGGTGATTTTGAGGATGGAGTTTATATGGAGAAACCACCTGGGTTTGTTATTTGGAGGGGGGGTCTCGCGGCCTTGTATGTCGCTTGTGCTGGCCACTTTATGGTCTAAAGCAGTCTCCTCGAGCCTGGTTTGGTAAGTTCAGCACTACTATCCAGGAATTTGGCATGATTCAGAGTAAAGTTGATCACTCTGTATTCTATCGGCATTCTGCTTTGAGTCTCTGTATTTATCTGGTGGTGTATGTTGATGACATTGTTATTACCGGCAATGACCAGGATGGTATAACTAAATTGAAGCAACATCTCTTTCAACACTTTCAGACTAAGGATCTAAGCAAACAAAAGTATTTTCTGGGTATTTTGGTCGCTCAGTCTAGCTCAGGTATTGTGATCTCACAACGAAAGTATGCCTTAGATATTCTTGAGGAGACAGGAATGACAGGTTGTAGACCTGTTGACACTCCGATGGATCCGAATTCTAAACTTCTGCCAAGACAGGGGGAGCCTCTTAGCGATCCTGCAAGATATAGATGGTTGGTTGGTAATTAAATTACCTTATAGTGACAAGACCTGACATTTCCTTTTCTTTGAGTATTGTGAGTCAGTTTATGGATTTTTCGTTTGATAGTCATTGTGATGCAGTTGTTCGCATTCTTCGGTATATAAAATCAGCTTCAGGCAAAGGTTTATTGTTTGAGGATTGAGGCCATGAGCAGATTGTTGGATACTCAGATGCTGATTGGGCAAGATCACCTTCTGATAGACGTTCTATGTTTGGATATTGTGTCTTAGTAGGAGGAAAATTAGTATCCTGGAAGAGCAAGAAACAGAATGTGGTTGCTCGGTCTAGTGCTGAAGCAGAATATCGAGCGATAGCTATGGCGACATGTGAGCTAATTTGGATCAAACAATTGCTTAAGGAGTTAAAATTTGGTGAGAGTCAGATGGGGCTTTTGTGTGATAATCAAGCTGCTCTTCATATTGCGTTAAAACCAGTGTTCTATGAGAGAACTAAACACATTGAGATTGACTGTCACTTTGTCAGAGGAAAGATACTCTCGGGAGATACTGCTACAAAGTTTGTGAACTCGAATGATCGGCTTGCAGATATTTTCACCAAGTCCCTCACTAGTCCTCGTATTAACTACATATATAACAAGCTTGGTACATATGATTTATATGCACTGGCTTGAGGGGGAGTGTTAGAATAGTTATGTAAATAGGAATATGAGTAAATAACCTTAATCCCATATGCATTAGGAGTAGGACATGTTATTTATATATATATATATAAGACTCATCGTATCATTGTTAATCAATAATTATATTTCCTCTTGTGCATTCTCTCAAGTACGAATCTTGCACCATTGTCCTCGAGAATTTCTTTATTAAAACATATGAGACATAAAAGAACTTGCATTTTGATGTATGAATAAATAAAATATGACAAAAAGAACTAGCTAATTTAGAGAATCCGAGTTGAAATATGAGATAAAATCATCAAAAACATGAATTGAAGAAAAAGTATACAAAGAGGAAGAAGAATTAGAGATGATGAGAAGGTAAATATACTATTTTTTAATGCGAGAAAAAATTTATCGTTATTTACTCACTCAATAGCAACCTCAATCAAAATTTTAAAAATGTAAAAAATTGATTTTTTTATTAATTATATTTGTATAAATTTTGTATTATATGTAATACTTATATAGTATTTTGTAATTTTGGGGCCCTTTCTATTTGGGGGCTTAAGGCAAGGGCTTTATCTGCCTTACCTTAGACCCGCCCTTGATACCACCTGGAGTCCACAAATTTAAGAGTTCCAAAATGTAGAAATAAGGTGGTAAAAGAAAAATTCCCTTTAGTTCAAGTAGTGAAGAAAATAGTACTTTCATTGTCCCATTTTATGTGGCACACTTTTTTTTTAATGAAGTAAATTAGGTTCTTTTAAGGGCGTGAAGAAGATGCAAAGAGTACA
The DNA here is from genome assembly GCA_034376525.1 of Nicotiana benthamiana. Taxonomy (NCBI): domain Eukaryota; kingdom Viridiplantae; phylum Streptophyta; class Magnoliopsida; order Solanales; family Solanaceae; genus Nicotiana; species Nicotiana benthamiana. The sequence goes on from CM067331.1 coordinate 113,884,007, forward strand.
AAAGAGATAGGATAATTAGCTCCATTTACAAAAGCCTATTGCTACTATCAAGGAGCTAATGAAATCCACAAAAGTATCTGCGCTATTAGCAGGGGTGAGATAGTTCTAGCTAAATAATTTAACTAAACACGCAACCTTGAGGGAGTAGAGTGGAGTTAAAATGCCATCAAAACATCTTCGGTCCTTTCGTTCCAAATACACCAAAAAACTACATCTGGCACCATTTTCCCGATTTTTCTGATGGATTTGTCAACTCTCCAAGAATACCAACTTTCAAAAGCTTGCTTTGCTGATTGTGGCATAACCCATTTCAGACCAAAGGTAGTTTAGAAGAAGTTCCAAATTTCTTTTGCAACTGAATAGTGGAGGAATAGGTGGTTTACACTTTGTGACTGTTGTTGGCACATGTAGCATCTATTAACTAGTGTGATGTTCTGCTTGATTAAGTTGTCTTGAGTGAGACATGCTCCGTTTAGAGACAACCATGTGAAGCAAGTCACCTTGGTAAGCACTTTAGTTCTCCAAATGTGTTCTGGATTCTGGTCGCAGAGGTGAACGTATCATTCTTTGAATGTACTTGCCTCTCTTAGAATTTCCCCAAGTATGTTTGTCAGGCTGTTGATCATCGGTGTTATGACCTTCTGGGGAGCTTAACATTGTGAGTAGGCTGTTGACCTCCAAATCCTGCAAATTTCTTCTGAAAGTGGGCACCAAGTGCCATTGTCTCTATTTTGATCAGCAGTGGAGTATATGTTCAAAGCAATCTGATACATACTGGGAAACATGTCTTTGAAAGGTGTATTTCTGAGCCATCTATCCTTTCAAAACTTAATACGAGTTCCATTGCCAACTTTGAAATGTTTATTTTAGAAAAATTCATCCCGGTGGTTGCTGATGTTCTTCTACAGACTAACTCCATAAGGAGTGTTTGCTTTCTTGGAACACCAGTGGTTGTGTGCTCCATATTTAGCAACTATGATATCCTTCCATAGCCTAGATTCCTCTTGTCCATATCTCCATAGTCATTTTAAGAGCATAGCTTTGTTGTGTGCTTGTAGATCCCTGATGCCCTAATTCCTTAGGCACACTTTCCTTTATCCGTCCAATTAAATTTTGCCACATAAATTGGGTGGGACAGAGTAGCTCTTTTTAACATAAAGTAATGATCAATCAACGAGCATTTTTTTTGAGACAATTTCAGGTTGAAAACTAACTAGCATGTTATCTAATAGACTAATTATTTCCCGTTACAAAACTTAGCTCAAAGTAATAAACAAAAGATAGACAAAAAAGTAGAGAGAAATAGAGAAGAGAATATATTTCTTCTATGTATCCAAGTGTATTACAAAATAATTTCTCATCCTCTATTTATAGTACTACATAGAGGTATACTAAAAGAATTCCATAAATATGTCATTAAGCTTTTGAGATCATGGAGGAAGATCATGGGGGAGATCATGGAGGTGTGGGAGTTACAACCATAAGTATTGGAGTAGTGGGAGTTATGGTGGTAATGGATAAAAGTAGTGGGTGTTATAGGAGTTATGGACATCCACCATAATCTAATATTTCATAGCACTCCCCCTTGGATGTCCAAAGATAGTGTGCCTCGTTAAAACCTTAACTAAAATAAAACCCAATGGGAAAAAAAAAATTCTAGAAAAGGAAAAAGAGTACACATATCTAACAAAATGCATTTTTGTTGCCTCGTTAAAAACCTTGCAAGGAAAACCTAGTGGGACAAAACCTTGTAAGGGAAAAAGAGTGCAACACGCATTAACTCCCCCTGAAAAGAGCATCAATTCTCATCCTTGAGCCTTCGCATTCCAATCTTGTGTACCAGCTTCTTGAAGGTTGACGTTGGTAGAGATTTTGTGAACAAATCAGCCATATTATCACTTGAATGAATCTGTTGCACATTGATATCACCATTCTTTTGAAGATCATGTGTGAAAAATAACTTTGGTGAAATATGCTTTGTTCTATCTCCTTTTATGAATCCTCCCTTCAATTGGGCTATGCATGCTGCATTGTCTTCATACAAAATCGTGGGTAGTTTGTCACATTTCAAACCACATTTGTCTCGAATATGATGTATTATAGACCTCAACCACACACACTCTCGACTTGCTTCATGAATAGCGATTATCTCAGCATAATTAGATGAAGTAGCCACAATTGATTGCTTAGTCGATCGCCAAGATTTGGCAGTGCCTCCACAGATAAACACATAACCTGTTTGAGATCGAGCCTTGTGTGGGTCAGATAAATATCCAGCATCAGCATAACCAACAATATCAGGACTGCAATTATTGCTATAAAATAAGCCCATATCGGTAGTCCCTTTTAGATACCGCAATATATGTTTGATTCCATTCCAATATCTCCTTGTGGGAGCAGAGCTATATCTTGCTAAGACATTAACTGAAAAAGTTATGTCAGGCCTTGTAGTATTTGCAAGATACATTAGTGCGCCAATTGCACTAAGATATGGCACTTCAGAACCAAGTAGCTCTTCATTCTTTTCTTGCGGTCGGAATGGATCCTTATTCACATCAAGTGATCGAACAACCATCGGAGTACTTAAAGGATATGCTCCATCCATGTAAAACCGTTTCAATACCTTTTCTATATAGATAGATTGATGAACAAAAATTCCGTTTGCCAAATATTCAATTTGCAAACCAAGACATAATTTTGTCTTTCCGAGATCTTTCATCTCGAATTCCTTCTTTAAATAATCAATTGCCTTTTGGAGTTATATGGGAGTTCCAATAAGGTTTATGTCATCGACATATACGGCAAGTACAACAAATTCCGATGTTGTTTTCTTTATAAAAATACATGGGCAAATGGCATCATTTATATAGCCTTCCTTTAATAAATACTCACTAAGACGATTATACCACATTCGTCCTGATTGCTTTAGACCATACAAAGATCTTTGCAATTTGATTGAAATTTCCCGGGACTTTGAATTTTGAGTGTTTGGCATTTTGAATCCATCGGAAATTTTCATGTATATCTCATCCATTAAATGCATGTCACGCTTTTCAAGGACAGCAAAACTAATGAGATAACGGAAAGTTATATCCATTACGGGTGAATATGTCTCTTCATAATCGACACCAGGCCTTTGAGAAAATCCTTGTGCAACAAGGCGTGCCTTATATCTTTGTACCTTGTTTTTCTCATTTCTCTTGCGTACAAAGACCCATCTATAGCCAACAGGCTTAACACCATTAGGTGTTTCAACTATAGGCCCAAAAACTTCATGTTTTGCAAGTGAATTCAATTCTGATTGGATTTCTTCTTTCCATTTTCGCCAATCAAGTCTTTGTCGACATTCTCCAACAGATTGAGGTTCAAGATCCTCACTTTCTTGCATAATGCTAGATGCAATATTATATGCAAAGACATAATCCACCACTATATCCACTCGATTAAAATTTGTCTCAATATCGATTGGATTTATTGATAGTTCCTTATTTTCCTGAGTCTCGGGCTCAATGGATTCTTCATGAATCTCAGAATTTATTAAATCGTGAATTTCCTCATGAGATTCTTTCGTAGTGTCATTTTGATCATTTGCTTTCCTTTTTCTAGGATTTCGATCTTTGGAACCTAATGGCCTGCCACGTTTTAGGCGTGCTTTCGACTCATTAGATATGACACTAGAAGATTGTCCAATAGGGACATCAATACGGATTGGAACATTCTCTGCGGGGATGTGAGATTTTGTTATCCTTTTCAAGTCCGTGAATGCGTCAGGCATTTGATTTACTATTCTTTGCAAATGGATAATATTTTGCACCTCTTTTTCACAAATAGAGGTATGTGGATCAAGATGAGATAATGATGGATTTTTCCACAAAATTTCCCGTTTGGTTTCACCAACTTCTCCCCCTAATTTTGGAAAAAGTGTCTCATCGAATCGACAGTCTGCAAATCGTGCAGTGAACAAATCCCCTGTCAATGTTTCGAGGTAGCGAATAACAAACCCAACATATATTCCTAACCTTCTTTGCGGACCCATTTTGGTGCGGTATGGCGGTGCTACAGGCACATATACTGCGCATCCAAAAATTCTTATATTGGATATATTAGGTTCATGACCCAAAACTAATTGCAACGGGGAATATTTGTGATAATTCGTTGGTCTGAGACGAACTAGCATTGCTGCATGCAAAATGGCGTGACCCCAAACCGAAGTGGGCAGCCTCGTTTTCATGAGTAATGGTCTTGCAAACAACTACAGACGTTTAATTAAAGATTCTACAAGACCATTTTGAGTGTGAACATGAGCTACAGGATGTTCCACTTTTATCCCAATTGATAAGCAATAATCATTAAATGCTTGGGATGAAAACTCAGCAGCATTATCTAGTCTAATAGACTTAATTGGATTATCAGGAAATTGTGCTCGTAATCGAATTATTTGTACCATTAATTTTGCTAACGCAAGGTTGCGTGATGACAATAGGCACACATGAGACCATCTAGAGGATGCGTCTATTAAGACCATAAAATATCTAAAGGACCCACTAGGTGGGTGAATAGGTCCACAAATATCCCCTTGTATACGTTCCAAAAACGTAGGTGACTCGGTTCCAACCTTTGTTGGTGATGGTCTAATAATTAACTTGCCTTGATAACAAGAAGTGCAAGAAAATTCATTATTTAAAAGAATCTTTAAATTCTTTAATGGATGCCCATATGAGTTTTGTATAATCCGTCTCATCATAATTGATCCAGGATGTCCCAATCGATCATGCCAAAGTACAAAAGTATTGGAATCAGTAACCTTTTGGTTTACTGTGGAATGTGCCTCAATTGCACTAATTTTTGTCCAATACAGGCCACAAGATAAAGATGGGAACTTCTCAATAACTCTCTTTTGGCCAGAGACATTCTTTGTAATGATGAGGTATTCAAGATTATTCTCATCTATTGTCTCAATATGATATCCATTTTGACGGATATCTTTAAAACTCAACAAGTTCCTCTTGGACTTGGAAGAGAACATTGCATTCTCTATGATAAATATTGTTCCTTTAGGCAGAGTTATAGTTGCTCTTCCGGAGCCTTCAATCAATTTACTACTACCAAAAATTGTAGTAACATCTGCCTTACACATACTTAAATGAGAGAAATATTTCTTCTCTTTGAATATCGTATGTGTGGTACATGAATCAATTAAACAAATATTTTTACAATTGGACGTTGATCCAAGTTTGCTTTGTGAGATATCCATATTTGCTTCCCATGGTTTGACATACAAAAGAAATATACGAAAAATATTAGTATTTTTTTTTATAGATATGAGAATAAAAAAATTTAAGTCTATGATTCAGTATAATAGTTTCAGTGCAGTCATTATGAAAAAAAATATCTTTTATCATAGTTATTCTCCTTTTAATACTCTTGTATCCGTTGCTTAATAATTAAACAATATTTTTAAAATCTGCTGAGGTTAGTCGATTAACTAAATAAGATAGTCGACTAACATGCCTTGCGGAAAAGGTCCAGTTTAATAGAATATATTGGTTAATCGATTATCTGTTATGTTAATCGATTAACTTACTGAAAAATCATTACAAATAAAGCATAAGATGAATGTGTAATCTAAAGTTATATAAAATTTGAACCATATCACAATAATAGATAACTTATGTAAACTGTGATAATTGTTTATTCATTAACTACTACGAATAAGTAAAAATAAAAATATCAAACTGCTCAATCTTCTTTAACCATGGATTCATCACCGATCAAGTGATCTATTTTCCCCTCAGGATGCTCAAAGAAGTCTGCCACATCCAAGTGGGTGATGTCAAAATTATTGTCAGAGACAAAATTGGTTTCAGGACCTTTACTCTTTAGAGATGCTTGATAAAACTCAACCAAATGTCTTGGTACACGGCAAATTTTTGCCCAGTGCCCTTTTCCACCGCAACGATAACATATAGTTTCTGAACTATTTGCTTTTGGATTTTCATAATTCCATTTCCGCTTTTGGTGGTTATATCTCTTTGGGGGGTGACTAACACCGGGAAAATTTCTTCCTTGTCCACGTCCACGACCATGATTAAAGCCATAGCCTTTTCCACGCTTAGCATAATGGGAATACACCTTATCTACTTCAGGCAATGGTGTAGACCCAGTGGGTCGATTTTCGTGATTTCTCATGAGCAGGTCATTGTTTCACTCAGCCACAAGGAGAAGAGAAATCAGCTCAGAGTACTTTTTGAAACCTTTCTCTCTGTACTGTTGTTGCAGAACCATATTGGAGGCATGAAACGTTGTAAACGTTTTTTCAAGCATATCATAATCAGTTATAGTATCTCCACAGAGTTTCAATTTAGAAGTAATTCTAAACATTGCAGAATTATATTCAGAAACAGACTTAAACTCTAAGCCTCAGATGAGCCCAATCATATCGTGCTTGTGGCAGAGTGACCAACTTTAAGTTGTCATATCTCTCCTTTAAGCCATTCTACAAGATAAGTGGATCTTTGACTGTGAGATATTCAATTTTCAAACCTTCATCAAGGTGATGGCGCAAGAAAATCAAGGCCTTAGCACAGTCTTGGGTGGATGCATTATTTCTGTCTTTAATAGCGTCTCCAAGACCCATTGCATCCAAATGGATTTCAGCATCCAACACCCATGTCCTGTAGTTCTTGCCCGAAATTTCAAGGGCAACAAACTTTCTTTTCATAATGTCAGACATAATTAAAACAAAATTAGGAGGAGAAAAAATACCTTAATTTTCTCAAAGAGATTCTTGAGATAGTAGAGCTTCGTGCTGATAACGTGTTACAAAACTTAGCTCAAAGTAATAAACAAAAGATAGACAACAAAGTAGCGAGAAATAGAGAAGAGAATATATTTCTTCTATGTATCCAAGTGTATTATAAAATGATTTCTCATCCTCTATTTATAGTACTACATAGAGGTATACTAAAAGAATTCCATAAATATGTCATTAAGCTTTTGAGATCATGGAGGAAGATCAATGGGGGAGATCATGGAGGTGTGGGAGTTACAACCATAAGTATTGGAGTAATGGGAGTTATGGAGATAATGGATAAAAATAGTGGGTGTTATAGGAGTTATGGACATCCACCATAATCTAATATTTATAACATTTCCTATATTTTTTGGTAGTTTGTCCACTTTAAGCCATTCGTAATTCTGTTCTGTTTTGTGGGTTGCTGCACAGCCATTCGTAGGATTTGGTAGTTTGTCCACTTTAAGCCATTCGTAATTCGATATTCATCAAAATTCCACTCATGTCCCTTCGTTAAATTGGTATTTGACAAATTCTCCCTTACTCCCTCTCCCTCTACAGTGGTGTGTCAAGAGTAAAATGGTCAGTTGAGAAACTGGTAACTGGTTATCACGTGCATAATTACTTTTGGTTTGCTTCACATTCCACACCCAGTGTTCTGTTTCTCTGACTGCATAATTATTGCTTATATAAATCAAGAGTAAGATTTATTTGCTGTATTATGTAAAAGGTAGAAGCTTCAACAAAATTTGTCTAATATTTTTCTAATACCAAGTTTTTTTTTTCTTTTCCTTTTTGGGAAAAAGGTTTACTTTTGAGCAAAGAGTAAGACCTCTCGAAAGTTATAATTATTTTAAATGAGCACATAGAGGTTAGGAAAATTGTCATTCTATTAAGTGGCTGGCTAAGCTATCATTCAAGGACCTTAAACTGTATTGCGTCCATCTCTTTTTCAAGCCCCCCCAACAAATATTGATGTCACTTTGACGCCTAAGGCCATTACATACTTAAAACATACTCCCCTACCATAAAGCCACTTGACTTTAAGGATAGGAGCTCCAGCCTCTACTTCCACTGCCCCCAGTGCAGAAGGATGCCGTCAAAACGACATTTTAGAAGCTAGTATCAATAGACATTGAAGAAGGGATGGTTCCTAATAAGTATTGGTGACTCAATTGTCATGCACTTTTAAATGTAAATATAACTTTCTAAGTTTTAGTCTTTTAGAAATGGATTATGTTGGCTCTTCGATTGAACTGTGTATTTCTTCTACAGTTCCTCATCATGTAAAGGTTTTCCAATCTGAAAACAGAAGTCTACATATTTACTTTCTAAAACTAGTATGATAGAATGAGTATTCTTTTCTTTCTTGATTATTTGCTAGATTCATATCGTTTGGCTTCCATCGGTTAAAAATTATGCTTTATATGCTCATTATGAGATTATACTATTTCCTGATTTTCTAAACACTATTGTTTCTTTTATAATCAAACACTTAATTATATCCCTAGTAGCTTCTTGCACTTATATCTACTTTAAAGACTGTTGTCTCATAAAAGCGCTTAAGGTCTTAAATATATGTTTACGCTAAGTAACCTCATCCTTATATATATCTATCACATTAACATACAGATGTAAGCAGTGCCTAAGTTGCGGGAACTCTTCGTTTTTGGTGCCGCACCTGTCTCCACGCGGGATGGGAGCGGGTGCAGGAGCAGAATACCTCCTGGATTCCGTCAACTAACTTCGGATGCTTTCCCTTGAGTCCACCAACAAATTATGGGGGAAATTGAGATTTTGATTTCTCAAAATTAAAAATAAAATAGATTTGAAACATGCGAAATGGCATACCTTCAATATTGTTGTACTTTTGTCTCATATTTGCTGCTTTGTGTTCCACAAAAAAACAAGAATTCACGGGTGAGTGTTCTAAGCTCGGACTTACAACTCTAATTTTTATAATTTTGAATTTTTTTTAGCCGAATCCCTCAACCCGTATCCATACTCGGATCCACACCCCCAAATCTTAAAATTTAGATTATTTTGAATCCGACAATCAGATCCGTGCCCGTATTGGATGTCCGCACCCTAGTCCGAGCAACTTAAAGCAGTGAATCTGAAAACAAAAGTCACAATTTACTTTCTTAAACTAGAAAGAGAAAATGAGTATTCTTTTCTTCATTATTTGCTAGATTCATATTATCTGCCTGCCTTGGGTCTGCAATCATTCTTATTTGATAATTAAGAGATTATACTATTTCCTGAATTTCCAAATACTAAATCAACATGTGAGCTCTAATTTCAACAACCTTGATGGTTATTTTTGTTGTGGACTCTCTTCAAAATACTTAAGAGAAGGTGAAGTGGATTTTTGACAAGCTAAGGGGTTGTCTGTCACGAGGTACAAGGAGGTATAGATGTGGTATAAAAATTTAATACTACCTTAATACTTTGTTTGGTTAGCAAACCAAGTATAAGTTATCCCGGTATTAATTTTAATACCGGTATAACTTATACCTTATAGAGGGTGGGGTAATTAGCACCGGTATAACTTATACCTTCTTGTTTGAAATTATGCAATTGTCATTCTTAATACAACATACCAAACAGTGAATAAACAACAATCCCAACATAAATAATCCCAGCATAACTTATCCCAACATAACTTATACCGGCATAAGCCGTATTTCAACCAAACGACCCCTAAAGCTGCACATTCCTTTTGCAATCTTGATATCACTTCTGATTATCATAACTTTTCTTTGTTTAACCTCTGAGTAAGTATTGATTTGTAGGCACATTCTTTTTTGCGCCAGTTCTTTCCTGTTCCAATCAATGATTCCGTTAAAGATTGGAAATTGACATCCTATTTGCTCTCTTAGCATGATATTTTTTCTCTCAATGCTATTCCTAATAGGTTAGCTTTTGTAGGGGTTAATTGCTTCCAGTGACAATTGCATTAGCAGCAGAAAGACATAAGAGATTGTGTTTTCTTTCTTGAGATAGTATACTGATTACAGTAATCCTGTGACTATATGAAACAATATGGGTGAGAGCCTTGTTCTGAACTCGTCTCTGCTGAATCAAAGTCCTAGTAGGTGATTTTATAGAGAATCAAGGATAATTATAAATGTAATTTAGCTACCTTGGTTTTCAATTTGTCTAGGAAGTAGACCTTGGTTTTACTTCAACGAACAATATCAAAGATATCTGAGCTGATTAGAATGGCTTGGAACAGTTTGATTTCCTCTTGCATAATCAACAAAATTATAACTTGGTCTGGTCGCTGGTTCTCCCTTTTCTCCTTCTTCCTTTCTCCACCCTGCATTCACCTCCACTGACTAAAACTTTGATGTTGAGCATCCATGCACGAGAAAGTGAAGTGAGGATTCCAAGCAAACATTTCTTTCTCACTTACCTTTGGGCACTCGATACTTGGTCTAACTTCCAATACAAAGAGAAAGAGGATATATAATACACTACGATAATGGCAATCTGGCAGGCGCATCATATTAGGAAATATTGTAAATATCTTTTGAGTATCTTTCTATTATTGGTAGAATATTCTCTCATTAATTGTACAATCCTACAGTTGGTAGGTTTTGATTTTCCTTCATTATTGTACAATCCTATAGTTGGTAGGTTTTGATTTCTCTGTACTCTATATATACTTTGGTGAGCAATACAAGAAACTCACTTCTCCAAAACTCTCTACATGGTATCATACACCAGTGGCTTATCGCCAAACAAACCCTAGATACATACTACCCTCCGCCGCCGTAGCTCCTCTCATCAGAGCCCGTCGCCGCCGCCGCTGCACTAATCGGCAGCCCTCTTTTTCTCGACGTCGTTCAGTGCCTCCTCTCCTTGCCTCGTGCTCATGGCCGCCACGACGTCAACCGCGCCTCTCCAGCCGATTGCCAGAAATGCATCGGCTCAAATCCCACTCAAATTGGACTCCACTAATTACCTGGCGTGGAAATTTCAATTTCGAACCCTCCCTACGGGTTACGATCTCCTCGGCTTCTTGGACGGATCGAAGCCATGCCCACCAGCCACTATCGTCGACAACGACGTGACTTCCCCCAATCCAGCATATCCTTACTGGATTCGCCAGGACAACCTTATTCTCAGTGCCATCATCTCGTCGATCACACCGACGATCATCTCCTTCATTGCCGCTGCGGAAACCTCTAAAGAGGCCTGGGACATCCTCGCGCGCACATACGGCACCGCTTCTCGTGGTCGTATCATGGTTCTCAAACAGCAGCTCCACAATCTGGTAAAAGGTTCTAAATCTATTACTGACTTTATGCACGGTATTCGCGTGATTGTGGATGAATTATCTCTCCTGGATGTTACCGTTGATTCTGAGGATCTTGTCATAAAGGCTCTAAATGGTCTTGATGACCCGTATATGGAACTCTCTCATGCCATTCAAGCCCGTGAGTCTCCCATCTCTTTTGCTGAATTACATGACAAGCTGTTAAGCATGGAGGCTCAGATTACTGCTCGTGTCCGGCTACCTCCGTCACATCCGACTCGACTCTGTCGGCTGCCTTCGTCGCCGGACAGCAGCCAGTCCGTCACCGATTCGGTAGCTGCGGGCGCAGCCGCGGGTCAGTCTCCGATCGCGGTGGTTACTCCAGCAATGGTCAATCTCGCGGGTACAATGGGAAGTGCCAACTCTGCATTGAATTTGGCCACTCCGCGCGCCGCTGCCCATCCTATCCCATCTCCGCCGCCAACCAGCCCCCTTACGGTGGACCGTTGCCGCGGCCAGCTTATGCTTCGCCGCCCTATCCAGCTGCTCACACAGCCCATCACTCTCCGACGATTCCCTCTGCATCTGATTGGATCCTGGACTCTGGTGCCTCTCATCACATAACCTCTGATCTTTCTAACATGTCTCTTCACAGTCCTTACACTGGCTTCGACAATGTGGTTATTGGTAACGGTGAAGGTTTGGCAATTATTCATAGTGGACAACTTAACAGTCATTCCTCTCTTTTATTACCTGGGGATCTCTGTGTTCCACATATGCGTAAAAATTTGATCTCTGTTGCCCAATTATGTCGTCACAATAATGTTAACGTTGTTCTTTCTGATACTGATTTTCAGGTGAAGGATCGTCGCACGCGGGCAACGCTCGTTCGCGGCCCACTTAGGGGCAGCACCTACTACTGGCCGGCGGCTCCCAGTCTCCCATCTGCCCTCACGGCACAAAAGCTCTCTGCGTCATTGTGGCATTCTCAGTTTGGTCACCCGTCAGCTAAAACCCTGCGTCATTTAGTATCGTCTAACAGTATAGCGTCCAGTAATGTGTCTGATCTTGCCTGTGTATCTTGCAAACTTCATAAGTGTCATAAGTTACCTTTTTCTGAGTCAAGTCTGTCCTCTACTGCTCCCCTGGAGCTTATTTTCTCCGATGTATGGACCTCTCCGATTATTTCTGATGAAGGGTTTAAATATTATGTCATCTTTGTTGATCATTTCTCTAAGTATGTTTGGTTTTTTCCTTTACGCCGTAAATCTGATGTCTCACAAACCTTCCCCATTTTTAAATCCATTGTAGAGAAATATTTCTCTGCTAAAATCATTACTCTGTATACTGACAATGGGGGTGAATTTCTCGCTTTACGCTCTTTTCTTGCCTCTCATGGCATCTCCCATCTTACGTCACCTCCTCATACTCCTCAGCACAATGGCTATGCTGAACGCCGTCACCGTCATATTGTCGATACTGGTCTCACTCTCCATCATCATGCCTCTATACCTCTCATTTACTGGCCTTATTCCTTTGCTACAGCAGTCTACCTCATTAATTGTCTTCCCAAGACAAATCTCTCGATGCGCTCCTCCTTTGAGTCTCTCTTCCAGAAACGCCCCAACCTTGCCAAATTACGTGTCTTCGGCTGTCAATGCTTCCCTTGGCTTCGCCCCTACACCTCACACAAAATGGAACCTAGATCTCGTGCATGTGTCCTCTTCGGCTACTCTACTACTCAAAGCGCCTATCTCTGCTTTGATCCCTCAACGTCTAAAATCTTCGTCTCGCGTCATGTCACCTTCCATGAAGATGTCTTCCCGTTCTCCAAAATGTCTAACCCCGAGTCTCCCCCTGTACCCATTCCGGTCTCCCTAGAAGTCCTTCCGCTGCCTCCACCAGTACCTGCCGTTGCTCCCACCAGCGATCCTTCACCGGACGCACTCTCGGCGCCACCGCCCGTGCCACCAGCGCCCCTTCCAGCACCGCCAGTGGCCCCTGCCACCGCTACACCCATTATGCCGCCACCTGCATCGTCTCAGGGTGGTCATCATATGCAGACACGCAGCAAAAATAACATCTTTATGCCCAACAAGAAGTTTGGTATGTCTGCTGTCACCTCTCCTGCTGTTACAGAACCTCAGACCCTGTCCAGTGCTATGTCTGATGAGCGCTGGCGCGCTGCTATGTCATCAGAGTTTGATGCTCTGCTACGCAATGGCACTTGGGATCTTGTCCAGCCTGATTCCTCGCAGAATGTTGTGGGTTGCAAGTGGGTTTATCGCATCAAACGCAAGCCTGACGGCACTGTGGATATGTTCAAAGCCCGGCTTGTTGCAAAGGGCTTTCATCAGCGTCCAGGTGTGGATTTCCAGGAGACTTTCAGTCCGGTTGTTAAGCTGGCAACTATGCATTTGGTTCTCAGTATAGCTGTATCCAAGGGCTGGCCTCTTCGTCAAATGGATGTGAACAATGCCTTTCTCCACGGGAGGCTTACAGAGGATGTTTATATGGCACAACCACCGGGCTTTGTTGACAAAGCCTATCCATCTTATGTCTGTAAGTTACAGAAAGCTATTTATGGTCTCAAACAGGCACCCCGGGCATGGTACAGTGCGCTCCGCCAAAGCCTTCTGACCATGGGTTTCGTCAACACTACCTCTGACACTTCGCTCTTCGTCTTTCAGCACTCTGGTATTACGGCCTATTTTTTGGTTTATGTTGATGATCTCATATTGACTGGTAATGATTCTGCTTTCTTGAACCGTGTGATTGACTCTCTTGGGTCTCAGTTTTCCCTTAAAGACATGGGTGATCTAAGCTACTTTCTTGGTGTTGAAGTTCTGCGCAGCTCCAAGGAGTGTTTTCTTTCTCAGCGTAAATATGTTGTTGATCTTTTGACTCGTCATAATATGCTGGAGTCAAATCCTGTTCAGACACCAACAGCGGCGTCAACTCGCCTTCATCTGGCCGACGGCTTGCCCCTGCCGACGCATCCGCCTATCGACAGGCCCTTGGGGGCCTCCAGTATCTCTCCTTCACTCGTCCTGATATCTCCTTTGCTGTGAATAAACTCTCACAGTTCATGCATGCTCCTACTGTCACTCATTGGGGTGCAGTTAAGCGCCGGTATCTGAATGGGACGCGTGACTTTGGCGTCTGGCTGCGTCCTTCATCTGCTATACCTCTGCATTGTTTCTTTGACGCTGATTGGGGTGGAAACTGTGATGACCACTCCTCAACTGGTGCCTATGTTGTTTTTCTAGGGCCAAATCCTATTTCATAGAGCTCCAAAAAGCAGCGTTCCGTTGCACGATCCTCTACTGAGGCTGAGTATCGTGTCATTGCTTCTGCTGCCGCTGAAGTACGTTGGCTTCATTCCCCTGCTGCGCGAGCTTCATGTCCCTTTTCCGGCTGCTCTTGTCATTTACAGTGACAACATTGGCGCTACTTATCTCTGTGCCAACCCTGTGTTTCATTCTCGCATGAAACACATCTCCATTGATTATCACTTTGTTCGTCAATTGGTCCAGAATGGGTCCCTTCGTGTTGCTCACGTATCCTCTACTGATCAGCTTGCTGATGCTCTCACCAAGCACTTATCTCGTCATCGGCTTCTTCTGCTGATGTCCAAGATTGGCGTGTCCTCTGGCCCTCCATCTTGAGGGGGCGTATTAGGAAATATTGTAAATATCTTTTGTGTATCTTTCTATTATTGGTAGAATATTCTCTCATTAATTGTACAATCCTATAGTTGGTAGGTTTTGATTTTCCTTCATTATTGTACAATTCTATAGTTGATAGGTTTTGATTTCTCTGTACTCTATATATACTTTGATGAGCAATACAAGAAACTCACTTCTCCAAAATTCTCTACGCATCATTTGTGGAAAGATGGTGTGACGGGTCTATCAATTGAATCTTTGCAGCTTCTGTGTACTGATATTTGGAAGATGATTACAAAGTCTATATTAAAGCATATTGTTTATGGGCTCTCTTAGATACAGTTTTTGCGTAGTGTTTGATGGAGTCCAGCTTTTTGTAACATTTCAGTACCTTGTTGGTATTGTTTTATGAATAATATTTTGCCGTACCTACTAAAAAATGTCTACATGAAGGCTTAGTAGGATTTCTGAAAGTTTTCATATCGGTTCCAAAGTTTGAGGAGAGTTGTGATTCGATATTGTATTTAAACTGGTTGGTTTAGTACAACCTAAGTTCTAGGTTTGTCATCTTAATCTGAACAATCCCATTTAGTTAGTTTCCTTCAGCTCAACTTGATATCTGATATAACTTACAGCTTAAGTTGGTAAACAGTGAGCTACATTCGATGAAAGTGAAAATAGCTGCATTCGCACTCGTAGTTGCATTCGACGTAATACTAACATCAAAAGCATGCCTTTCGGACGAGCTATCTTAGCTAGTGTTTTATTTGGAAAGAGTGAAGTGACTCCAATTAGTCTACCATGGGTCTTTTATTTGTACAGAAATAAGGAGGATCATATAGGCGTTCTTCATTAATTACTTAAAAAATGTATTATGACTCTATTTACCGTATATTATTATTATTTTTTAATCACTTAAAAAATGTATTATGACTCTATTTACTTTGGTCCTCTTTTCTCATTTACTACGTTACCTTTTGAGTAGGCTGTTAATTTTTTCTTTTCTTTTTGTTTTATCTTGAATTATTCAATTTGTTTTTTCCAGAATTAAATTCGTCAAATTTACTTCTTCTTTTTTTGATCTTTTAAGGCTCATATCCCACTAGGCAGAGTACTTAGTGGCTGGCTCTTACATCATGTAAAAAGATAAAAACTTGCATAAATAATGCGAAACAAAATCAACTTAAAGCTTATAAATAGCTCTAAGTTAATTGTTAGGATCGGAAATTTGGATAGTAGGAAATTTAGCCAAATAATGTTATGATGATAATAACAAAGACAATGGAAGTTATCCTAATTCAGGATGGCTTATACTTGGCATTATAGAAAAGGAGAAAAAATCGGAAGAACTCCTCATCCGTCATTTTATTCGTTTTTTCTCCTTTTCTTGTAATGCCAAGTATAAGTCATCCTGAATTAGGATATCTTTCATCTTTAATTGTCACATTTCGAAGTTTGCACTTCGGTCAAAGTTTTCAACATAGGCCTTTGTTAGAGTTATTTTGGCTACTAAAATAAACCTGGTTAGATCCGACTCTGATACCAATTTGTTAGGATTGGGAACCTGGATAGTACAGAATTCAGCTAAATAATGTTATGATGACAATAACAAAGACCATGTAAGTTGATAATAACGGCAACTAAAGCATATAAAGAAGACACAAATTTACCGTGGTTCGATCAAAGTGACATACGTCCACATGCGGAGAGAAGTAATTTCACTACGCCAATAAGAGTACAAAATTAGAGTAAACACTCTAATTAATCCCAAAAAACTCAAGAGAATAACCTCGCTAGATCACTCCAAAGAAGGGTTCACACAAGTGCTTCCTAACACTAAACCCTCGTACAAATACTCTCAGTACAAAATACTCTCAATAAAAGAAAGAAAGGAAGAAACAAGAAATGAAGACTCAAGTCTTGTTATTAGTGTGTAAAATGTACTAATGACATTTCCTTATATAGGCAAAAAAGTCTTGGCCTCTTAGGCATAAAAGAAGAGATACAACTTGTGCAAATGATGTCCAGCACAAAATGCAATATTTTTGGGTTCCAAAGAATATTGCCAACAAGTCTACTTTGCAAGCATGCTTATGTGAGATGGAATCCATTAGCGAAAATAATGGTCATACTAATTCTTTGTAAAAATTGTATGGGGTAAGCACTTTTTATAATGGTAGTTACTTTTTATTCAGTATTTTAATATTAGTAACAATAGCCACTAGTCTATTAAATTAATATGAAAAGAATGTGTTTACCTTTTCTTCTATCTCTTTCATGTCACGGAGAAGAACTGTGCCTGAAGGATTTTCTTCCGAGACTTAGATTTAACTCAAAAATTTGCATTCTTTTCCATTCAAGATGATTGCTTTATCAAATGTATTACATCATTCTGGCCCACAATCAGCATCCAAATCTATTGAAAGAACAATTATCATGCCTTTTGGTTTGGTAGCAGCGTGGAACAAGCGGCAAAGAGGCACAAGTTGTCACTTTTTAAAGTGGTTTGGTGGTTGCGTGGATACTTAGTCCTTAGTCCTAAACATAGAATTAGAAGTTTAAATGTTAAGGACACTTGATCCTGAACTTAGATTAACAAGCTCAAACGTTAAAGGATAATTGGTCGTCAACTTACCGTTACAAATTTAAAAATTAAGGACAATAGGTCCTGAAGTCCTGAACTTGAACTAACAAGCTCAAAAATTAAGGACAATAGGTTTAAGCCCAAAAGTTAAGGACAATAGGTCTAAGCCCAAAAGTTAAGGATAATTTTATAGTTACAAATTTAAAAGTTAAGGACAATATGTCCTGAACTTAGGTTAAGAAGCGCAAAAGTTAAGGACAATAGGTCCTCACTTAGACTAACATTCTCAAAAGTTAAGGACACTTGGTCCTGAACTTACAGTTACAAGTTCAAAGTTACGAACATGTAGTCCTGAAGTTAAGTTCAAAAGTTAAGGACATGAGCAGAAGGATATTTTCGTCCTGACAATTAAAATTTATTAAAGCAGTGACTAAAGACTAAAAATATTTTAATCAATAACTTAAAAATAAATATATATATATATATATATATATTATTAATGGCTAACCGTGCACTTTCCCCTAATCATATTTACTTTCTGCTGCATTCATTGTTATTTAAGCTTCATAGCTTTAATTTATCACTCCTACACTTTTTAATTACGGGAAAAATAAATGAAGAACTTGTCTTTCAACATATAATTTTCCTTGGACCTTTTTTTTAGAAAGGATAAAAAAGAAATTAAATAGTGTCGTTGTACCCTAAACTAAAGTATAGCACCTAGGGAAGGCAATTTGGACTTTTAGCCATTCTTTGATTTTGTTGTCAAACCATCGAAACGCAATTAATAGTACTTGTGACAAGACAAAAAAAACTTATGAAGAACTCAATGCACTCTTGGGATTGGAGTTACAAACTTGTATAAATTATACTAGAAATGATAATGATAAATAAATAAAGAAATTTTGGATTGGATCAGAAATTCAAGTTTGGGGCAGTATAGATAAGAGAATTTCCTATGTTATACTATTCAATTCTCGACGATGAATTGATTGTTAGGATTATGATTCCTACTAAAAACAACAACCTTCATATCGAATAATTCGGATATATAAACTACATGAGCGGAAGCTAACCTGAATCCATATGTGGAAATGTTGAGCCTCCTTTTGATGATTGTCCTTTGTTGTGAACTCCTTTAGCCTTCCTTCAAGTTTCTTGAAGTATATTTGTCCCCACAAGAATGTATCCACAATACTCAACAATATATGAAAAGGTTCACAATAATAGTGTTATGACAATTATCAAAATTTGGCTTATGGTTTTCCACCCTATTTGCAAGACAATGGATTGTTTGAGTTCTTGATTCAATGGGAGGAAGAAGAACTTGTCTTGCACTAGGGTGGGAACCATAACCCCACTTTATAACTCTAGGAGTTACATAACCCAAGAGACAAGAGTTACAAGACAAAAGTTATGTCTTGAGTTATGTCTTGCAAGAGTTACAAAACTCAAGAGTCACAAGCATTCATGTAACCATAGTTACATTTGTAACCTTAGTTAGCCCATCATAAACTAAGGTTACCCTTTTGGGTATCTACACATTAGTCCTACACTTTAGTATGACAACACATTGGCCCCCTTAACATAATGTCCATAAGACCACATAATTAGGCCAAACCAAAAGATAGCACATAACATATAATTATCCATATATTGTTCATATGTGTGTAGATATAAGTCCATATATCTAGATATAAATCCATATATCTTACAATCTCCCACTTGGACGAGATATACAAACATATGTACAAACCTTAATATTATATGTTACAAACCTTAGGTGCACAAAATTGCTATCACAATAAAATTGTCATGAACAATCCGGTCCATCAATCATACCAACATAGGACCTAAGAGCTCGTCGTTACTCATTCGTAACTAGAACCAATCATAGATCACGTATATCAATATAACCAACGACATGGATCAAGTGTAGGTATGTAGCATGGAAATAACATAAAGTGTGGTCAATAGAATGTCTATTTCCAACTGGTTCTCTTTATTGAGATCATACTTAAACTGTAAGAGTACAAAAACTTTAAAACTGAATATCTGCGCAGATATAACTGAATTACTGAATTTCTGAATATAATGAACAATACATAAATGTGCAATACAAACTCCCACTAAAATACATAATCCTTATCTGATTTGACACCCATACAAGCAATATGCTCAAGAAATACTTTTGGTGTCAATCCCTTAGTGAGCGGATCCGCAAGCATGGAGTTTGTACTTATGTACTTAATGCACAATTGTCCATTTTGTACTCTTTCTTTAACAACCCGAAATTTGACGTCCTTATGTTTTGCTTTCGTCAAATTACTGTTGTTGTTAGACTAAACGGCAAAATCGGAGTCGGTATACCCGATGATCTCAAGCTGGTCCGAACTCCGATATGTAAGCATGTAATCCTTTGTTCTATGTATGTTCCTCATGACCCTTTTGGCTGCCTACCAATGGTCCATACCTGGATTGCTTAGATATCTGCCTAACATCCCAACAATGTATGCTATATCAGGTCGTGTACATACCTGAGCATACATCAGACTACCTACCGCCGAAGCATAAGGTGTCTTCTGGATTTCCGAAATTTCATAAGTATTATTCGGGCACTGTTTGAGACTAAACTTGTCTCCCTTAGCAATAGGGGTGTTGCCTGGTTTACAATCCTGCATGCCAAATCTTTTCAGAACCTTATCGATATAGCCCTTTTGTTACAGACCGAGAACACCTTTGGAGCGATCTCGTTATATCTGAATTCCTAATACAAAAGAAGCTTCACCAAGATCTTTCATTTCAAATTTCTTTGAAAGAAATTTCTTAGTTTCAAGTGATAATGCTATATCGTTACAGGCAAGCAGTATGTCATCGACATATAAAACCAGAAAATATACTTACTCCCACTGAACTTATGGTATATACAGTCATCAGCAATATTCGGTTCAAAACCAAAAAAAATTGTAATGACTGCATGAAACTTATAATACCATTGACGAGAAGCTTGCTTGAGCCCATAGATGGATTTCTTTAATTTGCAAACCTTCTTCTCTGATTCATCCAAAACAAAGTTTTCAGGTTGCACCATATAAATTGTTTCCTCAATGTCACCATTGAGGAAAACAGTCTTAACATCCATTTGATGAAGCTCAAGATCAAAATGTGCTACTAATGCCATTATAGTCCTGAAAGAGTCTTTCGATGAAACTGGAGAGAAAGTCTCTTTATAATCAATGCCTTCTTTCTGAGTGTAGCCTTTTGCGACAAGACGAGCTTTGTACTTAATAACAATTCCCCTTGAATCCCTTTTGGTTTTAAAAATCCATTTACAACCAATAGGTTTCGTACCTTCGGGCAACGTAACAAGCTCCCAAACGTCATTATCGCTCATAGACTTCAACTCATCATTCATGGCATCAATCCACTTTTGAGAGTTAGAACACTTAATGACTTGACGGAAGTTGATTGGATCATCTTCCTCAAGTCCAATATCACTTTCTTGTTCTTGGAGAAATACATAATAATCATCCGAAATTGCATTTCTCCCCTCTCTAGTGGATCTCCTTAATGGCATTTCAGTTTCTTGAGGTTGTTGAGTTTGATTTTCATTAGTCATATCAGGGTCCTGATGGGGGAGATTTTCGAGATTGTCTTGAACCGGAGTTGCATCAACAACTTGAGGGAAAGACACATGTTCTTCCTCAAAGACAAAATCTCTAACAACTTTATTTATCTCCCCACCCCCCAAACTCAATATCCTCAAAGAAACCTAGCATTTCCCGTCTCAAAAATAGTTCGTGATGTGGGATCATAAAACTTAAAACCCCTGGATTTTCAGAGTATCCAACAAAATAGCTACTAACCGTCTTAGCGTCCAGTTTCTTTTCATTCGGCCTATAAGGCCTTGCCTCAGCTGGACAACCCCAAATGTGTAAATGCCGAATACTGGGTTTATGCCCAGTCCAAGTTCATATGGGGTTTTGATTGTAGCTTTAGTTGGAACCCTATTAAGAATATAAGCTGCGGTTTTTAATATGGATTGGGGCTTTTCATGAATAAGATATAGGTACCCATAACGAGAGTAATCGTCTATGAATGTGATAAAGTATTGTTGACCATTCCGACAAGGAGTAGGAAATGGCCCACAAATATCCGTATGTATCAATTCTAAGACGTCCGAAGCTCTCTTAGCACCTAATCTAGTCTTGTTTATTTGTTTTCCCTTGATACACTCAACACAAATTTCCGAATTTGAGGTATCAAGAGAATCAAGAATTCCATCTGACACGAGTTTCTGAATTCTTTGAATGGATATGTGACCCAAACGTTTATGCCAGAGTGAAATAGAATTCTCATTAGTTAATTTTCTTTTAGTACCACTTAAACTTGTATGCAAAGTTTCTTTATTTGAAGTTATTGTATCAACCAAATATAAGCTATCAAATGTTGATAAAACACCAGTACCAATAAGATTTGAATTCCGAAAGAGACTAACTTTATTGTCCCCAAATGTACATTTATAACCGGATATGTCCAATTGAGGAACTGAAATTAAATTCCGTCTAAAAGACGGTACAACAAAAGTCTCATTCAAATCTAAATGAAAACCGGTCTTAAACAACAGCCTAAATTTGCCAATAGCTTCAACTGGCACCTTCTTGCCGTCACCCTCATAGATGTATCTTTCACCATCTTTTGGTTTTCGGCAATTCAGGCAACCCTGCATAGATATCCTTATGTGAGCAGCATAACCTACCCACCAATTATCCTTAGATACCGAAATTATATTAACTTCAGAACAAACTTTCTTCACATGATTAGTTCCCTTACAGAGAAAGCAACCTAATTCAGTAATTTCAACCTTAGGTTCCTTATGTTGCTTAATCTTGGCCTTTACAACCGCAACTTCCTTATTTTTCCTCTTCTTAGTTTCCTTAGAAGAGGATGCCAAATGAGCACTTTCAGTCGTATCTTGCTTAATCCTTTCCTCTTCTTGCACACAGTGTGAAATGAGCTCATTTAGAGTCCATTTCTTCTGGCAGTTATAACTGACCTTAAACTGATTAAAGTGTGCCGGAAGAGATATCAAAACAAAGTACACAAGCAGTTCCTCAGGTAATACTAGCTTGAGTAACTTAAGTTTCGAAGCAAGATGAGACATTTCCAAAATGTACTCCCTAATGTTTTCCTTGCCCTTATACCTCATGGAAACAAGTTTACTCAATAGTGTACTTGTTTCCGCCTTTTCGTTTTGAATAAAACGCTGTTCGAGGTTTTCAAGGAAAACCTTGGCATTGGGTTCATCATTCATAGTGCCCCTGAATGATTCTGGGATTGCACGCTTCATGATCATGAGACTCATGCGATTCGAGCATTCCCACTTCTCCATCACCCTCCTGTCATCAGGAGAGGATGTATCCTCAAGAGGAGTAGGTTGCTCGGTCCAAAGTGCTAAGTCAAGATCCATGCAACCGAGAACGATCATGATGTTCTCTTTCCATTCCTTAAAGTTAGTGCCGTTAAGCACAGGGATGCTATTGATGTTGGCAGAGATCGTAGAAGCAGAAGAATTTACTAAAAATAGAACAAAAGGATTACTGAATACATGCTTACATAAACTTGAACTTTAACTTTATAGATTCAAAATTAGGCAATTCCCATTACAAGATACCTAGCACAACATTGATTTTAGTCTTTGGACAGAAAAACAACTTGTAAGTGGTACTCTTGGTGTAGTGATCAAACATAGACCATAAACTCCTGTCAAATATTAAACCTTCCTTCGGGCCGATTTAATATTCACATGGAAAACCAAATAATCGTCTCATATTTACCACCACAAGAATGTTCGAATTCCATCCAAATAACACCTTCCTTTGGGCCGGTGTTAAACGCATGGAAGACTAACATCCACAGTCATCTTATATTTTAAAATTAATCAATCTACACAATAGAGGTTACTTTGGCAACATAGTGCTTCAATTGAATAACTAAAATATTAGATGCTATAAACTTTAGTTCCTTAAGCCATTTTATGAATCTCAACTTAATGTGTTACATATTTTGATGTGTAACACTTGAATATTAATCGTTGTTTACTGAATCGGACAATTCCATATATTATAAGAATTGATGGACTTTAAAACAATTAACATTCACTGAAACTTAAGAGAGTTGAAACGTTTTTAACCTTACTGGACCAACACAATCGATTGTCAAAACCAGACAATCGATTGTTTGGTTTTCTGAAAAGAATTTTAAGTTACTGGACCATCCACAATCGATTGTCAAAGCCAAACAATCGATTGTTTGGTTTTATGAAAAATTTTTAAGTTACTGGACCATCCACAATCGATTGTCAAAGCCAGACAATCGATTGTTTGGTTTTATGAAAAATTTTACAGTTACTGGAAAAGTTTCAACTCACTGGACCTTGAACAATCGATTGTCAGAAGCTGACAATCGATTGTCAGAACCTGACAATCGAGTCTGGTGTTCCAAAAAACTGCCAGAATACTAAAAGTCACAGACAATGGATTGTGTAAGGCAACAATCCATTGTCTGAAGGCAGTGACCAAAATTTTTTTTTGAATAACATATGATTTTCAACATGATTCTTAAACATAAAAAACATGTTGTTAACCTACTAAAATCATGCTATTTACAATGTTTTAACATCATATTAAAACATCAAATCAAAACATAACATTCATAAGATCATGCTATTTCATGGTAGAATTTCATAAACAAAATTCTTATAAAACTAAAACATGAATCCTAACATAACATGATTCTTATGAACATCCAAATTATCCAAAATGAAGGGTGGCTCTGATACCAATTGTTAGGATTATGATTCCTACTAAAAACAACAACCTTCATATCGAATAATTCGGATATATAAACTACATGAGCGGAAGCTAACCTGAATCCATATGTGGAAATGTTGAGCCTCCTTTTGATGATTGTCCTTTGTTGTGAACTCCTTTAGCCTTCCTTCAAGTTTCTTGAAGTATATTTGTCCCCACAAGAATGTATCCACAATACTCAACAATATATGAAAAGGTTCACAATAATAGTGTTATGACAATTATCAAAATTTGGCTTATGGTTTTCCACCCTATTTGCAAGACAATGGATTGTTTGAGTTCTTGATTCAATGGGAGGAAGAAGAACTTGTCTTGCACTAGGGTGGGAACCATAACCCCACTTTATAACTCTAGGAGTTACATAACCCAAGAGACAAGAGTTACAAGACAAAAGTTATGTCTTGTGTTATGTCTTGCAAGAGTTACAAAACTCAAGAGTCACAAGCATTCATGTAACCATAGTTACATTTGTAACCTTAGTTAGCCCATCATAAACTAAGGTTACCCTTTTGGGTATCTACACATTAGTCCTACACTTTAGTATGACAACACATTGGCCCCCTTAACATAATGTCCATAAGACCACATAATTAGGCCAAACCAAAAGATAGCACATAACATATAATTATCCATATATTGTTCATATGTGTGTAGATATAAGTCCATATATCTAGATATAAATCCATATATCTTACATTGATTTGATAGTTCAGATATTGTTATTCATGATACTGATCCGATTCAAGATCATCAAGAGTATTCATTCATTGAATTTACAAGCCAAAGATTTATCATCGGCCCAAAATAAAAAAATTTTAACCTTTTTTGGTGATCCAAAATAAGTAATTTTTTCATATTTCAAGAATGAATTAATTATTTTTTTCCTGCATTATCCTTGGCGTAAATAGTGTTGGAATATGTCTTAGGAGTGTTTATCTGAGACAGTAACAATTAATATGGTCAATTCCATTGTTAATTAATGCTAAATTATAAATTTTTAAATTTATGTAAAAACATCCAAAAAGTTACTTATTTTGGACTGAAAGGATTACTAAATATATTTCGTTATAACTAACTGAGCTTGTCTTGTATAATCCATCTTTGACTTTTTAATCATATACGGCCAACAGAGATAATAAAGACGTAAATTATTAATTCATTCACACACACACATATCAAAGACTCGAGATAGTCAAAATTGAAGTTAAGTACTACGTACTTATATCATATATTGTTTGACTTTTCCTACAGGTTCTTTACGAAACTACATTAATTTGGGTTGACCTAAAGTGAACAAACAAGTGATACACTAAGGTTTAGTTGAGGTGGAATACTTTTACTGAAATTAAGGTAGTTCAAGAAATGAGTTTTTCTCACTTTTTAGCTTGTTACAGAAATTATTTATATTTAGCTGTTAGCCGAAAGTTATATAAATTTGTAAATAACATATATATATATATATATATATATATTTTGACTATTATTTTGAAAACGCTTATATAATGTTATTTCCTCTCTAGAGAATTCGTGAGATTATAGTCCGCTTAAATTCTTGCAATAATAATGAGATCAAATGGGAATCATTCTTAAAACCTTTTTGTGTTTTTTAGTAGTGGCGCTGAAATTTGATAAGTCCAATTTTAGGAAATCGTTTTGTGTTGACATGAATGTTATTGAAAAACTGTGGTAAACCTTAGCAATTGTGGAATTTTTTTGTCAAAATATTTATGTGAGAAATGGTACATGATTTGTGAAAACTAAAGACGATGCCAAGAAATTACCTTGTAATCATGTTATAACAATTTTTTTGACCAAGTTCTGCAATTGCTTGATTGCAACCTAGTAATTACACAACACGTCTAAATATATAATTTGAAGAAAGCACTTCTAAATATATAAAATAATTTCCAGGAGCACTTCCAAATATTTAGTTATAGATCTTCAAGACTCGACACTAATAAAATAAAGAATTAACCTAAATATGGGCAAGTTCTATACAAGATAAATGCACGTACTCAAGTTGGTACTTTTGTGCATGAAAAGTACCTTTACTTTAATTTGCAGTTAAAGTGAACTAACATGAAGAAGCAAGCATGTGGCTTGCTTTTCGGCTTTTATATATGCGCACATTGAGGAGAAATTTGTGGCCTCTGCCTATTGAAACTGCTATGCCAACACTCTATATTCATTCAGATTTTGCCCTGCTGCTATAAAATTTCATTGCCTATTTTTAGAACTGAAAGTATGAAAACCATTCTCTTTTTAAAATCTAATTTAAGATATTTTTAAGTAATTTGTGAAGTCTACACACTAATCGGGAATAATACAGAAATATCATGTACTACGTATCACTCTCTTAGAATGGATCATTAGACAAAATCAAAGAACACCAAAAAGAAGAAAAAAAATACACATATAGATTTAAAAAAGGGACAAAATTGCATCGGGGATATGATTATGGGATATGCGTATTTGCGTTTTCTGCCGTCTCAAAGGGATTTTGGGTCCTAAGGAATTTTCTCCTTTAAGAGTTTTAACTAATACACACTAGGAAAAATTCTACACTATGACCGTAGTTTTACTTGGACAAGAGGGACGGTAAGCAACTCCCACTTTCAACCGAGAGGTTGTGAGTTCGAGTCTCCCTAAGAGCAAGGTGAGAAGTCTTGGAGGGAAGGATGCCGGGGGTCTATTTGGAAACAGCCTCTCTACCCAAGGGTATGGGTAAGGTCTGCGCACACACTACCCTCTCCAGACCCCACTAAGTGGGATTATACTGGATTGTTGTTGTTGTTATTGTTTGTACCGTAGTTTTACTTGTTGTAACAAATTATTTATCATGTTTTGAAGGTTACTAATCTGAACTAGTCATAAAAGTGAGTCCCTCTATTTCAAAAAGATTAGCGCTATTACTATTTGAAAAGTCTTTGAAGAGAGTGTAGGGTCATAAATTGAGAGATTTTCCATTTAGTGTATAAGTATCACATGTTATGCTACTTATCATTCCCAATATGGTGTAGTAGTATCATCTTAATTTAACTGAAACCGTCAGAGCAGTGCCGGAAATCGTCAATTTCCGACCATATATATAGGTGAATTTATGCAATGATGTCTGCTTCAAGCTGCAGTGCTCCATTGTTAATATTTCCAGCCTTTCTGTTTCTTTTCTTGGTCTACTTCTCAATTAAATCATTCCTCTTTCTCAAAAACACCTCCCTTAAACAACAATATCTTACATGACAATCAACAAGTAGCCCTTATTCAAGAAAATATTCATGCTAAGGTACAATTTTATCATGCATAATTCACTTGGGATATATATATACTACTACTATATGCATGGTTTTCTACCTTTTTCATCAACCATATATATATCTTCCCCATTTTTATTTGCACGAACAGAAGAGCGGTGTAGAGAAAATTGAAGAAGATTTAGCCAGAGCAAGAGCAGCAATTCGGCGTGCTATTCGTTCGAAAAACTATAACTTCTTATAAAGAAGAACAGAGGTTCATTCCAAGTGGTTCTATTTATAGAAACTCATATGCCTTTCACCAGTTAAGTTTTGGAATTTCTTTTCTTCAATTTTAATTGCAATTTGGAATGTTTTAGTGAAAATTTAGAGTCTTGAAAATTGATAATCATGCATGTACAAATGTTGAATATCAAGCTAAGAGTTGATATAAATTAATTCCGCTAAATAATTATATATGCAGGAGTTACATAGAGATGATGAAGAGATTTAAGGTGTGGACATACAAAGAAGGATATTTACCAATGGTACACAATGGACTCATGAAAGAGATATATGCAATAGAAGGTCACTTCATTGGTGAAATGGAGACTGAAAAAACAAGACCTAATTTCTTGGCTTCCCATCCTGATGAAGCTCATGCCTTCTTTATACCAATCAGTGTTGCCTATATTGTTAAGTATCTTTTCATTCCAGGCACCAATCATATTTTTCGAGCAAAGTTGCAAAGAGTCGTTGAGGATTACATTCATGTCATTTCTAACAAGTATCCTTATTGGAATAGAAGCAATGGTGCTGATCATTTCATTCTTTCTTGCCATGATTGGGTACGTACATACCTATTTTTCATTTCTCTCAATTATGTATAGGAGTGGCAAACCGGTGGGTCAGGTCGGATTGGATATGGTTCGAATGAAAAATGGATAAAAAACGGATAAATTATCCGACCCGACCCATAACTTCTTAAATATGTTCACTTTTGAGAGAATTACTAGTCTTCCAAACTTCAGAAACTCTCAATCTGAGATTATAAATGTAAAAGTTAAACTCATTGGTTAACTATTTTTTAAATGGATAATATGGTTCTTATCTGTATTTGATCGTTTTTAAAAAGTTCATTACCCAACCAATTTTTTCGTGTGAATTATGTGAGTGGTTAACTGTTTTTTTAATCATTTTACCACCGCTAATTATGTATATGTGGTCTTGAACATTTTATTTTATGGTCCAAAACTTTTTGACTACTCATTATTTTGGAAACTTAAGGCACCAGAGATTTCCAGTGGAAATCCAAAGCTGTTCAAGAACTTGATCAGAGTGTTATGCAATGCCAATACCACAGAAGGATTTCAACCCGAAAGAGACATCTCATTGCCTGAGGTTTATGGATTAGCCAACACTCTTTATCTTTCACCCCCTGACTTAGGTTTACACCCAACCAATCGACCAATTCTTGCATTCTTTGCTGGTGGAGCACACGGCTACATAAGACAAAAATTACTTCAACACTGGAAAGGCAAAGATGACGAAATTCGCGTCCACGAGTACCTCCCAGAGGGTCAAAATTACACATATTTAATGGGTCAAACCAAGTTTTGCTTAGCTCCAAGTGGATATGAAGTTGCAAGTCCAAGAATCACTGAAGCAATATATGCAGGATGCATTCCTGTCATAATCTCAGATCACTATTCCTTGCCATTTAGTGATGTTCTTGACTGGAGTCAATTTTCCATTAGTGTTCCAGTTGACAAAATCCCTGAATTAAAGACAATCTTCAAAAGTGTTTCTCGTGGTAAGTACTTGAAAATGCAGAAAAGAGCGAGAAGATTGCAAAGGCATTTCAAAGTGCACCGACCAGCTCAGCCGTTTGATGCATACTACACTGTGCTTCACTCAGTGTGGTTAAGGCGACTCAATCTTAGACTAGCTACTTGATCAAATTTCTTCATTATAATGTTTATTCTTGTTCATCTAGAAAATACGAGTAACAATTAAATTTATTTGTGATTTTAAAGATATATGATTTGGTTCAATACTAATTAATAACCAATAAATCTGAAGTATAAATAAAACAAGTAAATTGAATCAAACCAGCGTTCAAGCCAATCTTGGGAACAATGCCCTCGAGGTTGATTAGTAGGAACAGTAACGTAAAGACAATAAATAAGAGACAATTCTGATGAAACGTGTGCAAGAAAGAGAGAGAGAGTATATTGTTTACCAATGATTGATAATTGTTACAAATGATTAAGTCCACTTTATATAATAGGGGAACCCTAAATAAGGTACATTTCTATATACAGTAAAGAATCTTCTTGAGACAGCTGTCTAATCGCCTAGTATAGATTCGTACCAATTCGTACGAACTTATTTAAGAATTTATTCCACGATCTTGGGGACGTGGCGGGAATCTTTTTTTTTCTGTAACAAACCCGTAACTACATCATCTCGGGGTCGATCATACTTGGCTTCTATGCTTCGCCACATACTTCGATCTTCGAGCCTTATACTCCGTCATCGATTGGGGCTTAGTCCATCGGCCTCGAACTCGACCCATTTTGAACTCGGGCTTGAAGCGACTCTTTGAGCCCGTGAAATTGGGCATACCTGATTTCGACCGTATACGATAGTCCACTCGTTTCTTAGAGTAAGACGATAAGAAATGATTTGATCATCGATCCTCCGATGCCTCGATCATGACGTCAATCTCATGATGTCAGCAATTGAAGTGATTAAAAGGTTGAGCCTGCATAGTTCCCAAGGCCATTAATTGGAGGCGGTTCATGGTCAGTCGTTGGCTTCCCCAAGCCGTTTAAATGATCACTATAAATAGGTTAATCTCACAACTTTTACACTCTTTACTTCTCAAATCTTTCTCAAAACCTCACTAGCTTTTCCATCTTTCGTGAATTCATCCTTTCTTCAACTTGTTATTACTACAGCGCCAGCTTCTTCTCTTATCTTGAATTCCTTAACAGTAATAGCCAAAACATCTAAAATCGTTCCTCAAAAAGAGAAAGCCTCCTCATCATCATGGCCGGCCAGAGGTAGAACGACAGTGCCACCTCGTATCGAAGAGTGTATTTCCGGGCCATGCGAGCTATCTTCTGATTTCAAAATTGATAAGCCCGCATCGGTTCTAGGCCGATGTGAACCCATGTCTCGATACATCTTCTTGATAACCAAATATGAACTCAAGTAGGTGAAAGTGGATTGTAATTGGGGGATAAGTATGTCGTGATTCCTTCCCCCGACGAGGACATCACCACCCATAAGGTAGGGTACTTGAGTGTGTATACTTACCCTTTCACATTTGGTCTCGTAGATCCAGCACTGGGTCTCATAGACCCAGTTATTCTTGATTTATGCCAATAATACCAGGTGACGCTTGGCTAGATCTATCCTTCTTTCTAGCGCATCACCAATTTGATCAGGTATTTCTCGGGACAGATTGAGGGGATTCCTTTTACCCTTGACCATCTGATTAGACTGTACATCCCTCGCCTTTATCGAGGTAGCCTGATATATCTCCAGCGTCGATCCTCGAAGTTGCTATTTTCTAGCATCAATGAAGACAAAGACCAAGGGTGGATGAGATAGTTTGTCCGAATTAGGATTTCTGATTTGCTTCCTGCAGAGAGGATGTCATTCCCCGAGGAGTGGAACATGAAATGTAACTACAAATTTATTGATGATGATTAATATTTTATTTTCCCCATTATTTCTCTATTTAACTCCCTTTTGATGATGCAGCTGCTCCCTGGTTCCTTGGTTTGATTTTGGACCTTGAAGGTTGGGTCCGACAATTAACCTCCACGTCTTAATACGCGGAACGCGGTTGGCGTGATTTTCCCAAGTGTCGGTGGGAAGCTAAAAATAATAGTAAGTTCCCTTGTTCATATATCGGTGTTTCTTAGTGAAATACTTACTTTACCCTTAAGCATGCCTTGGAGACATAGTTTCCATGCGGCTACGCCCGCCCAGTGAAGAGGAAAACCCAAAGCTAACCAAGGAGAAGAAGAGGAAAAGGGATTCGCCTGCAAGTTCCTCGAAGCCCAAGAAACGTAAAGCTCTAAAGCCTAAGGCCGATTCTATGGCCCTATCTTTAGAAGCAGTCTAACACCTTTGGGATGATGATGAGGAAGGCGAATATGATGACTGCTTGTTGGTAGCCTGGAGAAGAGGAAGCACTGAGGCTTTGAAATCTATCGAATCGGTGATGGCTGATGCGGTTCATTCTCGAACTGAAGAAATCTCGGAGGGGAGTTTGAGAAAATTCCTCGAGCCATCGGCGGCAAAAGAGCACCTCGTCTTAGAGGTCATTTGGAGGGTAAGACCGAGGGGCCTAGTTCCGAGGCCCTCCAAAGAGATGATAATGTCCCTAGTGAATCACTTGGAATGATCAACATAGATGAAATCACCACCAGGCCCTGTGTTCTCTGAAGGGAAATTCCGAGATGCCCAGGCCATAGGGACTCCTGATGTGGGAACGACTCACGAAAAGAGTTATATTTTCTGGGAATGCATTGCAGGGGTCAAAGATGGTCCCGACCCGGATGCTTCATTTATATTTGATGAGGCTCAGCGGATTCTCAAATAAGTAAGTCTTTACCTCCATAATTGTGCTCGAGTTTTTTATTCTCGTTTTTCTAAGTCTAGATCCTTTTCTTTGTGTGAAGGCTGTGGCACTCCATCAACAAGAATTTTACAAATCTCGAGCCGAGCTTGCCCGATGCAAAGCCAAATTCAAGAAGATAGTGGAAGAGAGGGACAACCTCAAACGCCTCTATGTACATAAAGAGGAGGAGGTAAATGACATCCGAGTTGAATTGGCGAAGGCTCGTTAAGAACAGACCAAGCTCATTGGAAAGGTAATGTAGCATTTGGGGATCTGTTGTGTACTTATTTAATTTAGCGATTAACACTTAAACTTTGCAAGCCCAGCAGAATGGCGAGTTGGTGGAGCAGCTTCAAGAAGAGCTCAAGGTGAAAGAGGCCGAGACCCTGGGGTGGAAGCAATATTGGATCGCCTTGCCTCAGAGAAAGATACACTTTGAGACCAGCTAACTTCGATGGAATGCCATCTTCAAAATTTAAAGGTGGAAATCTTGGCCCAAAGCCGAATGATTGAGGAGCTCGAAGCTAAATAAGTCGTTAAGCTTGCGAAAGCCATTTCTATGACAGAGGCACTTGTGGCCTCCTATTGAGACGACATTGAGGCTGTCAATGTTCGAGCACAGGAAATATGCACTATTGTTGAAGTTAAACTGTCGTGTGCTCTCGATTACGCAGGCGACAATCTCGAAGAGAAACTCTTGAGGAAGTGCATGCCCGTGGCTTTGACCTCTCAGCTGAATTTGAAAAGGCAAAAACTTTGGAGGATGAGGCTGCCGTTTTACTCTCCGATGATGAAGATTTCGATAGTGGCTCTGAGAGCAAAGGAGGCGAGGATGAAGTCCCCAAGGAGGAGGTTCTCTAAAATGCGACTCTCAAAGACGCGACTCCCGAGGATGTGGCTCCCAAAGCATATTAGGCTATTTTGTTTTTAGTTTTTGTGCAAGTCCCCTTGTGGGCACTGTAAATACCTTTAATGAATATACAGAATTCTTTTTCTTTCCATCTTCAATTTGTTTTGAATTCTGCCTTGTCTTTATTTTGTGAAAGTTTTGATGTTATAACTTCAATTATCGAGCTAGCACTGGCTCGGCCCAGAGTAGAACAAACCCTTAGGGGTTTTAACAATAAATGGGTGATCTTTAAACATATAATGGAATACCTCTTAAGTTTTTTTTTTACGAATCCTTGGGTTGTGCTTAAGTCGATTTGATGCGAGCTTGGGATGACGGGACCCTTAGGTCCAAGTTGAATGAGAGCAATGTCTCGAACTCTAAGTGTATCGACCTTTTAGGCTTGCTAAATCGGCCCTTAAGGTCTTTTGAATTGGCCCTTAGGCTCTTTTATATTGGCCTCTAGGCTCTTTAAGTTAGGCCAATTAAGCCTCTAAAATCGCTATAATATTTCCCTTTTTTTGGCTAAAAGACTTAATAAAAATTTCTCTATGCCTTAGCATATGTTTTTGTACCCTTTGGGTTTTTCAAGAGTTCAATCGATTAGAACCTAATTTTTTTCTTAACCTGTTTGTGTTAAGACAGTTTAATACCTCTTGAAGCTTTTTCAAAGGCTGATATTATCGAAGACTTTATACTATCAAGGACTGATTTTATCAAAGCACTTTTTTATTTGCTCTGCCGAGGATAGCCTTATTTAACCAGTTTTTCAAAGTATTTGAAGGCCTTTAACTTATGGTGAAAGTTGGACATCTCCGAGCCCCATTAATTCGGTCCTAGCCTTTTTATATGAATGTATTATTTAATATGGTCATAGCCTTCGGGTGTCTCTTAGACGTATTTCTCGATAACCTTAAGAAATTGTCTGAAAGGCTAGTCCCCGAGTATTATGGCTTTAGCCTTTGCGTCGAAGGGTGCCTCTTTGAGGTCTTATAAATTCGAGTTTAGATAATCGAATATGTTGACTGTCAATGACAATCCCCGAGTATTCTAGGAGTATTCTCGTTTTGGCCCTTGAGTCATTTCTCGCAGAATCACAAGTAGGATGTTCGTATCGTCACAATTTTCTTTGAGACACAGAGTTTTGATATAGAAAAAAAATTCTTCTTTGATTAATTGATACATGCATACATGTTTCGACTATTCTCTATGGACATGTTTCATCTAACCGTTTGGCTCATTACAAAGTTTTCCTGGTGAGGCCTTCTCTAGTGTGAAGTATTTTCCTCGAAAATATAACCTCCGAAGGTGATGCCCCCCAGTATTTGAGGTTGATTGAAAAGAAGCATTGGATACTGTTGAATTCTCCCTAGGTAGAACATTGTTGTTGCCTCATTAAAAACCTCTCTTGAAAAACCCATTTGCGATAAAGCTCGCTCTAAGGGAAAAAAAGTGAAACACGTGCTTTAAAACCTAAGCTCTTCATGTATAAGGGTGCCCTCATTGTATTTAATCAAGCATCTGCAATGAGTTAGTCTTAAATACAAATGGAAAAATGAGAAGGTCATACATTATAAATAGTACCTTTTGAGTAGTGATATGTTCCAGTTGTTTGCCAATTATTCACCTCCCATCGTTCCAAGTTTGTATGATCCTTTGCCGGTAACTCAGATGACTCGGCACAATCCTTCCCAATTTGGGCCTAGTTTCCCTTCATTCGGGTCTCGAGTATTAAGGGTGACTTTCCGTAGAACTAAGTCCCCGATTTCGAAGTGCCGAAGGTTAGTCCTTCTATTATAATATCTCTCGATTCTTTGTTTCTGTGCCACCATCCGAACAAGTGCAGCTTCTCATTTTCATATAGTAGCTCGAGGCTAGTATTCATAGCTTCGTGATTTGACTCCTCTGATGCATGTCAAAATATGGCATTGGGCTCCCCGGTCGAATAGAACTATGTCTCTAATTCTGAAGTGTCGAAGGTTAGTCCTTCTATTATAATCTCTCTCGATTCATTTTTTCTGTACCGCCATTCAAACAAGTGCAGCTTCTTATTTTTCATCTGGTAGCTCGAGGCTAGTATTCATAGCCTCGTGATTTGACTCCTCTGATGCATGTTGAAATTTGGTGCTGTGTTCCTTGACCTTGACAAGAATCAAGGCCTTACAGCCGTATACTAAGGAGAAAGGGATTGCCCCCATGCTGGACTTCGATGTCGTTCGATATGCCCAAAGAACCTCGGGTGCAACTTCTCTCCATTTTCCTTTTGCATCGTCCAACCTCTTCTTTAGGTTTTGAATGATAGTTTTGCTTGTTGACGCGGCTCGTCCTTTCCCGCTCAGGTGGTACGATGTTGATAAGCTCCTATTTATTTTGTGTACTTCGAGGAACTTTTTTCCTTATTAAGGACAAATTCTTCCTATTGTCACATATGATTTTGGCAGGTATCCCGAATCAACACACATGTGATCCCAGATAAAGTCAATAACTTCCTTTTCTCTTACCTTCTTGAAGGCCAGTGCTTCCACCCATTTAGAGAAGTAATTAGTCATAGATAAAATGAATTTTGCTTTACCTAGGGCCATTGGAGAGCACCGACGATGTTCATTCCCCGTTTCATGAAATGCCATAGGGACAGGACTGAGTGAAGTTGCTCCCCAAGCTAATGAATCATTGTTGCAAACCTTTGACATTTATCATACTTTTTAACAAACTCTTTAGTTTCTCTTTCCATGCTATCCCAGTAATGCCGTGCGCTAATAATTCTGTGAATCAAAGACTCGCGCCTGAGTGATTCCCACAAGTACCTCCATGGATTTCTCGTAGAACATAATCGGTGTCCCCCTGCCCTAAGCATACCGCCAATGGTCCATCAAACATCCTCATGTATAATGGTCCATCTTTATCTAATGTGAACCTAGCAACCTTGGTTCGTAGAGACCTTGACTCTTTATGATCCGATGTGAGTTTTCCATTTTTCAAATATTCGATATACTTATTCCTCCAATCCCAAGTCAAACTTGTAGAATATATCTCGCCATGATCCTGTTCAACCACAGACCTCGAAAATTGGACGATAGTCCCCTAGGAGATATAATCTTCCTCAATCGATGACCCCAAGTTAGCAAGTGCGTTGGCCTAATTGTTTTGTTTTCAAGGCACATGGTCTATAGTCCACTCCTTGAAGCGGTGCAAAGTTACCTGCAACTTGTCCAAATATATTTGCATCTTATCCTCTCAAACTTCGAAGCTTTTCTTTCCTTGGTTTACGACCAACAGGGAATCGTACTTGGCTTCAATGGCTTCTTCCCCTAGGCTTTTAGCTAGCGCGAGACCTGCAATCATAGCCTCATACTCGGCCTTATTATTAGTCAACCTAGAGTTTTTAATAGATCGTCTAATAATACTACCTGTCGGTTACTTCAAATAATGCTAAGACCGGACTCTTTCACATTCGAGGCACCGTTTGTGTGGACCCCCAATGATGTACCTTATTTTATCAGAAGTTCATTCTCCAACTCGAGTACGAGGTTTGGCACAAAATTGACCACGAAGTTAGCTAGGATTTAACACTAGACGGTCGTTCGGAGTTGATGTCAATATCGTACCCGCCAAGTTCGATGGCCTATTTGGTCAATTGGCCCGATAACTTGGGCTTGTGCAACACATTTAGAAGGGGATAAGTGCTTAAAACACATATAGGGTGACAATGAAAATATGGCTTTAATTTTCTAGATCCGCTTATTAATGCAAGTGCCAATTTTTCTAAGTGCGGATATCTAGTTTTAGCATCTCTTAGAGTTTGACTTACGTAATAGACATGGAAATACGTACCTTGCTCTTCCTAAACTAGTACCCCACTTACCTCTATCTCGGACACAACCAAATATAAGTAAAGCTTTTCATCTACCTTCAAAGTGTGAAGCAGAGGTGGGCTCGACAAGTATCGCTTGAATTCATCCGGTGCTTATTGGAATGTCGGGGTCTATGAAAAATTAATTTTCTTTTTTATCAAGGAAAAGAACCCGTGGCTTTGATTTGACGACCTCGAATTGAATTGACCTATGGCCCATTCATCCTGTTAGCCTTTGCACGACTTTCACACTATCCAGGATTATGATATCTTTGATGATCTTGATCTTATCGGGATTGATCTCGATCCCGCGATTAGATACCGTGAAGTCGAGAAACTTGCCTGAGCGAACTCCGAAGGCATATGTTTTGGGTTAAGCTTCATGTTGTACTTCCTCAAGATTTTGAATATTTCCTGCAAATGGGTTAAATGGTTCTCTGCGCATAGAGACTTAACCAACATATCATCATTGTAAATTTCCATTGATTTACCTATTTGATCCTCGAACATTTTGTTAACTAAGCGTTTGTATGTAGCTCTAACATTTTTTGCATGAAGGGCATTACATTGTAGCAGTATGTTCCAAACTTAATGATAAACGATGTATTTTACTGGTCGTCCAGGTGCACCTGAATTTGATTGTATCCAGAGTAGGCACCGAGAAAGGCAAGGATCTCATGGCCGACCGTGGCATCGGTCATGCGATCGATGTTAGGAACAAAAAAAAGTCTTTAGGGCATGTCTTGTTTAAATCCTTATAATCTACGCATATTCTAACTTTGTTCCCCTTTTTAGGGACTACAACTATGTTTGCTAACCATTTAGGATATTTTACCTCCCGAATAGACCTTGTTTTAAGAAGTTTAGTTACCTCATCCCTTATGAATTCATGCTTTGCCTCAGACTAGGGCCTCTTTTTTTGCTTTACCGATTTGAACCTGGGGTCAAGGCTTAGCTGGTGTTTTGTTATTTTTTGTGGGATCCCTGTCATGTCTAAATGGGAACAAGCAAACCAATCCATGTTATCAATAACAAATTGAATGAGTTTTTTCATGAGTTCGGGGGTTAATCTCGTTCCTGGTATACCTTTCTCTCGGGCATGTACTCGATCAATATGACCTTTTCCAGCTCTTCAACCGTTGACTTGGTTGCATCTGACTCTTCGAGGACAACGAAGTTCGAGGAGTTAGTAGATCCTCTTCTTCTTCGATTACCTACTTCTCCTATTCGGTCGAGGCTGAGGTCAGTGATTTCTATTTGGCCATCTGTTTATATTTGGTTCTCAACTTTTCTAAGGTCGACGGTGTTAGTACGTGTATCACCTCATCGACTACAAATATCTCCTTTGCAGTGTATTGTTCCTAGAAACTATTTTCGCACCACCCACTGTTGGGAATTTCATCATCTGATGTAGGGTTGAAGATACTGCCTTCGCGTTGTCGATCTATGGCCTCCCAAGTAGTGCATTATATCTCTTGTCGCCTTCGATTACATGGAATGTTGTATCTTAGATGGTCCCGGCCATGTTCATTGGTAGGATTATCTCCCCATTCGTTGTTTCACTCTCCATGTTGAAGCCGTATAAAACTCGAGACGCAAGTACAATCTGGTCCTAAAGGACGAGCTGCTCCACGACCCTCGATCTGATTATGTTTGTTGAACTACCTGGATCCATGAGAACACGCTTAACTTGATTTTTATTTAACAAAATAGAAATTACCAAGTGCCATTGTGCGGTTGAGAACTGTAATCCGCTTCCTCTTCATTGAACGATAGGATGCCCTTAGACATATAGCTCCAAGTTTTTTCTCTCTTGTAATAGACACCTTCGTACGTTTGAATATAGGCCCTTATGGTACATAGGCACTGCCAACGATCATATGAATTACAAGTTGCGGTTCTTCTTGCTCATTACTTTTATAGGTTTCTCTTTCTCTGAAATAGTTGTTAGCTCGATCATTGAGAAATTCTTGAAGATGAACCTAGCTGAACAATAGAGCTACTTCCTCCCTTAGCTGCCTACAGTCTTCGGTCCTATGGCCATGTGTGCCATGATATAAACACATCAAGTTTGGACTTCTTTGAGAAAAGGATCGGTTTGCATAGGCGTGGTCACCTTGTGTCTTTGATTCTTCCTATAGCTTATGCTATCCCTGATGCATCAACA
This sequence comes from Nicotiana benthamiana, assembly GCA_034376525.1. Lineage (NCBI taxonomy): Eukaryota > Viridiplantae > Streptophyta > Magnoliopsida > Solanales > Solanaceae > Nicotiana > Nicotiana benthamiana. The sequence goes on from CM067331.1 coordinate 113,922,963, forward strand.
CTAAAATTATACTCCGATAACCGGGGTACTTCTGTAGGATCAATGTATTTATCAATACTATTCTTACTCATAAGTCCCCAAGAGCATTGATCTTGATCATTTCTTCGATCATTTCGAGAAGCGTTATGCCCCGAAATATGATTTTTGCGCTACGTGAATTACTCTCATAAATTCAAAAAAATCAAAATAAGTTTTCCATTATTTGCAATTTTGTAGAGTTTTGTGGCATTTATGTTGTTATTTTCATATTTCCATGCATGTTAATTTTGTTTAATTAATGAAACATACAAAAAATTGTGTTGCATGTGCATTTAGGATTTCACTTTGGATTTAAGAAATAACTAGTAATTAGTTATTTTATAAAATGGAAAAATCACAAAAAAAAAATAGTTTAATTTGCACTTTTAATGTTAATTTTGATTTTTGAGTAGTTTTCTTTTAATTTGGTTTTGTTTTAATAGTGACAATTGCTATGTAGGTTAATTGGTGTTTTTGATAGGGTAATTAGGTTTTAGGATTTAATTTAGATTTTAATTTAATTTTTTAAAAAAGGAAGAAGTAAAATATTTGTTGAAAAGTTGATTTGAAATTGGAAAAGATGAAAGGCAAAGGTAAAAGGTTACTTGGGTCATGTTTAATTAAAAAATTCTCAGGCACAAATCCTTTCCTCTCTGAAACCCGCTCCAGTTCGGCCATAACCCGGTGCAGCCACACCCCTACCTAAACAACTTAGTTTGACAATTGTCAATCTTGGACATTCATCTCTATCTATCCAACGGTTAGGAACTAAAGAGCCAATTCCCTTATATCTGTCCGGAAATCTCATAGATGGGTCAACTTCCCCATCTCCCATATCTCCCATCTCCTTTATATCTCTCAACCCTAATCCGCCATGGTTATTGGTGTTTCAGCTCCCAATCTCCACCAAAATGATTCCACGGAACCACCAGAGCACCCTCATAGTGAATCCATGAACCATTTCCCTCAAATCCTCCTCAAATTTCTCGGTCTTAAATCTAAAATCTCAGTTTCTAAAAGCCAAAGCTAAACCTGAGCATGCAAGGTGATTGCTCCAACCTTTAAAAGTTTTGGAGTCGATTTTGTCATGAAATATTGTTGTCCGCTTGTTCTTGATAAAGAACAAGCGGTTAACATTATTTGGCAACGAAGTTGGAGAGCTAGGCCTCGAAGTCAAGTTCTGTGAGGTGAGTTCTTCCTCTGTTCGATTCTTTTTGGGTATTTCGGCTTCAGTTCTTCCTCTATTCTTCTTTTTCTCTGAATATATCAGTCGAAGTTCGAACTAGGTTTTAGCCAAATTAGTTAACTATCTGTTTGTTCTTCTACAGTCCATTCTTCAATTGTGTTTTGGTCTTAGCTTGATTACTGTCAATTTTATCACTAGCTAATGAAATTAGGCCTTGGACTTAGTTAAATTATTGTCATGTACTAGATTGGTTAGTTCATTTGATTTTATTTTTTTGGTTGTTTGTTGTGACAATTTGTTTTAAAGAAATGGTTCCAGATCTCTTTGTTTGGGGAAATCTTGGGGCCAGCTCTAATCTGGGTCTCTAAGTGTTCTAATTGGGCTTCTACAAATTCAAAAGCCCTAAAAGTGGGTAGGGATGTAAGTCGGTTATGCAAACCCATTAGCTTGGTCAATTAACCAGACTTGGGTCTAAGGTTAATAAATAAGGTGTGAGGAGGTAATTTAGGGAAATTGGGGTAGGGAATTTCTTTGTAACTAACTAGGAAGCTTCCTAGAAGGTGGGGAAGGAGACTGTTTAATACTCTGAAAATAGAATTAGGGGGTAGTTAAGCAAAAAGAAAAATGGGCCGGGGATTGTTAAGGTAAAAGCAAAATTACAATGGGGGCAGAGTGCAAAATTAATGTCCCAAGTGCCGCCCTATTCCCTTTCCTATAAAGTCACCTTTTCTTTCCTTTAAAGGTAGAATTTGAAGAGCTGAAAATACAAAAAGCTAAATACTTACTATTTCATTGGATCTCTCCAGTTCTTTTTTCTTTTCAATTTCTGAAATAATCTAGACTCATATGAGTACACAAATAGGTTGAATTTGGTCTTCAAAGTTGGTTTAAAGCTTGCTAGGTTACTGTTTTATTGGAACTGTTTTGTTGCACATCATTCTAGGTTGAAGTTTATTTTACTGGTTGTTTTGCTGCTTAATTACTGCTGACCTTACCATTCTTTTGCTGAAGTTCTGTAGTTCTTTTGGCTGTATCCAGGTATCTACTTTGATCCTCAATGTTGTGAAGTGAACGTGGAGATTGAAATGAAAAGCTGAATTTGAAGCATGGCATTTTTATACTTTGTTGATTTAATAGTATTGCTTGATTTTATATTCGAAATCTGTTTATTGTCTCAATAGATTGAATTTTTGTTAAAGTAAATTATTGTTATTAGTATGTTTGGCATAGGGATACTATGAAACTTGTGTCACACTTTGGCCATTTGAGTTAGTAGTTGAACTTGGTATTGTATAATTGAACTTTAGCATGATTCTGAACTATTATGGAAGCCTGATTAACATTAGGTACAGTCAAGTTTGATTATATTTTGTGTTCTCATTATTCTTAGTTTTAACTGAAACTTCTGTATGCATTTAAGTTTAGTCATCAGATCTCTTAGCAAGGAAGTTTATTGAGGTTGTTGTTAGCTTACTTCAAATGCTGAAGCCAAATTCTGTTTAAGTATAAAAGGCCATAGAGTGAGTTAGAATGGGTATTTGCATGTCAGTTCCATCTTTGATTCTGGTATTCATTGCTTAAATAATGAGTTTAGGCCAGTTTTTGGGCTTGTTAGCCAAGGCTGCCCAAACATGTGTGTGATGTAAAGTCATGAAAGCTTGATAATTAATTAGTGTTTCAAAATTAGGGCTTTAATTTGCCAAGTCAAGCTCATTCCATGGTAGAATCAGTAAAGGCGTAATGGGCTTCGAATTAGCTGTAAAACTTTGGAATTGAAGTCACTTTGTTTGCTTTTAAATAATTCAATTTTTCAAGTTTAAGGACTCGATCTGTTGTCCCATTTTCCGCTGATGACCATCCGCCCCAAGGACTTGGGCTCAAGATTGGGTCTGAGTTGGAAATCGGTTACTTCCCTTTATGCGTAGGGTTAGTAGTTCAAGCCCAGGGGAATCCCTTCTCCCGATGGATTTGTTAATTAAAGTAGTTCAATTTTTAGGTCAAAAGCTTTGATAATTTTCCCTTTTTAATTAGTTAGACTTTCCAGATTGAAATTGAGGTGCGCCATAAGTAAATAAGATCAGTTGGTGTATGGCCCTCGTAATTCAATTTAGAAACCTTATGATTAGAATAAGTCGGGGTGTGACATCCAGCTTTTTATCATATATGGCCCTCGAGTTAATTCAATAACCTAGATATAAAAATGACAAATGTTCGTAGTTTTCTTTAGGTACGTTTAATATAATCTCGTGGTTGTGGACTCATTCGCGTGACATGAATACAATTTCTAAAAACAAAGCTGGAGTATGCGTTCGTGCAACTTTGGCCAAATTTTTCTTAATAATAAAGCGTTATTAATTGTGAATACGTTCACGTGAAACGATTTCAACGCTCCAAACAAATGGGTATACGTACGCGTAACCCGTTTCATGATAATTTTCTTAATAAAATAGATTAAAGGGTGGATGCATATAGGTTTTAAAAATGAGTAATTAGACAATTTTAATAAGCCAAGTATGATCAAAGCGACTGTGCTTGAACCACGGAACTCGGGAATGCCTAGTCCCTTCTCCCCGGTTAACAAAATTCCTTACTTGGATTTCTATGTTCGCGGACTGTAAATAAGAGTCAAATTTCCTCAATTCAGGATTTTAAACCAGTGACTTAGGACACCATAATTTATCCTAAGTGGAGACTCTAAATTTTATAAATAATTTATCTCATTTTGATTGTCACTTCAAGTTGGACAAAAACTCCTTTATACGCCCTTCAGGGGTAGTAAAAAAGGAGGTGTGACAGCTCTAGCGACTCTGCTGGGATCGAACCCAAAATCTCTTATTTCGCAGACCAGGGTTCAGAATTTGAGCTTAGATGAATTATTATATTTGGCTTTATCTGTTATCTGATTTTATTACATGTTTGGGCCTAATGTGCTAAAGGCTGCTCTTTTACCGCTTTGATTTTATCTAAACTGTATATAAACTGTTACAAAACCCTTCTCTTCTCACCTTTGGGGATATGCTCGTTGGTTAAGACTCACTGTTCTGTTAGTGCCATACCTTGAAATAAGAAAGAGGCCAGATGGCCTTTTGGTTCTCAGTATGTAGTCCCCTCCTCGACTTAAGTTGTCCGCTAGGATACTAGAACACATACCCCAGGTTTTGAGCCTAGAATAACTCAGCCTCATGTTGGATCCCTAGTAGGAACATTTGTTTGCATCATATTCATTTGACTTTGGAGACTCAACACAGGGGTTGGGTCTGTCTAGGACAGGTGTACCCGAAATAAAAAGACTATCCTGATGCATCTTACTTGCTACTTGTACATTTATTTGCTTTGGACTTGCATGTTGACCGGCTTATAGAGGAAAAGTTGAAAAGGAAAGACAATGAAAGGTTTGAGAGAGATATTTTTTTGTTTGTGAAAAATCGATGCCCAAAATACACCGAAACTCTGCCGAAATTTTGAAAAAAAAAAAGAAAAGAAATTTTTATTTTTTCTAGAAAAAGAGAAAAATTGGTTTTTGTTTTGTCAAAATTGCCCGAACTAACGCCAGTTTGATTCTCACCGGATGTGGGATACGTAGGCAACTCCCAACTGGTCCAACATTTTTTTTTTGCAAAAAATAGCCAAAACAATCAAAAGTTTATTGCTTTGTTATAAATAAGTAAGGTGATGTCATTCTTGTCAGAAAATAGCTGAATGTCCCCAAAAGGACACTAGAAGGCTGTTTTTGCAAGAACAACCCCCTGTGGTCTCATTTTCAAATTTTTCGGGCCGGTTAGCAAGTACAGCCTTATAATCTTCTCCCGGAAGTGCTAAAAGGTCGTATTTGCAAAGCCGGGTTTTTATTTCTAAAATAAAAATTTGAAAAAAGCAGTATTAGCTTTGTTTTGAGTCAAATGAATCATGAATTTGCTTAATCGCCTTAATAAATGTGCAGAATGAGCACGAGTCAAACTTTGCCAATAACAGTCATGAACAAAATCCCTTTGGAGCTGCATATGTGGTGGGATGATTTGGGTAAATCAAGGCAAGATAAGGTCAATCAATATTTGGGAGGTCTCACCGAGTTGTTGAAAATTAGACCTAGAAGAGACATCATAAAGTCATTGGTTACATTTTGGGAACCGGCCCACAACGTGTTTCATTTCTCAGATTTTGAACTCACCCTAACTTTAGAAGAAATTGCTGGATATATCAGGAGCGCTGAGGTTCAATTAAGACACAAGTATCTGGTTGGTCCAAGAGTCGTCGTTGTGCACAGGTTCCTAGATTCCTTAAAGATAAGCAGGGGGTCCATAACCCAGATTTGGCAGCCGGCTTTTCCACTCCACAATTTATATATCAGAGGTACGGTCACATAGGAGGGTTTAACAATCCAGAGGAAAAAATTTGTAGCAAAAGGAATCGCCTTAATGAGAAGAGCATCGGTGCTTTGATTTTATGGTAATGTTTTTGGGTCTTCTACTGTTTCCTACGAAAGAGGGGAACATTGACATACAGATAGCTGGGGTAGTCAACACTTTTCTTACTCAGTCCAAAAGCACCCTCGCACCCATGACAGTAGCTGAAATCTTCGACGCTCCTACAGGCTGCAGATCCGTGGGAGACTTTGTACGAGGGATGCAACTTGTTGCTACAGATGTGGATGATCGAATACCTGTGTCATCGTCCGCAATTCATGAGTTATTTGTCGATAGAGAAAAATTGCATAGAGGAATTTTATACCATGGTTGATGGAATTAGCCTGCCAAAAGGGGTCACAGAATGGGTATCACACCTCCGTTCCCTCACCAGAAGCCAAATAGAGTGGACGTTTGGATGGATTCATGTGGTGAGATCATATACATGCCAGCTACCGTGCCGCATTTCCTCTTGATGGGTCTTAGGAGTATCCAGCCTTATGCCCCATATCAGGTTTTGAGACAACTGAGGAGATGTCAGATAGTGCTAAAATATGAGGATCTTAGTGCCCAGGCTGTCGAGATTGGTACTGATGGCCAGTTTCATAAAGTAGTAGTCCGCCAGATTTGGAACGAGTGTCAGTATTTGATGGCAAATACCTGTGTGCGTGATCTATCCAAAGTTGAAGTTTCACCAATGTACCTTTCTTGGTATAAAGGGAAATTGAGTTCGGAAGGCCGGCCAAAAGACTCCATCTTCAAGAATTTGCTGAGGCATCACAAGAATAGTGGGCTTGGTTGGCCAAGGAAAATGTGTACAGGGCCAAGATAGAAAGCTGGAAAGGCAAGTCAAAGACCTTCAATTCGAAAATAGTTTGCAAGTTGTGCCGAATAAGGGTTAAAAGATAAAGCTAGCCAAACAAAATGAGTCCCTTTGAGCTCAGATTCATAAAATGAAAATAGCGGCAGAAAATCCCACCAGAATTGCAAAAGATGAAAAAAACATAAACAACCTTTGGCAGAAAGTAGGTGAATATAGTTTTGATTTGAACAAAGCAGAGGGTGAACTAGCCAGGGCTTGAATGCAATTGGCTAAAAGTATGGAGGAATGAGCGCGCCTGGTTAGAAAGTTAAAAGAAAAGTACGACAACTAGGTTGATGGATTGAAGAACAGGGTCATCATCGTTGAGAACAAAATGGTCAAGCATGCGAAGGACTTTAAGGCTGAAAGAGAACACTATTATGCAGTAATGGCACAACTAGAAAAAGATCTGGAGCAATTTCAAGAACAGAATCAAGTAGCCGAACAAACTTTGGAAGCCATGGCTCAGCAGATTGGGCGTTTGTTGCAAGAAAAAGGTGTCATAAGAGAGAGAGTCAGAAGGATCACCGATTACATCACGATGAAGTGCAGTAGTTGTGAGATATCACTAGATCCATGTTTTTTGCCACTGCGGTGACCTTTACTCATGAGGTAATGGAAGACCTCTCCTCCAAGGGGATTTAGCACGTAGGCCTGTGGCGAGACCAAATGATGTCCCGTGGGCCTGGGGAGTAATAGAGGCTTTGATGTATTCGTAATTTTTATTGGAGTGTATTAGTTCATCCTCGAGTCTATATTTTCATCTTGTGTTGGAGTCTATCAGTTTGTTCTTAAGTCTGTATTTTCATCTCTTAATCAAAGTCTTTTAGTTGCTTTTGATTCTGTTAGTTTTTGAGTCATTGTAATCAAAGAATTACTTCTTATGAAAATTGAAAATTCTAGAATATGTTACTACTTACTTTTATACTTATTCCCAAAACTACACTCAGTTTTATTCATCTGGGGTCATGATACGTAGGCAATCTCCATAGGATTTGACCATAACCGAAAGAAATGGGAAAAATAAAAGAAAAAGAGAATAGGAAAAGAGAGGAAAAACAAAGGAAAAAAAAGAGAAAAGAAAAGAGAGGGAAAATAAGATACCGTGAGAAGGAAATAATGGAAAAATAAGGGAGAGAATAAATAACAAAGAGAAATCAAGCAGAAAAAGGCATGAATGAAAAAAAAAGTTGTATATGAAAATAGGGAAAAGCCGAGATGGTGCAAGTAGCCGATCAAATGCATAATAGAAACCGATAACTTCTTAGGTGCATTTATTTCCAAATGTGTGGTTGCCTATCTGTTAAACTCTAACCGCTAACAAGTTTGTGGTTGTCCTCCAGTAGTAGGCAGGTGGTTAGTTTTGTGGCATTCTAGCAACCTACCCATATAACACCTGGTCCAAAAACAAGTCGACCATGGCCAAGTAGGAGCCTGATGTGAGTATCATCGATCCCTCGAGAGAGGTGGAAGAGTTAGATGTTAATGTGATGAAAGAAGAGATGTATAAACTAAAACAACAAATGGCTAAAATGTACCAAGCATGGGCAAAAGGGCAACCGCCACAAGCTTACCCCGCCAACCCTGCCTTAATGCCGCCATTGGCTCAGTCATAGGATCATCCCGCCACTTATTCGTCCCCGAGCTTTTGCATCTACCAACACTACCAGAGCAAAACTTCCCAAACACCACCACCTATGTTAGAATATACGCTTAACGCTAGGGGGGAGGGGGTGAATAGCGTTATGATATAAAACAATGTAAACTTGCGGAACTAAAAATTGCAGGATTGAAATAAGTGCGGAAAATAAATAACAAGGAAAGAACGCACCGAATTTTATCCTGGTTCACCACAACTTGTGGCTAGTCCAGTCCCCGAGAGACTCTCTCGAGATTCCACTAACTCCGTTAAGCTTACGGGTGCTTAACAAACCGTTACAAACTGAGAACTTGAGTCACACAAGCCTCAACAACCTTTGCTCGAAGATACCACACTTCAAGACTTCAACAGAAGGAATGAAAACGTTCCTTCTTACAAACACAAGGGATTAACACTTCCCTTCAAGTGTATACAAACACTTAGCACTCAAGACAAGACTCTCTTTAAGAGTAGATATGAGTAAAATAACTACGCTAAAGAACACAACAACTTTCGTCAAGAGTTTGGCTCTCAAAAACTTATGAAATGAATAGAAAATGATTGATATGAGAGTATGTAAGCCTTAGCAAGAATGTGATCAGTTGTTGTACTTAGAAGACTGATTTTAAGTTGTATTTATAGTGTACAAAACATCCAAAACCGTTGCTTAATTGCCAATCATGAATTACTGATTTTGTGCTGAGATAATCGATTATCTTCCAATCGTTCAAAAATCATTCCCAGATTTTAAGCAGAATAATCGATTATCCAAATCGTATAATCGATTACCTGACAACGTTCAAAAAATCATATTCAGATTTTTACTTAGCATAATCGATTATCAGATTGTGTATCGATTATCTTTCAGAGTTTAAAAATACTTTGGCAACGGTCATTTACATAATCGATTATGCTATAAGGATAATCGATTATCTTTGATGTTTTGAAAACTTCGGACTACACTGTCTTAACATAATCGATTATCATAATGTACATAATCGATTATTTTACAGTCTTGAAAAATCTGATAGACACTGCCTCAACATAATTGATTATCATAAGGTGCATAATCGATTATCTTACAGCTTTGAAAAATCTGATGGACACTGCCTCAACATAATCGATTATCATAAGGTACATAATCGATTATCTTGTAGCTTTGAAAAATCTAATGTACACTGCCTTAACATAATCGATTATCATAAGGTACATAATCGATTATTGTTCAGCTTTGTAAATCTGGTGTACATTGTCTTAACATAATCGATTATCATCAAGTACATAATCGATTATCTTTGTCCAGATTTGAGAGGCATGTTTAAAAATCATTTTGGCTAAAATAAAATGTTTGAAAATCATTTTGCTTTAAGTTAAATATGCATGATTTTATAAAAATGATTTTACAAGAGAAGCCAAGTCTTGAGTCAATTGTCGGATCAGGATCACAATTAAAGAACGACTCATGTATAACTTTGTTTTTTTGCTTAAACTTGATCTTTGTTCGTCTTGTGCTTGAACCTCGTTATGTGTTAATTGCGCGCTTGTGCTTGGACCTCGTCATATGTCAATTGCGCGCCGTTTGTCATTTATCAAAACCTACAAATATGAACACACGTTTAGTTTAGTGCCTTGAGAACGTGTTTCAACAATTTCCCCCTTTTTGATAATGGTAAACCAATATCGGGATATGCATATTAGATAATTCATAATGACGATCCAAGACAAGTATATAGATATAATTAGTTCCCCCTCAACATACGAATTCCCCCTCAATTTATGCCAATGAATATTAAGTGCATAGCCCTTATTCTTCCCCCTTTTGACATTAGCAAAAAATAAGTAAATAACTAGTTTAATGATTAACCAATATTGCAATTACATAAAAGGGACAATAAAACAAATAATGTCAACATAATCGATTAGTGATACTTGATAATCGATTATGTACTTAAGAAAAATCGATTATTCTTAAGAGAAATCGATTATTCTGCACCAGTGCTTTATAATTCCCCCTGCCTTTAGGGCGATACCTGCAAAAGAGAATTAGGCGCCTCCAACGCTCAAGTTAGTAATTATGTGAAAGGAAAAATGCAATGCATGACTTAGATCAACGTGGAGTCAAGAATCCCGAGTTCACTACGAATTCGGAAAAAGGACTCTTTCTCTAAAGGCTTAGTGAAGATGTCGGCCAATTGATATTTGGTTTCAACAAACTCAATTTCGACATCACCTTTGAGAACGTGATCTCTTATGAAGTGGTGCCTAATTTCAATGTGTTTTGTTCTTGAATGAAGAACGGGGTTCTTCGTCAAGCTTATGGCGCTAGTATTATCACATCTAAGAGGGATATGATCGATACTAAGTCCATAATCCGAGAGTTGTTGTTTCATCCAAAGGATTTGAGCACAACAACTCCCTGCGGCTACATATTCAGCCTCGGTTGTGGATAACGCAACACTTACCTGTTTCTTACTAAACCAAGAGACGAGAGAGCTACCGAGAAAATGGCAAGTGCCACTAGTGCTCTTGCGGTCCAATTTGCAACCCGCAAAATCGGAGTCGGAATAACCAACAAGTTGGCATGAAGAACCTTTGGGATACCATAGTCCCACATTTGTAGTACCAACAAGATACTTCATTATCCGCTTTACCGCAGTTAGGTGCGACTCCTTCGGACATGATTGATATCGAGCGCATAAACATACGCTAAACATGATGTCCGGTCTACTAGCAGTAAGATACAGAAGGGATCCGATCATACCTCGATACTTCTTTGTGTCGACTTCCTTACCTTTCTCATCTTTTTCAAGATGGTCGGATGTGCTCATTGGAGTGGCCATTGCTTTGGCGTTGCTCATTTCAAATCGTTTTAGCAACTCTTTGCAATATTTAGATTGACAAATGAAAGTTCCTTCTTTCATTTGTTTCACTTGCAACCCCAAGAAGAAGGTTAGCTCACCCATCGTTGACATCTCAAATTCGCTTGTCATTAAATCAGAAAATTCCTTGCACAAAGCATTGTTAGTAGCACCAAAAATAATATCATCCACATAGATTTGAACTAATAAAATATTATTGTTTTTATGCTTAATAAATAGTGTGGTGTCAACTTTCCCCCTAATGAACTCATTGTCCAAAAGAAATTTGCTCAATCGTTCATACCAAGCTCGGGGAGCTTGTTTAAGACCATAAAGGGCTTTCTGAAGTTTGAAAACATGATCGGGAGATTTAAAATCTTCAAAGACCGGGGGTTGTTCAGCATAAACTTCTTCTTGAATAAAACCATTTAGAAAAGCACTCTTTACTCCATTTGATATAAATTGAAATTCATAGAAGAGGCAAAAGCAAGTAATAAACGAATAGCTTCTAACCTTGCTACGGGTGCATACGTTTCTTCATAGTCAATTCCTTCTTCTTGATTGTAACCTTTTGCTACAAGCCTAGCTTTGTTTCTAGTGATTACACCTTTTTAATCTAATTTATTTCGAAAAACCCATTTCGTACCAATTATGGTATGATTGTCGGGTCTTGGCACCAATTCCCAAACGTCATTTCGTTTGAATTGGTTAAGCTTCTCTTGCATTGCCAAGGTCCAATGCTCATCCCCAATTGCTTCGGAAATGGTTGAGGGTTCAATTTGAGAAACGAAAGCAGTATGTCCTAAGGTGTTCTTAAGATTGTTTCGAGTACTTATCTTTTGTTCAATGTTTCCAATTACCTTGTCGAGAGGATGGTCTTTGATTGTCCTCCACGCGTTGGGCGGTTTCGTTTCTTTCTCCAGTGGTGGCGCTTCCTCTGATGATTGTTCCAAGATTTCATCTTGAATTTCCTTTGGATTTTCCTCTTGTACATTGTCTTGAGGACTTATTTTGTTTAAAATACCTGCAAGATCAAAACCAGAATCCTTTCTCGCCAAGCAAGCATTATTTTCGGAAAACACAATATGAGGGGATTCCTCAACAGTTTCGGTTCTATTATTGAATACTCTATATGCTTTGCTACGTGATGAATAACCAAGAAAAATTCCTTCATCCGATTTAGCATCAAATTTTCCCCAGTTATCTTTTCCGTTGTTATGAATAAAGCATTTACAACCGAAGACTCTAAGATGGGATAGGTTAGGTTTCCCTTGTGGAGTTCATACGGAGTTTTCATGAGTATTGGTCTAATGACTACTCTGTTCAAAACATAGCATGCGGTACTCACGGCATCCACCCAAAATTGTTTGGGAATCTTAGCCTCATCGAGCATGGTTCTAGCCATCTCTTCGAGACACCTATTTTTCCGTTCCACCACTCCATTTTGTTGTGGTGTACGTGGAGCAGAGAAGGTGTGCTCAATAGCGAGTTCGTCACAAAAGTCCGCGAAGAGATTGTGATCGAACTCTCCCCCATGATCACTTCTTATGGAAGTGACGGTTGTGTTCTTTTCATTTTGAACACGTTTAAGAAAACTTTTAAAATTATGAAAGGCCTCACTTTTGTGAGCAAGAAATAGTGTCCATGTGAATCTAGAATAATCATCAACAATAACAAAAGCATAACGATTTCTACCAAGACTTTCAATGCGAGATGGTCCAAAAAGATCCATGTGAAGAAGTTGCAAAGGTCTAGTAGTTGAAACAATATTTTTCGATTTAAAAGATGCTTTTGTTTGTTTCCCTTTTTGACAAGAATCACAAATAGTGTCATTTTCAAATTTGGAAGACCAATAACTAAATTTTGTGAAACCAATTTGTTTAAAAGATGCATGTTGATATGAGCTACTCTACGATGCCATAACCACATATCATCTTCTTTACTCATAAGACAATTCACATACTTTGATGAAGAATTTTCGAGATCAACCATATAGATGTTATCAATTCTAATACCACGAAGAATAATTTTAAAATCACTCCGACGAAAAACTAAGCATTCTTCCGAATCAAACAAAACAAGATTTCCCTTGTCACATAATTGACTTATGCTCAAGAGATTATGTTTTAGACCTTTAACTAGCAATATGTGCTTAATGGAAGAAGATTCATCCTTACCGACCGATCCAATGCCGATAATTTTTCCTTTGTTATTATCTCCAAAAATAACGTTTCCTCCTTCCTTGTGTTTTAGTTGAAGGAATTTTGATGCGTCTCCGGTCATATGTTTGGAGCATCCACTATCAAGGTACCAAAGTACACTTGATCCCTTCAAACACACCTGCAAGACAGATTAATGAGTTTTTGGTACCCAAGCTGTTTTGGGTCCTTGTGAGTTAGGTGTAACGTGGTGGTGTGGTTGACATGCGGTGAAGTGTCTGTGTCTAGTAAAACAAGCAGGAGCAATATGTCCTATTCGACTACAATAATGACAAATGACATTAGGATTATGCATTCTTCGGGGTTGGTAGTAGTTGGAGGTACGAAAATTGTTTGCTCTATTTTTGACAATATGGCTATTGCGCAATTCTTGAAAATCATTTCTCCTACTGTTTGTTCTAGGATATGCAGCGTTTCTAGAATAATTATTTCTAGGTCGAGTGTGTCTAGGTTGCGATTGTTGAAAGCCATTTCTAGGTGTTCTAAATTGTTCAACGCTTCTTCTAGTGTTTGGTCTAGCATGCATGTTGATTCTAAGATTGTTTTATCTAGGTTGAACATTTATTTTATTTATCCTAGGTTGAGCCTTAGGTTGTTGGGGGATGGCTTCAACTTTTTCTTTAGGCTCGTTTTTGAAACCTATGCCATGTTTGGTCGATTTCAAATTGACAAGAACATCATTCAAATTTTTATGAGAAGAATTGAACTTATCTAGGGTGCCCTTAAGTCTTTCTACTTCATCTATTAGATGCATGCAAGAAATACAATTTTTACTAGAACTCTCGGGTTTGTCGGCGCTTCTCTTGCGGAAAAATTTGTTTTCTTCTTTCAACTTCTCATTTTCCAAAATCAATTTTTCCAAATCCTTTTCTTTCAAAGAGAGTTGTTTTTCAAAATCTTTTTCTTTCAAAGAATAATTTTTCTTTACGTCTCTAACAGTTTCGGAAGCTCTAATGAATTCACTATACAATTCATCAAAAGCATTTTGCATTTCCTCAAGAGAAAAGAAATATTTAGAAGAAATTTGACATACCTCTTCTTGATTGTCTTCGTGTGCCATGAGACATAGATTTGCGGTTTCGTCTTCTTCATTGTCGCTTGATTCGTCTCCGGAGTCGCCTTCCCAAGATATGTATGCTCGTTGTTTCTTGAAGGATTTCTTTTCCTTTTTGACATTTGGGCAATTTGATTTAATGTGCCCGATTTCTCCGCATCCATAGCACTTTACTTGATCTCCTTGTTGTTTGCCTTTTCGTTCATACTCTTTTCGCATGAACTTTTGAAACCTCTCAATAACGAGTCCGAACTCGTTATCTCCGTTGTTTGAGTCCTCATCATTTTGAGGTTGAGCCGTGCTTGCCTTGAGGGCGATTCTTTGTTTCCTTTGATCATTAAAAGGAGGGTTAAGTATAGTAGATTCATAGGTTTTAAGATTACCTCTTAGTCCGTCGATGGTGACATTTGAAATGCCGATAGACTCTTGAATCGCGTCGGCCTTGGAGCGCCATTCCGGAGTGAGACTTCGGAGAATTTTTCGGACAAGTTCCTTATCCGTGAAGGTCTTCTTAAGAGCATGTAGGTCATTGACGATTTTTGAAAATCGTTCGAACATGTCATCGATCCTCTCGCTTTCCTTCATGTGAAACAGTTCATATGCATGGGTTAGAAAATCAATTTTAGCTTCTCTTACCTGGTCCGTACCTTCGTACGTGATTTCCAGCTTATCCCACATTTTCTTAGCTGTTGTGCAACATGATATTTTTCTGTAATCATCAGCATTTACAGCACAATACAATAAGTTGATGGCTCTAGCGTTGTTCTGCACTTTTCGGATATCATCCGCATCGTATTCATCTTCGGATTTTGGAACCCATTCATTTTCAACCTTTTTGGTTGGAATTTGTTCTCCCTTCATTATAACCTTCCATAGATGAAAATTATTCGATTGGATGAATATTCTCATCCTCTCCTTCCAGTACGTATAGTTTGTGTCATCGAATAGTGGTGGTCTGGTGGAGCATTGTCCTTCACCTATTCCTGCATTAAAGTCACGAGTAGAAGCCATGGATTGTTTCTCTCAAACGGTTAAGTCTTTCAGAGAGTTGGGCTCTGATACCAATTGTTAGAATATACGCTTAACGCTAGAGGGGGGTGAATAGTGTTATGATATAAAACAATGTAAACTTGCGGAATTAAAAATTGCAGGATTGAAATAAGTGCGGAAAATAAATAACAAGGAAAGAACGCACCGAATTTTATCCTGGTTCACCACAACTTGTGGCTAGTCCAGTCCCCGAGAGACTCTCTCGAGATTCCACTAACTCCGTTAAGCTTACGGGTGCTTAACAAACCGTTACAAACTGAGAACTTGAGTCACACAAGCCTCAACAACCTTTGCTCGAAGATACCACACTTCAAGACTTCAACAGAAGGAATGAAAACGTTCCTTCTTACAAACACAAGGGATTAACACTTCCCTTCAAGTGTATACAAACACTTAGCACTCAAGACAAGACTCTCTTTAAGAGTAGATATGAGTAAAATAAATACGCTAAAGAACACAACAACTTTCGTCAAGAGTTTGGCTCTCAAAAACTTATGAAATGAATAGAAAATGATTGATATGAGAGTATGTACTTAGAAGAATGTTTTTGAGTTGTATTTATAGTGTACAAAACATCCAAAACCGTTGCTTAATTGCCAATCATGAATTGCTGATTTTGTGCTGAGATAATCGATTATCTGATTTGCATAATCGATTATCTTCCAATCGTTCAAAAATCATTCCCAGATTTTAAGCAGAATAATCGATATCCAAATCGTATAATTGATTACCTGACAACGTTCAAAAAATCATATTCAGATTTTTACTTAGCATAATCGATTATCAGATTGTGTATAATCGATTATCTTTCAGAGTTTAAAAATTACTTTGGCAACGGTCATTTACATAATCGATTATGCTATAAGGATAATCGATTATCTTTGATGTTTTGAAAACTTCGGACTACACTGTCTTAACATAATCGATTATCATAATGTACATAATCGATTATTTTACAGTCTTGAAAAACCTGATAGACAGTGCCTCAACATAATTGATTATCATAAGGTGCACAATTGATTATCTTACAGCTTTGAAAAATCTGATGGACACTGCCTCAACATAATCGATTATCATAAGGTACATAATCGATTATCTTGTATCTTTGAAAAATCTAATGTACACTGCCTTAACATAATCGATTATCATAAGGTACATAATCGATTATTGTTCAGCTTTGTAAATCTGGTGTACATTGTCTTAACATAATCGATTATCATAAAGTACATAATCGATTATCTTTGTCCAGATTTGAGAGGCATGTTTAAAAATCATTTTGGCTAAAATAAAATGTTTGAAAATCATTTTGCTTTAATTTAAATATGCATGATTTGATAAAAATGATTTTACGAGAGAAGCCAAGTCTTGAGTCAATTGTCGGATCAAGATCACAATTAAAGAACGACTCATGTATAACTTTGTTTCTTTGCTTAAACTTGATCTTTGTTCGTCTTGTACTTGAACCTCGTTATGTGTCAATTGCGCGCTTGTGCTTGGACCTCGTCATATGTCAATTGCGCGTCGTTTGTCATTTATCAAAACCTACAAATATGAACACACGTTTAGTTTAGTGCCTTGAGAACGTGTTTCAACAACCTCTACCACCCAAACCAGTTCCGCACCCTCCTCAACCAGTCATTCCTATCTTTGTGGCACCACCACCTGCTACACTCCACAGATCTTCCAGTGAACCTTTGTTCCAAACCCATGATAACCAGTATTACCCCTCGAAGTCCACTTTTAAAGCCCCAGAACCCTATTTATACACTCCCTGTTTTGATATCCCTGCGGTAGCTGAGAAACCATCCAAAAATCCTGAACATGAGGAGATGTCCAGGAAAGTTAAAAGATTAGAAAAATCATTCAGAGACATGGAGGGGTTGTGAGGTCAAGTAAGTGTAGCTTCCAAAGATAGGATTTAAGATGCCCAAGTTTGACTTGTACGATGGGCATGGTGATCCATTGGCACACCTGAGAGGGTTTTTAAGAAAAATGAGGGGAGATGGAGGGAAAGACGAATTGCTAATGGCATATTTCAGTCAAAGTCCGAGTGGTTCGGCATTGGAGTGGTATACCCGGCAAGACCACAGAAGGTGGCATATGTGGGACGATCTAGCCCAGGCATTTGCTTGTCACTTCCAGTACAATCTTCAGATTATTCTGGATCGTCTATCTTTGGTGAAACTTGAGAAAAATCACAATGGAATCTTTAGGGAATATGGGTTCCGTTGGAGAGAGAAATTAGCAAAGGTTGACCCTCCGATGAAAGAAAGTGAAATGGTGGATTATTTCTTGCAGGCCTTAGAGTCCACTTATTTCGGTGATTTGGTATTGGCTGTAGGCAAGTCCTTCAATGAAGTGGTGAAAATGGGGAGCATGATAGAAGAAAGGCTCAAGTCTAACAAAATCATGAGCTATTAGGCGATCAAGGCAACCACCTAGGCCATTCAAAGTAGAACTGAGGGAGTAATTGGAAAGAAAAAGAAAGAGGATGTCGCAACAATTGAGTTAAGAGCTTGGTTCGGATCCAGGGACCCATCACATTATTACAACCAACCTCGACTCCACCACTACACTTACCCCCACACTCCATATAGGCCACTATAATACTACTACCCACCGCCACACCCCCATTTTTCTGTCCATCACGCACAAGCATACATTCAAACTCCTACCCACGCACAATGGTTTGCGCCAACCCCACAGAATACCTACCTAGCTCCACAAAATGCCTATCCACCCCTAAGAGCCTACCGAAATCCCCCTGGAATAGGTTTCTGACCTAATCAAGCCTTCCAGAATGAGAGGTTGCAGAAGAAAAAGTCTTTTACTCTATTGGGAGAATCCCAAACTAGTTTGTTCCACAGGCTGAGACAATTGGGTATGTTTAGGCCGATCGAGTCAAAAATACCAAATCCTCCCCCGAGAAATCTTGACCATTCTGTGAGTTGTGAGTATTGTTCTGGTGCTCCGGACACGACACAGAGAAATACTGGCAATTGAAAACAGCTATTCAAGAACTTATTGATACCAATCATATTAAAGTCCAAGCTTCGGAGACGCCTAATATCAACCAAAACCCATTGCCGGCTCATCATGAGGAAAATATGATTGAGATAGTGCATAGAGGAGGAGAGTCTAAGAAGCGTTCGCAGACCATCATAATGATTCGGTACAACAAAGCTAGGCCATTTGAAAAGTCAAAAAAGGAGAAGTCAGTGATCAAGTTGAATGGAGACAATAGTGAACCAGGTATTGTGATCAAGAAGGGGTCCCCAAGTGATGATATGGTGAAACAAGAAAGAGCAAAAGTGATGATATTAGGGTTGTCAAACAAGCCTGTTACGGTTGTGGAAGGTTCTTGCACAGAGCCCGTCATTATCAAACCTGTAACTCAGCTACCAATAGTCAACATCAAGGCCTTACCTTGGAATTATGAGCGAGTGACATTGACATACAAAGGGAAAGAGGTTAAAGAAGAAGTCTGCGAGACCCATGGATTGACCCGGTCGGGGAGATTCTTTGACCCCGAGGAGTTGAGAAAAGCTAAAACCTCGAAAGATAACCCGGTGCTGGTAAAGAAAGTTGTGATTGAAGAAGAGGTAGAAGAATTTTTGAGAAAAATGAAAGGGCAAGACTATTCTATCATGGAGCAGTTGAGGAAGACGCCCGCTCAAATCTCACTGTTATTATTTTTTATTCATTCGGACAAGCACCTTCGGGCACTGATGAAGATCCTGAACGAGGCCCACGTTCCTAACAAAATCTCAGTAAACCACTTGGAAAAAAGATAGCCAACAAGTTTTTTGAGGTAAACAGAGTCAGTTTTTCTGATGATGAATTGCCTTTAGAGTGCACTAAGCACAATAAAGCCCTTTATTTTACGGTAAAGTGCGAATATTTCGTGGTTACTCGGGTACTAGTCAATAATGGTTCTAGTGCGAACATTTGCCCTCTCTCCACTCTGAACAAGATGAAAGTGGATGAATAAAGAATTCACAAGAATAGTATTTGCGTGCGAGGATTTGACGGTGGAGGGAAAGATTCGATCGGTGACATAATGCTCGAGATGACAATCGGACCAGTTGATTTTACCGTGGAATTCCAGGTGTTAGATGTGGCTATTTCATACAACCTGCTGTTGGGTCGACCTTGGATTCATGCCGCTAAAGCGGTCCCTTCTACTCTGCATCAGATGGTAAAGTTTGAATGGGATAGACATGAAATAGTTGTGCACGACGAGGATAAGTTATATACCCATAGTGATGCCATTGTACCATTCATTGAAGCTGAGAATGACAAAGGGCCTTGGGTCTACCAGGTTTTTGACGTGGTATCGGTAGAGAAAATTCCAAAAGAGGAGTGCGTTCCAGTTCTGAAGGTAGATGCCACATCAGTCATGGTAGCCGTTGAAATGTAGAGAAATAGTTTTTTCCTGGGCAAGGGTTTGGGCGCATCTCTACAAGGTATCGTATAACCGGTGTCTCTCCCCAAAAATATGGATACATTTGGTGTGGGTTCCAAGCCTATAATTGCAAATGTGAAAAGAGCCAGAAGGTTGAAATAGAGGTCATGGGTCCTCCCAAAGCCTATCCCACGTCTCTTCAAATCATTTGTCAAGCCTGACATCGAGAAATGCTCAGCAACAACAAGTCCCAATTCTATGATTGGTCTTGATAAGATATTGCTTGAAAGGTTTGAGAAGTTATTCGATAATATGAATATGGTGGAAGTTGGAGAGGGTTCCAGTGAGGCGGATGTCCAATTTATTGGGCCTAGTGCAAATATTAATAGTTGGGAAGCTACTCTTCTCCCCACTAGGAAGGAGTTTTGGTAGTTTGCTTTGATTTTCTTTTATTTTATCTGTATGATTCCAGGGTTGTAATTCAGATTCCATGTTCTGTCAATTTGGATCTATAAACCTTGTTATCTTTCAATTTTAAATGAAATGCAATTTCCCCTGTTCATCATTTATGATAGTTTTTATTTTTGCTTTTATTTTCCTTCTTGTACCGTTCTTTTATGCTGGTTTCAATGACATGACATGCATGAGAAATCTTTGGCCCAGTCTTGAAAGCAAATCTAATTCTGAAAAAATAATTCAATAAATAGAATGTGATCACGAATCAAAATATGATGAGGATGAGGCCTTTGAAGAAGTTAGTAAAAAATTAAGCCATTTTGAAGAAACAACTAAGCCTAACCTGAGCGATACATAAGCGATCAATTTAGGGGACCCCGATAACATCAAAGAAAGTAAGATAAGTCTCTATCTTGAACCATAACTCCAGTAAGAAATCATCAAAGCATTGTTTGAATACAAAGATATCTTTGCATGGTCATATGATAACATGCCGGGTCTAAGCACAAACATGGTAGTTCCCAAATTTTCCACTGACCCGGCATGTCCTCTCGTCAAACAGAAGTTAAGGAAGTTTAAAACTGAATAAGCGTAAAGATTAAAGAGGAAGTCACAAAGCAGTTCGAGGCAAAGGTGTCATGCGGACCCCACTTGGTTAGCCAATATTGTGCCTATACCAAAGAAGGATGGTAAGACCAGGGTGTGTGTTGATTATCGCGATCTCAACAAGGCAAGCCCAAAAGATAACTTCTCACTACCAAATATCCATATTCTGATTGATAATTGTGCCAAATATAAGATTGGGTCTTTTGTGAATTGCTATGCGGGCTATTATCAGATTTTAATGGATGGGGAGGATGCAAAAAATACAGCATTTAGCATGCCGTGGGGAATATATAGCTATAGGGTCATGCCTTTTGGGTTAAAAAATGTTGGGGAAACTTACATGAGGGCAATGATGACCATATTCCATGACATGATACACAAGGAGATCGAGGTTTATGGGGATGATGTGATCGTAATGTCTAGAAAGCAGTCTGACTATGTCAATGATTTGAGAAAATTCTTCCAAAGGCTTCGCAGGTACAATTTTAAGCTCAATCTGGAAAAATGCGCATTTGGTGTGCCGTCTGGAAAATTGTTGGGATTCATAGTCAGCCGTCGGGGTATTGAGCTGGACCCATCAAAGATTAAATCTATCCAAGAATTTCCACCTCCGAGGAGCAAGACTAAGGTAATGAGTTTATTAGGGAGGTTGAACTACATCAGTAGGTTTATTGCTCAGCTTACGACAACTGCAAGCCTATCTTCAAACTGTTAAAGAAGGATATGGTGGACAAATGAGTGTCAAGAAGCATTTGATAAGATAAAAGGGTACTTGTCAAACCCGCCTGTGTTTGTGCCACCAGAACCAAGGAGACCTTTGATTCTGTATTTGACAGTTTTGGACATTTTGTTTAGTTGTGTGCTGGGACAGCATGACCTAACCGGGAGAAAGGAGCAGCATCTATTATCTCAGCAAGAAGTTCACATCTTATGAGGTTAAGTACACTCACTTGGAAAGGATATATTGCACCCTAACTTGGGTGGCACAGAAGCTGAAGCATTATTTGTCATCTTACACTTCCTACCTCATCTATCATTTGGATCTATTAAAGTATATTTTTCAGAAACCTATGCCCACAGGGAAGCTCGCAAAGTGGCAGATTTTGCTTGCAAAATTTGACATCGTCTATGTGACCCAGACTGCGATGAAAGCTCAGGCATTGGCCGATTATTTGGCCAAGAGCCCAGTGGATGAAGAATATGAGCCTTTGAAGACTTACTTCCCTAATGAAGAGGAAATGCACGTTGATGAGTCGAAACAGGTTGGAGAGCCAGGTTGGAAACTTTTCTTTGATGGAGCTACTAACATGAAATGTGTTGGGATATGAGCTGTACTGATTTCTGAAACAGGACATCACTACCCTGTTATGGCTTAGCTTCGTTTCTACTACACTAACAACATGGCTGAGTACGAGGCATGCTTTTTCTGTTTGAGGTTAGCTGTAGACATGGGTGTCCTGCAAGTCTTGGTCTTAGGGGACTCAGACCTTCTGGTGCACCAGATTCAAGGGGAATGGGAAACACGAGATTTGAAGCTCATACCATATCGGCAATGTCTGTGGGATCTTTGTCAACGATTTTTATCAATAAAGTTCAGGAATATTCGAAGGATCCATAATGAGGTTGTTGAAGATTTGACTACCTTGGCGTCAATGTTACATAATTCGAATAAGGCTTATGTTGAGCCGTTGCATATTCAAGTCCATAACCAACATGCTTACTGTATGTGGTAGAAGAAGAACTTGATGGTGAGCCTTGGTTTCACGATATCAGGGAATATATCAGGATGGGGGTGTATCCAGTACAAACCACAAGTGATCAAAAGAGAATAATTCAGCGGTTGGCAGGCGGAATTTTCTTTAGCGGAGGGTTTTGTACAAAAGAACTCCAAATCTTGGATTGTTCAGATGCATAGATGCTAGACAAGCCACGACCCTCATGACTAAAGTACATTCCGGAGTTTGTGGACCGCATATGAGTGGGTATGTTCTAGCAAAGAAGATTCTCCGAGTAGGTTATTATTGGCTAACCATGGAGCGATATTGGTATCAGTTTTGTGCACAAATGTCATCAATGTCAGGTGCACAAAGATTTGATTAATTCTCCACTATATGAATTGCATACAATGTCTGCACCATGGCCCTTTGTTTCTTGGGGCATGGATGTCATTGGGCCAATCGAGCTAGCAACACCTAATGGACACAGGTTTATTCTGGCGGCCATTGATTATTTCACCAAGTTGGTTAAAGCTAAAACTTTCAAGTCTGTGACCAAGAAAGCAGTGGTCGATTTTGTGCACACAAATATCATTTTGCCGATTCAGGATCCCAAAGGTAATCATCACAGATAATGGTGCCAATCTCAACAGTCATCTGATGAAAGAGACATGTCAGCAGTTTAAGATTATACATCGCAATTTCACCCCTTATAGTCCCAAAGCGAATGAAGCGGTTAAGGAAGCCAACAAGAACATAAAGAAGATACTTTGGAAAATGATGGAGTGTTCCAGTCAATGGCATGAAAAGCTACCTTTTGCATTGTTGGGTTATCACACTACTATTCGTACTTCAGTAAGGGCAACTTCTTATTTGTTTGTAGGTGGCACTAAGGCGGTGATACTCGTGGAAGTAGAAATCTCATCCCTTCGGATTGTCGCCGAGGCTAAAATTGATGATGATGAGTGGGTCAAAACTCGCCTGGAGCAATTAAGCTTGATTGCTGAAAAGAGATTAGCAGCAGTGTGTCATGGCTAGTTATATCAACAGAGAATGGCAAGAGCATATAACAAGAAGGTGCGTCCATGAAAGTTTGAAGTGGGTTAGCTTGTATTGAGACGTATCCTTCCTCATCAGGTTGAAGCAAATTCGCCCCAAATTGGCAGGGGTAATTCATCGTGATGAAAGTGTTGTCCAATGGTGCTTTGTATTTAACATATATAGGAGGCAAATGTGTAGAAATGACCATCAATTCTGATGCGGTCAAAAGATATTATGCATGATCCATTTGTTTAAATTGTATTTGTTTGTACTTGGCATGCTTTGAAGATTGGAATAATGAAGGCATTTTATTCTGCTATATAAACACTTTATCTGATTATCCCTTTGAGCCTTATTTATTTCTTTCATACCCCTCTTTTGGAATCAGTGGCAAAATTCAGAAACGCAAGAGCAAAAGATAATTAAAATAAAAGAATGAAAAGAAAAAAAGGAATGAAAAAAAGAGAGAAAATAAAAGAGGAAAAGAAGAAACGAAACAAAAGAAAAAAAGAAAAGGAAAGGAAAAGTCACGACAACAAAGCAATTTCTATGACATGAACTACATTCGGCTTACTTGTTATTCATGATACGTAGGCAACCTCACGGTTTGGTCCCATCAGAATAAAATCCAAAAGTCCCCAAGCAAGAAACTAGGGCAGAATTTGTGGTTGTTGTGAGAAATCTAACTCCAAAAGTTGTAATTTTGAACCCCTTTTAATTGTTTTGAGCATTTAATACCCTTTCTTTCTAACCCTGTCCAAAATCCCATGTTACGGTCCAAAGAAAAACCTTCTGATCAGTCTTCGAGAAGTGCCAAGTCAAGCAAGCAGTGGTGATTCATGTCAAGGGCAACACTCTGGTCCGAGCAGGAAAAATGAAAAATGAGAGAGTCTTATTGGTAAAAACCCTCATGTGCACCGTAAGGCGACGCGAGCTGAGATAAATAAAACACGAGAGAGTCTTACTGGTGAAAACCTTCACGGACACCTTTAGGAGAAAGTGAGTTAAGAAATGAACAAATGAGAGAAATCTCTTAGTGAAAACCCTTCAGAGAACCGCAGGATGAACATGGTCAAGGTTTCGATGAAAAAATCAGGTTATGAAATTCTGGGGCAACAAAATATGGCAATTGAAAGTTGGTTGGATGGATAGATTGGGCCGATTGATCCAAAATACATGTCATGACCATTGGTACCAGTTGTTCCACTCAGATAAGGCTCTTTTCTTTTTTCCTTTTAGCAGTCATCCACTTTTGGATTCTTCTTATCATTAACTCTCAAAGTCACTGCATTTCATTTTCTTTTGGGTTTTTTTATTTATTTCTCTAAGATGTTTCAATGTTAATTTTTTTTTTAGCAAGTAAGAAAGGATTTCAAATCTTACTACCAACTTCTAAAAGTGCAAAGAACAGTGTGGCCAGAACATATCAAAGATAGCATGATGTAAAGTAGGATATAAAAGTCACTGAAAGTTTCATCGGTGGAATAATTTGGTAATTTCATGGGAGATGCAGAGGTTCAGATAAAGGGGTCAGAGATGTAAAACAACGGTTTGGGTATAGAACACTCGGGTCATCCAAGGTCACGGGGTTTCAAAGTCAGTCAGAAAATCAAGAGGTTCAAGGCCATTTCGGGGAAGCCAGTCAAAACAAAATACTGCAGTGGAGAGACCTTCAGCAAGAATGCCATCAATTAACCACCACATTTTAAACTGACATGATTTTTTTTAATTGAAACATAGGCAGAAAGTTTTGTTGTTTCGAAGAATCCTCCATACAGAAAGACTAGCACCAAACAGCTTTGACTGTAAACTCTCAGGACCCTCCTGGATAATGGGATTTAATTTAAAGTTTTATGGTCCCTCCTGGAAAATGCGACCAAGTTTAAAAATAGAAACAATCATAAGTAGCAAAACCTAGCATATATGTACCCCAAGGAATATAAGTTGGCTCCAAAGTTTGCATGTTTTGGATAGAATCCAAATAGGACTTTTCAGGATCCTCCTGGAAAGTGGGACCTAGCTTAAAATTCAAACAATCATGAATAGCAAAAGTTAGCATATTCCCAAAGAAATATAAGTCTGCATGTTTGAGATAGAATCCAATTAGGAGTTTTTAGGAACCTCCTGGAAAACGGGACCTAATTTTAAGATTTCCATCAGATAACAAGATTTAGCGTATGATTTGTTGTAGGGAAGCCATAGGAGTTCTGTTGTAGGATAGTATAATTCAGCCGTAAGAATTGTCACTCTTAAGATAAAACTTAACTTTTTGATTTTCAGGGCCCTCCTGGATAATGGGGAGTAGTTTAAGACCCCTTTAGATAACAAGATTTAGCGGAAGTCACACCTTTAGAAGATATAACTTAGGTTTTAAATTATCATTTAATTAAGAGTTGTCAAGACCCCCTGGATAATGGGACCTAGCTTTCGAATTTTTAGTAATATTTGGTAATATGATTCAGTTTAACACTCACATATGTGCCCAACTACCGAAATGGGGCAGAAAAGGTTTCTTTGTTTTGTCTATTTTGTTGAAATCATGTATCCACTTGGAGAACATGGAGAAGCAGTTCAAGTTTTCGCAATCAGGTGCACACCTAGGGAGCACGGGAATACATTTCAAGTTTATCAATCAGGCGCCCACCTGGAGAGCACGGGAATACATTTCAAGTTCAGCAATCAGGCGTCCACCTGGAGAGCACTGGAATACATTTCAAGTTTAGTAGTCAGGCGCCCACTTGGAGAGTACAGGAATACAGTTCAAGTTCAGCAATCACGCACTCACTTTGAGAGCATGGGAATACAATTCAAGTTCTGCAATCAGGCGCCCATTTGTGAACACGGGAATACAGTGCAAGTTTTTGGCAATCAGGCGTCCACCTGAAGAAAAGGAAAAACATCTCAGATTACAATTCAAGTCGGCAACAATGGGACTTCATCAGAAGAACACAAGTCAACAAGGCAACAAGAACTGCAAGATTAAGTTTGAAGATATATATAGGATTCTTGTAATTCATAGATCATAGTTTAGTCTAGCTTCTTTTTATTTTGTCATGGTGTGATAATAGGTTCAGTAAGTAGTAGCAGGAACAACATCAACAGCGAAATCACGGCTTCATGGTAGTCCCAGCTACCAAACATTCCCGAACAATACTGATCTCATTCCTTTATAGCCAAGGATATGTAGAAAACCTCGGAAGCACGGTGCTGTCAAAATCTCTCAAAAATACTTCCTACGGAGTATTCAAATGGGCAAAAATTACTTGTACCCACTCACTTTATCTTTGCACGAAAACTCTTCGTGTTTCCGAGCAAAGAGGGGCAAATGTGAGCACGTGATTTTTGCCCTACATGAATTACTCTCATAAATTCAAAAAATCAAAATAAATTTTCCATTATTTATAATTTAATGGAGTTTTGTGGTATTTTCTGTTATTATTTGCATATTTCCGTGCATGTTAATCTTGTTTAATTAACGAAACAAACAAAAAAAGTGTTGCAAGAGCGTTTATGATTTAATTTTGCATTTTAAAAATTAATTAGTAATTGTTATTTTATAAAATGGGAAAATTACAAAAAAATAGTTTAGTTTGCACTTCTACATAATTTTGATTTTTGAGTAGTTTTTTTTTTAATTTGGTTTTGTTTTAATTGTGACAATTGTTATTTAGGTTAATTGGTGTTTTTGATAGGGTAATTAGGTTTTAGGATTTAATTTAGATTTTAATTTAATTTTGAAAAAAAGGAAGAAGAAAAAGAATTGTTGAAAAGTTGATTTGAAATTGGAAAAGATGAACGGCAAAGAATAAGAGGTCAGTTGGGCCATGTTTAATTAAACAATTCTCAAGCCCAAATCCTTTCCTCTCTGAAACCCGCTCCAGTTCAGCCATAACTCGGTCCAGCCCCACCCAACCTAAATGACATAGTTTGGCAGTTGTCAATCCTGGCCGTTCATCTCCATCTATCTAATGGTTAGGAACTAAAGAACCAATTCCCTTATATCTGTCCAAAAATGTCAAAGACAGGTCACTTTCCCCATCTCACATATCTCTCATCTCCTTTATATCTCTCAATCCTAATCCGCCATGGTTATTGGTGTTTCAGCTCCGGAACACTACCAAAATTATCCCATGGAACCACTAGAGCACCCTCATACTAAATCCATGAACCATTTCCCTCAAATCATCCTCAAATTTCTCGAATCTTAAATCTAAAATCCGAGTCTCCAAAAGCCAAAGTCAAACCTGAGCATGAAAGGTGATTGCTCCAACTTTCAGAAATTTCGGAGTCGATTTTGTCATGAAATAGTGTTGTCCGCTTGTTCTTAACAAAGAACAATCGGTTAACATTATTTGGCAATGAAGTCAAAGAGTTAGGCCTCTAAGTCAAGTTCATGAGGTGAGTTCTTCCTATGTTCGATTCTTTTTGGGTATTTCGGCTTTAGTTCTTCCTCTTTTCTTCTTTTTCTCTGAATAAATTAGTCGAAGTTCGAATCAGGTTTTAGCAAATTTTAACTATCTATTCGTTCTTCTATAGTCTATTTTTAAATCCTGTTTTGTTCATAGCTTGATTACTATCAATTTTATCACTAGTTAATGAAATTAGGCCCCGGGCTTAGTTAAATTACTGTCATTGTGCTAGATTGGTTAGTTTATTCGATTTTGTTTTTTTTTTTTGGTTGTTTGTTGTGACAGTTTGTTTTAAAGAAATGGTTTCAAATCTCTTTGTTTGGGGTAATCTTGGGGCCAGCTCTAATATGGGTCTCTAAGTGTTCTAAGTGGGCTTCTACAAATTCAAAAGCCACAAAAGGGGTATGGGTAGGGATGTAATTCGGTTCTTCAAACCTATTAGCTTGGTCAATTAACCCGGGTTGGGCCTAAGGGTAATAACAAGGTGTGAGGGGGTAATTTGAGGAAATTAAGGTAGGGAAATTCTTTGTAACTAACTAGGAAGCTTCCTAGAAGGTGGGGAGGGAGACTGTTAATACTCTGAAAAATAAAATTAGGGGTAGTTAGGCAAAAAGAAAAATGAGATGTGGACTGCTGAGCTAAAATCAAAATTAAAAAGGGGGCAGAGTGCAAACTTAAAGTCCAAAGTGTTGTCCTATTCCCTTTCCTATAAAGAAACCTTTTCTTGCCTTTCAAGGCAGAATTTGAAGAGCTGAAAATACAAAAAAAAAAATGGCTACGTACTTACTATTTCATTGGATCTCTCCAGTTTGTTTTTCTTTTCAATTTCTGAAATAATCTAGACTCATCTGAGTACACAAATTGGTTGAATTTGGTCTTCAAAGTTGGTTTAAAGCTTAATGGGTTACTGTTTGATTGGAACTGTTTTACTGCACATCATTCTAGGTTAAAGTTGATTTTACTGGTTGGTTTGCTGCTTAACTACTACTGACATTACCATTCTCTTGCTAAAATTCTATAGTTCTTTTGGCTATCTCTAGGTATCTACTTTGATCCTCCATATTGTGAAGTGAACGTGGAGATTGAAATGAAAAGCTGAATTTGAAGCATGGCATTTTTATATCTTGTTGATTTAATAGTATTTCTTGATTTTACATTCAAAATCTGTTTGTTGTCTCAATAGATTGAATTTTTGGTTCAAGTAAATGAGTGATATTAATATGTTTGGCATAGGGAAACAATGAAACTTGGGTCACACTTTCGCCATTTGAGTTAGTAGTTGGACTTGGTATTGTATAATTGAACTTTAGCATGATTCTGAAATATTATGGAAGCCTGATTAACATTAGGCTTAGTCAAGTTTGGTTATATTTTGTATTCTCATTATTCTTAGTTTTAACTGAAACTTTTGAATGCATTTAAGTTTAGTCACCAGATCTCTTTGCAGGGAAGTTTATTGAGGTTGTTGTTCACTTATTTCAAATGCTGAAGTCAAATTCTATTTAAGTATAAAAGGCCATAAAGTGAGATAGAATGGGTATTTGTATGTCAGTTCCATCTTTGATTATGGTATTCATTGCTTAAAGAATGAGCTTAGTTTGGTTTTGTTATCCAAATACTAGCATGTTATTTTTTTGTGGATTGAATGGGGTCAGTATTGAAAGGTCCTGGTTTGAATTTCCATGAGGAATGGGCAAGTCCAGTTTAAAAATAGGCATATGATAAATCTGCAATCAAACAGCTTCACTTGATAATGCTAAAAGTAGCTTGGTGTACTAATTACTGATTGTTAGTGAAGTCTATTGGCATATAACTAAATGTGAATGAATCACTTGCTTTGGCGGAGACTTGATACTAGGTCTGTGATCCTCATACTGGCCCAACATGATTTGGGCTCATTGGGAGGGTCTGCCTTTAAAAGTGGCTGCCGTTTTGTTTTTGGGTTTGTTCTTCGAGTCCGTTTGCTCACTCGTCAATTGTAGGTTTGTTTAAATAGCCAAGGCTGCCCAAGCATGTGCGTAATGTAAAGTCATGAAAGCTTGATAGTTAATTAGTGTTTCAAAATCAGGGCTTTAATTTGCTAAGTCAAGCTTATTCCATGGTAGAATCAGTAAAGACGCAATGCGCTTCGAATTATCTTTATAACTTTGGAATTGAATTTACTTTGCTTGCTTTTAAATAATTAAATGTTTGCAAGTTTAAGGACTCGATTTGCAAACCCATTTCCCGCTGATGACCATCCATCCTAAGGACTTGGGCTCAGGATTGGGCCTGAGTTGGAAACCGGTTACTTCCCTTTACTCGTAGGGTCAGTAGTTCAAGCCCATGGGAATCCCTTCTCCCGATGGATTTGTTCATTTAAAGTAGTTCAATTTTTAGGTCCAAAGCAAAGCTTTGATAAAATTTCCTTTTTTAATTAGTTAGACTTTCCGTATTGAAATTGAGGTGCGCCATAAGTAAATGAGATCACTTAGTGTATGGCCCTTGTAGTTTGATTTAGAAATCTTATGACTAGAATAAGTTAGGGTGTTCCATCCACCATTTAATCATACATGGCCCTCGAGTTAATTCCATAATCTAGATGTAAAAGTGACAAATGTTCGTAGTTTGCTTTAGGCACGTCTAATATACTCTCGTGGTTGTGGACATGTTTGCGTGGCATGACTACGATTTCTAATAACAATACCGGAGTACGCATTCGCAACATTGGCCAAATTTTCTTAATATTAATAAACCGTTATTAATTGTGGACACATTCACGTGACACGATTTCGACGTGCCAAACAAATGGGTTATACGTACGCGTAACCCGTTTCAAGATAATTTTCTTAATTAAAAACAGTTAAAGGGTGGATGCATATAGGTTCTAAAAATGAGTAATTAGACAATTTTAATAAGAAAGTATGATCAAAGCGACCGTGCTAGAACCACGGAACTCGAGAATGCCTAACACCTTCTCCTAGGTTAACATAATTCCTTACCCAAATTTCTGTATTTGCTGACCATAAATAAGAGTCAAATTTTCTCGATTGTGGATTTTAAACCGGTGACTTGAGACACCATAAATTATCCCAAGTAGCGAATCTTAATTTAATAAATAATTAATCCCGTTTCGATTGTCACTTATAGTTGGACAAAAACTCCTTTATACACCCTTTAGGGGTAGTAAAAAAGAAGGTGTGGTAGCTGATACCATTCCCTATTTGATCTTGGTTCCCTATTCGTATCCCTCGGGGCCTTAGCTGTTAATCTATTCGAATGAACTGAACCCAGGTGGCCTCCCAACTGGTCTTCCTTGACCCTGATCTTCGATTGGTAACGATTATGTACATCTGAGCAAGTCACAGTTGGGTACTCGATCAAATTTTGCTTCAACTGTCGTGACGTGATCAAACTCTGCTCGTTCAAACTCTGTGTAAAATATTGCATGCCCCAATCATCCGATAATGGTGGTAATTTCATTCATTCCATCTGAATTTGGAATATGAACTCCCTTAGCATCTCTTCGTTCCTTTGTCTTATCTTGAAAACGTGTGATTTCCTTGTTGCAACCTTTATAGCCCCGGTATGTGCCTTCATGAAGGCGTCTGCTAACATAGCAAATGAATCAATAGAATTCGGTGGCAGGTTGTGATACCAAATCATTGCTTTTTTTTACAGTCTCCCCAGATTTTTTCAACAAATCCGACTCAATCTCAGCATCATTTAGGTCGCTTCCTTTAGTCCCACAATTATATGAGGTAATGTTTTCATTAAGATCACTCGTCCCATTGTATTTAGGTACATCAGGCATACGAAACGTTTTAGGAATAGGCTTCGGGCTGCAGTCAGAAGAAATGGATTTTGTACGAATTTCTTGGCATCCAAACCTTCCCGGTATTTGATTGACACGGGAGTTATACATCTCCACCTTTTTGTTATTATCCTCAATCTTTTCTCCCCCAGCTTGATTCTTTTGGTGAGTTCTTCGAGCATCCTCATAATTATGGGGTCAGTCCCCAAGCCATTACCGTTTGATCTTTCAAGCACCAGCTTAGTATGACGAGTGATTTCTGGCTCGAGCATACTTAGATTTTTATGTTGACTTTAAAGCTGAGCGATGTCACCCTGTTGAGCTTGTAATATCTCGAATATTACTTGAAGGCTAAATCCTCCATCTCCTACACTCGGTATTCTTTGGCCACTAGATCGGGCTTCCCTACAAAAACTTACTCTGGGGTCTACGCCTAAATCTGCATTTCGAGCAATGTATGAGCTAACATCAACTGGTTCCACATTTGGCACATCCCCCGGGTTAATTGGTGGTACATCGGCCCCCAGAGCGATCACATTGTTGTTTTCACCATGAAATCTAAGGTTGTCATCGTTGTGTACGGGTGCATTTTGTGAGTTTGACATGTTTTAACTTGAGAACAAAATTTCTTGACAAGAAAAAGTGTGACAATAACCTATGTTGTCAGAATCAATACTGAAATTATCACTATTATCGAAAATACGAGTAATGATTAAACTTGTTTGTGGTTTTAAAGATATGTGATTTGGTTCAATACTAATTAATAACCAAGAAATCTTAAGTACAAATAAAAGAAGTAAGTTGAATCAAACAAGCATTTAGGCCAATCTTGGCCTCGAGCTACAATGGCCTCAATGTTGGTCACTAGGAACAGTAAAGTAAAGGCAATAAAATTAAGAGACAATTTTTATGAAACGTGAGCAAGAAAGTGAAAGAATATATTCTTTGGCAATGATTGATGATTGTCACAAATGATTGGGGTCCCCTTTATATAATAGGGGAACTCTAAACACGGTAGATTTCTGTTTACAGTAAAGAATTTCTTAGGATAGCTATTTCACCGCCTAGTACGTATTTGTAATTCGTATGAATCTATCTTAGAATTTATCCATGATCTTGAAGATGTGGTGGGAATCTTGCATTCTATAACAAACCCATAACAACATCATCTTGGGATCGGTCATACTCTGCTTCTGTGATTTACCGCGTAACTCGAACTTTGAGCCTTATACTATGTTATCGGGCTCGAGCTTAGTCAATCGGTCTCAAACTTTCCCCATCCTAAACTCGGGCTGGAAGCGACTCTTCGAGCCCATGAAATCGGGAATACCTTATTTTGACCATATACAATAATCTTCATATTTTGATCTAGCATAAGCAACTAAATTTATTATACTATCAGTATATATAATTAACATTGGATGAAATGGGTTCAAATGAAATGAAATGAATATGGAGAGTTATAATTGTTAGTGCATATAATTCAAATCCGTATCAATTCAAATACGATAATATTCATCAATGAGATTTATGGAAGGCGTAGGTCTAATATTGATTTTTTCTTGTGGCAGTTTTCCGTTTTGTAATCCATGAAAATACACCAACCAGTTACTATTTGGCCGGGGGAGGGGGCCGATATTCAACTAAAAGTACATATTTTTATTATATATACACCCCATATCTTATGTATATTGTTGTGGGTATTTTGAGCTCATTGCGTAGTTTACGTGTTTAGGAATATTTGTATGAAAGTGAAAGTAAAAGAAATGATATGGTGTGAATGAGAGCGACCTAATTTGTTTGGATAAAAGTTTGTTGAAAGCAGATGAATTGATGCAACACAGAACGTGAAGACAGAAGAAAATGTAAGAAGGCAGATCTTGTCGACTAGTCATGCATCATGGGAGAAGAAGACGAGCTAAGGGAGTCATCCCTTGCACAAAATAATTACATAAGCCCTATCACACGAGACATCACGAGAAAAGAAGGAATAAATGTAACTAGGAGCTTGTTCGCATAGAGTGCATTGCTCGAGGGTCAGACGCGGTGCTAGTCTCTGTGTCCAAAAATAGATTGATTAGATTGCCGCCTAATTGCACTAGGTTATATATACGTCTTTTGGAGGAGACACTACCTAGGAAATAAGCACACGTAGAATGCACGCCAATGGAATTCGACAACGAGTTTCCCTTTTCTTCCTTTATCTCTCTTGTTGGTTTACGAATTGTAATATAATACTTTTGAGTAAAATGATGAGTAGTTAAACATGTCATTTAGGTTTTTGATGGAATCAATCTGTTGGATGAATTCTTGATTGTGTTTTCTTATAATTGAGCTTTTTTACTCTCTATTTGCTAAGCAATAATTTGCTAGTTGTTAGTTGAATGGTCATCAATTAACTGTACAGGTATATCTTTATTTCTTGAAGAAAAAAATATTTGAGTAGGTTGTATTGAACAATATGTCTCAGAGTAATTGAAAAAATCAATTGCCTAGGTTAAAAGTGCGATTAGAGATAACGAAGCATTGGAATAATCTTTGTGAGCCGTTTGAATAGCAAGATAGAGTTAGTTCGAGTGAATAACTCTTAACAATTACTGCTCTTGATCGAGAGATAATTGTCTTTCACATACTTAGAAGAACCCACTTGTGAGATAAGTTTGCCATGTAAGATAGAATTATTTTATCATGTAAGTTTGTCTTGCAATGACCTCTTATCCCTATATAAAGGAGGCCTTGTAGTAGTTGTAGGATTATCTTACAACCATCTTACAATCATCTTAGAATCTTACAATCTTACAATCTTACAATCATCGCGTAACCTTTGTAAATCTTTTGTGATATACAACATATGATTTCTAAATTTATCTCTTGTTCTTTCTTTCGAATGGATGGAAAGGTCGGTCCATGTATGAAAAAATAAAGTAACAATACTCTAAGAAAGTTAGCTTATTGTAGTACGAAAGTTTTCTGTGTTATAAACAGCTAACGTTGGTTATGTAGAAAATCACTCTATCTATGATATGTGCGCTTTGGTTGTATGAGCATGATTTTCAGGTATAGGTTTTGATGAATGACAAACAATGAAGTCAAGTGTCAAACAACGATATTATCGAGATTGAATAGCGAGCCACAGATATTATTGATGACGGGATTGCATATACAAGCCAAGACGAGCTCAAATGTTCAAGACCAAAGACCCAAGGCGTAGGTCGTTAGGTAGAACCAATGTAAGAGCAACGTTTAAGTTATCTCCTCTTTTGGCTCAACATAGGTCATCATAAATATGCATAAAATTATTTTATTAAATCATATTTATCATAAACATATTTTAAATACTTCAAACAAAATGATGTTAAAGTTTTCATTTTAACCAAAATGGTTTTTGAAGTAAGTTTTCAAAACTGGACTAAAATAATCGATTATACAAATCAGCATAATCGATTATGTTGTAACAGTGGCCAATGTTTGAACACTGCCACAGAATAATCGATTATACAAAGTGCATAATCGATTATGTGATTACCGTTGCCAAAGTGTTTGAAACACTGTCTCAATATAATCGATTATATCAATTAGATAATCGATTATCCAGTGGAGAATCAGTTTTTGATTTTCGGAACGTTAGAGACATAATCGATTATCTCTATCAAATAATTGATTATTTGGCAGAAAATCAGGGATTCTGATTTTCGGAACGTTAGAGGCATAATCGATTATATGGATGAAATAATCGATTATATGTGAGCAGAATCTGATTCCGATTTTGTAACGTTAACAAATAATCGATTATGTGGCATAAATAATCGATTATCTCAGCACAAAATCAGCATAATTAATTGTCAATTAAGCAACGGTCATGCACCCTTTTTCACCTATAAAAAGAGGTCTTTTGAGCTGATTTTAAACATACAACACCTCCCAATATTGACATACATATTAACATTATTTGAGCATCATTTTAGAGCTTTTGTTGAGCCATTTGAGAGACAACTTTGAGTTGTTCATAGAGCTAAATTTGTATCTCTTTATATACTCTTTTGAGAGAGTCTTGTTGTAAGAAGAGAAAGGTGTTTGAGAAGAACATATCTTCTCATTGATTGTCGGGTTCGCTAAGTACCCTAAGTCTTAGTGGTTGAAGTCTTGTGGTGCGGTATCCACGAGCAAAGTGAAGTCTTGAGGTGCGGTATCCTCGAGCAAGTTGAAGTCTTGTAGAGTGTACATCTACGAGCAATTGTAACGGTTTGTTAGGCACCCGTAAGCTTAACGGAGTTAGTGGAATCTCGAGAGAGTCTCTCGGGGACTGGACTAGCCACAAGTTGTGGTGAACCAGGAAAAATTCGGTGCGTTCTTTCCTTGTTATTTTAATTACTGAATTTATTTTATTCCTGCAATTTTAATTCCGCAATATTTATCAATATTCTCGCGCCGCACTATTCACCTCCCCTCTAGTGACGGGCATAAATCCTAACAATTGGTATCAGAGCCTAACTCTGTGAAATCCTTAACCGGTTGAGAGCAATATATACATTTTTGTTGAGAATATTGATCGCAGGAATGATGAGCGAAGGACACTCCACCCATAGCCCTCCAATGTTTGACGGAACAAATTATACATATCGGAAAGAGCGGATGAGAATATTCATCCAATCACATAATTTTTGTTCGTGGCGAATCATCAAGAATGGACAACAAATGCCAACAAAGGAGGAAGATGAATATGATGCCGAGGACATCAAAAAGGTTGAAATTAACGCAAAGGACATAAACTTATTATATTGTGCAGTGAATCCGGATGACTACCGGAAAATCTCTTGTTGCACAACCGCGAAGGAAATGTGGGATAAACTCGAGATCACTTATGAAGGTACGTCTCAAGTCCGAGAATCTAAAGTTGATTTTCAAACACATGAATATGAACTTTTTAGAATGAGGGAGCAAGAACCTATCGATACTATGTTTGAACGATTTTCAACAATCGTCAACGATCTTCATACTCTCGGAAAGGTATACTCGAACAAAGATCTAGTTCGAAAAATCTTACGGAGTCTCACTCCCAAATGGCGTTCCAAAGCAGATGCCATCCAAGAGTCGATAGGAATCACGGATATCACAATTGATGGACTAAGAGGTAACCTCGAAACTTATGAAAGTACAATTCTTAATCTCTATCTTAGAAGTAGAAGTTCGAATTTCGCCTTCAAAGCATCATCTTCTAAAAGAGTAGAGGTAAGTGATTCGGAAAGCGATGATGATATTATTTCCAATGATATAATTGAAAAGTTTTATAAGTTTATGAAGAAGGAAACAAAGAAGAAAGAACCAAGTCCTTCATGCCAAAATTGTGGAAAACTTGGCCACACCAAATCACATTGTCCAAAACCCAAGGACAAGAAAAAGAAGAAACATCATCGGCGCGTGACATGGGATTCAGACAGCTCGGGCGATGAAACTGCCGCATTATGCCTCATGGCTAACGAGGAAGAAGAGGTAAGTAATTCTAACTCTCACTCGTTTGAAGAATTGCAAAATGCATATGATGAATTATATGGTGAATTTGTTAAAGCTTCCAAAACCATAAAAGAATTGAAGAAAACACTTTCTTTGCAAGAAACAGATTTTCAGAAAACACTTTCTTTGCAAGAAAAAGATTTTGAAAAACGACCTTCTTTGAAAGAAAAAGATTTTGAAAATGACATCAGTGCTCTTAAAAATAAAATTAAAGTTTTAGAAAAAGAAAACAAATTTTTGGAAAATGACAATGTTGTTTTTAAAAATAAGATCAAGGAATTGAATGAAGCCTCTTCAATTGATCAATGTTCAAATTGCTCTTCTTGTAGTTCTTTGAAAACAGAGAACATAGAACTTAGGAACGCACTAGAAAAACGTAGTGTTGATAATCCTAAAACAAGTGAAGAAATCAAAAAGGATGTTAGAAATGAGGTTAAACCACCTAGAAATAATTCTAGGAACTTTACTTATGAGTCTAAGATTAATTATTTTAGACCACCTAGACACAACTCTAGGAATTTCACAAATGAGTCTAGAATGAATAATGTTAGACCACCTAGAAATGACTCTAGGAATTTCAACGCTTCTAGGAATAACAAATTTAGATCACCTAGAACGCATTTGGCTCAACCTAGACACATGCACAATCCTAATGTTATATGTCATTATTGTAACCGGGTAGGACACATTGCACTCGTATGTTTTGCTAAACATAGAGATTCATATTTTGATTATGATTATTATTTGTCTAACCCCCAAGGACCCAAAAGAAGTTGGGTACCAAAAACCTATTTTTAGGTACTTTTGCAGGTGTGCTTGAAGACTACAATATTGTAGTAGATGCACCAAGCACGAAACCTTAATGCATCGAGAGGGAACGTCGGTTAGTTATCGTATTTTCGAGAAAAACGTAATAGCTGATATGTGCTAACAATTGATATTAATGATTGATTCATGTCTCGATAAGTTTTTTTTTTGAATAACAATTGGTATCAATTAGTTTTGTATTAAATTATTGATTCATGCTTTGATGAATATTTTTAGTTTAAATAACAGTTGGTACATTTGAGAAAAATGACCGTTATTATAATTAGTATGCATTTACTAACATTTGGTATCATTTGATGTTGATATGATTTTGTTTCTTACAATTGGTATCGTCAATAGTTTAACTAACAACTGGTAAACTCTTTTTGCTAATGCCAAAAGGGGGAAGAATTTAGGCGATATGCATGCTTTAATTGAGGGGGAATATTCAATTGAGGGGGAATTATATTGAATTGTTTGCATAAATTGTATGTTGAGATATAGCATGAATTTAGGGGGAATTCGATATGCATATCTCCTGTTGTTTGTCATTATCAAAAAAGGGGAAATTGTAGAAAATCACTCTATCTAAGATATGTGCGCTTTGGTTGTATGAGCATGATTTTCAGGTATAGGTTTTGATGAATGACAAACAATGAAGTCAAGTGTCAAACAACGATATTATCGAGATTGAATAGCGAGCCACAGATATTATTGATGACGGGATTGCATATACAAGCCAAGACGAGCTCAAATGTTCAAGACCAAAGACCCAAGGCGTAGGTCGTTAGGTAGAACCAATGTAAGAGCAATGTTTAAGTTATTTCGTCTTTTGGCTCAACATAGGTCATCATAAATATGCATAAAATTATTTTATTAAATCATATTTATCATAAACATATTTTAAATACTTCAAACAAAATGATGTTAAAGTTTTCATTTTAACCAAAATGGTTTTTGAAGTAAGTTTTCAAAACTGGACTAAAATAATCGATTATACAAATCAGCATAATCGATTATGTTGTAACAGTGGCCAGTGTTTGAACACTGCCACAGAATAATCGATTATACAAAGTGCATAATCGATTATGTGATTACCGTTGCCAAAGTGTTTGAAACACTGTCTCAATATAATCGATTATATCAATTAGATAATCGATTATCCAGCGGAGAATCAGTTTTTTATTTTCGGAACGTTAGAGATCGATTATCTCTATCAAATAATCGATTATTTGGCAGAAAATCAGGGATTCTGATTTTCGGAACGTTAGAGGCATAATCGATTATATGGATGAAATAATCGATTATATGTGAGCAGAATCTGATTCCGATTTTGTAACGTTAACAAATAATCGATTATGTGGCATAAATAATCGATTATCTCAGCACAAAATCAGCATAATTAATTGTCAATTAAGCAACGGTCATGCACCCTTTTTCACCTATAAAAAGAGGTCTTTTGAGCTGATTTTAAACATACAACACCTCCCAATATTGACATACATATTGACATTATTTGAGCATCATTTTAGAGCTTTTGTTGAGCCATTTGAGAGACAACTTTGAGTTGTTCATAGAGCTAAATTTGTATCTCTTTATATACTCTTTTGAGAGAGTCTTGTTGTAAGAAGAGAAAGGTGTTTGAGAAGAACATATCTTCTCATTGATTGTCGGGTTCGCTAAGTACCCTAAGTCTTAGTGGTTGAAGTCTTATGGTGCGGTATCCACGAGCAAAGTGAAGTCTTGAGGTGCGGTATCCTCGAGCAAGTTGAAGTCTTGTAGAGTGTACATCTACGAGCAATTGTAACGGTTTGTTAGGCACCCGTAAGCTTAACGGAGTTAGTGGAATCTCGAGAGAGTCTCTCGGGAACTGGACTAGCCACAAGTTGTGGTGAACCGGGATAAATTCGGTACGTTCTTTCCTTGTTATTTTAATTACCAAATTTATTTTATTCCTGCAATTTTAATTCCGCAATATTTATCAATATTCTCGTGCCGCACTATTCACCCCCCCCCCCTCTAGTGACGGGCATAAATCCTAACAGGTTATAGTACAAAAGTTTTATAAGTTGTGTAGCTTGGAAAGCCATCCCTTATGGGCTGTTGAAGCCAGCCCCTTTTGTAGGTAAACATTTGCGACTATAAACAAATTAATTGTTTGTGTCCATCCCTTATGGGTTGTTGAAGCCTAGCCCCCTTTGTAGGGAAACTTTCGTATCTATGGTTTAGTTTGCTTTTTTGGAGTCTCTTCCTATGTTCCTTTGTACTGAACAATAATATATGTCTGAAAGGAAGTAAATAGACAAAGGTAGATAAGTAAGGAATGGGAACTCCATATGTTGCAAATTGGATCAAGTAAAGCAGCTCACTATGAATTCTCCAACAAAAACTCCTATTCAGCTGGATGGTTACCGCTAGTACTAACCTCACAACCTGCGCAATAATATGCAGAATTGTACTTTGAGTATAAAACCATGGTACTCAGTAAATATCAAGTCTTGCCTCGAATAAGTAGTGACTGGAGCGATCGACATTGACACTTACTAGAAGTTCAATTATTCGGTAAAAACATAAATAATACACCAAGTAAAGTATGGTATCATCAAATAGGTAAAAAGGCTTGAGATACAAAACATATGGAACTAATGCATGCTTCACAGGCATGGAGATCAAATCTGGTGTATAAGACCTCAATTCTCGTATAAAGAGATGAAGTAAATCAACCAACATATAAAATCTAAGATATCTAAATATGTATACTCAAATCCTGTTGGACAAAGAACAGGTGAAGCTTTGAAGATTGACAAGAGAACTCAGACATCTACGTACTCAACCGGTCAAGACCTTTCCATTGGTCCCCTTTAAAAGAAAATTACTATACATCCCATGCTCCTCATGCCAATGTGAAAAAGTATACCTCTCTAACTATGGTGGAAACCATCTAGAACTATTCGAATCCCATTTGCACAAATCTAAATAGTCGGACTAAATCCTTCTAACTCGACCTACTACCAAGCTATAACATCTATCCGAATTCCCTTATGATTTACCTTCAACTCGATACTCATTCTTGTTATAACATCGCAATTCCTCAACCCAGACTTACCACATGAGACTCAAGCATAAAAACACAATGTCTAAGAACCATAAGCCGCTAAATACTTTCCCAGATATTTCTACGAGCACCACGATCAAATACTTTACTTGGAAGAGACTTCCTGCAACTCTAAATCTGTTACCATTACTCTCCTGATACTGATACATAGAATCCCATAATTAACATAGAAATACCACAAGTCTTGACCTCTTCCAATGAAAACTAATGTTTCTAACCACATATACAGCTTTAAAATACCCGATTGTTACATGTAGAATCTTGAACACATTAGAACAATTCTCGAGAGTCATTCACTCTCATACAAACTGCAATTTACCTGACTCAACAAACATAACTACCCATGCCTAATTGGCACTCCGACGCTGCAGAATGAAATCCTCATCCCATTACAACCAAGCAACTTCCTGCTCTATGCACCGAGCGTTCTTTACCAATAACAACTTAACATATCCCGTGATTTTCATACCCTATGAAGCATAATATAACCTTTGTCAAGATTTCTCCTTTACTCGATCCACCCTCGGTCTCAATATTCGCAAGCCATAACTGATTCATCACACACCTCAAATTGGAACCAACATAGCACATAATTGTGCAATCAGCTAATAAATAGCAAACTCTCCCACTTGGCTCGAAGTCATAGATCAGAATACACTCAGTAACTCATAACACTTATACTCTATTGATACCACAATACCATAGTGAGATTAAACTCAAATACTTTGCAAGCTTGTGAAAACACAAA
Organism: Nicotiana benthamiana; assembly: GCA_034376525.1. NCBI lineage: Eukaryota > Viridiplantae > Streptophyta > Magnoliopsida > Solanales > Solanaceae > Nicotiana > Nicotiana benthamiana. The sequence goes on from CM067331.1 coordinate 113,964,858, forward strand.
TCATCTAGTACTTTAAATCTTCGGCAAATCTCGAACGCATTCTCACAATAGTTAAGTCCACTCTCTTGAGCGACCCAAATTCAAATTGCAACACATATATTTCACTTGTAATTGAGATCTTCTAACAAACAATAAGGATCATACAACCTCAGAACACTTTGCAGGAGATAACCCACCTGTTTTGCCTCCAACTAACATTTCCGTATACCTTCCACCGTCAAAAACTCTACACAGCCACTTAGTCTCCCTGAGTCTGAACTCATACCGCAACATGAAATTTACTTCACTATCAACTGGGAAACATGAAAAGATTCATCACACACCATAAATTGCCGCTTCCAATTCATAGAATACATCTTGCAGTCACAACATACTCGTCGCATAGCCATGCGGCCATCATTTCCGCCAATAGGGATACTACCGAACATATCTGTTCAAAAGACACTTGCTCACACAATCGGCACCTCAGTGCTCAAGCTATAGACAAAATTCGGCCTCAAGTCCTCCAAACTGTCCCAACATTAACTCATAGAGATCACGTCTCGCCCCTCAATCAGGGAATTACAAGCCGCCTAGGCACATCTAATACTGAGCGCTCATGCGCGCATGCAAACATGTGGAAGGAATTGCAAGAGTTACTTTTCAAGCTGAATCAAGGGCACACAATAAGAATTCAAGAATGCAAAGTTTTCGTAAAGGTTCTACAGCCTCTCGAGGATAAATACAGATGTCTCTATACCGATCTGCGAGAGTCTACTAAACCTTCTTATGACTCATGAGACCTATGTAACCTAGGCTCTGATACCAACTTGTCACAACCCCAATCGGCCTAATCATGATGGTGCCTCTCGTGAAGACAAGGCCGCCGGCACAACATTCACATTAACCCTTTAACCATTAAGAGCCAGTTTTAAGCCTTTAATTAAATAGTGTTAGATAATACGCTTAACGCTAGAGGGGGGGTGAATAGCGTTATAATAAAAATTAGCGTAACCTTGCGGAATTTAAAAACTTGCAGGAAAATAAGTGCGGAAATTAAATGCAATAAAGAACAAACGCACCGATGTATTCTGGTGCACCACAACAAGTGGCTAGTCCAGTCCCCGAGAGACTCTCTCGAGATTTTCCACTAACTTGTCGAGCTTACGGGTGCTCAACAAACCTTTACAACTTAAGGACACGAGCCTTAACACCTTTGCTCGGAGATACAACACTCCAAGACTTCACTGTTAAGCTTACGGGTGCCTAACCAACCTTTACAACTTAAGGACACAAGCCTTAACACCTTTGCTCGGAGATACAACACTCCAAGACTTCACTGTTAAGCTTACGGGTGCCTAACCAACCTTTACAATCTGAGGACACAAGCCTCAACAATCTTGCTCGGAGATACAACACTCCAAGACTTCGACCAAGGAAACACAAGTTCCTTACAACAAGAGAATCACAATTCTCTTCAAGTGTACAAAACACTAAACACTCAAACAATACACTCCTTTATGAGTAGATATGAGTAAAAGAAGTAAGCTCAAGATCACAACAACTATGGACAAGACTTTGGCTCTCAAAAGCTTTATGAAATGAATATAAAATGATAAACAATAGTATGCAAGCTTATAGCAATAGAATGATCAGTTGTTGTGTGTTGTTGTGTTTAAAACACTGAAATGAAGCTGTATTTATAGTTGAAAAACTTGGCATTACCGTTGTCTAATTGTCAATTACGAGTTGCTGATTTTACTGAGAGACAATCGATTGTCAAGAAGCCACAATCGATTGTTTGCCAATCGTTCCAGAAATCAATCCCAGATTTTACGCTTAACAATCGATTGTCCAAGATCAACAATCGATTATTGGTAACGTTCAAAAAATCATTTCCAGATTTTATGTAAAACAATCGATTATACCAAATCAATAATCGATCATTCAGCAACGTTCAAAAAATCCTTTCCAGATTTAATTTCAACAGATTGTACAAAATCAACAATCGATTATTCAGCAACGTTCAAAAAATCTTTTCCAAATTTTAATATCAACAATCGATTGTACAAAATCAACAATCGATTACCTGACGGTATTTGAAAACTTTACGACAACGGTCAGCTTCACAATCGATTGTACAAAGTTAACAATCGATTATTTATTAGTTTTTGAAAAATATTTTAGACACTGCCTCTTGACAATCGATTGTATAATGATAACAATCGATTATTTGATAACTTTGAAAAGTCTGGAAGACACTGTCTCAGAACAATCGATTATCATATGTTCATAATCGATTATTTTGTGACTTTGAAAAATCTGAAGGACAGTGTCTCTTTACAATCGATTGTCATTAGCTTCACAATCGATTATTCTGAGTTTTGAAAAACTTTGATGGACACTGCCTCATCACAATCGATTGTCATAAGGTTCACAATCGATTGTCATGAAGGTTTGATAAACCTGATGCTCACTGCCTTAACACAATCGATTGTCATTAGTTCACAATCGATTGTCATGCAGTCTTGGCTTAACATAATCGATTATCATAAGTACATAATCGATTATCTTAGTCCAATTTTTAGAGGCATGTTTAAAAATCATTTTGACTAAAGTAAATATGCATGATTTAAAATCATTTAGCATTAAATTAAATATGCATGATTTTGGAAAAAATAGTTTTACGAGAGAAGCCATATCATGAGTCAAGTTGTAGAATCAAGAACACAATTAAGAACGACTCATTTACACTATAAAACTTTGTCTTGAGCCTGAATCTCGTTATGCATCAATTATCCGTTTGTACTTGAAGTTCGTCATATATCAATTTGCGCTTCGTTTGTCATTCATCAAAACCTACACATAAGAACACGTTTTAGTATAAAGCCTTGAGAACGTGTTTCCAACAATTTCCCCCTTTTTGATAATGGCAAACTTTAAGCGGGTTATGCAAATTAAACAATTTATAATGACGATTCAAGACAAGTATTATACAAGTATGCAATTTGTTCCCCCTCAATATATGAATTCCCCCTCAATTTAAGCTTATAAATATTGAGAGTGCATACCCGTTATCTTTCCCCTTTTGCCATTAGCAAAAATAATATAAGAAGATGCCAAAGATTGAAATAAACCTTGTTTATTTATTGGAAAGAAGATTACAGCAACAGGGAAGACAATACAACATATAAAAACAAACTTAAAAACAACAAACAAAGAAATTACTCATCATCATTTCCCGCCTCATCATCCGGCGCTGCTTCATATGGAACAAGACCCGCATATGGATAATGAACATGGTAAAAATATCCATGGATCTCATGAGTTAATTGACCAAAAGAAGAGGTCAATGAAGCAATTTGGTCGGAAATTGATTGGAGGGTAGGCTCTTGAGGCGGACGAGTTCGACGGGTTGGAGGAGGAGCAGGTGCTGCATGATCACCGTCATGAGAAAGGAGGATTCTGAAATTACCCACTTCTTGGTACTCTTTTTGAGAGGACCGTTGGAAGTGATGAATCCGGAGGCTTCAAGAAAATTCATGATGAGGAGACCATAAGGAAGAGGCCTATCATCTCCGATAGCGTCACACATGTGAATCTTGACGAACCGACACCAATTGATGTTAGCTCCGGTTATTATGGCATGCATGAGCTTGGTGTCCTCTTGGGAAATGGTAGTATGGTTATGCTTACGAGGCTTGAGGACTCGGGTGATGAAATAGAAAATCAACCGATAATTGGGATCCATTCCCGTAATTGTAGGACGATGGGAAGAAAGATTTGGATCATAAGAAGTAAGTCCGGTTTGATGTAGGAGGACCGTTTCATCAAAAAGGGCTCCGGCCTCTCCGATGTACGGAAAAATGTCTTTACCATTATGAGGAAGACGAGCAATGGTATGAAGGTTTTCATCGGAAAGAAGAATTTGAACACCATTTATATTTGTCACAAGCTCACCGTCATCATCCTCATGAAGGTTGGAGTAAAATGCTTGAATCAATGTAGTATTGATGTAAGGATGGGTAAGAAGTAAGAAGTCAAGAAGTTGACAATTTTTGAGCATATTTGCAGCAGGGCCATAAGATTCAAGATACTTGTTGGTTGAAAAGCGGGGAGGAAGAATGTCGCGCTTTTCAAATTTTGTTAAAAATCGAGTAAGCTCGATGTCAGAATTAAAATATAGAACGGAACCATCTTGATAAGGATAGTTTGGAGCAGCAGAGGAGGATACACCATGCCTAGCAGAATGGTTACGCTTGGAGTGACGGCCCGACATTTTCACTGAGTATTGTTGGAATTTGCAAGAGACTTGAAAGAATTTTGATAGTTTGAGAGCTAAAGTTGATGCTTGAGTGAATAAAAATGCACATATATGGAGCCTATTTATAGAGGGGAGAAAGGCATTTCATTAATGGAAGAAATCTGCAGAAAATTGAAAGCTGAAACAGTCAGAAACGGTAAAAAATAAATCTTACTGTCCGTTAGACAATCGATTGTTGGAATGAGACAATCGATTGTCATTAAGATTTGACTGAATCTCGGAACTGACACAAATCGATTGCAGAACCAAACGGTAAAAAAAATTTTGAATTACTGACATGAAATAATCGGTTGTCTAAATATGGTAATCGATTGTTATGTTACAGTGAGCACAGAAATTTTCTGATTTTGAGAATAATCGATTATATTTTGAAACAATCGATTGTTTTGGAAAAGCATTGCTGAATGGCTGAGACGGAAATCGATTTTGCAGTTAAAGAATCAATTATTTAACAAAACTGCATAATAAACATAAACCATAAACAATCGATTAGTGATACTACTAATCGATTTTCTGCACAGTAAGATAATCGATTATTTGCTTGGAACAATCGATTGTTCTGTGCCAAAACTTAATAATTCCCCCTACCTTTAGGGTGATACCTCCAAAATAGAATTAAATGTCTCCGACGCTCAAGTCAGTAATTAAAATATAAATGCAACCTAAAATGTATGCATTTAGATCAACGTTTACCCGCATTCAATACTTCATTTGGACATGATTTATATTTAGCACAACATTAAATGCTAAATATTTTATCAAGTCTACTAGCAATAAGGTAAAGTGAGGAACGATCATACCTGTGTAGTTCTTGGTATTGCTCGTCTTACCTTTCACATTTCTGTCAAGATGGTCATCTAAATTCATTGAAGTGACCATTGGTTTGGTGTTGCTCTTTTCGAATTGATTTGGCAACTCCTTGCGACATTTAGATGGACAAATGAAAGTTCCCTCTTTTATTTGCTTAATTTGCAGCTCCAAGAAGAAATTAAGTTTGTCTATCAATGATATCTCAAATGCGATTTACAGATTCCTTGCATGACACTTATTAGTTGCTCCAAAGTAATACAAATATTTTCTAAGATATCATTTTCCACAAGATTTGGAATGCAAAATATTAGTGGCATGAGAGTTTAAAGAAAATAACATTGCCAATATAGAGAGTTGTTTTGAAATTTTGTCATCAAAAAGATAGTAAACTTCATGCAATCTACTTCCCCTTAATCAGAAATTTATCAAGACATACCAACAAGACATAGATATACCAATTGTTATAAAACAATGATAAACCCATTTGTTGGATGACATAACAAGTGTACCAAAAATTATTTTATTAACAGTGATACAAATTATTATTTTTAGTAAAGCATATTACAAACGAGTGTTGACTGTTAACAGATCAACCATACATCGAATTTTGAAGAACATACCAACCATTATCCAGACCAAAGTGTGTTCATCAAGAGACGATTTTTAACAGAAGGATTTTTGTCAATTGTTAGAAACATGAGACATCTCAATTTTTTTTTTCAAAGCTGAGGATAGCATTCATCAAAAACGTGAGTGAAAACTTTTTAAAGAATAAGCTAATAGATAATACACACCACACAGTATACTAACAGTTATTTAAACCACAGATAGCAATTATCAAATCATGAATGAAATGATTTTATCAAGCTAACTGTTAATAACAAGTAAACTAATTGACACCAATTGTCATTTAACAACACGTTTTCACCATATGAATCAACAAAGCTAATTGATATTGATTGTTGACAAGGATATCTCAATTGTTAACACACATCAACTATTACGACTAAGCTTATCAAAGATTCAATAATAAGGGAACCAAATTAACAACAAGTAAGTTAATATTGGTTGCTAGCACATATCAACAATTCGGTTTTTGTCAAAAAGGATAACTAACCGAAATTTCCTCTTGATGCAATGAGGTGTCGTGCTCGGTGCATCTACTACAATACTGTAGCCTTTCAAGCACCCCTGCAAAACAGATTAATGATCTTTTGGTACCCATGCCATTTTGGGTCCTTGGGGGTTAGGCATATCATAATGATGCGATTGAGTGATATGTCTATGTCGTGTAAAACATGCAGGAGCAATATGACCAATGCGTCTACAATAATGACAAGTCACGTTGGGGTTATGCATCCTTCTAGGTTCATAGTAGCTTGATGGACGAAAATGATTTACTCTATTTTTATTATGACTATTGCGCATTTCATGAGAACCATTTCTCCTACTATTAGTTCTAAAATGAGCAGCAATTCTAGAATAATTATTTCTACGTTGGAAATCATTTCTAGGTGCTCTAAAGGGTTCAAAATTCCTTCTAGTATTTGGCCTATAATATTCATCATTTCTAGGGTAGTTATTTCTAGGTGGTAAGTCATTGCTAGGTCTTCTAAAATGTTCAACATTTAGTCTTAGCATGCATATTGGTTCTAGGAATGCTATTTCTAGGATAAGCATTTTTATTATTAGTCCTAGGTTGAGCCTTAGGTTGTTGGGGTTTAGCTTCAACCTTTTCTGTAGGCTCATTCGTAAACCCTATGCCATGCTTGGTTGACTTCAAATTATCAAGAACATCATTCAAATTTTTGTGCGAAGAATTAAACTTATCTAATGTGCCTTTAAGCCTTTCTACTTCATTTTTGAGATGCAAGCAAGAAGTACATTTTCTAATAGAGCTTTCGGGCTTATTGGCGCTTCTTTTTCCGAAAAACTTGTTTTCCTCTTTCAACTTCTCATTTTCTAAAACCAGTTTTTCAAAATCTTTTTCTTGCAACGACAGAGTTTTCTGCAAATCTTTAATAGTCTTGGAAGCATCAACAAACTCACTATGTAATTTATTATAAGCATTTTTCATTTCTTCAAGCGAGAGAGAGTTGGACGTACTTACCTCTTCTTCTTCGTTTGCCATGAGACATTGGCCAGTTGATTCATCATATGAGCTGTGCGCTTTTTGAGGCATGCTTTTATACATTTCCTCCAGCTTATCCCACATCTCTTTGGCGGTTTTGTAGTGGAAAATTTTCTGATAGTCTTCCTGATTCAAGGCGCTATACAACATATTTATTGCATTAGTGTTGTATTCACTTACCTTGGCTTTCCCAACTTTTATTGTCATTTGATCACCATGCTTGATGATTTGCCATAGATAAAAGTTGTTGGCTGTGATGAAAATTCTCATCCGATCTTTCCAATATAAGTAATTATTTCCATCAAATATTGGGGGCAACATGTTAAAATCACCTTTACCTATTCCTGCAAAAGAGTCACGAGTAGAAGCCATGGATGGTTCTCTCAAACTGTTAAGTCTTCAGAGAGTTGGGCTCTGATACCAATTGTTAGATAATACGCATAACGCTAGAGGGGGGGTGAATAGCGTTATAATAAAAATTAGCGTAACCTTGCGGAATTTAAAAACTTGCAGGAAAAATAAGTGCGGAAATTAAATGCAATAAAGAACAAACGCACCGATGTATCTTGGTTCACCACAACAAGTGGCTAGTCCAGTCCCCGAGAGACTCTCTCGAGATTTTCCACTAACTTGTCAAGCTTACGGGTGCTCAACAAACCTTTACAACTTAAGGACACAAGCCTTAACACCTTTGCTCGGAGATACAACACTCCAAGACTTCACTGTTAAGCTTACGGGTGCCTAACCAACCTTTACAACTTAAGGACACAAGCCTTCACACCATTGCTCGGAGATACAACACTCCAAGACTTCACTGTTAAGCTTACGGGTGCCTAACCAACCTTTACAATCTGAGGACACAAGCCTCAACAATCTTGCTCGGAGATACAACACTCCAAGACTTCGACCAAGGAAACACAAGTTCCTTACAACAAGAGAATCACAATTCTCTTCAAGTGTACAAAACACTAAACACTCAAACAATACACTCCTTTATGAGTAGATATGAGTAAAAGAAGTAAGCTCAAGATCACAACAACTATGGACAAGACTTTGGCTCTCAAAAGCTTTATGAAATGAATATAAAATGATAAACAATAGTATGCAAGCTTATAGCAATAGAATGATCAGTTGTTGTGTGTTGTTGTGTTTAAACACTGAAATGAAGCTGTATTTATAGTTGAAAAACTTGGCATTACCGTTGTCTAATTGTCAATTAAGAGTTGCTGATTTTACTGAGTGACAATCGATTGTCAAGAAGCCACAATCGATTGTTTGCCAATCGTTCCAGAAATCTATCCCAGATTTTACACTTAACAATCGATTGTCCAAGATCAACAATCGATTATTGGTAACGTTCAAAAAATTATTTCCAGATTTTACGTAAAACAATCGATTATACCAAATCAATAATCGATTATTCAGCAACGTTCAAAAAATCCTTTGCAGATTTTAATTTCAACAATCGATTGTACAAAATCAACAATCGATTATTCAGCAACGTTCAAAAAATCTTTTCCAGATTTTAATATCAACAATCGATTGTACAAAATCAACAATCGATTACCTGACGGTATATGAAAACTTTACGACAACGGTCAGCTTCACAATCGATTGTACAAAGTTAACAATCGATTATTTATTAGTTTTTGAAAAACATTTTAGACACTGCCTCTTGACAATCGATTGTATAATGATAACAATCGATTATTTGATAACTTTGAAAAGTCTGGAAGACACTGTCTCAGAATAATCGATTATCATATGTTCATAATCGATTTATTTGTGACTTTGAAAAATCTGAAGGACACTGTCTCTTTACAATCGATTGTCATTAGCTTCACAATCGATTATTCCGAGTTTTGAAAAACTTTGATGGACACTGCCTCATCACAATCGATTGTCATAAGGTTCACAATTGATTGTCATGCAGGTTTGAAAAACCTGATGCTCACTGCCTTAACACAATCGATTGTCATTAGTTCACAATCGATTGTCATGCAGTCTTGGCTTAACATAATCGATTATCATAAGTACATAATCGATTATCTTAGTCCAGTTTTTAGAGGCATGTTTAAAAATCATTTTGACTAAAGTAAATATGCATGATTTAAAATCATTTAGCATTAAATTAAATATGCATGATTTTGGAAAAAATAGTTTTACGAGAGAAGCCATATCATGAGTCAAGTTGTAGAATCAAGAACACAATTAAGAACGACTCATTTAGACTATAAAACTTTGTCTTGAGCCTGAATCTCGTTATGCATCAATTATTCGTTTGTACTTGAACTTCGTCATATATCAATTTGCGCTTCGTTTGTCATTCATCAAAACCTACACATAAGAACACACGTTTTAGTATAAAGCCTTGAGAACGTGTTTCCAACAAATAGGGCTTCATAATAAAATTCTGAAATAATAGTGCGGAATAGAAATACAAGCCCAAAATTGGGGTGTCACTAGCTATAAGCATCAACCAAGGTCTGAATACAACTACAACAATAAAAATGTACCAAGTACAGAAGTGAAAGTGAGAAGAAAGAAGCGGTGCTGCGAACGTCGTGCAGCCACCTTGCTAACTCTGATGACTCCGCGTCTAAGCAACCAGTCCCGCTACCGGGTTTCGAAATACCTAAATATGCACACGAGGTACAGGGAGCAATGCGATTACTCCAACCCAGTAAGTAATAAGAGTAAATAAAGACTGATCAATAGGAAATAATGGATTCACATTTAAGTTAACCCAATAAGCACAACATGCTTTCAATTCAACATTACGAGTCAGTCATCTCACATAAAAATCCAGCTTTTGATAAAAATCATTTAAAATACCTTCTAGTAATTTCAGTAGGGGTTTAATATCATTTGTAATAAAAGAGATGAAAACCATAATCGCCCCCTTGGGAAAAACATAGCTCGTAAAATATTCCCTCGGGCAAAACCGTAATCATAAACACCTCATAACTTGAAAATCTCAGTGGAAATAACCAATGTCAATCAGTGATTAAATTATGAACATCTCATAAACCACAGTTTGGATGAAAGTTGTTTTAAAAATATTTATTTGGCATTTTCGATAGAGGCTCAGTATAAAGATGAGTGAAAACAATCATTAAATCAACATATTCAATAGTAACTCACTCTAAAGAGAAGTAAAAATCAATAAGGTCATAATCAGGCCCCTCAGGCAAACATCACTAATGTACATGTATGTATATATATCTATCACCACTTTGGCTAGTCTCTCAGTCACTCGTGACTTAACTCCTACCAGTCAGTACTCAGACGCAATACTCACACACAATAAGTATCGTATAGTAACCAATATGGCGTGTAGCCCGATCCATATATCTCGTCGACGGTGCTCACTGGGGGTGAGCAGACTCCAGAGGGGCTCCTATAGCCCAAGCACTATATTGATGCGGCATGCAGCCCGATCCAACATATTGTTATAGTGTAGCCTAATCCATATACGCATTACTGCGCCGTGCAGCCCGAACAGTCAAAACAACATCGTAGCATCAAATCATCCTCTGATTCAAGCCTAACGATTCCCAAAACTTCCAAATTTTGCTTTCGATCAAAAAGTCTGTCAAACCTCGTCCAAATGACCTGAAATTTTGCACACACGTCAAATTCAAGATTACAAAGCTACTACAACTTTTGAAATTCCATTCCGTCCCCGATATCAAAATTTCACTATCGAATCAAAAACTTCAAAATTCGAATTTCGACATTTCAATCCTAAATAAGCTATGTACCTCCAAAATACAATTCGAATAAAGCTAATGAAACCAACGGAATTCCATTCCAAGGTCTTCTTCATATTTTTTCGACTAAGGTCCATATTCTAAAGCTTAATTTCTCATTTATGGACTAGATATCCCAAAATACTGTGAAACTCCAAACGAGTTATCCCTGCAATTCAAAATTGCAGAAATAAACTGGAAAAATAGTTAATAAGGGATCGGGGCATTTATTCTTAAAAAATAACCATCTTGGTCATTACAGTTCTCCGATGTAGTGATGTGTCATATAGATACTTTTGGGAACCTTGCTATATATTCTCTTATGTAATAATATTATTTTGTTAGTTTATTTACATATTGCTATTATTTTCTGCTTATTAGTTGCACATATTTATAAGTAAGTTTCTTATCATAGTCACATCACTACCTAGTCGAGGTTACTCGATACTTATATAGTACATGAATCGGTTTTACTCATACAATATATCTATTTTTATTGTGCAAGTCCCGAAATTGGTCCTAGCGGTGCTCCTAGGGGGAATTAGCTCTGAGTATTCAGGAGACATAAGGTAGTGATGCATGTCGGTCACATACCTTGGAGTCCCCTTCCTATTTTTTGATTGTTGTGTATTGTGCCAGACAGTATTGCACTTTCTTGCCGACGTTATATTTAGTACTCTTAGTAGCTTATATATATGTGACATCAAATCTTAAGAAATGGATTAGACAATGCTTGACTTTAGCCTTATTATGCATTTATGCATTTTCACTCTTTCTTTTTATTATTATGTTGTAAACTGTCAAATTTGATTTATTAATTGTTATTAAGTGTTGGCTTGCGTAGCAAACAGTGTTAGGCGCCATCACGACCCCTTGGTTGAAATTTTATATTATGAAAAGTTGGTATTAGAGCCCTAGGTTGTCATAATCCAAAATTCCATCAAGTCGTGATGGAACCTAACCCAGCCCGCTAGGCAATCCGGACAACAAATAACACAACTCGAATAAAATATTATCAATAATCAAAAAATAAGAAGGCTTAATTCCATAAAATATTTCAAGGATTGGTAGTACAAGTCGTGAGCGACTAAGATTAAGAATAAACTTTGATACGAAGAATAAATACAACATATGTTCGAAGTTTACATAAATCTATATCTATACTATATTGAAAGTGGAAAGCCCTTAAGTCAAAAGTTAAATTACTAAAATACCCATTAAAATTTAAAGAATATTTTACCCTTTACACTCAATTTAATTCTTACAAGAATTGCTAGACAAGTGAAAATTTAAACAGAACAGTAATAACCCCTAACTTGAACACAAGAAATAGAAGGCGATGTATAGAGTTCAAGTAAAACATAAGCATACATGGCCAAAGTCGAAGCAATCAGTCTTTCTTGGAATATATATTTAATAATTATATTTAAACAAAAATAAAATATTAATTTGAAGTATTTTTCAAAGAAGGTTGTGTCCTTTGAATCTATCTCTTACCTACAAGTCCTGATTAAATAAGGATAATAGAATTATATGTTGATGCGAAATTTGCAAATATTTCCCAAAAAAATAGGAAGTGGAAAGGCACATTATTGACTTCAATTAAATGGCTTTGTCATTTTGAAAGGTTAAAGTGATGAAACATAATTTCTTCCTATGATGGTGTTAGTGTGGATCTTGCTACAATTTATTTCAAGCAATAGCTAAACTTAGGAGGATTTCCCAGTGAATTGGCCAAAGGATGTGACTTATGATGATCATTCGTCTTTCTCGTGATTATATATTTTGAGTATGACAAAAGAATTTTGCTGGGAAAATTAAAGATAATCGTGGATGATACAAGCAGCCTTAGAAGAAAGCATTGAAGAGGCAGAAAGTTAAAAAAGTAATTTTGAATGCACAATGCTATGAGAATTTTCCAAAGCAAAAGCAAAGTGGATGATGTTGTTTGATTCTTAAATTTTCCAACCAACGCACCAGTACGTTTGTAATGGCAGTTATATGACTTCAAAAATTATAGTTAACTTGGTTCATGACAATTAAAGATTGCAGTATTTGATGAGTATTAAGTTGGAAATATAATTAAATTCTACTTTCTTAACCCTATTATATTTTACTTTTACCATTTTAATTTACTTAAGTCCTGCTTCTATGATTTAAAGGGTAAGGTAATTTTTAAAGTGATAATATCATACTACACTAAATACATAAATTGGGAATAATATATATTTACAATTTAATTTATTATTCATAGCTGAACGAATAGAAACTTTGACACATAAATTAGCTACATACATGAAATAGGAAGATCATTATCGAAGTTGCAAGACATGAGTTAGAACTTACAGTATTACTTGATAATATTCTTGAGATTATGAAAAAGTTATCTTATATGTATACCACATTGGCATTAACGATATATATATAAATATATATTCATTATATGGTATAATCAAAATCTTTATTCAAAAGGGTCTATTTAAAAATGGTGTAGAAATGTTCTATAGAAAAGGTTGGTAACTCAGTACTATGCTTTGCTTTCACCGGTACTCTTGTTTAATTGTTTAGCTTTTGCATGCATGGTGCATTTCTTATAATTTTTATGCTTTGCATCATACAATGTGAAATTATTAACTGACATATCACTTGCCATTTGATAAAAAGATTATGATATTGAGCATTTCAGCGAGATGACTTACATTGTGCTAGCTTTCAATAAGAAAATATATCATGAAAAAGATTGCAAATTAAAATTCCTCCTAATTGAGTAAATGATAAGTGTGGCTTGGACTGCTTGCTATGTGCTATATTAATTTATATCCGTTATACTTTATGTTTCATGTATATTTATTTAGTTAAAGTTTTATTTTAATAATAATATTGATACTATTATATAAAAGGTATATTATATGATTTGGCATACACGTGCAACACATGTATCGAGAAACTAGTATAATTATAAGTCCTAAATTATCATGAACAAGTGGTAGTTTGAATCTGGATCACTCATAGAACTTCAATGCTACCATTCATAATCCACAACAACCCAGCTCCAATATCTTCACACAAGGTGCAGAAGTGTAGTATGAATATAGCTGAGATCATGTACACATTAAGTATCAAGACTAATCTTGTTTAAGTAGTGAGAAAGATTTTAAGTCACAAGATACTCACTACACTTAACTTGTATAGCTCAATAACAATTACATGTATACAACAACAATGTCGAAATATGAGCATAAAATACAGTTAAGATCATTAGTGCACATAGAGAAGATATTCACAAGTGTTGTAACCACACTAACAATTCAACGTATAGACAGATACACATAAGCATATAGAGAAGATATGCATAGGTTTCATACCATTTTAACAGATCAATGTATAGAGAAGATATGCGCCTAATATCATTAAATCATCAACAATTGTATATAGAGAAGATATGCACAAACAAGCAAGCACGATAACCTAGGTTGACATATGGATAAGATATGTATAGTGGATCAGCTCTTTAATAAGGTGGCATATAGAGAAGATATGCATAAATATAAAATAACCGCCGCAATATGAATATAGAGAATATATGCATGAAATATCAAATAACTATCTATAGGTGCATATAGAGAAGTTATGCATGAATAAACAAGTTAGGTTACACGGACTCAGATATAGAGAAGATATGTATTGTGAATTATTTTATCAAGTAAAGCAGCATATAGAGAATGTATGCATAAAAGGCATGTATACATTCCATAGCTAGCACATAGAGAATATTAGCGGTAAAAGTCATGCATACATCTAAGGAGTTTGCATATAGAGAAGATACGCAAAGTCTAACCACAAATTTATTATTCATAATCCGTTGTCCTACATCAAGAGAGAAACATGAAGGGCGACCTTAAAGGATAGATTCTTATCCATACAGTGCATGGACAAGAATATATGCATAAAACAAAGAAAATCAAATCACATACCCATGGATTAATAAAATAGCATGCTTAGATATATGCAAGTACAAAATATGCAACTACAGCTCAGGTTAGATGAGTGCACCATATAATAATGGGTATCATGTTCAAACATGAAATAAAGAGTTACAAAAGATCTATAGCATAATTCGGGAAGTTTACATAGTCATATGAACATATAAAGTATGATAGTAGGAAACACATTATCCAAAAAAGGCATAATGCAACCTAAAGACAACTCAGTCATGAATGATGAACCATACATATCACCCGAATACATACTTGTTACATCGCATATACATCGCTTCTCACACATCCCAATTAGACAAAAAAGGTCATATTATAAGGGCTAATCCTGTGACGACCCAAAGGGGTCATCACTTGTTTTCTAACCCATTTTATACTTTCGAGGCCTTGAAAGCCTCATCCAGAATTGTCTCAATTTGTGTGCGCAGTCCGGGCACATAGCTGGAAGGCTTAGATATGAATTCTGTGAGAAACATAATAAATTTTGATATTAAGTTGAATAAATTTGACTTCGATCAACTTTTTAGGTAAACGGACCCGGACCCATAATTTTACGATCCCGAAGGGTCCGTAGAAAAATATGGGACTTGGGCGTATGCCCGGAATTGAATTCTGGAGTCCCAAGCCCGAGAAATGAATTTTTGTGTGAAATTATTTTCTAGAAATAAAAAAGAAAATTGGAAATAAAATTTAATGAAAAGACTATGATATCGGGTTCGTATTTTGATTGCGGCGCTTGGTGCAAGCCTTATATATGGTTTAAGCGCTTTCGGTAAAGTTTGGTTGAAAATGGACATGGTTTGACGTGTTTCGGACTTAAAATGGGAATTTGATGTTCTATGAAAACTTGGAAGAAATTATGAATTTTGAGGTTTGATTCGATGTAAATTATGTTAATTTGGCGATTTGATCGGGTGAGTAAGTCCGTAGGATATTTTTGAAGTTGTGTGCTTTTTTGGTTTGGAGCCCCGAGAGCTCGGGTGGGTTTTGGATAGGTGCTGGATTGCATTTTTGAATTTGTAAAAAATGATATTTTGCTTCTGTGATTTTCGCATTTGCGAAGATAAGCCTCGCAATTGCGAGCTCGCAAATGTGAGCGTTGAGTCGCAAATGAGAAACCTTGGACCTGCGCATAGGATGGCAAATACGATCTATTTTCTCGCAAATGCGAACAAGGGAATTCTGGCATTGATTGCAAATGCGATCCTTGTACTCGCAAATGCGAGTTTAGGCTTATCGTAATTGCGATCTTAAGTTTGCAAACGCGAAACTAGAAAATTAGTAAGGGTTCTCAAATGCGAACCCAGCTTCGCATTTCCCACATTTGGTTGGGGTGCAATTCGCAATTGCGACATCAGATACCTAGGAATTTTTATACTTAGTCGTTTTTCCACCATTTTTCACCATTCTTTCAAGACCCAAACACTATAGGCGATTTTCCAAGGACAAAACTTCTTCCAAATCATTTTTAAGTCGATTTTTAATTAATTCCTTCAATCTTTTACATCATTTAACATGTTTTCAACTTAAAATCAATGATTTTCATGGGTGAAATTGGAGGTTTGGGGTAGAACCCAGGTTTTTTTATAATTGGGGATTTGGACCTCAATTTGAGGTCCGATTACAAACAAACTATATATTTGGGTTCTTGGGGAATGGGTAGTCGGGTTTTGGTTCGAACCTCGAGTTTTGACCATGTTGGCCTGAGGGGTGTTTCAGTCATTTTACCTAAATTTGCGTTTTAGCTATAAATGTAATAGTAAAATTAGTTGCTTGAGATGTTATTTACGAGATGTAATTGAAATGAGTAGATTTGGGCCATTTGGAGTCGGATACTCGTGGCAAAAGAGTGATTTCAAGTTGATTTTTGAGCCGATTGAGGTAAGTGGCTTGTTTAACCTTGTATGGGGGACTTCTTCCCCTTAAGGTATGATTTTGGTATTTCAATGCCTCGTACGTGAGGTGAAGAGCGCGTACTTGAGCAAATTATTGGAAATACATTTTTATTTGAAATATTTAAATTGAGTTTTCATGCTTACCTGTTTATTTTAAATTGCAAGTTTATTCTATGCTAGTTTAGATAAGCATGTTTATTTGACTTATTTGCCTAAGTGCTTAAGCTGTCTTGTTTGCGCTCTGTGTATTATGTTTCGCTAGTATTTTTTATTTCTCGTCCCGAGTTAGTATCTTTCCTAATTTTTGGCTTACTATTGTGTGTTTTTAAATTAGGACTACGGGTTGGCCTCCCGGGAGATCCCCTGCACTTGATATATTCTGACTGAGGGTGCGGGATACCAAGAGATCCCTGGCATTTGAAATTGTAAGATTTGAGGATACCAACAGATCCCTGGCACATGAAATTATAAGATTTGAGGATACTAAGAGATCCCCGGCATATGAAATTGTAAGAATTGAGGATACCAAGACATCCTCGGGATACCAAGAGATCCCTGGCACATGAAATTATAATATTTGAGGATATTAAGAGATCCTCGGGATACCCAGAGATCTCTGTCACATGAAATTAAGATTTGAGCATACCAAAAGATTCCCGGGATACCAAGATATCCCTTGTGTATGTGGTGAGGATACCAAGAGATCCTCAGGATACCAAGAGATCCCCAGTTGTGGTTCCTGTTGTAAGTATTATTTACTAGTCTTGTCATATTTTTCAACTTTCTATTACGGTTTTCTTATTTATCTTGTTTAGATTCTCTTTGTACACTTTATTTATACTGTTATTTCCTTATCTTATTATTTATTATGTTGCATCTCAGTAGGTCCCAGACCTTTCCTCGTCGCTACCCAACCGAGGTTAGGCTTGGCACTTACTGAGTACCGTTGTGGTATACTCATTCCTCTTCTGCGCATGTTTTTCATGTGCAAATCCAGGTACTTCATCTCAGGTGCACTAACCTTGAGGCCAGGAGAGCTACGGAGACTTTGAGGTACCTCTGCAGCGTCCGCAGACTAAGGAGTCTCCTTCTTTACTCTATTTATAGTACTTAGCCTTCTTTCGTACTTTTTCTTTAGACATTCTGAAGTTAGAGCAGTAAACTACTTTCCGTTAGCTTGTGTTCCCGTGAGTTTTCGGGTTTTGGGGTGATGTTGTGGACTTTCGCATTGTTGAGTAATATATGCCAAACGACATCTTTTATACAGTTTTTCTTTTAACTGTTCATTTTTAAATAATTTTATTCCGCAAGATATGTTGTTGCTCCGTATTGTTATGCTTACCTAGTTATATAAACTAGGTTCAATCATGATATGTTCACGGAGGGCGAACTAGGGTCGCGACAAATCCCTTACAAGAATATTGGGCAAGAGACTTACCTCATAGGGGCTACCCTTCAACCTCAAACTGCATAAAATCTTTGCTCTAGCTCTCCAATCATGCAAATTCAAGCCAATAAATGACCAAGAAAGTCAAAACAATATCATAGGAAGTAATCCAAATAAATAAAGCTTCAATTTTTTTGAAAAATTCTAAAAAGGAAAGTAAAGTCAACCCAAGTTTGCGCACCCAAAATCTGAACCAATACTAAATCTTGATGATTCATAACCCTCTTGCATTGCATGAAAATATCCTTGAAAATTTTTCTACTCCAAGTCTATGTTTCAAAATATGAGAGAATGAGTAAAAATCTGGAAATCCCAATCATATATCTGTGACGACCCATCTAGTCATCTCATGAGTTACAGCTATGTTTCCTCTATTTCTGCTTTTTTAATGCTTTGTTTATCCGTGTTTTGTGGTATCGGATTGATCGGATCGAATCCAGAATGATTTTGGTATGGTTTGCGACACTTAGTCTCTTTTGAGGAAGCTTAAGTTGGAAAAATCAACTGGATGTTGACTTATATGTTAGAGGGCTCAGATTTGTCTCCTCCGAGTCTATGTTTCAAAATATGAGAGAATGAGTCAAAATCTTGCAATCCCAATCATATATTTATGATGACCACGCCAGTCATCTCATTAATTATCGCTATGTATCCTCTATTTCTGCTTTTTTATGCTTTGTTTATTCGTGTTTTGTGGTTCGGGTTTGTCGGATCGAATCCGGAATGATTTTGGTAAGGTTTGAGAGACTTAGTCTCTTGAGGAAGCATAAGTTGGAAAAATCAATTGGATGTTGCCTTATATGTTAGACCGCTCGTATGTGAGTTCCAATTGTTCGGGTTAGCTTTGGGAGGTTATTTGAGACTTAGGAGCGTGATCAGAATAGGTTTTGGAGCTTCGGAGTAGATTTAGGCTTGAATTGGTGAATTTGATATTGTGGTGATTTTTGGTTGGTAGGTTAGATTTTGATATAGGGGTCAGAATAGAATTTTGAGAGTTGCAGTAGTTTCTTTGGATCATTTGGTATGAGTGCGCAAAATTGTAGGTCATTCAGACGTGGTTTGGTTGGTTTTCTTTATCAAAAGCGAAATTCGAAATATTTTAGAAAGTTTGGCTTAAATTTGACATGCTTTGGTTGATTTGATATTGTTGAGGTGTTTTGAAGATCGGAATAAGTTTAAATAAGGTATTAGGTCATGCTGGTGCTTTTGATTGATGTCCCGGGAGCCTCGGGGTGATTTTGAATGGTTAACAGGGAGCTTAGGATTTTGTTGCAGTTGCTGAATTTGCTACTTCTGGTATTTCTACACCTGCGGATTGGGGACCGCATGTGTGATGTTGCACAAGGGAGAGAAGAGCTGCAGAAGTAAGTTATATAGGAGTTGTCAGGAACCGCAGAAGTAGTTGTGGGACCGTACCCGCGAAGCTGTAGGTGTGCGATGTTGAGCGCAGTTGCAATTTTGGCTGTTAAGTGAAAAACCACATAAGTGGTTATTTGGCCGCATATGCGGTACCGCAGAAGCGAAAACATAACCGCATATGCGAAAATGTCTGGCAGAACATATTAGTTATTTTTCACGGTTTTGAGCTATTTTTACCATTTTTATAACGACTTTGGAGCTTTTTGGGTGATTTGGAAGAGGGATTTCAAGGGAACTTCATTGAGGTAAAGAATTTGGATTTACAACTTATTCCCATTCTATTATTTCACGGATTAGAGCTAGAAATTATTGAAAATTAAGGGTTAAAATTGGGGAAAACTAGGACTTAATATTGGAGACCTTTGACTGAGGATTTGATTTACCATTTGAGGTCGGATTTCAGAACTTTTGATATGTATGAACTCGAGGGAGATATGGAATCTATTGATGTAATAATTATCGAATTCCAAGACGTGGGGCCGAGGGTTGGGTTTTGGTAATTTCGAGATTTTGTGTCGTATTTTGATTATTTTCCCTTGGGCTTCATTCCCTTAGCATATTTTGACATCTTCGTTCTAGTTTTGGATAGATTCGACGCGTGTGGAGGTAGATTCGAGGGGCATAGGCGTCGTGAGTTAGCGATTTGACTGGTTCGAAGTGAGTAATGATTGTAAATGATGTTTTGAGGGTATAAACCTCGAATTGCACATCGTAGTGCTATATTGAGGTGAGGCACACGCTTGATGATGAGCGTGGGGTCGTGCACAATTGAGGATTATGACTTGGTCCGTCCTAATTGATGATTTTACCCCGAATTTGACTATAATTTATTTGCTATCATCAGTATTTGGGATGATAGCCATATTCGGGCTTCGTTCCAACTATTTGAACCCTTCGGAGATTTTTATTGATATTTTCTCAATGTTTTGACTTTATACTTGAACTCAGTCATACTATTTTTCACTATTTTCATACTCAGCCATGTTTGCTCAAATTTCAATACTTAAATGATATTTTAAATGATGATTGAACTGAGAAACATTGTTTTACTATTGCCCGAGTGGCTTGTGAGGATTTATGACTGAGTAAGACCGAGAACCTATGTTGTTAGGAAACATTGATATTGATTTAAGGCCGAGGGCCTGAGATATGTACGCCACGAGGTGGCTTGATTGATATGTGGTTGAGAGCCTAGTGATGACGCCACAAGACGACTTGATATTGCATTTGGGCCGTAAGGAGTCCCTCCAGGAGTTTGTACACCCTCAGTGAGCACGAGTACCCATTGTGATGTGAGATTGAGCCCGAAGGGTTAGTATTGTTCAGAGATGATACTCGATGGGCGAACTTCATGTGTTTATTTTCCTGTCAATTACCTGCTTACTTGTTGAAAAGGATTTTACTTATCTTTTCACTGGTTTAATGTTTTTAAATGGTTTTACTAATTTATTGTAGAATACTTTGTGCCTTACGTGGTTTCTTACTTTCAATCTTTATTTATATTTGCTACTCACTGAGTTGGAGTACTCACTTTATTTCCTACACCTTGTGTGCAAATTCAAGCATAGTTGGTCCCGCCCCTGAGTGCTGATCATTTCCAGCTTCAGGCGGATCCGAGGAGTCTGTAGGTATCTGTTAGTATTCGCAACCCGGAACTCCTCCTTATCTCATTTCCTTTATGTTCTTAGTTCTGTACTAAAATCTATAGTTGTTTGGAGTATTTCGTGTTATTATATGCTCGTGACTTATGACACCTCGGTATCGTGTTGTATTTGGCCTGTATTCCGCATATTATAATATCTTTGCTTAGACTTTCGTTTATTTACTCATGCTTAGGTTGTTTATTACTTTTTAACTGTTTAAAAAGTGAACTTGTTTAATTGGCTGGCCTTGTCTTCACGAGACATGCCATCACGATCAGGTATGGGTTTAGGGTCGTGATAAGTTGGTATCAGAACCTAGTTTACATAGGTTTCACGAGTCATGAGCGGGTTTAGCAGAGTCTCATGGATCAGTACGGACACGTCTGTATTTATCCTCGAGAGGTTGTAGAACCTTTAGGAAAAACTTCATATTTTTAAAATTCTTGTCTTGCGAATTTGTCGATCTGAGTACCAAACTTATGTTATTCTATACTCTCATAGATAGTGACGACACACAATACCGGTTAGCATGGACGGCCACAAATACCACCAGCTGCAGCCACCGGAGGTCGAGGATGTGATCGTGGTAGAGGAAAAGCAGCGAGGGAAACACCTGTAGATCCACCAATTGCCATAGTTCAGGAGTTGGTCCTAGTTATAGACGCTCCAGCAGAACCAGCTCAAGCACCAGCTGTGCCTATTGTGATTCGGGGTCTTCATGAGGCCTTGGCTCAGATCTTATCAGTTTGCACTGGCCTAGCTCAGGCGGTTTCAGCCACTACAACCGCAGCTACTTCTCAGGCTGGGAGAGGCAGTTAGACTCCCACCGCTAGCACACCTAGTAGGATGTGCAGGGACTTCAGCCACCGGCGGCACATCCATCCCAATTGGTTGTAGCTGCTCAAGACTATATAGTTCCTGCCATGCCAGAGGATGAGCAGTGTAGGTTGGAGAGGTTTGGTAGACTTCAGCCTCAAACCTTCAGTGGTGTAGAGGGCGAGGATGCCTAGGGCTTTTTGGACAAGTGTTAGATGATGCTTCATACAGTGAGTATTTTGGTGACTAGCATGATCGCTTTCACTACTTATCAGTTTTCAGGAGCTACTTTCATGTGGTGGGAGGATTTTGAGAGGTGTAGGCCTGTTGCTACAACACCTCTTGCCTGGCAACAGTTCTCCGTTCTCTTTTTGGAGAAGAATGTGTCGTAGTCTTGTAAAGAGGAGTTGTGCAAGCAGTTTGAGTGGTTGCGACTAGGGGAGATGAGCGTGTCGCAGTATGAGTTGAGGTTCTCTGAGTTGGCTCATCATTCCATCTAGTTGGTTCTAATAGATAGAGAAAGGATTAAGAGGTTTGATTATGTCCTCACTTATCAGCTGCGTATTCTTATGAACATGGAGAGGGTGACTAGTGCGACATTTGTGGAGGTTGTGGACATTGCTTATGAGATCGAGTTTGTTCATCGCCAGGAGCGAGAGCAAATAGAGGCAAAGAGGCCTCAGGATCTGGTAGTTGTAGTGGTGCTTCGTCGAGAGGTCAGTTTCAGTACGAGAGAGGTCGTCCATTCGGGCAGGCTCAACCAGCTCGCCCAGGTTATCATGGGGCGTCATCGGGTCATAGTTCTCACAGTTCTCCTTAGGGCCAGTCATCACTTAGTGCCCTTCTGGCTCAGAGTTCATCTCGTGCTCTATCAACTCAGGCTCATCTATGCTGAGTGCATCTGCTAGTCACCCTGGTACGATGGGTTCCCTTAAGTCCCCTTCTCCAGCACCCAGTAGTTGTTATAAGTGTGGATATATGGGCTACATGTGGAGACGGTGTCCTCATCATTTTTCTAGTTCATCTCAACAGAGGGTTCAGTCATCGGCTTCAGCCCCAGTTGCTTCATCACCACTCGCCCATCCACCTAGGGGTGGGGTTAGTCAGCTAGAGGTTTTCCCAGAGGGGGAGGTCGATCAGGTGGCGCTCAGGCCAGCTTCTATGCACTTCCAAGAAGACCCGATGTTATTGCTTCAAATATTGTTATTACAGGTATTGTTTGGTCTTCCACAAGTAAGCCTCTGCATTATTTGATCCCAGCTCCACATTTTCTTATGTGTCATCATACTTTGCTCGTTATTTGGGTATGCCCTGTAAGTCTCTGGTTTCTCATGTTCATGTATCTACCCTGGTGGTTGATACTGTTGTTTTAGACCGTGTGTACAGGTCATATATGGTGATTATTGGGGGTCTGGAGACCCCTGTAGATCTTTTATTATTGTGTATGGTGGATTTTGATGTCATTTTAGGCATGGATTGGTTATCTCCGTGTCGTGCTATTCTGGATTATCATGCTAAGACAGTCACATTGGCTTACGGGGTGTGCCACAGATCGAGTGGCGAGGTGTGATTGATTATGTTCCTAGTAAACAGATTTGTTTCTTGAAGGCCCAACGTATGGTTGGGAAGGATTATTTAGTATCTAGCCTTTGCAAGGGATGTCGGAGCTGAGACTCCCAGAATTGATTCTGTTCCAGTTGTGAGGTATTTTTCCTAATGTGTTTCCTGCAGACCTGTCGGGAATGCCACCGGACAAGGATATTGATTTTGATACTGACTTGGTGCCAAGCACTCAGCCCATTTCTATTTCACTGTAACATATGGCACCATTGGAGTTGAAGGAGTTAAAGGATAAGCTTCAGGAACTCCTTGAAAAGGGGTTCATGCGGCCTAGTGCGTCACTTTGGGGTGGGTCAGTTCTGTTTGTGAAAAAGAAGGATGGCACAATAAGGATGTGCATTGATTATACGCAATTGAACAAGGTAACAATTAAGAACAAGTATCCTTTGACTCGTATTAATAATTTATTCGACTAGCTTTAGGGAGCAAGATTGTTCTCCAAGATTGAACTCCGTTCAAGTTATCACTAGTTGAAGATAAGAGACTCAAATATTCTTATGATGGCTTTCAGTACCTGGTATGGTCATTACAAGTTCTTGGTGATGTCTTTGGGGTTGCCCCAGCAACGTTCATGCATTTGATGAATAATGTGTTCCGACCTTATCTTGACTCGTTTGTCATAGTCTTCAATGATGATATTCTAGTATATTCGCGTAGTCAGAGGAGCATGCGGAGCATTTGAGGGTTGTGCTACAGAGATTGAGGGAGGAGAAGTTTTATGAAAAGTTCTCCAAGTGTGAGTTTTGGCTTGGTTCAATGGATTTCTTGGGGCATGTGGTGCCCAATGAGGGTATTCAGGTTAATCTGAAGAAGATAGATGCAATTCAAAGGTTGCCCAGACTGTCCTCAGCAACAAAGATTCGTAGTTTTCTTGGTTTGGCAGGCTATTATCACCGGTTGTTAAGGGATTATCATCTATCGCATCACCCTTGACCAAGTTGACTTAGAAGGGTGCTTCATTTGTATGGTCGGACGAGTGTTAGGAGATCTTTCAGAAGCTTAAGACAACCTTGACCACAGCTCCAGTGTTTGTTTTGCCATCAGCTTCAGGTTTATATACCGTGTATTGTGATGCTTCGAGAGTTGGGATCGGTTGTGTATTGATGCAGGGGGATAGAGTTATTGCTTATGTTTCTCGTCAGTTGAAGCCCCATCAGAAGAACTACCCCATTCATGATTTGGAGTTGGCTACCATAGTTCACGCAATGAAGATTTGCAGGCATTACTTGTATGACGTATCTTGTTAGGTGTTCACTGATCATCGCTGTCTTCAACATTTGTTCAGGCAAAAGGACCTTAATTTGAGGTGGCGGAGGTGGTTGCTTAAGGATTATAATATCACTATATTTTACCATCCGGGAAAGGCCAATAAGGCGGTCGATGTTTTAGGCCAAAAGGCAGTGAGTATGGGGAATTTGGCATATATTCCAATTGGGGAGAGACCTCTTACGGTTGATATTCAGGCTTTGACCAATCTGTTCGTGAGGTTGGATATTTCGGAGCCCCGTCGGGTATTGGCTTATGTGGTTTCTCGATCTTCTTTATATGATCGCATCAGAGAGTGCTAGTATGATTATCTGTATTTGCTCGTCCTTAAGGATAGAGTTCAGCATGATAATTCCAGAGATGTTACCATTGGAGATGATGGGGTGTTGAGGATACAGGGCCGAATTTGTGTTCCCAATGTGGATGGGCTTTGGCAGTTGATTCTATAGGAGGCCCATAGTTCGCGGTATTTTATTCATCCAGGTGCTGCGGAGATGTATCAGGATGTGAGGCGGAATTATTGGTGGAGAAGAATGAAGAAAGACATTGTGATATTTGTAGCTTAGTGTTTCAATTGTCAGCAGATGAAACATGAGCATAGAGGCCAGGTGGCTTGCTTCAGCAGATACATATTCCAGACTGGAAGTGAGAGAGGATCACTATGGACTCTATAGTTGGACTTCCATAGACTTTGAGAAAGTTCGATTCTATTTGGGTCATTCTGGATCGGTTGACCATGTCCACGCACTTCATTCCTATGTGTAATACCTATTCTTCAGAGCGATTACCAGAGATCTATATCAGGGAGATTGTTCTTTTGCATAGTGTCCTAGTTTCCATCATTTCAGATAGGGGCACAAAGTTTACATCGTAGTTTTGGAGGTCTGTGCAGTGAGAGTTGGGTACTCAGGTTGAGTTGAGCATATCTTTTCATCCTCAGACGGATGGGCAGTACGAGCACACTATTCAGATATTGGAGGACATGTTGCGTGCTTGTGTCATTGATTTTGGAGGGTCATGAGATTAGTTTCTATCGCTTGCAGAGTTTGCTTATAACAACAACTACCAGTCGAGTATTCAGATGGTTCCGTATGAGTATTTTTATGGGAGGCAGTGTAGATCTCCAGTTGGTTGGTTCGAGCCCGGTAAGGCTAGGCTATTGGGGACAGACTTTGTGTAGGATATTTTGGACAAGGTGAAAGTGATTCAGGAGAGGCTTCTTATCGTGCAATTAAGGCAAAAGAGTTATGCTGACAGGAAAGTTTGAGATGAGTATTATATGGTTGGCGAGAAGGTTTTGTTGAAGGTATCACCCATAAGGGTATTATGAGATTTGGGAAGAAAGGGAAATTGAGTTCGCGGTTCATTGGGCTTTTTGAGGTGCTTCGGAGGATTGGGGAGGTGGCTTATGAGCTTGCTTTGCCACCCATCTTGTCGAGTGTGCATCTGGTATTTCATATTTTTATGCTCTCGAAGTATATTGGGGATCCGTCTCATGTTCTGGATTTTAGCATTGTTTAGTTGGATGATGATTTGACTTATGACGTGGAGCCAGTAGCTATTTTGGGTCGTCAGGTTCGGAAATTGAGGTCTAAGGATATAGCTTCAGTGAAAGTGCAGTGGAAAGGTTGGCCCATGGAGGAGGCTATCTGGGAGACCGAGCAAGAGATGTGAAGCAGATATCCTCACCTGTTTGAGGTTTCGCGTATGTTTCTTGACTCGTTCGAGGACGAATGCTTGTTTAAGTTGGGGAGGATGTGACGACCCGGCTAGTCGTCTCATGAGTTACCGCTCTGTTTCCCCTATTTTTGTTTCTTTATGCTTTATTTATCCATTTTTTGTAATATCGAGTTGTTCGGATCGAATCCGGAATGATTTCGGTAAGGTTTAAGACACTTAGTCTCTTTTGAGAAAGCTTAAGTTGGAAAAGTCAACTGGATGTTGACTTCTGTGTTGGAGGTCTCGGAAGTCCGATGGTTTTGTTACCTTTGAGAGGTGATTTGAGGCTTAGGAGCGTAATCGGAATGGGTTTTGGAGGTTCAGAGTAGATTTAGGCTTGAATTAGTGAAGTTGATATTTTTGTGATTTTCGGTTGGTAGGTGAGATTCTTATATAGGGTTCATAATGGAATTTCGAGAGTTGCAGTAATTTCGTTGGGTCATTTGGGATGTGTGCGAGGTCATTCGGATGTGGTTTGGTTGGGTTTTTTATCAAAAGAGGAATTCGGAAGATTTAGAAAGTTTTGCTTGAATCCAATGTGTTTTGGTTGATTTGATGTTGTTTGAGGTGTTTTGAAGATTGGAATAAGTTTGAATAAGGTATTAGGTCATGTTGGTGCTTTTGGTTGAGGTCCTAGGGGCCTCAAGGCAATTTCGAATAGTTAACGGGGAGTTTGGGATTTTGTTGCAGCAATTTGCTGCTTCTGGTATTTCCGCACCTGTAGATTGGGGACTGCATGTGCGATGCCGCACATGCGGGAGAGGAACTGCAGAAGCGGGTATTGGAGGAGTTGGCAGGAACTGCAGATGCGGTTGTGGGACCATACCTGCGAAGCCACAGGTGCGAAATGTTGAGTGTAGGTGCGATTTTGGCCGTTATAAAAACCGTGGAAGCGGTTATTTGGCCTCTTTATGCGATACCGCAGATGCAAAAATGTCTGGCAGAACATATAAATTATTTCATTCGCGATTTTGAGCTTTTTTCACCATTTTTATCTCGGCTTTGGAGCTTTTGGGGCGATTTGGAAGAGGGATTTCAAGAGAACTTCATTGAGGTAAGGAATTTGGACTTAAAACTCGTTCCCATGCTATTATTTCACGGATTAGAGCTGGAAATTATGAAAAATTAAGGGTTAAAATTGGACAAACTAAGGCTTAGTATTGGAATTGAGGATTTGATGGACCATTTGAGGTCGGATTTTAGAACTTTTGATATGTATGAACTTGTGGTAAGATAAGAATCGATTGATGTAAAAATTATCAAATTCCGAGACATGGGCCTGGGGATCGGGTTTTGGTAATTTCGGGATTTGTGTTGTATTTTGATTATTTTCGCTTGGGCTTCGTTCCCTTAGCAATTTTGACGTCCTCGTTCTAATTTTGGATAGATTCGAAGCGTCTGGAGGCTAATTCCAAGGGCTAAGGCGGCGCGAGTTAGAGATTTGATCAGTTCGAGGTGAGCAATGATTGTAAATGATGTTCTGAGGGTTTGAAACCCCGGATTGCACATCGTAGTGATATATTGAGGTGACACACGCTTGATGACAAGCGTGGGGTCGTGCATTGTTGGGGATTGTGACTTGGTCTTTCCCGATTGATGGTTTTATCGTGTATTTGACTTAAATCTATTGTCTATCATCATCATTTTGGCTGAATTACATATTTGGGCTTCGTGCCAACTATTTGAACCTTTCAGAGATTTTTGTTGACATTTCCGTACTGTTTTGACTTTATACTTGAACTCAGTCATGTTATTTTCCACTATTTTCATACTCAGCCATGTTTACTAAGTTTTTAATATTTAAATTTTATTTAAATGATGTTTGGGTTGAGAAACACTATTTTACTATTGTTCGAGTGGCTTGTGAGGATTTTTGACTAAGTAAGGCCGAGGGCCTATGTTGTGAGGAAACACTGATGTTGATTTGAGGTCGAGGGTCCGAGATATGTACGCCACGAGGTGGCTTGATTGATATGAGGCTGAGAGCCTAGTGATGACGCCACGAGATGGATTGATATTGCGTTTGGGCCGTAAGGAGTATGCACACCCCTAGTGAGCGCGGGTACCCATTGTGATGTGAGATTGAGCCCGAGCGGCTGATATTGTTCTGAGATGATGCCCGAAGGGCGAACTTCTATATGTTTATTTTCATGTCAATTACCTGCTTACTTGTTGAAAAGGATTTTACTTATCTTTTCACTGGTTTAATATTTTTAAATGGTTTTATTGATTCATTATAGAATGCTTTGTGCCTTACATGGTTTCTTGCTTTCACTATTTATTTACATCTGTTACTCACTGAGTTGGAGTACTCACTTTACTTCCTGCACCCTGTGTGCAGATTCAGGCATAGCCGGTCCTTCCCCCGAGTGCTGATCATTTCCAGCTTCAGGCGGATCCGAGAAGTCTTTAGGTAGTTGTTGGCGTTCGCAGCCCGGAGCTCCTCCTTATATCTTTTCCTTTATGTTCTTAGTTCTGTACTAAACTCTATAGTTTTTTGGAGTATTCTGTGTTGTTAGATGCTCGTGACTTGTGACACCCCGGTATTGGGCTGTGTTTGGGCTGTATTCCGCATATTATATTATCTTTGCTTAGACTTTGGTTTAATTACTCATGCTTAAGCTGTTTATTACTATTTAACTATTTAAAAAGTGAATTGGTTTTAATTGGTTGTCCTTGTCTTCATGAGAGGCGTCATCATGGCCGGGTCCAGGTTTAGAGTTGTGACAATTTTTTTTTATAGGGATTACCCTTCGCGATGACGAAGCACAAAAGTTGGTTGCCCAAAATAAGCCTTAATGATCAGGTTCAACCCTTTGCGAATGAGAAGGTCCAGTCTCTACCTGCATTGCGAATGTGATATTGCAATCTCAAACCCGCTGAACATTTATCTTCCTTATGTGAACGCAAACCACAACAGGTTAACTCTTTAAACCAGCTCCTCCACACTGCACAAACGCAACGACCAAAAATATTACTACTCTAAGATCCTACTTCGCGATCTCATACCACACATCACGAATGTGATTAACAAACATCCCCTAGCTCAACAACTCTTCGTGATCGTGATTTATACCTAAACACCAAAAAACCAATAACCTCAAAGTGGTTCAAAATTATCGAAATCGCCCAGAATCTAACCGAAACCCCTCGAGACCCTTTCCAAACATGATAACAAGTCCATATACCTAATTCAAACTGAAGAACCCTAATTAACATAAAAACCAAGAACTGAAGGTCAAATAATTCTCTTAACTTTCAAATATTTCAACTTCGTAGAATGCGCCTGAATCACACTTAACATTCTGAATCGTAACCAAATTTTATACACAAGTTCCAATCAACTAAATGAACGTATACAAGGTCTCCAAACGACAATATATGACCGATAACACTAAAGTCAACACTGATCAAATATGTAATCTCACCATTTCTTTAAGTTGTCAACTTTTGATAAATAGAGTCAAATCTTTTAGGAACATGTAAATCTAATCCAAACATACATCTGTCCAAAATTACCATACAAACATATTGAAACCATCAAATACTGATCCCGAGATCGTTTACTCACAAAATAAAAAAATTGGTCAACCCTTCCAACTTAAGCCTCCATAATGATAATTACTCTTCGAAATCAATCTTGAATCTCAAAAACATCAAACTAACTATAGACGCAAGTCATAGTGTATCATGTGAAGCTACTCAAATTATCAAATGGTCTAACAAAATGCTAAAGCTCAAAATGACCAGTCGGGTCGTTAGATTCTCCCCCACTTCAACATATATTCATCCTTGAATGTGCCAAGAGTCGTACCAAAGCTTCCAAATCACTGTATAAACTCATCATACCTATACCCATGGGTGATCTCACATCACCTCAATATATATAAGCCCATTAACACAATCCTGACTGAAGATTATTCCTTCAGACTTAGCTTACAATTGTTACAGCCAGATTCTAACATTTGAACTTCTCTCTAAGATCCGCTTCTTGTATATATACACTATATTAATCCCATCAAGCTATATCAACCATAAATTTACTTCCAAAATGTAACTACATGATATGCCACATAACTTATATATTTATGGTAATATCTTCCGAGCATAGTAGTTGTTCGTTACCAAACCTTGTACCAGTAATATACAACATATCAAATAAAATCATGTTCTAAACCTTTGCAACATTGCTAATGAATAAAGAAACATGTAGAAACTTATAACCACCCTTCAAATCAACAAGTCATGGAGTTCTCTCGCTCGACAATAACCATTGTCAAATTCTGAGATGGGTAATGACATTCTTCTTTCAAACATACCTTATCCAAAATCTATTGCAGTAATTTCAGGTCCAATAACCTTTTCTAACCCAGTACACGTTGCTTGACCGACATGCCACCTCAACTGCCACCTTGAACCACATACGATACCATCCGTACACCAAACAAGCAACTACTCTAATGTGATTAATAATGGGAAGAGAACCAAATAAGAGAACTTTCCAACAAGTTTAACAAATACAACCACAAAGGCACATTGCTATGAATACATCCCACAAGGGAGAAATAAAACATATGAAATAAGCACAAGAAATCATATCTAATCATAACTCCATTATGGCGTATAACCTGATCCAAACATACCAATCCAGATGGAATACCCATCGAGCCATAGCGATCAAAATCAACAAACACATGTGTGTCAACTACAAGCGTGCAACGTACATAAACATAACCATGGTGAGACGAACAACATAAAAGGATACGAGAATGGTAAGCACGGCTGAAGTGTAATATGTAGATCAATATCCCAAGGGCCATCTTGCTCATCTATAGACACAAGGCCTAAATAGAACCACAACATACGTGTGAATAATCAAGTCTTCTCACAACCTATCATAGCATAAGAGTGTAACACATGAAATATATCAGGGCATGAAGAAGATCAATTCAACCCGACGACACACCATAGCAGATGTTATGCTGATTAAGAAAATCCAATCCAATATAGGATACACATTCTCATTAGGCCCTACCAATAGGCTCCCAAGACAACTCAAACCATCCGAGATAGGTAAATAGCCTTCCAAAAGTCCATAGTGACCCTATCCATGACACATACCATATGTTGTCCAATCTTGAGCATACTTCCATAAGTCTCCCGTATCAAGTAGCAAACCTAGACATCAACGGTTATCAACCACACAATTTTAGTAGTACTAGTCAAGCATCGGCAACTCAATACATAATGTATTTTCTAAAACATACATTCTTCTTAGATACAAGATAGTTCTAGCATTGTCTTAAATATTTGAAGTTTTTCATGTTGTCCAGAACTCATGAACTTCCTTTCAGAATTAAAACCTTGTCCATGTGTCATGACCCCAAATCCCACCAAAGTCGTGGCATCACATAACACAACTTTCTAGGAAATCTAACATTCAAATAACAGCAATAAACTCAAATAACAAAATTTAACATTCTCAACGGCTGGATAATCATATAAATAATAGCATCCAGTAATACTAGTACAATTAAAATCATCCCACAATCTGGTTATACTGAGTACATGAGCTCTACAAAAATTTAAAATCGATAGCCTTACTCAAAATATATAATTGTCTAAAAGATAGAACAATAATAATATAAAAAATGGTGGAGAAAAGACTTTAAGGCATGCGCACACAATTAGTTACTACCTCGAAATCTCCAAGAAACTGGTGTTGGTGCAACTCATTAGCGATCACCTCTCTCGTCAGTACTTTGATATGCACATGGAGTGCATAGTGTAGTATGAGTACGATAGACCCAGTGTACTCAATAAATAACAAGCCTAACCTTAGGTTGAAAGTCGTGATGTGCTCGGCAAAGTCCAATACTCATTTCTAATAACCAATTACAACAATAACAGAATAATAAAGGTAAAGACATGTAGCTCAAGCAATATTAAATTCAACATTTTCATAGAAGGAATAAAGGTATGCTTTTCAAGAATAGTGATGAAGGCATAAATTCTTTCAGAAAAGTCATCTTGACATGGTTCCATCAACTTAACAGTAATTTCAAGTCCAACATCAAATAAAGACATCAAGTACCAATAAGCATGGAAAAACGCATCCTGATACCTGCATGACAAGTAGGCATGATAGAATCAACAATATCACAGTTAAATCATCAAGTATGTCATAACTCAACACATGTGTAGTGCCTAGAACAATTGCCATTGGATCCTCACACGCAACAACAACACTCGGCATTGTGCGGTGCCTGACATAAGTCCCTCACCCAATCACATTTATGACCCTGTGCCTGCGCCCATGGTTCATACCTGACTCCAGAGGGGAGAGTCCTTGCCCAAGCACTGATCAGATCTAACTTAAAAATCAATATCATTTAGCCCAATATGGGGCTTGGTGCAGGCGTCACCTTATAAAAGATACTACTTATCACAATACGGGGCCTGAAATACTCATCACCTCATAATACGGGGGAAGTTGAGAGGTGACTTCCTCTCTAGTGGAAGTTCTCCAAACTTTTGAACTTTAACAAACTTTGAAAAAGAAAAATCTAATTGGTGATATTCAACATAATCTCAAACCATTCAAAGAAATTAATTTGTTCTTTGATGAAGTTTAAAGACTCATAGTAAATATTTTGTATATCTTTTGTTTTGCCTCCTTAAAAATTTTGAAAAAAACAAGTTCTTTTGAAAATATTTTCTTGTGAATAAAAATTTGCTCGAAACTTATCTTTATCAATTTGAAAATCTTTTTCAAAAATACCTAATTCTGCACCTAGGGATGAGTAACTGGGAGATTAAGGTTGTTCATAATTGATTTCTGTTAGAGGGGTTGTTTTCATAGAATATTGGCTCGTGGGATCCTGGAGCCAAAACTAAGAGTTTCGATCCTAGAAGAAAATGAAGATATTAAATGTCTAGCAGATTCTGTTTCAGATTGTGCAGAAGAAAAGACAGAGACTCTTTGACCAAGGGATATCTTGAAGGAAGTAGGTACAAATCCGCTAGAATATTATTGGAGCTGAGAGGCCGTAGTATTTTCTGGCTTCTTCGCCTGAGTAGCATCTTGCAACAACTTGTTTTGTGGTAGAGAAACTTGGCTCCAAGAAATGGGGTAATGATATTGATAGATGAGATCTTTGTAGATCTATTTATAAGAGAACAATTTCACCTTTATAGAGGCTTTTCATGGCTCCAGTTTTAAAGGTTGAACTCATGGCCTCATACTGTACTATACTCTATAAATAATAACTACCGGAAGAAATCCAGTTTTGATTTTATAATTCGTTGTTTTGACATTGAGTATCAGGGAATTTAAGATATTTCTATCTCTAAGAGACGACGTAAATTTAGGGTAACAATAAAAATATCACTACAAATGCTGATTTCTATCATTTCTAGGAGGAAATTAATGAAGTATAGAAACCTAGAATTTCTAAGACAAATAAGTAGAGACGTATTTAGATCTTTTCTGGACAGAGGTCTAACTACGATATATTATGAGTGCAATAAAAAATACAATAAAGAATTAAATGATTTTCAAGATTATTTATCCCCAAAAATTAAGACATGAATTTACTTATGTACAAATTAGAAAATCGATGAATGAAAGGTAGAGTTACAATTATTACTCAAACAAGCATGTTATATGGGATAAATATCGATTTTCTTCATCATATGCTCTTTGATACAAAAATGGCCGATCATTAAATTTTTGTAAGATATTTCTCACAAAACTCTAAAAATACAATAAAGAATATGATGAGGACTACTTATCTAGGAGAAAATTTCTTTCTTTATCAAGCTAGCAAAATAGGATAAATATTTATTATGTTTAGAGCTAAATATTTTTTTCTTAAAAATAATAATTTGTAAAAGTTAAAAGGTAGTAGCAAGTCAATGATTGGGTCCCAAAAGTATCAATGGGTAAAACGGAGGAAGGAAAATGGAAGAAGATAGACTGATAGAGAGTATAATAGTAAAGGAGCAGGCAATCGAAATATCCTCTCCACTGTCGTAAATCTTGGTTTCTTTTTCTTCTTCTGCAAATCTTCCTTTATAAACAATCAAACTAACCACACACAAAAAGAAAAAAGAGAAAGAAGATCGGATTAAAAACAAACACACACTAGAAGCTTCCTACTGCCCAAAACCCTAGATCTCTTTATTCTTTTTATGGCTCTTGTAGAAGAAGATTCCCATTGTTCATCGTCTGCATCTCTCAGTTTAAATCAGGACTGTCCATTTGAATCCTCCTCTTCTTCTATTAATAATACAAGCAAGCTTAACGCTCAGGCTCCTGCTTTCATGCCCAGAATCTCGGCGCCGGGGCGGGTGTACGCCACGCGCCTTCATCAGATCAACGTTACTCATGTCGTCCCTGTAGTACAAAATCAGTTCATTTACGCGCCTCAGCAGTCTCCTCCGTCGCCCTACTATGGCGGTGTTGCTCGAGGATTTGTTGATCAAGAGGTTGCTGCTGCTGATTCGAATAATTCAGCTAAGAATGGAGGGCTAACTGAAGAAGCTGCTCAGAAGATCGTCAATCAGGTATTCAAAAGTGTTAATTCTGTGATTAATGCTCAAATACTTTTTTGTTGTTTATTGCAAATGAAGAGTGGATTTGAAGACATCTATTTTCATATTGCTGCTGAATTATTACCTGTAATTTGATTCAACTAATCAAGTTGATTCCACAACTAGCGTATTTCTACTTATCAAAAAGATAAAAGGTTCCTTTTGGTGCAAACCTACTTTACAAAAGCTTGAAGAATATAACCATCTGTTTGTTAGCGTTTTGGTGCAGACCTACTTTTGTAGATGATGCATACGTCATATGAATCTGCTCAGTGCCTTGCACAATATGTAATGCTTCATCAGCATTTTCTTAGTGCTGTTTCTCAATCAATAAAATGATTACCCTTATCAAAAGAAAAAATTGTTTACTTTCTTACCACCCTTAAAAAAGATCCATTGTACTATTTGACATTTTAGTTAGGAACCTACTATGCATTGGTCTTGGTTGGTTGATGTGTGCCGCGGTAATGAACACAGGAAAATCATCATAAATAATTTTATTGGAAATGGATTGTTGTGTTCTTAATTAGGGAGTATGTGAATCATTTACCAATGGATATATGTCACTTTAGTGAATCAGAACTATGTGATGAAATTAAATACTATACTTCTGTCTTATCTGTTGATGTAAGAGGAAGTTTTAGTGTCGGAAAAGAAGTGTTCACTGGAGAGAATAAAAGCATGTGTTGATGAGTGAGAAAGATCAAAAATTTGCTGGAAGTTAGACTTGGAAGCTTTTCAAATTTGTTTGGGATAAGCTGCTTAAAAATAAATGTCATGAAATTTTTAAAATTTTCAAGTACTTGCAAAAAGCATGTCCAGATGTGAGGAAGTATCAACAGTTTTTTGGAATGTATACTTGCAGCTTTTCAAATTTGTTTGGAAGGAACCGCTGGAAGCTTAAATTATTCAATGGCATTTCTAAAATTTTCCAAGTATTTGTAAAATTTGAAAAGCTATGATCAGTGTACTTCCCTGAACCATTAAAAAAATTCTGAAAGCTATGAAAATCACTCTTTCTTTAATCAGCTAATTCAGGTATATTCTTGTTTTCTCTAGGTGGAGTTCTACTTCAGTGATTTAAATTTGGCAACGACTGATAATTTGATAAGGCATATGATCAAGGATCCCGAAGGATATGGTGAGTGTTCTTATTCCCGGCGTGACTAATCTTGTTTTGATTGATATTTGAAGTTAATATTTCTTCTTGATCTTCCGTATTTGTACTTTGCTACAGTACCAATATCTGTGGTAGCATCATTCAAGAAGATCAAAGCTCTAATATGTAGTCATGCCCAGCTTGCCGATGTTCTGCGGAGCTCAATAAATCTTGTCAGTTCTCTTTTCATCTCCTCATCATCCTCATCTCTCCCCCTCCACCATTAAAATTAGTCTTTGTGCTTCCCCTGTGCAAGATCCTGCAGTCATTTCTATCTTGCAATTTTTTTTTCTTTCTGATGTTAATTTTCAAGATTTTCTTATTTGACTTTCTGCTTTTAGGTAGTAAGTGAAGATGGAAAGAAAGTTAAACGGCAAAATCCTCTGACTGAAGCTGCCCTAGAAGAGTTGCAAGTAAGTTTGATTCCTATAGCAGTAGTGGTTGACAGTAAGGACAATTTATGAATGCATGAAGCATTTCATTTTTCTATCTACTGGTTCATCTTTTCTGTCAGTAGGCTTTGTTTTTTTATTGGCTGGTTAATCTTTTGATCTGTTGCTCATTTTCATTTTTAGTCTCGCATTGTGGTTGCTGAGAATTTGCCTGAGGACCACTGCCACCAGAACCTCATGAAGATTTTTTCAGCGGTTGGAAGGTACACTTGTTTTGCTGTAGCTGTATCCAGAATAGGCTGAAAATTTTGGCCAACAAATATTCAGTCTTTTTAAGACTCTGCATAATGAATTGTGTCAGGGTAAAAATGATACGCACCTGCCACCCTCAGCCTTCAAATGGCGGGGCTTCTTCAGCATCTAGATCAGCAAAGTCAGACAGCACGTTGTATAGTAACAAGGTAAACATCAGATAGTTTGATTATCAATTACTAGTTTATGCACAAGTATGCCATTTTGAAACTGCTGTCACCTGATACGAAGAAAAATGACATTTTGAAACTGCCTTCAGAATTGGAGTAAGAAATGATGGTAATGAGTTGTTGAAGTTCTGATTTGGCAGCTAAAATTAGATAATGTACACTGCTGGTACAAAGTAACTTACTATATCCACAAAAGAAATGCGAAGTAACTTACTCAAGTGGAACCGACAAAATTTTTTACTGCTACCTAAAGAATCTCTTGAGAAGGAATAACATTTTCTGTCTATATTGGTATGTTGAAATACAGTT
This sequence comes from Nicotiana benthamiana, assembly GCA_034376525.1. Classification (NCBI taxonomy): domain Eukaryota; kingdom Viridiplantae; phylum Streptophyta; class Magnoliopsida; order Solanales; family Solanaceae; genus Nicotiana; species Nicotiana benthamiana. The sequence continues at coordinate 114,002,611 of CM067331.1, forward strand.
GGTTGTTACTAGAACTTGAATTTAATACCTCAATGCAGTTGCACGTATTTGTGGAGTACGAGTCTGTTGAGTTGGCTGAGAAGGCAGTAAGTGAATATTAGTGTATTTTTTTAGTTACACCTTGTGTATCTCTATCTCTGACATCCTTTTTCACTTTGCAACATGATTTTGCAGGTTCTTGAGCTAAATGATGTGGATAACTGGCGAAATGGTCTAAAAGTCCATCTACTGCTTAGACGCACAGTAACTCCTGATTATTCTTATCCCTGTTGATAAAACTTGAAACCACGTCCTAAAAGCAGCTTAGTTTCCAACTTGTCATTTATAGTGAAAGAAATATGAGCTTTAATGAATGCTTAATCAGACGTGTTTTAGCTTTCATATTTAGCTTTTATATCAGCTTAGTTTCTATTAAGGAAGATCGTTACAATCAATATTCCGGGCATTCAGGTTGCTACGGTCCATTATTGAATTCCAAGTAAGCTTGAGTTCTCCCTACTCATGAGTGTTAAGTGTCCCACATTGGTTGAGGGAGTGGGCTGCTGTCTTCTTATATCGTTTGCAATCATCACCTCATGCGTTTGGTCTAAGGTTCATTTCTTTTACATGGTAGAAGATCCAAACTCATTCCTATTTCTTGATTTACCCAATGTTGGACCCCGATGCTATATTGTCTTGAGGAAATGGGTTGTTGTCTCCTCTATGGTCTTAGACAATCCTCACCTCATGGCTTAACATTTGGGGATGAGTTAGGCACCAGATTCATTTTCTTTACACTGAGGTCACAGGGCTCAACTCCCTTTTCAAGAGCGTACAGGGCTTAGTTTATGGATAGATGCATTTAGGATAACTGAAGAGTTCCATGACACTCAAAAAGATAGAGCATCTGGCTCCACTTACAGGAAGGTTCAAAGGGAGCCCCTTTTCTTAACATAAAATGTGTTGGTATTCTACAATTCTGATCTGCTCAGTACTTATGCATTTTGATTAAATTGTACAGGCTAAATCTGGTCAAGCCCAAGAGAAGAAGGTTGGTCATGAAAGTGGGCTCAACTTCAAGGGAGACGATGATTTTGCATCAGAATTAAATGAGAAACATGAAGAAGAATCTCCTTGCCATTCTGACGTGCAGTCAAATGACGTTGCAGTAAGTGATGTTGCATGTTTTTAATTAACATGGAGATATTTCTGCTTACTTTCTTTTAGAGAATGCATCAAGAAAATCCTACAGATATAGGTCTCCTAAAAGGCATGACACTTCTTTCAGGATGTAGTGAATGATTCTTCAGTTTGTGTTATTGGTGACTTCATTTAAAATTCACTTGGACAGGACAAGCATGGCAGCAATGGGAAGAGGAAAGGGCACAATCGTGGCCGGGGTAAGGTACAAGGACCAGGCCCAGGCCCAGGACAGACGTGGGGCCGGGGACGTGGACCTGCCCAATTTCAACAAAACAATCGTGGAGGGCGTACAGGGGCTTCCACAACAAATTTGAATCGTGGAACCAATATGGCTAGTTCTCCCTCCAACACTAATGGTTTTAGTGTAGCAGGGCAGCCTGCAGTAGTTTGTGATCAGTCAGCAGGCAAGCAATCTTCTGTGCCTCGCATGCCAGATGGCTCTAGGGGATTCTCCATGGGTCGAGGTAAACCGGTTGCAGTTAGAACTGAGTGACAACTTTCTTAGCTTCGTGAAAAGGGGGCTGTTAATGCCAGCATTTCCCGAGTATGATGGGAGGGGGGGGGACCATGTTCCTTCTTTCTTTGCTGTATTGATTGCAGGGTTTTAAAGACTGCTGTGAATCCAGCGAAGATGATACATCGGTTGATTTAGCAGCAAAAGAGTCTGAGACACGAGAAGTTATCTGTTATTTGTTGTTAAACCAAAAGGGCTGTGCTGTGATTTTGTTTTGGAATACTGAACCTGAGATATTAACGTAAAGCTATACGAAATTGGTAAGATTTCTTCTGTTGAAGATTTGTCCAACTCTAATGTAGATTCGATAACACGCTGTGAATAAACAAGCGGAAGGAGGCCGTATGTATAGTCTACAGAAGGAGGGAGCATTATAAAGTGCAATTGTGGGGTACCCGTTACAAGGATAAATCACTCCGTTCCTTCTTTCATCAATGAAAAATCCTTTTTCTTACCTTCTTTTTGCGCAAAATACCTCTTTGAACTCTGGCAGTAGTGAAACTCGTATATATTAGACATGGAGTAGTAAATTAACATTATCATATGTTACTTCCCGTTACAACCCAAACCGTTGGGCTATGACGAGTGCCTGAGTCCTACCTATCAAACGCCCTTAAGCTTGAGTCTAAGATATAAACATGAGTAACATTTGTTAATAACCTAGTGAATTACGAGAATAACATACGTGAAGGTTGTCCAAAAGACATACATATACATGGGGAATACGGTAGGGTGAATCGATAAGGCTATTATAGACAATTATATATCCAAAATTGGAAGCTGCCAAGATCATATACTATGCAACTATACATAACTGTCTACAGACTTCTAATAGAATATACAACTGTACGAGGACGGTACTAGGCCCTGACATACCCATATATGTATACAAATATATCGCACAAAAATCCAAAGCAGCTCCGGATCAAATGGAGCACACCAACTCTCGTTGATCAAGGATCCTAAGAAGGGGAACCATCAGCTTATTTACCTGCACCTGCAGGTATGAAATGAAGGCCTTGGAAAATAGGGGCATCAGTACGAATAATATACTGAGTATATAAGGCATGAAAATCAGTACATAAAAGACATAGATGAAACGTGAAGTAAAGAATTATATCTGTAAGTCTAAATAGCTTTGTGAATCCTGAAACATTTATAATGTCATGCACGTACGTATAAATGTCGTATTACATGTATGTATAAGTGTATATAATATCTCAGGCCTCTGAGGGCATGCCATCATATCATCTCATCCACTGCAGGCAAAATCATCATATACCATCTGATCATGTGGGGATGCGTATATAATGTCGTAACCTCTTCCCCTATACCATATGCATATAATATACGCGTATATAATATCATCTGGTCATGGGTCAATGTACATGTATAAATGAATAAAATGTATAACAAGTACATAAAATAATTCATATGGAGAATCAAGAATATAGGCACCTTTAATAACAATAACCTTACACGCCCGAGCCATCGGAGCTCCCCCACCGCCCTCTCACAGGGGTTGGGTTGGATGGGTCTTTCTTTCTCCATGTCACACCTCACCGCAGCTCCGCCATCAGAACCACCGTCGGCGGCGGTGAATTCATTGTACAAAGAAAATTGTGGTCACCGGACACGTTTCGTGATGATGCGTGGCAGTGGCGGAAGGGTACCCATGGAAGCCGCTTAAAGCAGCGGAGCAAGAGCGTTACCGATGAAGACCTCGATGAGCTCAAGGCTTGTATTGAGTTAGGATTTGGATTTGACTCCCCTGAAATTGATCAACGATTGTCTGATATTCCCGGCTTATGGCCTTTTTAACGCTGTTAATAAGCAATATGCCGACACCCTTTCGAAGACTTCTTCTTTATCGTCGGTCATCTCCGATTGCGAGATACGCGCTCCTCCCGCCAGTCCCCATACCATTGTCGATCAAGGAGATAATCCTCAGACAGTGAAGACAAGGTTGCGGCAGTGGGCACAAGTGGTCGCTTGTGCAGTTCGTCAATCTTCACATTAATGGATGCTGGATGATGTATGCTAGATATCTGTTAAAGATGATGATTGTAATTACTGTACCAGCAATACGTTTGGGGCATTGAAGCAAGAAGGAACAGAAGCTAAAAAGTCAATAGTTAATTTGAAAAAGTAACCCAGCGATGAACCAAGTTAGAGCTAATTGTCTTTTGATATAATTTTCATTAATATAATTGTGCTGCAACCACAAGTGTAACTGGTCCACCACCAACAAAGTTTTATTAATTACTTGCTAGTAGCCATGTATGTTGATATTTGCATCAGTGTAAAATCTAGCCAGCAAGTGGAATATGACTTGTGTTTGTTTGGAGTAAAAAGAAAAAAATAACCCTTAATATTTCTATGAGTAGAGTCATTTATGAAAGTTGTGCGTTTACCCGCTTGTTTATATCGTATGAATCATTCCAAAAAGAAAGAAGGGATAACTTTAACATATAAATGAGGTAACGAAATTTTCTCAAAATTGTTGGTTTTTGTGGGCCCCGTTAAGATGACTAAACTTTGGCCTAAAGGTCTTTGATTATGCCACCTATTTTAATAACTAAGAGTCATTACTGGGGCTTGATCAAGACTTTCTTGGGATGGCCCCGGGGGGTTAAGCTTATCCAAAAATGATAATTACTTAGTTAATCTCTCACAAAAAATTATTAATTATCCAATTATTCACATAATTAAGAATTATCTCAAATTATTTGAAATAGTACTCACTTTTAACACATTTTATGCACCCTATTATCATGGTCATGTGGTACCTTGTATGCCACTAGTCAATAAAAATAGGGTATTATAGCTCGGACCGTATTATATCCCAAATTGGACCTTCAACGAAATTCAATTTCTTTGATTCGTTTACCCTTTCACGTTCACGGTACTTTCTTATCGCTTGTTATAAATACCATAAATGCTTATAACCTCAAAATAATCTCATTCCCGAGCTTATGTCGATTAACTTATGACGAAACTTAAATGTACAAAAACGCAAAATATAACATCTTTTCCCCATATAAACATTCGTCCTCCAATCTTATATATAAATTTTGGCAGAATTGCCTTTGTTACATTGCTACTATCAGTCCTTTCTGTAGAAAACTCAATAATTCAATTCGACATATTGTCACAATTATCAATCACAACAATGGACTCACACGACTGATGATAGGGTATAATTACGTATTTTAGTCGATTATTACACTTTAATTTACTGCACTTAAGTTGAGTTTGAGCTTTAATCACTAGTATTTTGCACTAATTGTGTGTTTTATGCCTTTTAGGAGTGATTCTAGGCTATGCAGATGTTATGGAATGAATTCAAGTAATTTAGAGCTTTTATATCTTAGTAAAAACTCAAGTAATTAAACCGGTATCATGTTCGGGTATCAATGGATGATAGTTAAGAATGAACGAAGAATCAAGTAGGCATATTACGCACTGCTTAGTAAAATGCACATAACTTTTCTCTTATAACTCCATTTGGGCTCTATAATCTATAATTGGAAAGATAATTCAAAGAGCTACAACTTTTATGTTTTACGTATTTCCAAATTCCAAACAAAACAGGGTGAAAATGCACAACAGGTGCGCGGCCGCACATAGATCCCTAGCCGCGGACATCACACTATGCAAAATCCGCAGCCAAATCCGCGGCCACAGATTTCTTGACCTGGAAAAGTGTCCTTTTTCGCGCAGGAGAATGTATAATTGTATGGGCCCGACTCTACTTGGTATACATACACGGAAAAATAATATTTTGAGCACCTTTGACATACTTTTTGACATAATTTAGACCTAAAGAGGCTAAGGAGACACTACTTTAGGGTTAGACAAAACCTTTGGAGGAAAGAATGCACGAGGAGCAAGGAGGAAGATTCAACCACGAGTTTTTTTCTTTCTTCTTCTTGTTTTGTATTGTTGGTTATTGATCACGCCCAACTATGCTTTATAAAAGACAAAGTGGTCGTTACAAATGTAATCTAATTTTAAGTCCGGTGTCGAATCCTCAAGGAACTAAACTATCTATTACAACTCTTGGCAATGCTATTTTCAACTCAATCAATTTTCAAATGCAAGATTTTTGTCAATAAAGGTTGGTTTTTTTGTTTAACTACGTCAAATGATATTAAAGATAAAAATATACTAAATCAAAGACAATTCAATGGTAAAAAAGTCTATGGCATTGATTTCCCCAACTGCTAGTTAGGTCTTAACTCTTTTGTTATAATCTCACCGTGATAATCTATAAGGATTATGAGCTATGGGTTATCATAATTATCTCTCGATCAATTACGATAATTTGCTAGAGCATTCTCTGGAACTACTCTAGCTCACAATATGTGCAGCTCTGAATTATCCCACCAAAGTTTTGTTATCTCTAACCCCACTTTTAAATTCAAGTAATAAGTCTCTTCAATTACCCAAAAGTGGTGTTGTTCTACAGCAGTCTAACCTAATATTCTTTCTCAAGAAATATAAGACAATTATACACGATTGATCAAGGGCTCATTCAATTAATCACCATATAAAACGTAGCTGAACAATTATATAATAATTCCAGCTCGATTATAACAAAGTTGAATCAAAACTTCATCCAATAATTGGTTCTATCAACCCTAGATGAACTGTGTAACTATTCATAAAAAAGCAAGATAAAACTACAAAGTTATTCATAATGTGTAATAGCAAGAAATAAAAGGAGATAGAAGCTCTAATGTTTTCTTGATCTTATCATACTTTTTCTTGCCTCCTAAGTAGTCTAAAAACAAGCTTGATACTTCTTGGGCGAGCTTCTTTAAATATTAAGGGCTTGGAATAAGTTTTTCTCAATTTATACTTTGTTCCTAAAAGTTCTAGGCAACAACACAGTTCACCGCAACCGTGGTGAGGGCATAACATTCTGCCTGCGTTTTGTGCCTGCTAGATCCCACCGAGGTCGCGATGGATTCAAATCCAGTCCCCTTTTTCTTTCTTTCTGCTCGGGTGCTTCTTGCTTGGATTTTTTCTTCACATTGTTGACTCAAAAACTCCCCATAGTTCTTCCTAACTTGGATTAGTCTCTGCGAAGCAAAAGAACACCAATTAGAGCATTTTATTATCATTTATCCTATAAAGCAACAATAAAGCATGGTATAATTAGGGTGTAAATATCGTCTATGTAGCCTATTATCAACACCCTACACTTAATTCATTGCTAGTCCTCGAGCAGTCCACCACACTCTATCAAAATTCTTTCCCTAAGCTTTCCCCTTAACGAATTACACCATATACAATTCACCAAAGTTTCACCTAGTAGTGAATAACCTTTGCCTCAAAAGTCGAGTCTTTCATGCCATGCAATATTCGCACTTACTCAAACTACTATATACAGAAATCAAGACTTACCTTTCCTTAGTGAATCACATTCCCTCACATCACACAAGAGAGTAGTTCCACAATTAATATTATTACGAACCATTAGTAAATCAGATGGACAAAATTCGCTCACTCTCAAAATGAACATTCACATGCATCAAAGATGCACCATAGGCTTTCATGTAGTGTACTACTCTACAAATCGAGCCTACTTAGTCTAAGATCAATTTGGATTTCACTTGGTTGTGATGTAGGCTAAGGGATGGGCAGGATATATCTAGATATAGTGACTAGACTCCCTATGCACTTTTAATACAATCACATAAACCTTCCAATTCCTTGTTATGTCAACCAGATGTCCCACCACATTTTATTTATGACATCTCATTCCTTTAGGTGCGTTTGTATCAAGCTACCACTTATTAACTACTACATTTATTTACCTTTTTAGCTTGGCGCTTCTTCTTTTACTCTTCCAAAACTGCACATTTCCTCTATTTCATTGGCTCCACTCAAAAACCAAACCGCCACCCTACACTTCAAGCTTTGTATATGTCAAGTGTTAGGATTTATGCCGTTCACTAGAGGGGGGGTGAATAGTGCGGCACGAGAATTTTGATAAATATTGCGGAATTAAAAACTTGTAGGAATTAAGTAAGTGCGGAAAGTAAAAGAGCAAGGAAAGAACACACCGATGTATCCTGGTTCGCCACAACCTGTGGTTAGTCCAGTCCCCGAGAGATTCTCTCGAGATTTCCACTAACTCCGTTAAGCTTACGGGTGCCTAACAAACCGTACAACTGCTTAAGGATACCGCACCTTAAGACTTCACTTGCTCGAGGATACCTCACCCCAAGACTTCACCTTGCTCGTGGATACCGCACCACAAGACTTCACACTAAGATTGAGGGTACTTAGCAAACCCGACAATCAATGAGAAGATATAATCCTCTCAATAATTTCTCTCTTCTTACAACAAAGACTCTCTAATAAGATCAGATAAAGAGATACAAAATTAGCTCAATGAACAACACAAAGTTGTCTCTCAAATGGCTCAACAAAAGCTCTAAGATGATGCACAATGAATATCAATATGTATATAAATGTTTGAGAGATGTTGTTCTTGTTCTTGCTTATTCTTGTTTTTCAAAACAGCTTCAAAGACCTCTATTTATAGGAGAAGTAAGAGTTATGGCCGTTGCTCAATTGATAGAAAATTATACTGATTCTGTAATCATACAATCGATTGTCTAGCCTATACAATCGATTGTGTGACCAATTTTCAAAAGACAGATCCCTGATTTTAAGGAAAAACTAACGTTCAAAAATCATTCAGGATTCTGTTCTCATACAATCGATTGTGTGGACCATACAATCAATTGTGTGACAAAGTTTGAAAATATTTCTGGCAACGGTTCGAATATAATCGATTATATGAAAAGGACAATCGATTGTGTTGCACTATAATCGATTGTGTAAAGGATATAATCGATTGTTTTGCTTCTTTGAAAAATTGTCAGTCTCAACACAATCGATTATGGAAAGCACACAATCGATTGTGAAAAGCATACAATCGATTGTCACAAGCATACAATCGATTGTATGACCAACGTTCAAAAGATTCATTCTAGTTGAAATATACCGTTGATATACCATTAATATACACTGGAATATACCAGAGTATACCAGAATTGAAAACTTACTTCAAACCCATTTTGGTTAAAATGAAATCGTTAAAATCATTTTGTTTGAAGTATATTAAAATATTTATGATATATATATATAATTTAATAAAATGATTTAATGCATATTTATGATGACCTAATGTTGAGCCAAAAGATAAGATAACTTAAATGTTGTTCTTACATTGGTTCTACCTAACGACCTACGCCTTGGGTCTTCGGTCTTGAACTCTTTGGCTTGACTTGTCTTTTCTATGCAATCCCGTCATCAATATGCTTCTCGCCATTTGATTGTTTGTCATATAATATCGTTGTTTGACACTTGACTTCATTGTTTGTCATTTATCAAAACATATACCTGGAAATCATGCTAATACAACCAAAGCACACATATCAAATATATCAATGATTTCCAAACGAGGTTAAACGAGGTCTAACAATTTCCCCCTTTTTGATAATGGCAAACAATATGTGATATGCATTATAGAGGATAACAATTGATTTCGTTGTTTGTCATTCATCAAAACCTATACTTGGAAATCATGCTAATACAACTAATGAACATACATCAATGATATCAATGATTTCCAACAATTTCCCCCTTTTTGATAATGACAAACAATATGAGATATGCATATAGGATTCCCCCTAAATTCATGCAAACTATTCCCCCTTAATGATAATTCTCCCTCAAATAAGGCATACTAGAATGTAGAGACATTCCCCCTTATTTGATGCATATCGCCTAAGCTCTTCCCCCTTTTTGCATTAGCAAAAAGAGAGTATACTAAGCTCTTTCCCCTTTCGACATTTCCCGAAAAAAATAGGAAAGATCTTGAGGAATATGCATGATGAATTTTAGTCAAATAATATAAAACAATACCAATTGTTATTCAAACTAAAAATAATATGGATCAATCAATATTTTTAACAAAAATTAATTGATACTAATATTTAGAGAAATGAAACATATCATTTAAAAAGAAATACCAATTGTTAAAAATAACATGATATATCAATTTATTTTCAAAATGATACCAATTGTTAGAAACACATGATAAAACCATTTGTTGGAAAACATAACAAATAATAGATACCAATTGTTATTCAAAAAGAAATTTATCAAAACATGAATTGACAAAAATAATTTGTACCAATTGTTAACAAAGATATATCAATCGTTAACACATATCAATTATTGCATTTTTATCAAAAATATGATAACTAACCGAAGTTCCCCCTCGATGCAATAAGGTGTCGTGCTTGGTGCATCTACTACAATATTGTAGTCTTCGAGCACACCTTCAAATGTACCTAAAAATAATTTTTAGGTACCCAAACACTTTTGGGTCCTTGGGGGTTAGGCAAATAATAATCAAAGCCAAAAGATAAATCCCTATGTTTAGCAAAACATACGGGTGCTATGTGTCCTACCCGGTTGCAATAGTGACATACTACATTCGGGTTGTACATATTGTTAGAAACTACGCTTAACGCTAGAGGGGGGGTGAATAGCGTTTTAATGAAATTAAGCGTTTTCTTGCGGAATTTAAATTTTACAGGAAGTAAATAAGTGCAATAAAAATAACTTACACAAGGATATATCCTGGTTGGCCACAACAGTGGTTAGTCCAGTCCCCGAGAGACTCTCTCGAGATTTTCTACTAACTTGTTAAGCTTACGAGTGCTTAACAAACCTTTACAGTTGCTCGGAGATACAATCTCAAAGACTTCACTTGCTCGGAGGTTCCTCACCTCAAAGACTTCACTTGCTCGGGGATACAATCCCAAAGACTTCACTTGCTCGGGGATACAATCCCAAAGACTTCACTTGCTCGGGGATACAATCCCAAAGACTTCAACAGAGGAAGCACAAGTTCCTCAACACAAGAGAATCAAAATTCTCTTACAAGTATTTGAAATACTTGAACACTCACTTAACAAAGGTACTCCTTGATGAGTAGATATGAGTAAAATAATACGCTCAAGATCACAACAACTTTGAACAATAATATGGCTCTCAAAAGCTTTATGAAATGAGTAGAAAATGATGAACAATTGAATGAAAGCTTAAAGCAATGTAATGATCAGTTAGTGTATGTTGTTGTGTTTAAAACACTGAGTTGAAGCTGTATTTATAGGTGCAAAACTTGGTCTTACCGTTGTCTAATTGCCAATTAAGAATTGCTGAATTTACTCAGTGACAATCGATTGTCAAGACCAAACAATCGATTATCTGCCAGTCAGATCAAAAATCAATCCCAGATTTTACGCTTAATAATCGATTACTTACAATCCATAATCGATTACTGGCAAAATTCAAATTCAGATAATCGATTATACCAAATCCATAATCGATTACTTCAGCAACGTTCCAAAAATCATTTACAGATTTTAATCAAAAACATCGATTATAGCGAATCAATAATCGATTACCTCATTAACGTTTTAAAAATTATTTCCGGATTTTGAGCAAAACATCGATTACAGAAAACCAATAATCGATTACTTTGAGGTATTTGAAAATCATTTGACAACGGTCAGCTTCAACAATCGATTGTCCCTTGCAACAATCGATTACTTGTCATTTTCTGAAAATCTCAAATCACACTGTTTCAAGCCAAAGTTTTTGCGACTAAGTATAAACTGTGACAATCGATTGTTGGACATAGACAATCGATTGTTAAACCCAGTTAACTCAACATAATCGATTACTATTAGTTACTAATCGATTACTTAAGTAATTTTAAAATCACTGGGAGACATCAACTCAACATAATCGATTACCATTAGTTCATAATCGATTATTCTGAGTATTGGAAAACTTTACCTCATCAATAATCGATTGTCATTAGTTCACAATCGATTATCTTGCAGATTTGGAAAAACCTGATGTTAACTGTCTTATTCACAATCGATTATCATTAGTTCATAATCGATTGTCATGCAGTCTTGGCTTATAAACAATCGATTATCATAAGTACATAATCGATTATTCTTAGCCCAGATTTCTGAGGTATGTTTAGAAAACATTTTGTCTAATGTAAATATGCATCATTTGAAATCATTTGATACAGAAATAAGTATGCATGATTTTGGAAAATAGTTTTATGAGAGAAGCCATGTTATGGAGTCAAGTTATAGGATCAAGATCACATTTAAGAATAACTCAATAATAACAATTAAAAACAACGTCTTGAGCTTCAATCTCAACATTTGTGCTCTTGTACTTGAACTCCGTCATATATCAATTTGTGCTTTGTTTGTCATTCATCAAAACCTACAAAAGAATACACGTTTAGTATATCGCATTGAGAACGTGTTTCCAACAATTTCCCCCTTTTTGATAATGGCAAACATTAAGCGGGATATGCAATTTTGACAAATAATATTGACGATTCAAGACAAGTAACAAGTATGCATATTTGTTCTTGTTCCCCCTCAATTAAAGAATTCCCCCTCAATTTTAGCTTATAAGCAATTTAGCAATGTAGAGGTGGTGCATACCCGTTATCCCGTTATCTTCCCCCTTTTGCCATTAGCAAAAAAATAGTAAGGAAAGATACACAAAGACGAAATAAAACGAAGTTTATTTATTGGAAATTAGAGGGGTACAGCAGAGGGACATCCAACAATACAATTAAAAACAGAAAAAAAAACAATACAATATCAATTATCTCTGTCACGATCCGCCTCGTCATCCGGTGCAGCTTCAAAGGGAACGAGACCCGCATAGGGATAATGGACATGGTCAAAATAACCATGGATCTCGTGTGTCAACTGAGAGAGCTGGTCGGATATAGTTTGGAGAGTGGGCTCCTGAGATGGACGAGCACAACGGGCAGGACGGGTAGGAGGAGGAGCTGGAGCATGATCACCATCATGATGGAAGGATGATTCCGAGATTTCCCAGATTTTGGTACTCCTTTTGAGAGGACCATTTTCAGTGACAAATCCGGATGCTTCAAGAAAATTCATGATGAGGAGAGAATAAGGAAGGGGCATGTTATCGGCGACGGCATCGAGCATGTGCATTTTAATCAGCCGACACCAATTGATCTTGGCTCCAGTGACAATGGCATGTAAGAGCTTGGAGTCCTCTTGGGATATGGTGGTATGATTGTGCCTACGAGGTCTTAGGACACGGGTGATGAAGTAGAGGAGAAATCGATAATTTGGGTCCATGCCCGAGATGGTAGGACGACGAGAAGAAGCTTGATCATAAGAGATTCCGGCTTGGCGGAAAAGAATGGATTCATCAAAGAGAGAGCCGGCCTCATTAATATACCGGATAAGATCTTCACCATCGTTTGGAATGCGGGCGATGGTGTGAAGGTTCTCGTCAGAGAGGAGAATGTGAATGCCATTGATGGAGGTGACCACCTCACCATCTTCATCTTTGTGAAGATTTGAATAGAATGCTTCAACTAAAGTTGTGTTAATATAAGGATGGGTAAGGAGCAAGAAATCATAGATTTGACACTCTTTGAGCATGTTGGCGGCAGGGGCGAAAGGTTCAAGGAGCTTGCTTGTTGAGAAGCGAGGAGGAAGAATAAATCGCTTCTCAAACTTGGAGAGAAACCTAGAAAGTTCAGCTTGAGTTTCAAAGAACAAAACGGACCCGTCTTCATATGGGAAGTTTAGAGGAGGAGGGACTGTTGAGGCTGAGGCACCTTGCCTGGAACGAGAACGTTTGGAGGAGCGTCCAGACATATTGGAAAATTTTTACTGCTGAACTTTTGAGACTAAGATGCAAGGAATTGACCTTTGATTTTTAGAAATGGTGCTTGAGTGAGTGAGAATGATCCTATATGAGGGCTATTTATAGGAGAAGGAGTGATAAGCCATTTACTAAAGATACCTGCTGAAAATTGAAAGTTGGAACAGTCAAAAACGGTAAGAAATAAATTTACTGACCGTTAGATAATCGATTATTTGGCAGAGTTAATCGATTGTATTTACTGTTGGATTGAATTTTGAAACTGACAAATCGATTTAAGAGACAAACGGTAAAAAAATTTGAATGAGATAATCGATTATCAACACAAACTAATCGATTATGGAGCATTTATGTCCTGACAGCAATCGATGTTGGAGCCAAACGGTAACAAAGTTTAAACAAGAAATAATCGATTGTCAATTTTGGTAATCGATTATTATTGAAATATGGTTGATACAGAGAACTCGGAGAATTTCTGAATATGACAACTAATCGATTATAGGAAGAAATAATCGATTGTCTGGAAAAGTATTGCTGAATGACTGAGACGGAAATCGATTATGCAATATAAGGAGTTAACAAATTAAACACATTTGCATAATAAAACTAATCAGTCGAAACAATCGATTATTGATACTGATAATCGATGTACTGCACAGTAGATAATCGATTATTTTCTTGGGATAATCGATTGCGGTGTGCTAAGACTTCATAATTTATCTTACCTTTGGGGAAGTACCTGCAAAATGGAATTAAATGTCTCCGACGCTCAAGTCAGTAATTTATAGTGACGTGAATAAATTACACTAGTGTTATCGAGTGATATCGTGAACTCTTAAGAATTGTGTCCTAGAGTGTTCTTAAGAGAGTTTCGGGTACTTACCTTTCCTCCGACGTCGCCAATTACCTGATCAAGAGGGTGATCTTTGATCGTCCTCCATTCATTTTGTTCTTTTGTTTCACTCCCCAAATGTGGAGCTTCTTCCGTTGATTGTTCCACAATTTCATCATTGATTTCCTTCGATGCCTTTTCTTGTATTTTGTTTTTCAAATTGCTTAAAATATCAACCGATCTGAATATGATTGTTTCCAAATATGACGCTTCCTCCTTCTTTGTGCTCTAGTTGAAGGGATTTGGATTCATCTCCCGTCATGTGTTTGGAGCATCCACTATCAAGGTACCATAGTACGCTTGATCCCTTCAAGCACACCTACAAAACAAATTAATTTTCTTTGGGTACCCATGCCATCTTGGGTCCTTGAGGGTTAGGCATATTGTAATAATATGTTTGAGTAGCATGTCTATGACGAGTAAAACATGCGGGAGCAATATGACCAATGCGTCTACAATAATGACATGTCACATTCGGATTATGCATTCGTCTAGGTTCATAGTAGCTAGATGAATGAAGGTTGCTTACCTTATTTTGAACGCTATCATTTCTCCTACTTTGATCTCTAGGATGGGTAGTGTTTCTAGAGTGATGATATCTAGGTTGAGGACCATTTTGGGGTCTTCTAGGAGGTTCACAATTTTGCCTAAAATATGCATCATGTCTATGGTGACTATTTCTAGGCGGAGGGTCATTTCTTGGTCTAGCATGCAAATTTGTTCTAGGATAGCTATTTCTAGGATACACATTTTTGTTGTTGTTCCTAGGTTGAGCTCTAGGTTTTTGAGGTTTAGCATCAACCTTTTCTTCATTTTTAAAACCTATTCCGTGCTTAGTTGATTTTAGGTTATCAAGAACAACATTCAAGTTTTTATGCGAGGAATTAAACTTATCTAGTGTGCCTTTAAGTCTACCTACTTCATTCTTAAGGTTCACACAAGAAACACAACCTTTAGTAGAACTTTCAGGTTTGTCGGCACTTCTCTTTCCATAAAACTTGTTTTGTTCGCGTAGCTTCTCATTTTCCAAAACCAGTTTTTCTAATTCCTTTTCTTTTAAAGAAATCTGTTTTTTAAAATCCGTTTCTTTTAGAGAAGCGTTTTCTCTTAAGCTAGTGACAGTTTTTGAAGCCTTTAAAAATTCAGTATATAACTCATCAAAAGCATTACGCATTTCATCAAGTGAAAAGTTTTCAGACGAAATTTGACGTACCTTATTTTGGTTGTCTTCTTGTGCCATGAGACAAAGATTTGCAGCTTCGTCGTTTTCTTCTTCACTTGATTCATCTCCGGCGTCGCCTCCCCACGAGATATATGCCCGTTGCTTTTTAAAGGATTTCTTCTCCTTTTTGATGTTTGGGCAATTTGTTTTGATGTGTCCAGTTTCTCTACATTCATAGCATTTTATTTGCTCACCTTGTTTTTTCCCTTTGCGCTCATATTCCTTGCGCATAAACTTTTGGAATCTTTTAATGACTAATCCAAACTCGTTGTCTTCTTCCTCTTCAATCTTTGGTTGGCTTGTGCTTGCTTTTAGAGCAATCTTTTTCCTTCTTTGATCATCAACAAACGGGTTAAGAATAGTAGATTCATAGGTTTTAAGATTACCTCTTAGTGCGTCGATGGTGACGTTTGAGACTCCAATTGATTCTTGGATAGCATCGGCTTTGGATCGCCATGCCGGTGTGAGGCTTCTAAGAACTTTTCGAACAAGTTCTCTATCCGTGAACGTCTTCTTGAGGACGTGTAGATCATTTACTATTGTTGAAAAGCGCTCAAACATCTCATCTACTTTTTCTCCTTCCTTCATATGAAACAATTCGTAAGCATGAGTAAGAAAATCAACTTTTGCTTCTCTTACCTGGTCAGTCCCTTCGTAAGTGACTTCTAATTTGTCCCACATTTCTTTTGCTGTTTTGCAACATGAAAGTTTCCTGTAATCGTTAGCGTTAATAGCACAATACAATAAATTTACAGCTTTATAATTATTTTGAATCATTCTATTGTCCTCTGTGGTGTACTCCTCTTCGGATTTGGGAATCCATTCGCCTTCCACTTTCTTGACTGGAATTTCATTTCCCTTTGTGTACACCTTCCAAAGGTAGGGACAATTTGACCGAATGAAGATTTCCATCCTCTCCTTCCAGTATGAGTAATTTGTGCCATTGAATAGAGGAGGTCGTGTAGGGCATTGTCCTTCTTCAATTCCTGCAAAAGAATCTAGAGTAGAAGCCATGGATGGTTCTCTCAAACTGTTAAGTTTTTCAGAGAGTTGGGCTCTGATACCAATTGTTAGAAACTACGCTTAACGCTAGAGGGGGGGTGAATAGCGTTTTAATGAAATTAAGCGTTTTCTTGCGGAATTTAAATTTTACAGGAAGTAAATAAGTGCAATAAAAATAACTTACACAAGGATATATCCTGGTTGGCCACAATAGTGGTTAGTCCAGTCCCCGAGAGACTCTCTCGAGATTTTCTACTAACTTGTTAAGCTTACGGGTGCTTAACAAACCTTTACAGTTGCTCGGAGATACAATCTCAAAGACTTCACTTGCTCGGAGGTTCCTCACCTCAAAGACTTCACTTGCTCGGGGATACAATCCCAAAGACTTCACTTGCTCGGGGATACAATCCCAAAGACTTCACTTGCTCGGGGATACAATCCCAAAGACTTCAACAGAGGAAGCACAAGTTCCTCAACACAAGAGAATCAAAATTCTCTTACAAGTATTTGAAATACTTGAACACTCACTTAACAAAGGTACTCCTTGATGAGTAGATATGAGTAAAATAATACGCTCAAGATCACAACAACTTTGAACAATAATATGGCTCTCAAAAGCTTTATGAAATGAGTAGAAAATGATGAACAATTGAATGAAAGCTTAAAGCAATGTAATGATCAGTTAGTGTATGTTGTTGTGTTTAAAACACTGAGTTGAAGCTGTATTTATAGGTGCAAAACTTGGTCTTACCGTTGTCTAATTGCCAATTAAGAATTGCTGAATTTACTCAGTGACAATCGATTGTCAAGACCAAACAATCGATTATCTGCCAGTCAGATCAAAAATCAATCCCAGATTTTACGCTTAATAATCGATTACTTACAATCCATAATCGATTACTGGCAAAATTCAAATTCAGATAATCGATTATACCAAATCCATAATCGATTACTTCAGCAACGTTCCAAAAATTATTTACAGATTTTAATCAAAAACATCGATTATAGCGAATCAATAATCGATTACCTCATTAACGTTTTAAAAATTATTTCCGGATTTTGAGCAAAACATCGATTACAGAAAACCAATAATCGATTACTTTGAGGTATTTGAAAATCATTTGACAACGGTCAGCTTCAACAATCGATTGTCCCTTGCAACAATCGATTACTTGTCATTTTCTGAAAATCTCAAATCACACTGTTTCAAGCCAAAGTTTTTGCGACTAAGTATAAACTGTGACAATCGATTGTTGGACATAGACAATCGATTGTTAAACCCAGTTAACTCAACATAATCGATTACTATTAGTTACTAATCGATTACTTAAGTAATTTTAAAATCACTGGGAGACATCAACTCAACATAATCGATTACCATTAGTTCATAATCAATTATTCTGAGTATTGGAAAACTTTACCTCATCAATAATCGATTGTCATTAGTTCACAATCGATTATCTTGCAGATTTGGAAAAACCTGATGTTAACTGTCTTATTCACAATCGATTATCATTAGTTCATAATCGATTGTCATGCAGTCTTGGCTTATAAACAATCGATTATCATAAGTACATAATCGATTATTCTTAGCCCAGATTTCTGAGGTATGTTTAGAAAACATTTTGTCTAATGTAAATATGCATCATTTGAAATCATTTGATACAGAAATAAGTATGCATGATTTTGGAAAATAGTTTTATGAGAGAAGCCATGTTATGGAGTCAAGTTATAGGATCAAGATCACATTTAAGAATAACTCAATAATAACAATTAAAAACAACGTCTTGAGCTTCAATCTCAACATTTGTGCTCTTGTACTTGAACTCCGTCATATATCAATTTGTGCTTTGTTTGTCATTCATCAAAACCTACAAAAGAATACACGTTTAGTATATCGCATTGAGAACGTGTTTCCAACACATATGCCTCGGTTGAGCCAAATACGTTCTAGGTGATCTAAAGACATCATTCCTAGACGCGTTGAAATTCCTAGAGTTGTTTCTAGGTGGTCTAAAATAATTATTTTTAGACTCATTATTAAAAATCCTAGTATCATTTCTAGATGGTCTAAAATGGCTAATTCTAGACTCATTAATAGAATTCCTAGAATTATTTCTAGGTTGCCTAAAATGATTATTTCTAGGTTCACTTAAAAGATTCCTAGAATTATTTCTAGGTGGTGCATCATAATTTCTAACATGATTCTTATTCTTTTTACGCCTTTTATTTTTCCTAGGCTTTTTCTTCTTAGTCTCTTCAACTACTTTAGGAACTTCTACACTACGTTTTTCTAGTGTGCTCCTAAGTTCTATGTTTTCTAATTTCAAAGAATCACAACATGAGCAATTTGAATCTTGATCAATTGAAGAATTTTCATGCATCTCCTTAATCTTATTTCTAAGAGCAAGATTATCATTTTCAAAAAATTTCTTTTCTTCTTCTAACCTCTCGTTATCACGAGTCAATTTTTCAAAATCTTTCTCTTTCAAGAAAGTTGTTTTTCAAAACCTTTTTCTTTCAAAGAAAAAGTTTTCTTCTATTCTTTCATGATTTTGGAGGCATTAACAAATTCACCATACAATTCATCATATTTATTTTGCATTTCTTCAAATGAGTGAGGGTTAGAAGTACTTACCTCTTCTTCTTCGTCGGCCATGAAGCATAGTGCGGCGGTTTCATCGCCCGAGCTGTCCGAGTCCTGTGTCTCGCGCCTATGGTTCTTCTTCTTTTTCTTGTCCTTGGATTTTGGACAATGTGATTTGGTGTGGCCAATTTTCCACAATTATGGCATGAAGGATTTGTTTCTTCCTTCTTAATTTCCTTTTTCATAAACTCATAAAACTTTTCAATCAAGGCATTGGAAATATTATCAACATCGCTATCCGAATCACTTACCTTTTCTCTTTTAGAGGATGAGGCTTTGAAGGCAATATTCAAATTTTTCATGTTTCCAAAAGAAGGATTAAGAATAGTGCTTTCATAAGTTTTGAGGTTACCTCTTAGTCCATCAATTGTGACGTCCGTGATTCCTATCGACTCTTGGATGGCATTTGCTTTGGAGCGCCATTCGGGAGTGAGACTTCGTAGGATTTTTCGAGCTAGATCTTTGTTCGAGTATACTTTTCCGAGAGCATGGAGATCATTGATGATCATTGAGAACCGTTCGAACATAGTATCGATGCTTTCATTTTCCCTCATTTTAAAGAGTTCATATTCATGTGTTAGTAAATCAATTTTAGATTCTCGGACTTGAGGCGTACCTTCATATGTGATCTTGAGTTTATCCCACATCTCCTTGGCGGTTCTGCAACAAGAGATCTTCCGATAGTCATCCGGGTTCACGGCACAATATAGCAAGTTGATGGCTTGTGCATTATTTTCAACCTTCTTGATGTCCCCGGCATTGTTTCATCTTCCTCCTTTGGAACCATGCTTCCCCCAACTTTCTTTGTTGGTATTTGTTCACCGTTCTTGATGATTTGCCATAATCGAAAGTTATTTAATTGGATGAATATTCTTATCCGCTCTTTCCAATATGCATAGTTGATTCCATCAAATAATGGAGGCCTACCGGTACAATTTCCTTCACTCATCATACCTGCGTTCAATAATTCTCAACATAAAAAAAATATGGATCGTTCTCTCAACCGGTTAAGGCTTTTAGAGAGTTGGGCTCTGATACCAATTGTTAGGATTTATGCCGTTCACTAGAGGGGGGGTGAATAGTGCGGCACGAGAATTTTGATAAATATTGCAGAATTAAAAACTTGCAGGAATTAAGTAAGTGCGGAAAGTAAAAGAGCAAGGAAAGAACACACCGATGTATCCTGGTTCGCCACAACCTGTGGTTAGTCCAGTCCCCGAGAGATTCTCTCGAGATTTCCACTAACTCCGTTAAGCTTACGGGTGCCTAACAAACCGTTACAACTGCTTAAGGATACCGCACCTTAAGACTTCACTTGCTCGAGGATACCTCACCCCAAGACTTCACCTTGCTCGTGGATATCGCACCACAAGACTTCACACTAAGATTGAGGGTACTTAGCAAACCCGACAATCAATGAGAAGATATAATCCTCTCAATAATTTCTCTCTTCTTACAACAAAGACTCTCTAATAAGATCAGATAAAGAGATACAAAATTAGCTCAATGGACAACACAAAGTTGTCTCTCAAATGGCTCAACAAAAGCTCTAAGATGATGCACAATGAATATCAATATGTATATAAATGTTTGAGAGATGTTGTCTTGTTCTTGCTTATTCTTGTTTTTCAAAACAGCTTCAAAGACCTCTATTTATAGGAGAAGTAAGAGTTATGGCCGTTGCTCAATTGATAGAAAATTATACTGATTCTGTAATCATACAATCGATTGTCTAGCCTATACAATCGATTGTGTGACCAATTTTCAAAAGACAGATCCCTGATTTTAAGGAAAAACTAACGTTCAAAAATCATTCAGGATTCTGTTCTCATACAATCGATTGTGTGGACCATACAATCGATTGTGTGACAAAGTTTGAAAATATCTGGCAACGGTTCGAATATAATCGATTATATGAAAAGGACAATCGATTGTGTTGCACTATAATCGATTGTGTAAAGGATATAATCGATTGTTTTGCTTCTTTGAAAAATTGGACACTGTCTCAACACAATCGATTGTGGAAAGCATACAATCGATTGTGAAAAGCATACAATCGATTGTCACAAGCATACAATCGATTGTATGACCAACGTTCAAAAAACAGATTCATTCTAGTTGAAATATATCTTTGAAATACCATTAATATACACTGGAGTATACATGAGTATACCAGAATTGAAAACTTACTTCAAACCCATTTTGGTTAAAATGAAATCGTTAAATCATTTTGTTTGAAGTATATTAAAATATTTATGATATATATATATAATTTAATAAAATGATTTAATGCATATTTATGATGACCTAATGTTGAGCCAAAAGATAAGATAACTTAAATGTTGTTCTTACATTGGTTCTACCTAACGACCTATGCCTTGGGTCTTCGGTCTTGAACTCTTTGGCTTGACTTGTCTTTTCTATGCAATCCCGTCATCAATATGCTTCTCGCCATTTGATTGTTTGTCATATAATATCGTTGTTTGACACTTGACTTCATTGTTTGTCATTTATCAAAACCTATACCTGGAAATCATGCTAATACAACCAAAGCACACATATCAAATATATCAATGATTTCCAAACGAGGTTAAACGAGGTCTAACATCAAGGTCATTCAAGTGCTCATGGAAGGTAAAAGGGGTTCAAACATATGGCTATTCAAACAATTGGATAAGGCTCACAATGTGTTTGCCAAAGAAACATGCTTATAGGCTTAGCGGGGTTAACTAATATGTATTATAACTATGTGTGTTTACTTATATATTTGACTTAGCAAAGAAATGCCTATATCACTTCTAATACTATATGAAGCTAGTATTTTGCTTTGTACACACACATGGCAAGTTCTAGGCACCAAATGTAAAGCAAAGAATACAGTACAGCTCACACACACATGGCACATGACTTACTCCAGATTGGTTAATCAAGACACTCTCTTTTGAGTGTTCAATTCGATTACAAACATACAAATTTAAGGCATTTTAGCAAGGGTCAACCACTGAGACTAGGTGCTACACTCTAGTGTCGATTGTGTTCAGGTGCATTAACGCCAACGGTTTGTCTTTCTATTTTATCTAGTAGCCCATCAATACTAACTAAAAAGTAAAAGAACAAAATAAAAAAGTACCTACACCCGGTTCAAACTAAACCCTTGGAAAAGAATCGTGGCCCAAAGAAAAACCAATGGGGAGTTACTACACTACCTAAAAAAATCTTTTTGGTCTTTTCTCTAGACTTACTTCCATCAAGAAAATTGTCTAAAGGATCCGTCATCAGGAAGAGTCTATATATTCCCTTTTTTTGAATTTTTACGTCGACTTAGTCCCTCAAGAACCCCGACGAAAGAGATCTGTCGTCAGGACAATTCAATTTTCCTACATTAATATTATCTAAACTAACTATTACTCAAACCACAAAAAGAAGAAGAAACATCAAACAATCTATTTGTTACATGTACATACACACATTGAAGTATCCCCCACCCCAAACTTAAAAGGTATCCATGTCCTCATGGCATAAATAATGAGGAGCAGTGAGGTAAAGGAACTTCCCTAAAAGATCACTCCTGATCAGAGACGGTGTCTGGATTTATATTGCAAGCACGACCTAAAGCTCTCAACCAACCTAATATTTTCTTCTCCGACTTGGCCTGGTGAGTGGCCAGAGTATCAACTCTGGTGCCAGGTCAGTGATCAAAGTCCAGAGACCAGCCATTTCCTGCTCTAGGTGTATCGGGCAGGTACTTTACCAGGGCTGTGATGGGTTTGCGTCATCAACTCTCGTGGGTGGTGGGACAGCAACTTCCTCAGCATTATCATCAGATTCATCATCATCCTCAACCATCACCACCGGCTCTCTTCCAATTCGATTTTGTTTGCCTGTAACGGGGCTTTCAATTGTAAGTTCCCATCAACTCTAAGCTTTTCAGGGACTCTAGCAAGACGGCACAACTTGATAACCAGAGAAGGGAAGCAAAAGCCTTTAAGTATCTTAGGTGAACGAATAAACATCTCATCGTGGAGTAGCTGGGCTACATCAAAATCATGGTAGGTCATAAGACTGTAGATAGTCGTTGCCCACGGCCCATTGACATTAGTCGTATTGTTTGAGGGTGGCAAGCAGTTGTTGATAATGGTCAGACAACACTTAGCCTCCCAATTAAGAGACCGTGAGTTCAACGTGATCAGACGTCTTATCCATATAAACCCCATGTTATGCACACATATGATATCATGTATTGGTGCCCAATTGACCCTTGGATGATAATTAACGAGGTAAGAATCTATCTCCCATGTGAATACTTATATCCAGTACACCCGGTGGATAGACTTGATGGACGCATTACCCATGTATTGTATACAGTGAGATTCCCATATGGACATTCGCCTCCTCCGGTTCCTGAAAGAAGATGTCCAGCTAGAACCTCCTCAACTCAGCAAAGATATTCGGGCATTCCACTTGCAACGCTGCCCGATCAATGTGCA
The DNA here is from genome assembly GCA_034376525.1 of Nicotiana benthamiana. Lineage (NCBI taxonomy): Eukaryota > Viridiplantae > Streptophyta > Magnoliopsida > Solanales > Solanaceae > Nicotiana > Nicotiana benthamiana. Next base: position 114,026,341 of record CM067331.1, read on the forward strand.
CCTCCGGTAATAATTTCTTTGATGCTTTGGCATTATATAGGTCCTCATCTTGCTTAGAGACAAACCTGGTGTGGTCAAACTATGCCGCACTAGCTTGGCCCCTAGCTCTCGAGGAACTGCCCAATCCACTAGCGGAGGACCCTATTTTGCTTCTCTTTCTAGATGGTTGCATTGTACCTGTCAAACACAAAATCACCTATCAGTAGAGGTATGAGTTGTGTGAACTATGGGTGGCTACTCAGACTTCACCACAACCATGGTCACATTAGCCCTTATAATTCCATTGGGGCAATTTCACAAACAAATTGTGGGCAAGAAACTTTCCTAACACAAATAGCCCATATGAATATATCGATGCTTCCCCCAAATCACAGTTTACACTCCACCATTTCACCCACAACTAGTCTTATACACAAAAGCAAGTACACCCAGCTCTACAACATAATGAACACCTTTCACTACATATTAGGCATAAACGCATTGCAAATCCAAATAAAAATTAAAACAAAAAAAAACTCTATGAAAAATACTACACAAGTAAACATTAAACTACATAAAAGTAAACAAAATACAAGAAAAGAGAGGTAGAAGCATGCCAAACCTGGGATGAGTGGAGAGGGAGAGGAATGGATATGGAGTGAGAGTGGGAGATTGGAGTGAGTGGGAGAAAAGTGAAGAAGAAAAGAGGAGGGGATTATCGGGTTCGGGTTAGAGAGAAAAAATTTGGGGGAGTAAGGGGGTTGGGCGGGTAGTGTGTTGATATTATTGGGGGGTTATAAAATAAAAGAAGAAGAAAAGAAAAAAAATTGAAAAATAAATAAAACAAACATACCTGGGAAACCACTGCATTCGCGGTAGGTTGCAAAGGCGAAGCATAATCTTATTCCTCACTGCAGACCTACCGCTGTCCCACCGCGGTTGCGGTGGGTTGATCAAATTTGAGGCAGAATACCCATCTCTCACCGCGGTCACGTTGTGGTAACGGTGCAAGGAATTCTTTTTGTGTGTGTAATAAGGTTACATAAGAAAACAAAAACAACAACATTTGTGGGTTGCCTCCCGCGCATCGCCTGATTTAATGTCGCGGCATGGCGCATGCTAGGATCATCACTCCTCAGTCATGTATTGGGGCTCTTCCAATATTATTATCTCTCTATCCCATTTCTCGTCTGCCATGCCAAGGCAATATTTCAACCTTTGCCCATTCACTGTGAACTTATTCGTCCCATCTTCTGATTCAATCTCAACTGCTCCACTTGAGAACATTTGCAACACTCTGAAGGGTCCTAACCGTCGGGACTTCAACTTACCCGGAAACGATCTCAATCTTGAGTTGTATAACAACATTAGCTCTACGGATTTGAAGTTTCGGTCCACGATGTGCTTGTCATGCATTAGTTTCATCCGTTATTTGTATAATCTAGCACTCTCGAAATCCTGAAACCTGAATTCTTCTAGCTCATGTAACCCAGTGACTCTTTTTTGTCCAAGTTCAACTGTCGCAATGCCCTAAGTGCTTTATGCTCTAGCTCTACCGAAAAGTGGCATACCTTACCAAACACCAGTTTGTATGGTGACATACCAATTGGAGTTTTGACGGTTGTGCGGTGTAGCCACAATGCATTATCCAACTTCTTTGCCCAATCAGTTCTTGTTGCATTCACTGTTTTTTTAAGGTCATTTTTAATCTCCCCGCTGGACACTTCAACTTGTCCACTCGACTGTAGGTGGTACGGGGTGGTCACTATATGACGAACTCCATACTTTTCCAGTAGTCGTGCGAAAGCTCTATTGTAGAAATGGGTTTCGCCATCATTGAGTATAGCTCTCGGGGTGCCAAAACGTGTGAAAATGTTCTTCTTTAGAAAGCTTGTTACCCCTTTAGCATCATTGGTTGGGAGAGCCACTGCTTCGACCCACTTGGAGACGTAGTGAACTGCTACCAATATGTACTTGTTACCGTACGAGTTGACAAATGGCCTCATAAAGTCGATCACCCATATGTCAAAAACCTTCATCTCTTGAATTGTGGTCATTGGCATCTCATGTCATCGAGATATGTTGCCTGTCCTTTGGTATTCATCGCAACTTTTGACCCAAGCATGGGCATTCTTGAACAGAGTTGGTCAATACAAGCCCGACTCCAACACCTTAAATGTTGTCCGAATTCCTCCAAAGTGTCCACTATATGGTGAAGCATAGCAAGCGTGCAAAATAGAATGTTGATTTTTCTCGGTGATATACCGCTGGATCATGTTATCTACACATATTTTAAACAATAAGGTTCATCTTAATAACAAGACCGACAATCACGAAAGAACTTTTTCTTTTGAATTGAGGAGAGTTTATAAGGTACAATACCACTTGCTAAATAATTAGCAATATCAGCATACCACGGTGTCTCCTCCATTGTCATTGCTAGTAATTGTCCATTCGATAATGTCTCTGTTATATCCTCAATCTCTACCCTCTATTTAGCTCCTTTCAACCTTGAGAGGTGGTCAACTACTTGGCTCTCTGTCCCTTTTATATCACGTATCTCCAGATCGAATTCTTGTAAAAGAAGAACCCATCGAATCACACGTGGCTTTGACTCCTTCCTTTCTATCAGGTACCTAATTGTTGCATGGTTAGTGTATACAATAACTTTCGAGCCAATCAAGCATGACCTAAATTCGTCGAATGCAAAAATGACATCCAACAACTCCTTTTCCGTCACGGTGTGATTGAGTTGTGCACCGCTTAGCGTTCTGCTTGCATAGTCAATCGGGTGCATCACTTTATCCTTTCGATGCCCTAAGATTTCTCCTATAGCATAGTCACTTGCGTCGCACATGAGCTCAAATGGTTTCTCCCAATTAGGTGCAACAATCATGGGTGCAGTCACCAATCTCTTCTTCAACTCCTCAAATGCCAACCTGAAATCATTAGAAAACACAAAGGGGTGATCCTTTCCAAGGAGTTTGCATAAAGGGTTAGCAATCTTAGAGAAATCTTTTATGAATCGCTAGAAGAACCCGGTGTGCCCAGGAAACTTCTTATCGCCTTGACTAAAGTAGGGAGTGTAAACTTCTCAATCACGTCAAACTTAGCATGTTCAACCTCGATTTCCTTACTGGACACTCAATGCCCCAAGACTATCCCTTCTTGTACCATAAAATGACACTTTTCCCAATTCAGCACTAAATTTGTCTCCACACATCTTCTTAGCACTCTTCGTATGTTGTGAAGGCAGTCCTAGAATGGATCTTCACCATGTAGAAATCCTCCATAAAAACCTCCATTATAGTCTCCACCATGTCTATGAAAATGACTAACATGCATCGTTGAAATATCATTGGTGCATTGCAAAGCCCAAAAGGCATTCTTTGAAGGCAAATATGCCATACGGACAAGTGAATGATGTTTTTTTCTGTCTTTGTGGGCTATTGAGATCCGATTGTATCCTAAATACCCATCCAAGAAACAAAAGTGAGATCACCCTGCCAGCCTGTCCAACATTTGGTCAATGAATGGCAGGGGAAGTGGTCCTTCCGGGTGGCTGTGTTCAATTTCCGGTAATCCATGCAAATCCTCCCTCTCGTAACTGTATGATTCGAGATCAACTCGTTATTCTCATTTTGTACAATCATCATTCCTCTCTTTTTCGTCACATATTAAATACGGCTGACCTAATTGCTGTCAGAAATGGGGAAGATGATACCAGCATCTAACCATTTGATCACTTCCTTCTTCAACCATCTCTTTCATATTTGGGTTCAGACTTCGTTGGTATTCTCTTGAAGGTTTGTGCCCTTCTTCCAAGAGAATATTGTGCATACAAAAAGCTGGGCTGATACCCTTTATGTCCGCCATATTCCAACTAATGGCAGTCTTACATTCTGGTACTACCTGTAGGAGATGCTCTACCTGCAGATCTAGCAAATCGGATGATATAATAACAGGCAAGGTAAAATCAGGCCCTAAGAAAACGTACCTGAGGTAAGCTGGGAGCGGTTTCAGCTCTAGTTTAGGTGGTTCCTCTATTGATGGTTTTGTTGGTGGTGTAGCCCTCTTTTCTAACTCAAGGGACTCGAACTGGGGTTCATTGTTCAAGAATATTTGGCCTTCGAGTGCCATGACCACTCAGCTAACCCTTCACCATCCCATCTCTTCTAATTTTGTCAAGCAAGCCTCCAATAGATCGTTAGCATTTAGGGTCATCATCTTCGTGCAGGATCACATCCAGTGCCTCCACTAGGGAGCAATTAGCATATTCACTGGGTCTCCTCATGGATTTCTGAACATTGAATATGACTTTTTCATCATTTAGTCTCATTGTTAATTCCACAGTTTCACATCAGTGCTTTCCTAGTGGCTAAGAATGGCCTCCCTAAAATGATACATATCTCCTCATCTACTTGGAAATCCAGAATAACAAAGTCTGTAGGGAACACAAACTTTCTCACTTGTACCAACACATCATCAAGAATCTCTATCGGCCTATTAACTGTGCGGTCATCCTGTTGCAAAAGCATCGATTCTTAGCTCTCCCAATGCCCTGTTTGATATATATGGCCAGCGGCATCAAGTTTAAGATGGATCCTAAGTTACATAATGCTTTTGCAAAGGCATAACTCCCAATAGTACATGGAATAGTAAAGCTACCTAGGTCAGACATCTTTTGAGCCATGGGTCTTGTCACTACTGTGCTGCATGTATGAGTCAGAGTTACTGTGGATAGGTTCAAAAAATCAAACTTTCATGACATTAGGTTGTTCATCATCTTTGCATATCCTAGAATCTCCCCCAAAACATCCATCAGAGGAATATTTAATTGAATTTGACGCAGCATCTCCATGAATTTCCTGTATTGATATTCCTTCTTTTATTTTACCGATCTCTGAGGGAATGGTGCAGGTATCACCCTTTGTGTACTGTTTGATGGCTTCTCTCTGCTGGGGTTCTATGGCACAAGAGGTACCACTTTTTCTGCAGCTTTTTCACTCTCTTTAGCTTTACCCTTATCATCTTGAACCTGTTCAACTACCACTTCAGTAAGTTCTGCTGGTTCATCTACCTCTAATGTAATTGGAGTGGTTGGCATAGTCTCTTTGATGGCTTGTGCAACTTCCTGCTCTCTGTCTAAATCTCTCCCATTCCGGAGACTTATTGCCATCAGCTGATTTGGGTTTTGCTCCTTGGGGTTAACGTTTGTGTATGCTAGCAATGTTCCCTGGGGGCGATTGTTTAAGGCCATATACTATTGCCCAAACTGAGTTTCGATGTTCTTTATTGCTGATTCATGCACTGCCAACTTTTCCTACATCTTACCATTTGTTCCAGTGAGTTGTTGAAGCATACCCCTGATCTCTACCATGTTGTTATCTTGTTGCTGAGGAGGTGGCTGATATGTCAACTATTGTTGGTTCTGCTGCACATAGACTGTTATCTATGATATGGCACCATTTGCCCTTGGGGCTGTATACCTCCAGGCTATGGCATGTTTAGTCTGTATTGCTGATTTGGAGCCGGTCTCCACTGTTTTCCTCCTTGTATATGACCCCCAAAATTGTTGACATAATTCATATCCTCTCTTAAATCTTAGTTTTCACCTTCTCCACTTTATGAACACACATAAGACTGATTAATGCAGGGTGTACACAGTCCTCCATTTGTTGTGTCAACAATATGCACTTGTTTTGTACCCATATCGTCAATCTTCTTTGTCAATATACTCATCTGGGTGATGACTGTGGCTATGTTCTCTGTTTGCAAGTTATTTGGGTCAAGAGGAACTGAATGCATTATTGATGTCAGTGTTGTACCTCTCGTCATCCACCCTAAATTTTGGGACATCTTGTCAAGAAGGACTTTGCACTCGGTGAATGTCTTACTAAAAAATGCAACCCCAGCTGAAGCATCCATATTGGCCTTTAGATTGTCAGCTAACCCCATGTAGGATCTCTAGCCGAGCATCTGGTCTTGAATACCATGGTGAGGACACTTCATTAGCATCCCTTTGAATCTTTCCCAAGTTTCCTACAAGGTCTCAGTAGGCTGCTACTCATATTGCAATATTTCATCAATCTGCCTTGCAGTCTTGTTGGGCAGGTAAAACATATTCAAGAACTGCTTGACTAATTCCTCCCAGCTGACAATGGAGTTTATTGGGAGCGAATTCAGCCAAGTATAAGCTTCCCCGGTCATAAAGGACGGGAACAATAACAACTTGATAGATTCTGGGGTCACATTTGGCTGCCTTTGGGTCACACAAATCTACAGAAAAATTTTCAAGTGTTGTTGAGGGTCTTCAATGTGTGACCTGGAGAACAATCACTTATTTTATAGAAGATGAAGCATGTTGTTGGTGATCTGGAATGTCTCCGCTTGAATTGGGGCCATAGCTATGGCAGTTGCAAGGTTGTCAGCTGTCGTTTGTGCTCAATCATAAAGTGATGCTTCTGGCACAAGAGGTGCCACCACTCTTATGTTTAGGTCAGCTGTCTCATCCCAGATGTTTCAGTTGACGTTCTCTATGTCACCCATGTCAATTTCAAGTTGGTGCATTTATTGTGATTGGTGGATCCTCTTGTTAGCACGATTCAATGCCCTGAATGTTTTCTCGGGTTCTGAGAGTCCTTCAGGCAGTTCTCCAGTCCTCGAAGAATTTCTAGGCATACACCTGAATCCTACAAGAGTTCAAACGTGAGAATTTCATTGAAAGAAAAAATTGTTTAACACCTTCAAAAATTGATCTAAACTAATAATTCTAACACTACTTCTATGTTTAATAAATAACACTCTTAGTTCCCCGACAACAGCACGAAAATTTATCATACCAGCTATGCCTTATAAAAGACAAAGCGGTTGTTGCAAATATAATCTGGTTTTAAGTCCGGAGTCGAATCCTCGGGGAACTAACCTATCTATTACAACTCTTGGCAATGCTATTATCAACTCAATCAATTTCCAGATGCAAGATTATTATCAATAAAGGTTGGATTTTTTGTTTAACTACTTCAAATGATATTAAAAATAACAATATGCTAAATAAAGACAATTCAATGGTCAAAAGGTCTAGGGCATTGATTTCCCCAACTCCTAGTTTAGGTCTTAACTCTTTTGCTATAATCTCGTCGTGATACTCTATAAGATTAATGAGCTAAGGTTATCCTAATTATCTCTCGATCATCTACGATAATTTACTAGAGCATTCTCTCAAACTACTCTAGCTGACAATATGTGCAGCTCTGAATTATCCCACCAAAGTTTCATTATCTCTAATCCCACTTTTAAATTCAAGTAATGAATCTCTTCAGTTACCCAAAAATGGTTTTGTTCAACAGCAGTCTAACCTAATATTCGTTCTCAAGCAATATAAGTAAATTAGACATGAGTAATCAAGGGCCCATTCAATTAATCACCATACAAAACATAGTTGAACAATCATATAATAATTTCGGCTCGATTATAACGAAGTTGAATCAAAACTTCATCCAACAATTGGTTTCATCAACCTTAGATCAATTGTTTAGCTACTCATAACAAAGCAAGATAAAACTACAAAGTTATTCGTAACGTGTAATTATAAGAAATAAAAGAGATAGAAAAACTCTAATGTTTGGTTGATCTTCTTACACTTGTTCTTGCCCCCAAAGTAGTCTAAAAACAATCTTGATACTTTCTTGGGCGAGCTTCTTTAGCTATAAAGGGTTTGGAATAAGTTTTTCTCGATTTACACTTTGGTCCTAAAAGTTCTGGGCAACAGTGCAGTTCACCGCGGCCGCGGCACGACCATAGTGAGGGCATAACATTCTTCCTGCATATTGTGGCCTGCCGCGATCCCACCGCGGTTCAGTGGATTCAAATCCAGTTCTCTTTTTCCTTCTTTCCGTTTGGGTGCTTCTTGATTGAATATTTTCTTCACATTATTTACTCTAAAATACTCCATAGTTCTTCCTAACTTGGATTAGTCTCTGCGAAGCAAAAGACACCAATTAGAGAATTTTGTTATCATTTAGCCTATAAAGCAATAATAAAGCATGGTATAATTAGAGTATAAATATCATCTATGTAGCCTATTATCCGTTATGAATTTTAGTGTTGTATTTTCATATACTATTATGAATAGCTAATTTGTTATCTAGGGTTTTGATAGAACCTTTTATAGGATGAATTCTTGTTATATTTAATATACTTTAGCCTTTGAATTTTTCTATTTGTTCAACTACATGTTTATTTCAGTTAATTGAATGGCCGTCGATTGACTGTGCCTATTTATTATGTGTTACTTAAGAAAGGATACATATTTAGGTGGCTGTTAAACAACTTCACTCCTAACATAGGTGAGAAATCAATATACTGCATTTAAAGGTAAAGCCTTGATATGATCATAGTGAGTGGTTAGATGAAGACAACTAGCATAGTTCGAGAGAATATGTCTTGTAAATCGTTGTAGTTACTCGAGAGAAAATTACGGAACCTAAAGTGCTCACGCTCAGTAGAGAATACATCGGCAGAATTGTAGGGAACATAGCTGGAAGGATTTCGACTATTAGGAAAATCTAACTCTAGACTTCCTTAATTTAGTCTCTACCCCTTTGTCTCGTTAGTTGATAATTTTACCGCTTTCTAGTATTTGCCAGTTAATTAGATAGAAATATAAATCTCAATCTTTATAATTTAGAAAATTGTTCAAACTTGTCTTCTTAGTGATATTAAATAGCTATAGATAAGCCTTAGTTATCTATGGGATTCGACTCCAGACTTTTAGATTGGATTATATATGCAGCGATCGCTTATACTTTTTAGGACTAGAGTTAGGCGTGATCAACGACCAATAAAAAATTTGGCACAAGAATCCATACTCATACCTTAGGTCTGTGATGTCTCAGTCGGATCCTTCTCTGGAAGAGGAAACAAGTGGGGATACCTAGACTTTATGTCTTCTTCGGCTTCCCAAGTCATTTCTTCCATATTATTGTTTCTCCAAAGTACTTTCACTGAAGCTACATCTTTAGTCCTCAATCTCCAAACTTGTTTATCTAGTATAGCAATTGGATTTTCCTCATACGATAGCTGCTCTGTGACCTAAACATCGTCAACTGACATGACTCTCTCCGATACATTTACAGAACATAAACACATGAAAGACTGGATGTACAGACTCCAAGTCAGAAGGCAAGTCTAACTCATATGCTACATGTCCTACCTTGTGTATGATCTTATATGGTCCAATGTATCGAGAGCTTAGTTTTCTATTCTTTCAGAACCTCATAACGTCTTTCATCGGTGATACCTTTAGGAATACCCAATCGTCAGCCTGAAACTCCTAGTCTCGTCGGCAATTATCCGCATAATACTTTTGACGACTTTGAGCTGCTAATAGCCTTTCCTGTATAAAGCTTAATCTTCCCAATTTCCTGATGTACCAATTATGGTCCTACTAACTTAGTTTCCCCACATCGAACCATCTTATAGGCGACCTACACTTCCGTCCGCAAAAAGCTTCGTATGGAGCCATCTGAATACTGGAATGTTAGCTATTATTATACACGAACTTAGTATTCTCTAGATGATCATAACAGCTACCCTTGGAGTCTATTACACAAGCCTGTAACATATCCTCAAATGTCAGAATAGTATGCTTAGCATGTTCGTCTATCTGGGGATGAAATACCTTACTAACACTTACCTGAGTTCCCAATCATATTCAGAAAGACCACCAAAAATTAGTTGTAAACTGAGCTCCTCTATCCGAGATAATAGAGGGACACCTTGAAGTCATACTATCTCCTTAATGTAAAGCCTTGCATAATCCTCTGCGGAATATGTAGTCCTAACAAGCAGAAAATGGGCTGATTTTGTAAGTCTATCAATAATCACCCATATAGAATCGACCTTATGCTTGGTACGAGGTAAACCTATAATGAAATCCATATTGATTACTTCCCACTTCCAAGTTAGAATCTCTATAGCCTGTAATAATCCACCAGGTTTTTTATGTTCAATATTAACCTGCTAACAGTTAGGGACTGAGCAACAAACTCCGCTATATCCTTTTTCATTCCGTCCCACCAATATGTTTCCCTGATATCACAATACATCTTTGTTTCTCATGGATAGATAGAATAACGAAAGTAGTGATATTCTCCCGTAACTTGTCGATGCAACCTTGCAACATTAGGGACACATAATTGTCCTCGATATCTGAGGACCCCATCTTCTGTAATCTCAAACAATGTCTTCTCTTTCTGAGGGGTTGTATCCCTATGATAAGCTAACACAAGATCCTTGTACTAACAATCCTTCACTTCAGTTACTAAAGAGGATGTTTTCGTATCCTGAATAGTAACTCTGGTTTTACCTGAATCTAATAATCGAACTCCAACACTAGCTAGTTGATAAATCTCATGGGCTATTATCCTCTTCTCTGGTTGTAAATATGACAGGCTACCTATAGATCTACGATTGAGGGCATTGACTACTACATTCGCCTTCCCCGGATCTCAACGTCATTGTCATTAGTAGCTCCAACCATCTCCTCTAACCTAAATTTAATTCCTTTTGTTTGAAGATATACTGAAGGCTCATATGATCTGTATAGATATCAACATGAATTTCATACAAAAAGTGCCTCCACATCTTTAGTGCATGAATCACTGCGGCTAACTCTAAATCATGGGTAGGGTAATTCTTCTCATGTTTTCTTAGTTGTCTAGAATCATAAGCTATAACATTATTATATTGCATCAGTACACAACGCAATCCAAAGCCTGAAGCGCCACAATAGATAGCATAACCATCGGTTCCATCTAGGAGTGTTAGAACCTGTGTTGAAGTTAGTATATTCTTCAATGCCTAGAAACTCTGTTCGCAAGCATCAGTCCACTAAAACTTATCTCCCTTCTGAGTCAACTTTTTCAATGGCGCTGAAAGAGAAGAAAATCCCTCTACAAATCTCATGTAATAACATGTCAAACCGAGAAAGCTACAAACCTCCGTCAGTGTAGTGGGTCTAAGCCAAGTCTTTACTACCTCAATTTGTTTTGTATCAACCCGGATACCCTCACTCATAAATAATATGCCCAAATAAAGCAATAGAGTTCAATAAGAATTCACATTTAGAGAATTTTGCATACAACTTCTCTTTTTGTAGAACTTTGAGCACAGTATGCAAATAATCTGTATGCTCAGTCTTTGAATGAGAATACACCAACATATCGTCAATAAATACAATTACGAACAGATCTAGAAAGGTTTAAAAATAGAGTTCATCAAGTCCATGAATTCTGCTGGGGCATTGGTCAAATCGAACGACATAACACGAAACTCAAAATGTCCTTATTTGGTCCTGAATGGTGTCTTCGGAATATCTTTCTCCTTAACCCTTACCTAATGGTACCCGGACCTCAAGTCTATCTTCAAGAAACACTTGGCACCTTGCAACTAATCAAATAAATCATCACTCCATGGGAGCAAGTAGTTATTCTTGATTGTCACCTTATTCAATTGTCTATAATCAATACGCATCTGCAAGGAACCATCTTTCTTCCTTATAAATAACACATGTTCTAGGTCTAATAAAGCCTTTTTCAAGCAAGTCTTGTATTTGTTTCTTCAACTCTCTCAGATCTACAGGTTCCATTCTATAGGGAGGAATAAATATTGGTTGAGGGTCTGGTAATACGTCAATAGCAAACTCAATTTCTCGCTCTAGCGGTAGACCTAGAAGCTCATCGGGAAACTCATTAACCACACGAATATATTTAATGGTTGGTGACTCTACTTTCATATTATGAACCCAAACTAAGTGATAAATGTGGTATTTCCTTATCATCTTCCTTGCCTTGAGATAGGAAATAAATTTACCTCTTGCGGTGCATATTACCTTTCCATTCCAAAACAGGATTCCCTAGAAATTGGAATCGGACCATCTTGGATCTACAATCAACATTGGCATGACAAGAAGCCAACCAATCCATACCCATTATAACATCAAACTCTACCATATCTAATATGATTAGTTTTGGTACTGTAGATCGACTACGAAATACTATTATACAATCTTTATATACCTGCCTAGCTATCACTATGTCCCTAATAGGTGTGGACACCTCAAAAGGTTTAACCAACTCAAGCTTTATTCTATACTTACTAGAAACCAACAAAGTAATATATGACAAGGTGGAACATGGGTCAATCAATGCATATATATCATACGCGAAGACTGATAATATACCTATTACAACATCAGCTGACGAATCATGATCATGGAATCCTGCTAATACATATATATGGTTCTGAGTCGAGCTAGATGCTCCGCCTCTACCACGATCGTTTGGTGCTTGTGAACCTTTCCTGGGGGCATACTAATGATGACGAACCAACTACAGATCCCGCTGACTGAACTATGCTTGCATCATCTCGTAGTCGGACAATCTCTCATAACGTGGCCTGGATAACCACAAGTATCACAAACACCCAACCCCATACGGCATTGCTCGGCATGCTTCTTACCACACTGGGCACATAGTAGCATGGGAAACCTCATCTGACTTGACTCACCCCTATACTGAGAACTAGAGACCCTAGAATTCTAACCAGGACCTGAATATGTGGAACGATCAAATCTCTTACCGGCAAACTGAGAGGGTGCGTTAGCTGATGGCTGGGCTAGATACCTTGGGTATTGTTATCTCTAACCACCTCAAAACTCACCAAAAGGACCCGAAGATATCGCTCTCTTACTCTAGGCCCTATCATGCTCACGATCGACCCTGTTCTTTTGTTTACACTCCTCTACACCCTGAGCGAATGCCTGAATATGAGAAATATCCATGCCTCGATGAACTGAGACCGACATACAATCATTTAGCAGGTGCGACTCTAAAGTCTCACGAACCGATGATCCCGATCCTCCATCTTAGATACAATAGTGGGAGCATACCTGGCCAACAAATCAAGCTGAAGATTGTACTCCCGAACACTCATGTTACCCTGCCGAAGTTTCAAGAACCTATCAACTGTGGCCCCCTAAACTTTGGTGGCAGATAATGATGAAGAAAAGCCTCTGTAAACTCCTGGCATAATGCTGGAGGGGCATCATCACCTATGGACAACTTCCAAGACTCGTATCAACTAACTGCAACATCTTGGATTCTATAGGAAACTAGCTCAACTGACTCAATCGCAATGGCCTTCATTACCCGCGAAGTCCTCTGCATCCTATAGATAAATACCTGAGCGTCCTTGTTTGGATCTGATTCATTGAATATCGGAGGGTCCAAAATAAGGAAATCACGAACAATCGCACTAACAGGCCTATCCGCATGATATACCTACTTCTTAACGCCAATAATGTGCGACTATTAATCGAGTTAATAGTTGAATATCATCTCTCATTTCCCACCCGGTGCATCTGGCTAAGGAATTGGTCGTACAGGGGCAGGCGCTGGAGCTAGTGCCCCTCGGAGCTCCTTTGGAGAGGGCGGGGTATGTGAAGTCTGAGATGGAATCTCACTATGAGACTCTCCTCGAGCCCTGGTAACTTGTGGCACTCGACTAGTAGTCTCACCATCCACAGACTTGCCCTTCTGGGCGGCTATAGTCTTCGGAGACATCGCTGAATATATAACATATCGTTAGGAAAATAAATTTTTATATTGCACGATCGAAGATAAGAAGGGAGGATAACATCCTATATGTAATGTAGCCTCTTGTTATAAATGTGGTGCACAACACATTTATAAACAAGACTCTACTAGACACGGTCTGTAGATGACCCTAGGACCGAACTGCTCTTTCTCACGACTCAAACCGATGGGTCATGACGAGTGCCCTAGTCCTACCTGTCGAACACCCTTAAACATGCGTCTAAGATATAAACATGAATAATATCTGTCAATAACCTGCTGAATTACAAGAATAAAATAGAGAAACATGTCCAAAATACATATATACATATACTTGAGGAATACAGTAGGGCGAGCTGACAAGGCTGCTATAGACAACTATATATCCAAAACTAGAAGCCGACAAGGCCAAATATTATCCAACTATACATAAATGTCTACAGACCTCTAATAGAATATACAATTGTATAAAGACAGGACTGGGCCCCGTCATAACCATATATGTATAAAAACATATCGTACCAAAATCCAAAGCAACTCTGGATCAAATAGAGCACACCAAGTCTCGCTGATCAAGGATCCTAAAAAAGGGGACCGTTAGCTTGTCTACCTGCACCTGCGGGCACGAAACGCAAGTCCGAGAAAAATGGGTGTCAGTACTAATAATATACGGAGTATGCAAGGTATGAAAATCAGTACATAAAAGACATAGATAAAATACGGAGTAAAAAATTACTCCTGTAAGTCTAAATAACTTTGTGAATCCTGAAACATTTATAATGGTATGCACGTGCATATAAATATCATAGATATAAGTGTACATAACATCATCAATCTTCTGAGGGCATCCCATCATATCATCTCGTCTACTATAGGCATAATCATTAATGTATACCAGCTGATCAGGTGATGGTGCATATATAACGTCGTAACCTTTTTTATCTGGTCATGGGTCAATGTAAATGGATAAATGAATGAAATGCATAACAAGTACGTTAATAAGATTTCTCAGAATATCATAAGATAAATATGCCTTTGATTAATGTCATGAAATAAACTTTATTAACTCACATATGTTTTGAGACCCATGAACCGAAGATATAACAATTCATATGGAGAATCAAGAACATAGGCACCCTTAGTCTTATGTAGATAGAGTCATTTATAAAAGGTGTATTTGCTTGTTTCGTTTGTATTATATGAATCATGCCAAAAAAAGAAAAAAGAAATAACCTTAACATACCACCTAAATGATGTAACGAGCTCAAAATTGTTGGTTTTTGTGGCCCCATTAGGATGACTAAGCTTCGGCCTAAAGGCCCATAATTGTGCCACCTATTTTAATGACTAAGAGTCATTACTTAGGCTTGATCAAGACTTTCTTGGGCTGCCAAAGTTTTCTTTTCTTTTCTTTTCTTTTTTTTGGGTGGGGGTTCCAAAATTGATAATTAATTAGCTAATTCCACCAAAAATTAATAATTATCCAATTATTTGCATAATTAAAAATTATCTTAAATTTCTTAAAATACTACTCACTTTTAACACACTTTATATACCCTACTATCATATCATGTGATACCTTGTATATCACTAATTCATAAATACCAAGTATTATAGGTCGTACCATAATTTATTTCAAATTGACAACCTTCAACGAAACTCATTTTCTTTGATTCGTTTACCTTCAACAAAACTCATTTTCTTTTAAATAAACTTGAACCCGTAATTGTTTATAAAGAGAAAAATGTTACCATTATCCTCTCAACTTAAGCATACCAGATATATGAGACCTTTTTATTTAAAAGAGAAGAGAAAACCACAATGATGACAATGTTGGGTTCTACAGATCACTTTACACAAAGGGCATAGAAGCAGATAATTAAGTTTGTTATAACAATCGTGGAGATTGGCATAGAAGCAATAAACAGTAAGAAATTCTTCTTGGTGATCCACATATCCCATAATCATGGCATGAAGGCAATCTTGCTATCACTTTCTGAAAAAACGTCAATGTTTCAAGCACACTGAGTTGCAAACATACAAGGAACTGTGCAGCTGAACGAGATATGTTGAAAAATAACAGATTCTCCTAAGAATTGATGAGTCGTTCCATGACCAATTTGAGAACCTTAGGAGCATCAACAGTTACTGCCACTTTTACTGAGGGTTTATCACACCATTCAGTGACTTCACCAAACCTTGTGTCCAACAGAAAATATAATAAGTACACAGTAATCATATATCCCTCAATTACAAACTTTATAAGTTCAGAGATGTGATAGATTTCCTAAAGCATCAAAGGAAGAGCAAAAGAATTGTGCATGGAGTATTTTAGTCATTCGAAACACAGATGTTGAAGTTCTTGAACCCAGAAGCCTAACTGAAAAGGACAGCAAAAAGGTCTAGCTTCAGTAAGAATGGAAAGGCGGTTGCAAAAGAGATTTTGTGCTTGATAACAACTTTTTCTCTCCTCCACAACCCCTTGTTATTATCCAACCATATACGTCAAAAGAGGCCAATAGAAATCATTTCAACCTACACCCAATTTCCTCCTAGAATACAACAGTCATTTGACACAAAGGACGGTTCGCATTCTTCCTTTTCTGAAAGGTACATAAAAGTGACACAGATATTCCCTCTTTTTTAAAGTAAAAATAAATAAAATATAGTTGCTCAATAAGATTTTCTACTTCAGTTTTCTCTCATGTGATAACAAATTTAATAATGGTGTCTTATTTTACATTAGCATTAAGGGAGGATCTTGCCATGTTATCCGCATCGCTACCAGGATAGATCATCGCAATTGAGTAAAATATAAAAGAATAACGTGATGTGGTGAACGGGTCGGACCACACAGGGGCAGTAGGGCTGTTAAAGAAAATGGAGAGCAGAACGATCTAGCAAGGGGGGACCACAAAAAAGAAAACAATAGAAGATTATTCACTCTCTCGCTCCACCACCTCCTTGGCAAAAAGCATTAAGAATGCAACTTATTCAGATTTTACTTCTTGTCTAATCATTCGTCTCGACAACACTTTCCTACAAATACTGTATTCTGTTTTTAGTTTTCGCTGTTGCAGCCTGATTGACAGTCCAGAGGATGGGAATCTATTCAAGGGGATCGCCATGCTTCTTTCTTGAGAGCATGGTCATTCAGACATTGAGTCAATATCTCTAGAGGCGGACTAAGTGTTAAAGCAGTGGGTTCGTTCGGCTCCAACCTTGTATATATACGTGAAATCTGATAGAATTGGCTCCTCAGGCCAGTTAAAACTCCAAACTCATCCAACTCTATATCTTGGATCTGCCCCTGAATATTTCCTAGAGTGGTTTCATGGAACTACGACAGGCCTGAGGATCAAATTTTGGAGGGCCAACATGGCGAGGGTTGAGGAGGTTTTCCTTTCCCGTTGTCTCTTCACTGAAGGGAGTTGAAACATCAAAGTACTATCCTATACTGTTATATGAAGATGGCAAGTGGATTGGTCCAGCTGGAATTTTTAGCCAAAGATAGAATAGGAACTGTACCCAATCACCCTTTTGTTGGGCAGCATCACGTGGTTCACGGAAGAGAAGCTGGTATTGGGAAAAAAAAGTGAGGAGGAGATACATTCCATCTTCTGAAACAATTTCAACAGCTTACCTCTTTTGTTTATTATAAAATAGAGTGAGACCTCTTGTGATGCCAATTGTCTGGACACGAACCGCACCTTCTGTATAGGTGATTAGTGAGGGATCAACAGCAGCAAGCAAGGCAGTCGGATCGTGAAGATAAACACCTATGTGGAATCCCAGTAACCGTAAAATCAAAACAATGAGAATGCACCAATCAGTGTACTAAGAAAGCTAGTTTGGCAAGAGACTGACCTTTTGTGCTGTATGCATCATGGTGATAGCCAAAATAGACACCCAAAATCTTGTCAAGGTACTTGGCAAACTTTCCGTTAGACTTCGCCAACTCATTGCGATCAGTATCTGACAAAAGTAAATATATAAAAATTAGAAGGATAATGTGTGGGAAGTAGGGAGGGCAATGTCGCAGTGAGGGTGGGGCGGGTTTAGACATGCTGGGTGGGTTTAAACATATGCAGCTGTGGGCCGGTGCAGGTCTAACTAAAATTTAATTATGTGAGGGTGCGGGTTTCAAAATTTCAGCGAAGAAGGAAAATCATTGTTCTGCCTTTCCGGAGATGATATTGATTCCACGTAATATAATGAAGCAAAATAAGAGTTCCATAAGGTTCCGATTCCAGCAAGAGCCCAAAGGGTGAGGCGAGAAGATCTTGATCGAAAGCTCCACTATTCTGAATAGTGAGAAAGACTTTTAGAAATTCGATCAAATCTGAGGAACTGCGAGGAGCCAACCCTAGTACAAGAGGCTAGGTTGGGTACCATAGAATGTTCCTGCAAATTATGACTTTTGCCTAGAATGTGAGCAAATATATCATGTCGATTGCTCAACCATATTTTGGCTATCTTACGTGGAGTATGTTTGAAACAACTGCTTGCATGTCAGATTCTCATTCTCTTATGACAAGTTCTGAAAATTTAATATCTAACACATAATTCTCAATTAATTATAAATCTGTTTTATTAATCAAAGTATCTTATCTTCTTCTTTCCTTAGCTGAAGCCTCCTGTAATCTTCAAAATTAATAAAAACTATGAGAGTATGCAGCAAAATGTATGACAAATTCCAGCCAAAAGATAAAAAAGAAATAAAACTAACAAAATGAAAGAAAAACACACTTAAAGGGAGCAGGGCGGGTGAACGGGGGTGAAAATGCTATGCAAGGCGGGACGGGTTGAAAGTTTGTGCGTGAAGACAAAATCTGCACCGCGCCCACACCACTTGCCATCCCTAGTGGGAAGCTAAAGAAAACGGTCTGGAGGAGCTCAACTTGAGCATCTTTGCTAAAGAAAGGAAGAAAAAGAAGAAAGTCAAAAGAAATTTAGAACAGGTAGAATAAAACATTTCCTCCAAGTTTGGTTACTTTAAGTGGAAAAAGCTAGTTATATATTCAACAAGTCACCAAGTAATAATTTCAGCATTAAGTGAGAAACTGTTAGTTTCCTGACGGTTATTGGCCTAAATAACAAATTGGTTTCTTGTCCTTAAGAATGAAGAAGCCATTATAAATCATTTGAGCTTCTACTAAGCAAAGAATAAAAGTTACTCCCTCCTGTTCACAATAAGTATCCAATTTGCTTTTTCATTTTGGTTCAAAATAGGTGCCCATTTATGTAATCAAGAAAGAATTCAATTTGTTTTTACAAAATAACTCCTATGTATATGTACATATCCCAAAAAGGTTTTCTTACTCCTCACATTAAATGTTTAAGTAAGGGTAGTTTAGTCATAGTAGGTATTTTTGTATAGAATTTAGTATTTTCTTAAAGGGCATGCTAAAAGCAAATTGGACACTTATTGTGAACCGGGGAGTAAAAGATAAAAGATAAGCCATTATAAATTGAACACTGAGCCGCCAGTAAAATCTGCTAAGCCAAGAATAAAAGATAAAAGCATAGGTTTTAATCTCCAGCTAAATTTGGGTTATCCAAGGAACTCTAGCAACCAAATTTCTTAATTTTTCTTCGTCGAAGCATAGGGGAAGGTGGAGATCAGTTTATTGCCCAATAGATTTGATGGGCAAAAGAGCTTGTAATACAGAACATGCAGCTTTATTTCATCAAAGATCCAAAGTTATGCACTTGCATATTATTTAGCAAATGTTCAAGGATATTCCAAGAAACATGCTGGGGCAAAGTTCTTCTAAAGTTTCTCTACTCGTTCTTTAATGCATAATCCTCCTATGTAACTTTCTCCAATCACCAAATATTTGAAATAGCTATCATTTTCTATTTTCTGAATGCTGACATTCAATGATGTTACAATAAGACATGGAAAGGAATTTATTTGAAGCTCGTTCTCAAGTGTCTATTTTCCTCCATCCGTGTTACTATCTCCCCGTAACCAAACATCTTGAATAGTTAAACTCAGAGGTGAAAAATGAAAACCTCTAGTTTGGTTTGCACAATATTTAGGAACTGACAGGTGCAGAATACGTAATCCATTCTTTAATGTCAGTTGGAATTGTCAAAAAGATCAACACTATTGACACAACAGTTTGAATCTAGGAAATGTAAAAGGAACAGAATATGGTACTGTAAGAGGAAAAAAATAGTTGAAGAAAATACCAGTAAGGACAACTTGATGTGTAACATTAATTCCAACAGCCAGAACGTCAGCGCCACTAGTAAAAACAATATCAGCAGCATCTGGATCTCCAAAGATCTTGTGCAGATGAGCAATAAATGGAAAATAACTTAGAGAATACGCCTGAAAACTAAAGCATGATTTTTGATGTATCTGTTAACAACTTACGTTCGCTTCTGCAGCTGGATTCACATTTCCATTTACAGCAAAGGAACCACCAAGAACAACAATTTGTCTAATGTTTTTAACAAATGCAGGATCTGATTGAATGGCCTGTTTCAATATGCCAAACTGGTGAATAGTGTTTCTATTAGGTTATTATCTAATATTCAGTTGGAAGATTATATACTTACTAGTGCTACATTTGTAAGGGGACCCAAGGCTACAACAGTAACCTTTCCAGGGTATAGACTTGCTTGTTGAATGAGAAATTCAGCAGCACTCTGGTCGATAGGCTTTCCATTTGGTGCAGGAAAGTTTTGGTTCCCAAGTCCATCCGTGCCATGAACAAAATCAGCAATTCGAAGTTTTGTACCTTTCTTTAGATGAATTAAACAAAGTAAGCAGAAACCCATTCATAAGGACAAACACATTTCTTGGTTTGCTGCCTATTCTGCTAAATGAACAAGTAACCAGAAGAAAAGCACATTAAAGTTTGGAAGAAGGAAATGTTATGTTACACCATGTAAGAATTCTAAAATAATCATCACCTTCCAAGACCGACATTGCAATTGATTTTTTTTTCTCATAGGAAACAAAATGGATGAAACTAAAAGAAGAAACTCCAGCATACACTTCCCGCTTCTTCTATTATAATTCTTATCTATGCCTTAGCTGTAGATATGTTTGCTGCTAGGTCAGATAAGTAGGATATTTATTTTAAAAAGGCGAAATACACAAACGGCCCTTCCAAGTTGTCCTCAACGGTCAGCCAGACACCTCACCTAACCCCATTTTCAATTGGACACTTCATGCCTTCAATAAAATAGGTCAATTAAACACCCAACCTCATCAGCCCACCTCGCATGAAATACACTCTCGGATTCATGTCAAATGAACAAATGAAAAAATGCCATGTGTAATTTTAATTAAAAAATTTGCCACCTATTATAAAACAAAACCAACAAAAAAGCAATAATAATAAATAAACCCTAGAGACTTAGACCCCTTCCAGCCACCCCATCTTCTTCTTCAACCAAGAGCAGACCCTAATTCCCTCAAGAACTTCAGTCGTCCAACCTCCTCTCCAAGGCGCCGCTGCTTCTTTCCAAACGACCCTTTCCTCCTCGAAGTGCCTTCAGTCGTTGCCAAACAGCCACTGACGTAGCCATGGACACCGGCAACAGCCATGACCGCCAGCAACAATCATGAACCGCTTCCTGTTTATTGTCCATGTTGCTGCAAAATTTCGAATTTCTGGGAATGTTGTTTTTTAAAAGTTTCCTTTTTTTGGGAATTACAGATTAAGAAGGGCTCACGCTCCTTTAAACGACAAGAATCCGACAATGTTAAGTATGAGAAAGAACTAGAACCCAAGTTCGAAGCTTTTGAGGAAGTTGTTGAGTATGCGGATTCAGACAAGAATGACAATTTGCAGATTGAGTTTTGTTTTAACTTTAAATTCCCAACCTATGAGGAATTTAGTAAGAGCAAGAACGAAACTGGTGAATTTGTCACCTCTGAATTTGTATCTGTCAAGAATTTTAGTGGGCTGATGAAGTCGGGTCTGAAGAGGAATGGAATAAAAAAAAAACTTGTGCAGTGAATAGCTTCTACTGTTTTCAATGGCTTCTATGCGCCGGGATTTTCAATGGCTTCTACTGTTTTGCACATTCGCTATCATGGTAAAGTTGTGGTGGAGAATGGTGGATTAAGGTGCAGTGAATAGCGGAAAAGCATTTTAGAGAAGAAAGAGTGAGGAAAGGTGGCTCCACCAGTTAAATTAAAAAAAGAAAAGAAATTAACACAATTTTTTGAAAGCTTCACTTGTTGCAACGCGAGTGTAGTACACATATTTTGTCATGTCACTTTGAAGGGTTTAAGAGATACACTGAAAAATAATTTGAGGTGTCTACTTGATAAATAAGTCAGTTGAGGTGTTCAAGTGACCGTTGTGGACAACTTGGAGGGACCATTTATGTATTTTGCCTTTTAAAAAATTAGGCTTTTTCAGAAAGAAATTTTCTCTATGCCACAACCCTAAGAGAACATCTTGATTTCCGCTTATTATATGGAGCAAGATCACTATCGGCAGAGGGGAATCTAACGTACCAGGGCTGGGATCAACCGAGCCCATAAAGTTTAGGTCAGATCCTATATATAGATATGAAAAAACAGTTTAAATGGCTACAAAAATCAAATTGAAATCATTACCCAAGAGGATGGGGAATGGCAACAGGCTTGGGAGCATGGGTTGTCCATTGAGGAGATACATGTTCTCATCTCGGTGGCAATGTTTTCATTTATATATTTTGCCTTGCTGTTAGACAATATTTCCTAGTGGAGCTACAAGTTTTCCTATTGAAAAGTAAGGTGCACTTCTCTAGCTAGCGTGGTACACGTAGCTTCTGCCCCTTCAGCAAAACATCTCCAAATTCCATTCACTAATAGTTTGGGTGGTTTTGGCCTCTTTATAGGTTTGAACCACATGCAGATAGTATTAGGGAGTTTCGATGTT
This sequence comes from Nicotiana benthamiana, assembly GCA_034376525.1. Lineage (NCBI taxonomy): Eukaryota > Viridiplantae > Streptophyta > Magnoliopsida > Solanales > Solanaceae > Nicotiana > Nicotiana benthamiana. The sequence continues at coordinate 114,048,851 of CM067331.1, forward strand.
AAAGTTAAACCTGGGTTCTAGACGAAATAGTTACCATAACCCATAATATCAAATAATGCGCCATTAATTCTAGAGCAGTGTACATGAAAAACAATAATCTGATGCATTTACTTATTTGTTCGAGTAACATGTTATCCATACTGTTTAATTCCAGAGGTGTTAATCCCCCAACTATACCGCTAGATATGTCTGGCTAACCTAACATATATTAACACTTCAATAGCCTAGAGTACCCCAATGCCAAAACTGTTTCTACTTAAACCTAAATCTATTGCTTAAGGAAATTATCTCAGAAGTCAATCTCAAAAAGCCTTGGTGAACAGGCTATAAGAAAAGAAGAAAAAGATGTAAGATGCAAACATGCATGCAGTCAAAATGCCAGAAAATAATGGTTGCATTTATATTTACTCATAAGTTGATCAATTGACGATTAAACAAATGGCATAGGTTCAAAGTTGACCTCTTATCTTAAACATTTGTCAGTTGGTTACCAATAGCTTAGCCTCATGCCCAATACCTCGTCTTTCTCATCCACTTCAGCTGTCACTATGTTACCATCCATGCTTCTTCAAACAACAATGCTCTTCTTCCTCTCTTCTTCACAATACTTAGTGCTATGGTTTCTATAATAGCACTACTATTTAGTTAATTTCGCCCTCTCAAATAAATGTAAAACAAGTAATCAGTTTCTTTCTAATGCTTATATGCATTTATTAAATATTTAGTGAGATTTGTTTAAAATGTGTTATTACTCTACTTTTTAAAACTTACATAATTGTTTATTATGTAATGGTAAAGTAAAAGGTTCTCCTATATGTCAAGAAATTTGAAGTCACTATCCTATAACGCAGTAACCTGAACCCATAAGCTTTAAATTATAGATCCACGTCTAACTATTGGCGCATGGAGGAAGCTCTTGAAACTTACCTCATATGCTTGACGTGTGGAAGAAGCATCTTGAAGCATAAGTGACAAGCTTGCTAAGCAAGAGTTCCCTTGCTACACCAATGTTCTTTCCATCAAATTATGTTGTGACCATTCTTATGCTCTTTTATCAAAAGCAAACGCATATAATATATATTTAAATATTTGAAAACCTATTTTCCATATAAATGTCAATGACTTATTTCTCTTTTATTCCATAACTTGTGTTTGCTCCTCCCAATTAAAAAACTCGCCCATGTCCATCAAATAGTATGCCAATATAGAACTAATTAAGTGATGCTACGTACAAACTGGATTACAATTAGGCTTCAGACTGCCGCAGAAGCGCTTTGCTAAATTAGTTAATCCTATGTGGCATAAGAACAACAAAGTGATAAAAACTAACGAACATAAAAGATTACTGAAGAAAAGAGACACAAGTATATAATACAGTTCAGCAAAAGTATGCTTACATCCACGAAGAGACAAATAATTACTATATATAGTCCATATGGCTGGAGGGAAGTGAAAGTTGCTTTGACCAAAAAGCATTTTTTTTGTTTATAGAAGACCAGAAAGCAAAAAGTAGTGATCCTTTGATTAAGCAATCGATAAGCACCAAGAGACTGAAAGACACTTCACTATTTTGTGCATCACTTAACAGATTTTTGCTACCAGAATGGAACAACCCTTTTTTCACACAATGGTACTGTGCGTGTCATACTTTTTCATTGTTCGTCTGTCTCCATGTTCTCTTTAATCATCTTGACTTTACTTACAATCCTAAATACTGAGGGTTTCTTATACCTTAGACTTTAAGGTCGCTAGAGAGTACCTACTCAAACCCGTTGCTAATTCCAACAATCCTGGAAAGGTCGTTCACCCTTCTTCTTTTTCTGAAGAAGCAGAAGAAGGTAGCAGATTTCACATATGTTAAAGAGTAGTTATCAACACAATCTTTGTGCTGAGAGAGACAAGCATAGTTACAAGACTCCCAAAAAGATAAAACCAAAAAGCTAGTCTTGTGACAGTTACAAGGACCCAATGAAATCAACTAAAGATTCTACATCTTGTACTAAAGCTTCTTTACACCAGAACTGAAACAAAAATGTATAATTCATCTTGATCTTTTTGTTCAGAATTTGTTGAGTCTTCAAAACATCTAGGTTCATTTTCCTCCAACCTTACTGTTAAGAAAATAGACTTTCGGTCTAACTCAGTCCAAAAGTTAGCTCATGAGGTGAGGGTTGCACAAGACTATATGAAGAGACAACAATTCATTCCCTCAACAATGTGGGACAACTTAACGCACCCTACCACACGACGAGGCCTAGTTAATTGGAGCGTGGACAACATAGCATAGGGGGCCCAACATTTCGGTAAAAAAAAAATGGCTCTGATACCATGTTAAGAAAATGGACCTTTTTTTCTTTGATAAGGTAAAGTTTTATTGATAAAAGTACCAAGGTGGTAAAGAAAGTTACATAAAAGGACCGGACAACATTTACAGAAAACTTCCAATTACATCTTTCATAGCAAATCCAAAAATTCCATATACTGATCCATGAACGCCTCTTACACCAAAAAACCAAGTTATGTAGACAAGAGTTTTTTATTCTAGAAATCTGATTTCTTCTATTTTCAAAACAAAAATTGTTCCTCTCACTCCAGATGGTCCAAAATATGCATAACGGGATCGTTCTCCAAATCTGCCTCATCTCCTTTCTTATCTTCCGTCCTTGCCCGTTAGCGAGTAGATTTCTTGTGCTTGAGGGCATAACCCAAGTAACTCCATAGAGGTTCAGGAATAGCTCCCAGTATTGCTTTCCAATTTCACAATGAATGAACAGAATGGTGACTGATTCCAGATCTTCTTCACACAGATAGCACCTATTGCTTAAATTGAAACCTCTTTTCTGCAGATTATCTTGAGTTAAGCAGGCCTCTCTGATAACTAACCATCCAAAGCAGGATACTTTAACAGGTGCCTTTGTACTCCATAGCATGGCCAGTAGATACATAATGGTCTGCTTGTTTCTGAAGAAGTTTATAGCCACTTTTGACTTAATACTTCATGTCTGGGCTTGCTATCCAAACCATGGTGTCCTCCTTATTTTCCTCAATCACAACTGTGTCCATTAACTGAAAAAATTGACAAACTTCTTCCATCTCCCAATCATTAAAACCTCTTTTGGAATTCATCTTCCAGCCATTGGAAGAATAATGCTCGGCCACACTACCTTCTTTATTAAGAGAGCAGTTGTATAAAGACGGAAACCTGTCTTTCAATCTCACATCCCCCATCCATACTTCAGTCCAAACAACAACAACATCAACCCAGTATAGTTCCACTAGTGAGGGTTTGGGGAGGGTAGTGTGTAAGCAGACCTTACCCCTATCATGGGTAGAGAGGTTGTTTCCAAATAGACCCTCTTGGGATGACTCGAACTCACAACCTCTTGGTTGGAAGTGGAGGTTGCTTACCATACTTTAGTCCAGAATCTCATTTTTGCTCCATTCCCCAATTTCAATTTAGTATGTTGCTGAAATTCACTCTACAGTTTACTCATATTGCTCCAGATGCTCCCTTTTGAGGAAGTAATGATAACTGGAGGGCTCCATACTTCCTTCTTCTCATACTTGACATTTATAAGATTCTTCCATATGGTCTCTTTTCCATCATTATATCTCCATAACCATTTATAAAGCAAGCTTTTATTATGGAATCTCAAGTTTCTGACTCCCAGTCCACCTCCTTTCTTAGCTGTCATCACCTTTTGCCATTTGACCAGATGTAGCTTCCTTTTTTCCGCACTACCTTCCCACATAAATTTGCTCCTTATAGTATTCCATCCAATACATCAAATAAGTTGGAATCTCACCCAATATACTACAAACCAAGGTGAGTTTGCCTCCAAGGGATAAGTATTGCTTTTTCCATGGAGTCAACTTTTTGCAACATCTATCAACTACCCCCTGCCAGATCCTTTGATCATTTTTCCTAGCACCCAAAGGAAGCCCCAAATAAGTTGTTGGTAACTGCTCCACTTCACAGCCCATTAACTCTGCATTAATGCTAAACATGCTACTCTTTGCATGTCACACTTTTAAAACCTGTTTCTGCTTCAAAGACTAGTAGGACCCCTCTGAGATAAAGGATGTGTTCTTCTTTAGCTTCACAAATCAGTAAGGTATCGTCTGCATATAAAACATGCGAAATGACACAACTTGCCTCACCCCTTCTTTCAATACTCAAGCCTTTAATCCACCCTAATGTTCAGATTTCTTTAGCATCTTACTGAAAATCTCCATAACCAAAACAAATAAATATGGGGACAAAGGGTCCCCCTGCCTTAGCCCCATAGCAATATTAAAGAAACGTTGAGGGCTTCCATTAATAAGTCTAAAAATCTTACGGAAGAGATGCAATATTCTATCCATTTTATCCATTTCTCACCAAAATTCATCTGTCTCATGATATCCAATAGACATGTCCAATTGATATGATCATATGCATTTTCTAGGTCTAATTTACAAAGTACTCCTTGCTTTTTATTTCTGATCAAATACTCCACACACTCATTTGCAACAATAGAAGAATCAATTATTTGCCTCCCCTTTATAAAAGCATTCTGATTGAGAGATCAAATTTCCTGTCACTACCTTGATCCTTTCTGCCAGTAATTTAGCAATTATCTTATATAGACTTCCCAGGAGGCTAATTGGCCTGTAGTATTTTATTTCCACAACATCTTTCTTTTTTGGTATCAAGGCAACAAATGTAGCATTAAAGCTCTTGGTAAAATTACCTTCTTGAAAAAAACAAATTTACAGTACTCCACACATCATTTTTAATGTACTCCAACACTTCTGAAAGAAGTGGAGATTAAAACCATCGGGACCTGGAGCTTTGTCTCCCTTAAAAAGCTTTATAACCCTTTCCACTTCTTCCATTGTAACAAGTCTTTTTATCCATTCTTTCTCCTCCTCTGTCAGCTTGCTTAGATCGTCTTTCAACCATTTTGGCCTCCAAACTTCCGGTTCTCTGAACAAACTTTTGCAAAATCCCAAAATATGTTCCTTTATCAATTTATCATCTTCAGTCAATTCACCCTCTATAACAATCTTGTCAATGCGATTGTACCTTTTATGAGCATTTGCCTGTTTATGAAAGAAACTGGTATTTCTATCTCCATGCTCAATCCATAAACATTCGAACTTTTGTCTCATCCTCTACTTTGGCAATATTTTCTAACTCACTTTGGATAGCACATCTTTCGGCCTCAACTTGATCAGAACTTTGGTTCAAGTTTTCTCTTTGATCCAAGACTTCTATTTTTTCCAAAGCCTTAATTTTCCTTTCTGCCAGATTGCCAAAGACCTCTCTATTCCACTTTTTCAAGTCTTCCTTCATCAGTGTCAGCTTTTTAGCATGATTCATCAGCTTTGCCAAGTACATTGTATGAGTTCCACCAATTATCAACCAAATCACTGAAATCTTTATGTTCAAACCACATATCCTCGAATTTAAAGTAACCCTTTCCCTTACTCCAATCCCCACATTCTAGCAAAATAGAACAAAGGTCTGAAATAACTCTGGGTAACACTCTTTGTTTTAGGAGTTTAAATTGCTCATCCCGGCTTTCATTAAACAGGAATCTGTCTATTCTAGAAGCACATGTACTATTTACCCTCCTAAACCAAATGTATGAGCCACCGTGAAGTGGGGGATCATGTAAAGATAATTCATCAATGAATCTAGAGAATTCCTTCATACCTCTAGTGTTTCTTGCAATCCCTTTCTTTTCTGCTTCGAACCTGACCACATTAAAATCTCCACCAATAACCCATGGCTGTGAAATCAAGCCATAAATTGCAGCCATCTCTTTCCACAAACTCCTTCTTATCTTCGGTCACAAGGTGCATATACCCATGTGAATGCGCATTGAAAGCCGGTATTTTCCTCCTCCATATTAACAGAATGTTGTCCCAGATATTTCTCATTGCATTTTCATCTCCTTTTGTCCCAATACACCACGATTTCTCTACTATTTCCTTGAGCCCCCAATTCAACCCATTCACTCCATCTAGACCCCCCAACTTGTTTAATATCCTCCTGAGTTAGACCAGTTATCTTTGTTTCAGAGACAAACAATGTCTGCATTCCAATTTCTTAAAAGCAAATCTACCAAACTTCTTTTCTTTTTGTCATTCATTCCCCTAATATTCCAACATATAATTCTCAACTTCATTAAAACTTAGCCAACGCCCTCCTAGCCAACTTCATTAAGAAAATAGACTTTAGGTGTAACTCAACCTCAAAAGTTAGTTTATGAGGTGAGAGTTGCACAAGATAATATAAGGAGACAATAGCTCATTTCCTCAACCAATGTGGGACAACTAAACACTTACACTACTATAAGAAAGTATAGATGTCATCAAATAAGCGGATAACCAAACTCCACTTACACTCATTCCTTCTTTGAGCTTTGGTCCTAGATCTGAAACGTTAGAAAGGACCAGTATATAACAATCTTTTATTTCTTTTTCTTCTCTGAACCGCTTTCTTGTCTCCGGCCCCATGATAAACAAGGTGGACGTCTTTACTTTCACCATTTCTTTTATGGGACAGGGTATCACATATTATTTTTCCTCTTATTCCTTCCCGCTTAATATTTTCACCAACTCAAATAAAGCATCAGCTCAGAGCAAAAGAAAAGGAAAAAAAAAAAAAGAAGGGGGGGGGGGGGGGGGGGGGGGGAGTGTGAGGACAGTGTATGTACCAACACAAGTCTATCTACTATGGATCATCATAACAAAACCAAAAATGAAAAACGCAACAGTAGCGCCAAATACTTAAGTCCCCTTTAACCAGTAAATTTGAGTGATCTTATAAGACAGTGAATTACAAAAAACAATAAATAAAACCTTAAAGTAAGTAATAGCAAGTTAAAATGAGCAACAGAACAGAATTGAATGGAGAGATCAAGATTACATACAGTGATAGTAACATGAGAGCCTTCAGCCACTGGAATATCTGTCCTTCCAGCTACGTCCAGCTGAATCATTAAGATCCCAAATCAATAACCATGATTATAGCTACAGTTAAAAACATAGCATACACCACTACACGATAGCCAAACCATGGAGCAAATCCTAGTCAAATGTCCTTAAGCTTTTATAATTTATACTTACAACAAAAAGAATAAAAGGCAGAGAAGCTGTAAAAATTATCCAATAAGTCATGAGTCTAGATAAATGGGAAGTTTACCAGATGTAAAGCATTTCTAGTAGCTAGAGATGTGTAGACATTTCCATATATAGTAGTAAGCCCGATCACCTCGATTTCAGGAGATTGCAATGCCACAAATATCGCCATCGCATCATCTGATCATATTCATTCATAATAGCTCTAAATTAACCACAATACATTGGAAAAATCAATCTTGGAAAGCTTAGGTCTTTCTATAATTAAAAACAATTTAACTCTAAGTCAAACACTGTGGTTTCTAAACGTCCAGAGAAAACGAAACCCAGATAAATCTTGGAAAATTCCATTATAGTAAAGTAAAAATATTGGGATTTTCTTGAGGTATAGTTTTTGACATATGATATGTGTGTGAATAGAGGAAAGGGATACCAATGCCAGGATCAGTGTCAATGATGATCTTCTTGGGTTCTGTTGCCATTGACACAAATGAATCTGAAAATTGAAAGTTAATAGGATTGGGGATTGGACACCGCAATCCTATGAAGAGCAAACTAAAGATTGACGTTCCACCGCAATTCCCAGGTACGATGAATTTTAATTACTACGAGCTCTTAAAATCATTTAGATAGTCTGTCATTGTTTGATTTGACTCAATAATGGCACACTTCAATTAAATATAATCCGTTGGGCAGAGTTGGGAGATTTTGGTTTAGTCTAGAGTTGGGAGTCACGCTTGCATAAGGGTTAGATCCTTTTTGTGGAAAGAAATTTTGCACTTCTATTGGTATTTGGCCTGTTTCCTTTTCTTGGGTGAATTGTTGTTAAAGATGAAATGGAATTGGTGATAATTTCCAAGGATGTTTGGTGCGGGAACTGAGTTACAATAACAATAAATTTAGTGTAGTCCCAAAAATAGAGCACGGGAGTGTTAGACTTTGATAAAGTTTGATCGATAAGCGGTGCGACAGTAGCAAGGATTTTGGCGTGACGGCCTTGTCATTGGCCTATGTGCGAGGAAAAATTAACATGTAAGACAATGCAGGTGTTGTCCATGGTAACAAACTGTTGTAAGGGCAAGTGTGACGGACAACACTTCTAATTGAGGGCTATGGTGTGACGGACTACACCAAAACAAGTGTGGGCCGCGTGCAAGCAAAGGCCAAGACCTTGACAGAACTAAGCGGGCTGGACGGAAGCTTGACAGAGCAAAATGGGAGAGACCTAAGCATTAAGTGAGGCATCTTAATGCCAAAGTAGCGGCATTAGCAATGTGATGTTGTCATGACTTAGGTGAGCGGGCTGGCACCTAAGTTACTTGTGGGCAAACGACTTAGCAAAGGGAATGGCATTAAGGCTTGGTGACTTGAGGCTAAAATCATATTGACATTGACAAAAGGCAGACTTGATCAAGTAGGGGCGACTTGACAAAGACAACCAACTGTGGAAACGGACGGGCGCACGGCAAAGTCATGGGCGACGAGCTATAGCGATGGCATTGAGCGGAAGTAGTGTCAAAGGCCAAGGCTGGGCGCAAAGCCAAACTTGGGCGTGAAGTAGCTGGCCAAGAAACGCGCACATGTAGCGCACATGGAGTGGTTTTCAAGTGTGATGTGCACATGCTATGCAATTGGGTGGTTACAACTGCCATGTCCAAGAGTTGCTGATTATAAGGCTGATTCTTTGTACATTTTAAGGCATGTTCTAGCATGTCCTACATGTTTTTTATCATGGGGATCATGTCCTATCAGTTGGGGGATGTCAATTGAAAATAGAAAACAGTTTTGGGCTTGACTACACTATATATATATATATGTGTGTGTGTTAGCAGCCTTAAAAAGGAGCTAAGTACCTAGGGAGGGAAATAGTCTATTAAATAGGCATAGGGTTGTCTATATTAAGGCTTGAGCATGGAAAAATATGTGTCATTGCCTTGCCAAACGAGTGGGCATCACGAGCGGCCTTAGGCGGGGGCTTTTATAAGGCAGATTCGTGCAAGTTTCTGCTATTTTTGTGAGTTGGTGCCTGAAAGGGTGGTAGCACCTTACCAAACTCGGAAATTTTCTTTGTAATTGATTTTATAAAAGGTTTGGATAAGGTTCCCGTAAATCTGCTTGTGTCCTTCTATATTTTCGTTGCCTTGAATTTATTCTAAGTGTTAAACCTCGAATGCGGAAGAAAATCGGGCAAGGCTGAACTCAAGTGGGGACTTGACTGCCGCACAATGGACAGTGTTTCGACCGACATAAAACTCCCCCCTGACAACTGGTATCAAGGCAGGCCAGGTTCGTAACGAGGTGGAGATGGGCATGAACAAGACTGCAAGACAAGGGATCAATCTGCTTGTTCGTGGAAGGGACTGTCTTGGCTTAGAAATTCAGAAAAGGCAAGAAAGGCAGTGATGCAGAAAATTTCGAGTTTGTGGGTGCCAAATATCAGTGGGGATTCTTTCAAGTCAGTCAGTTGGCATGCTGGATTTGCTGTGGGAATGATGGACAAGAAATGCAATGAGAAAACAAAAACATTGCACTTGAGGGCAAGTACAACGTAATTCTCAATATGGTGTTGAACTTGTGATGTCTTTGCAAATGGCAACGTGTTTTGTGATCTATTCAACGAAGGTGTCGAATTCAACTGGTTGGGGTGGTTTGTTAGACCCTTGATAAAATTGATCGGTAAATGGCACGGCAGTGGCGGCGATTTTGGCATGATGGGCTTGCCATTAGCCTATGTGCGGGGGAAAATCAACATGCAAGACAATGCAGGTGTTGTCGATGACAACAAACTGTTGCAAGGGCATGTGTGACGGACTACACTTCTAATTGAGGGCTATGGTGTAACGGACTATACCGAAACAAGTGTGGGCTACGTGTAAGCAAAGGCCAAGACCTTGACGGAACTAGGCGGGCTGGACGGAAGCTTGACAAAGTAAAACAGGAAAGACCTAGGCATTAAAGTGAGCTAGCTTAATGCCAAGGCATTGGCATTGGCAATATGATGTTGCCATGACTTAGGTGAGCGGGTTGTCTCCTAAGTTACTTGTGGACAAACAACTTAGCAAAGGGAAGGGCATCAAGGCTTGGTAACTTGAGGCTAAAATCATATTGACATTGGCAAAAGGCAGACTTGATCAAGTAGGGGCGACTTGACAAAGACAACCAACTGTGGCAACAGACGGGCGCACAGCAGAGTCATGGGCGACGAGTTGTGGCGATGGCATTAAGCGGAATCAGTGTCAAAGGCCAAGGCTGGGCGCAAATCCAACCTTGGGCGTGAAGTAGCTGGCCAAGAAACGCGCACATGTAGCGCACATGGAGTGGTTTTCAAGTGTGTTGTGCACATGCTATGCAATTGGGTGGTTACAACTGCCATGTACAAGAGTTGCTGATTATAAGGCTGATTCTTTGCACGTTTTAAGGCATGTTCTAGCATGTTCTACATGTTTTTTATCATGGGGATCATGTCCTATCAGTTGAGGGATGTTAACTGAAAATAGAAAACAGTTTTGGGCTTGACTACACTATATATATATATATATATATATATATATATATATATATATATATATATATATATGTGTGTGTGTGTGTGTGTGTGTGTGTGTGTGTGTGTGTGTGTGTGTGTGTGTGTTAGCAGCCTTAAAAAGGGGCTAAGTACCTAGGGAGGGAAATAGTCTATTAAATAGGCATAGGGTTGTCTATATTAAGGCTTGAGCATGGAAAAATATGTGTCATTGCCTTGCCAAACGAGTGGGCATCACGAGAGGCCTTAGGCGGGGGCTTTTATAGGGAAGATTCGTGCATGTGTCGGCTATTTTTTTGAGTTGGTGCCTGCCAAGGGTGGAAGCACCTTGCCAAACTTGGAAATTTCCTTTGTAATTGATTTTATAAAAGGTTGGGAAAGGGTTCCCGTAAATCTTCTTGTGTCCTTCTATATTTTCATTGCCTTAAATTTATTCTAAGTGTTAAACCTCAAATGCGAAAGAAAATCGGGCAAGGATGAAGTCAAGTGGGGACTTGACTGCCGCATAATGAAAAGTGTTTCGATGGACAGAAAACGCCCCCGTGATAGGGAGGGTAGTGTACGTGGACCTTACTAGTACCTTTAAAAGGAGAAAGGTTGTTTTCGGTATACCCTCAACTGAGGGGAAAAAAGGAAAAGGGCAACAACAAGCAAACCAATCTCAAAACCAAAGTAAAAATACAAAACTAACACTAAGTAATGCATGCATAACCGAAACAAAGCAGCAATAAGAAATAACAACATTCTAGGATAAAAGAAGAACCCCCCGAATGCGAAGAGATGTATCAAAGCTACTGTGACAAACAAGGACAACAATGGCCTACCTTTATTCTCGATCTCCACACCTTCTTATTTATGGTCATGTCCTCAGTCAGGAGCAACGCCATATCTCGCGTAATTACTTCACCCCAGTAATTCTTTGGCCTGCCTCTACCTCTCCATTGGCCCTCCAACGCCAACCTCTCACACCTCCTCACTGGAGCATCAGTCTCGAACCATCTAAGTCTCGCCTCCCGCATCTTATCCTCCACAAGGGACACGCCGACCTTGTCCCGGATAACTTCATTTCTAATTCTATCCAACCTGATATGCCCACACATCCATCTCAACGTCCTCATTTCAGCCACATTCATCATCTATTTAGAAACTAAGTTACGGTTAAATATTCGTATATAATAATAGTATTTTCCTATAAAAGTTAAATTTTTCTCGAAATTGATTTTTATGTTATATTTTATCTTTCTATAATAGTTTTAACTTATAATAGCACCATTCATCTTTTTTACTGTACGCTCTTGTAAAATTACCCCTTTATAACAACTATAGATAATCTTTAAGACTAACGATAGTAAATCTAGAGATTTTGACCAAATATTTCGAAAATATAATGCATCACTTATGATAAACAATATTATGTTTGTACTTACTTCTATAATTGAAAATTCTTAGTATATTTTCATTTTGTTGTGCATAACGTCTAATATTTGAATACCAGCACATGCCTTTTCAATGGAGAAAGTTTTTCATTCTGCATAATATTTACGATTTGAAGATCTGCAGATAGCCTTTTTTATTAGACGAAGTATTCGTCGTGCATAAGTTTAATATTTGAAGTATAATCACTAAAGTTTAAGTTTTTCATTGGACTCAAAATTTCTTGTAATATATAAACGCATTTATGTGAGGCATATTGATTTCTTCATTAGCATAATTCATGTCACATGGTGTTTAAATGTCAAGCTACTCCTTTGTACCAAACAAAGATAATATTCATATCGTTTATACATAACATTAAAAAATAAATAATTTTTTTTGGATATTTGTCTATAACAACCAAATGATTTTTAAACATCAGCTAATATAGGTGCATAATAGTCTATCACTACAACAAAAAATAGTAAAATAAATAAAGTTATTATAGAGAGATTTAATTGTATATCCGAATAAAAATGCTACGATTATAATGTGGGATTAAATAATAACAAACTTATTTCATGGAAATATCTTTTTTATAATCGCAACCAACATCATTAAAGTAAAATTTAGGATTCATATATAATGCTTTTAAAATACTTTCTCAACTCATACATAGTAATCAAATGCTAAATTATACTTCATAAATAAGTTCAAAGTAGTGGGGATTATCTCCAGAAGCAAATTGTCACGATCCAAAATCCCAACCTGTCGTAATGGCGCCTAACACACTTGATAGACACGCTGACAATCACATAGCAGCTAAACATTTGAATAAAACATGTTTTAATAAACTCAACAGCGGAACATCTCATAAATATCTCAAACAAATAACTAAAGCGCTACTGCAATCACCCTAAAATCTCGTGTCAAGGAGTACATGAGCACTACTAAGTATCAACATGACCACAACGCCAGTACAACTGTCTGAGTAATAGAACAGAACTGAAGAAAATAAAAGAAAGGAGAGTCAAGATCTGTGGACGTCATACCAGCTACCTCAAAGTCTCCGAGCATGTACTAGCATGGATCTAGCAATCACCTCGTCCAAATGTACCTGGATTTGCACACGCAGAGTGTAGTATGACTACAACCGACCCTATGTACTCAATAAGTAGGGCTGAAAGCAGTGACAAGCTCAAAAGGACACAATCAAAACCAATATAATGATAGCACAAGTATAATAGCTACAATGACAACAAATACTCAGAGAAATTTCCCAATCAGCTTGTTCATAGTATAGATAATTAGACATGTTTTCAAGTTCTCAATTAAAGACCAACACTAATAAGAACATGTAAAAGTATAGCTAGCATAAGAAATGGTAAATCTTTATGGCTACATGTCAAATATGCATGCCAAATGTATGATTTCACAGTAATACCTAGGTATTCACGCTCTCAAAGTACTCAATCTGTCTACCAAAGACCCACACAATCACTCAGCACTATATGGGTGTCTAGCACCAATGCCCTTCACCGAAGCACGTGTATAAATATATCATTATGCTTACACTCGCTACTGATAAAACAGACTTCGGGGGGCGAATCCTGCCCAAGTGCTAATGTAAAGCCTATAAGGCCTATTACAGTGTGCAACCCGATCCACAATAATAAATAAGCCGATAAACTATAAATGATCCATGCCTAAGCAATAAAAGATCAACCATCATCTCCAATACCCTAATAGTCACTAAACACGACCAATACACACAATCCACAATAATAGAATCACCCATCGGCATAGATACATGAACAAGCATAACTAAATAATCACAGGGCATATCTAAATAATGAGCAGAGTACAATAGTGTATATGAATAAATAGAACTAGGGTCAAATAATATGGAAGCATCCCTGTGGCACACTGAAACAATACTTGTAATCACTACGTCTAAGGAAACTGCCTCTGTCTTGGCGAGAAAAGCATAGCATCAAGCCTGACCACCACCTAGTCTACCTCCCCCTCTAGGGCGACCTCGAACTACCGAATCCCACCCAAAATGGCTGAGCGGGTGGTGAAGTAATTAGTGCAGAACTCATAGCATAACTTCTCTGCTGACCTAGGACTCCGATAAGATGGGGGAAATACATCCTCACATGCTCCAACTATCCACACTCGAAGCAACCTCGATCCAAAGATGGTGGCGGGGACTAAACCGGATCCCGAGAACCAGAATATCCACTAAAAGAACATAGTACAGACGAACCCTAAACTGATAGAGCACGGGATTAACTTTAAGCTAGGAGAGCACTGAAAGATGACTGGCCTAGACTAGCAATGTATGAACCATGACTAGCTGATGTACCACGATGAACTGGATGATCCATATGAGCGGGTGTATGAATTACCTCGGCTGTGATTTGACTGACCTCCATATGAGGCAACACTAGAACTACCTGAAAAATGGGGCCTCTTTCTCTCTAGCTTGTCATGCTCTAGCATGCTAACCAACTCCAAACGCCTAGCAATATCGACCAGCTGCTAAAACCTAATGTCTATCTCAGCCTCTCAAGCCAAACTGAAGAATAAGCCATAGCTGAGGACGCCAATAAACCTTATAATCCCCCCCCCCTCTCTCTATAGGAACCTACCATACTTCATGACGAGCCAGATAGGCAACCTCATATCATAATGAGTTATTGTCATACCCTCTTAATGTAGCTGCTCAAATTGCCTACGCAACTCTTCTATGCGAGCATGAGGAACAAACTTTTTAAAAGACAACTGAGAACTCATGCCACGTAAGTGGTGCAGCGCCGACTGGCCGCTCAACTCATAGGCATCCAACCATCTGTAGGCTGCCTCTAGCAGCTGACATGTAGAGAATACAACCCCATTGGTCTCCAAGTTACCCGCTGTGTGAAGGATCTGCTGGCACCTATCTATAAAATCATGAGCATACTTTGACTCTGTCCTACTAAATTTTGAAGGCTTGAGCCTCCTAAATCGCTCTAGTCTCTTCTGCTCTTCATCACTCATCGGAGGGCCAACCTTGGCCTGAACACAGCAACCGATTTGGCTGGTAGTACCCTAGGTGTCTGGAGTCCCTGGGCTACCTTCTCTATAGTACGGGTGGCGGGAGTATGAGCATCCCCCTAGCCTGTGAAGTGGCTAGTGCAGCTGGAACTGAGACTGCCTGACCAGGCTTGTGCAAACCGTAGAAATATGGGCTTAGTCTTGCATAAAGCTTGAGATCACAACGAACATCTGGTGCCTGAGATGGTCTCGCCGGATCAACAACATGTGGTATATGCTCCTCAACTGGACCAATTGGTGGCTCCATAGGTGTTTCTCTACCTGTAGCACGAGCCACACCTAGGCCTCTGCCATGGCCCCGGCCTATCGTGGCCCTAGTTGGTGGTACTGGTGGCTGCTGCATGATCTGGGCATACGTATCCTCACCATCTATGAGAGAATAGAAGAGTTAAAGTTCAAATTTCGGAATTAACAAATCCGCACAACAATAATACAAAAAAGTGAAGTTTTCTAACGATTCGGTAGCCTATGGAATCACCCACACAACCCGTACGCAATCACTCAGCACTGTATGGGTGTATGGCATCAACGCCTTTCATTGAAGCACGTGTATATATATAATCATTGAGCTTACTTTCACTACTAGTATATCAGACTCCGGACAGGCGAATCCTGCCCAAGCGCTAATATATAGCCTAGAAAGCCTGCTGCTGCATGCAATCACATCCACAATAATAAATAAGCCAACAAAGCATGTTGCGACATACAGCTTGTGTTACAATAACACTCACAACTCCACTCTCAGGACCACCTCAGTTACCAATCCGCCATTTGTGAGAGAATAGAAGAGTAAAAGTTTAGATTTTGAAATTAACAAATCCGCATGACAAGAATACAAGAAAGTGAAGCTTCCTAACGGTTCTGTAGCCTCTGGAAAATAAGCACAGATGTTTCTATACCAATTTGTAAGACTCTACTGAACCTGCTCATGACTCGTGAGACTTAAGTAGCCTAGTGCTCTGATACCAACTAGTCAGGACCCAAAATCCCAAGCTATTGTAATGACTCCTAACACACTTTCTAGGCAAGCCGACAATCACATAACAACTGAACATTTGAATAAAATATGTTTTAAGAAACTAAACAGTGAAAACACTCATTAATATCTAAAATAAATAACTAAAATGCAACTATAACCACTATAAAATATGGTGTCAACGAGTACATGAGCACTACTAAGTATCAACATAACCAAAACTCTAGTACAATTGTCTTAGTAATAGAACGGTGCCGAAGAAATTAAAAGAAAGAACATTCAAGGTCTTTGGGCATCATAGCAGCTACCTCAAAGTTTTTGAGTAGGGATTAACACGGATCTATCAATCACCACGTCCAGTGTACTTAGATCTACACATGAAATTCAAAATGTAGTAGGAGTACAACCTACCCCATGTACTCAATAAGTAACAGAAATAACCTTGAGCTGAAACTAGTGATGAGTTGAAAAGGACACAATCAAAACCAATATAATGACAACACTAGTATAATAGCTACAATGACAATAAGTACTTAGAAAAGTTTCCAAATCAGCTCGTTCATAGTATAGAAATTTGGACATGCTTTCAAGTTCTCAATTAAAGACCAAAAATAATAAAAACATGTCAAGTATAGCTAGCATGAGGAATGGTAAATCTCTATACCTACATGCCAAGTATACATGTCAAATGTATGATTTCACGGTGAAACCTAGGTACTCACACTCTCAGAGTACTTAATCTATCTACAAATTCCCACACAATCCACACACAATCACTCAGCACTATACATGTGTTTGGCATCAATGCCCTTCCCCGAAGCACGTGTATATATATCACTGTGCTTGTGCTCACTACTAGTATGTCACACTTTGGACGCACGAATCCTGCCCAAGCACTAATATAAAGCCTATAAGGCCTGCTGCAGCATGCAACTTGATCTAGAATAATAAATAAGACAATAAATCCTGTTGCGTCATGCAAACTGCTCCATAATAACACTCACAGCCATATCTCAAGCCCACCTCAGTTATATATCTCTCAAATCTCAAAGGCTCAGAAATATCATACCATTCTGCCCAAAAAATAATAACATGTGATGTGACAATGAATGATGACAAAGATTAAGATATGATATGCAAATGAAGAATCATGTCTAAGTATATAATTACAATTAAAGCAGATAACTCAAAACATCATAATTAACCTCATTAATTCTCAACCAAATAAGCACATCGCCTAAACATGATTTCTAACATGAATCGGATCTCAATTACTCTAACACAAAAGGGGTTACACAGATAAAACAAGACTTGATAGTACCACAATTCAAGAATCAACCTGGATCATATTATCACAGTGCACACCCACATGCTCGTTACGTAGCATGTTCATCACTCCAACACAACACAAATAACACATTTTATAGGGATAAATTACCTCAAAGCTCGCAACTCAAAGCTCCAACAAGCCCTTGCCACGCGAATCGGCCCGTGAGCGACTTGAATCTCGCCAAAGTAGCTTAATCATCAATAATAGTTATAGGAAACAATCCTAAAAGATAAAGCTAAGGTCTTTAACCAAAATCAAAAATTCAACCTCGGACCCACACCTCGAAACCCGATAAAATTCATAAAATCTGAACACCCATTCAATAATGAGTTCATACAAAAATCATAGTATTCCAACCATAAATTTACCCCAACTCCCCAAATCTCACTTTCCAATACATAGTCCAAAATTATCAAAAATTTCACCTCAAATCTAGGTGTAAAAATCAATGGTAAACATTATGTATCGATAAAAGTGATGAATTTTCACTTACTCTTATATTATAGGCCAAAACTATCTCAAAAAGTGCACCTCTTCGAGCTCCACAAGTCTAAAATGAGAGAAAATCACGACATTTGTCGTTTCAAAATTTTGCCTAGAATATCGCACATGTGCCCCATTTTCTGCTTCTGTGGTCAAGGGTTCTGCCTATGCAAAATTCACTTAAGGCCCGACCAAGCGCACTTGCGACCCTTCATGCGCACCTATGGAATCGCTTCACTGGTCATTTCTTCACTCCTGCACATTCTCGCCTATGGAGAACCTCCATTTCACCGACTCCGGCCTCTTCTGACCAAATACGCTTCTTCGCCTAGTTACCCCCCACATACGAGCTTGTAGGTGCAGAATATTTCCTCGCACCTGCTCATCCAACCTACTTCATCGAAAACCATTTCGGCGACCCAAGGCCGCTTATGCGGTCTCGCACCTGGGCCAAATCCACGCAGGTGCGATCACACCAGAAGCCTAAAGCCTCATCAATCCTTAAGTCCAAGACTCAATCTGATTTCAATCTGAATCCTACCTGAGGCCCCGAGATCCCATTTAAACATACCAACACATCCTAAAAAATAATACGAATTTACTTGAAGTCTCAATTCACATCAAATTCACGAATCATTCCTCAATTCAAGCCTATTGAAACTATGAACTTCCAACTTCCAAAATCAAATGCCGAATCATATCTAACCGACCCCGATTGACCTCAAATTTGGCAAACAATTAATAAATGACACAATGGGCCTAAACAATTCCCTGAACCAAAATCCGAGCCCGATGTTGATACCCAATTTTTTTTGTATATTTTCATATGCAAAATATCTTGAGATAGCATGTGTACGCATATATAAGTATATAAATAGTATTTTACTATTTTCCCCATAATTTTTAAGGTTTTAAACTGATTTATTTTCACTTTTCATCCATAAAAGCCCAATGATTATTTTCAAAATTATTATTTTGGTAATTTAGTTATTGGAATTTTATATTTATGCTGAAATATAGCTAACATAATGTTATAAATTTATTTAATATTTTAAAAGCTAAATTGCATATAATTGCAATATTAGCCTATTTTAAGATTTAATTGTGTTTATATACAAAATTGGGTCCAGTATTTTTAATCTAATATTTGTATATTACTAATTAATTTGGGTTTGGTCCAAAAGATATTTTACAATTTTTATAAAATAAATGAAGAAAAATGGATATTTATGTATTAGCCTATTTTTAGTTCGATTTTAGCCAGATTTGGCACCCCTAATACAACCCAATTTCAATTTCAAATCATCTGGCCCCACTCCTAAAATTACCAAACCCATAGCCCATTTAAACGACCCACCCGGCTCCTCGTTTAATCTGGGTCGTTAATCGAAATGATCAACTTTGAGGTCCTCAAGTGAAAGGAACCGGTTCTTTCTTCCTGTCATACGCTTTGAGCAGCCACTATCCATGTACCATATTTGGTTGCTCCCCTTCACTTGGACCCACAAAAGAAAATTAGGGGTTAGTCTTAGGAACCCAAACTAATTTGGGTCACTTTCTATAGCCAAAATGGTGAATCAAATTCTTTTTAGCCCAACCTAGCAGCCTATTTTTTCCTTGAAAAAATTCTTTATTCTTTTGACTAGCCCTTTCTTTTGCAATACATTCAGGTTTATAGTGACCAGTCTTACCACAGTATGTGCAAATTATGTTCTCAGGAAGTGTGAGGTACTTGCTTTTGGGATCCCACTTAGGTGAAGGGGTCCCGTAGCCAAGTCCTCTCTTATTGCTACTATGGTGTTCATGTAGCCATGAAAGTGAATCATAGGACCTATTCCATTTACAGGTTCTATCTAGCTCGTGTTTAACCTTGTTTAGATCCTCCTTAAGGACTCTTATCTTATCATCTCTTTTGTACAACTCATATTTCATTTTTCCTACATTTGCTTCTAAAGTGAGTTATGTGTTATGAGCTTTCTTTTTACCCATTCCTAATTTCAAATTAAAATTTTGAAATCTAAGCTCTAGGACAGTGGTTTCAAGTTCATGAACCCGGCTCTTTAACTCAGCATTTTTACTATCTTTTTCACTAGCCCTAAGTTCCAGATTTTGTACTTAGCTTTCAAAATCACACACTCCTTAGACAGTTGTTCCTTTTCCTTGTTTAGATCCTCGTATTCATAAATGAAATCTAGGAGTAACTCAGATAGCCTTTCTTTAGACAAAAATTTAATCTTGTCTTTGAGATGATTTATACTTACCTCAGATTCCTCATCGGATTCTCCAATTGCCATAAGTGCTTCTTCATCTCCGTCTTTACCCTCTCAGTCCTCATCTGAGCTCTCTCCCCAGGCAGCAACCATAGCCTTTGTTGATCTTTTGTGCTTCTTGAGTTGAACCTGTTCCTTTTTCTTGTTCCTTCGTTCAACTCTTTCCTTCTTCAATTCAGTTTCCCATTGAGGGCAGTTTCTAATGTGGTGACCAGTCTTCCCACACTTGTAACACCCCTCATTGGTTTGTTTTTCAGGAACCCTTGGTTTGCTATAGCTTCCACTTCTTGAAGGACCATTTCCTCTCATTAAGTACTTCTTGAATTCCTTTGTGATCATGGTCATTTTATCCTTCTCTAGATCATCACCTTCAGTGATTCTGAATGCCATGCTCCTTTCCTTCTTGGGTGCATCCATCTTCATGGTTTGCCTTCTAAGTTCATAGGATGTGAGATTTCCAATTAGCTCATCCAACTTAAGAGAGGTAATGTTCTTTTATTCCTGAATGGCGGTGATTTTGCTTTCCCAGGTGACTGGAAGAACCCTTGTCAAAATTTTTAAACTTTGTCCTCTTCAAGAATAACCCTTCCAAGAGAAATAAGTTCATTTGTCAGTGTGGTTAACCTTGTATATATCTCCTGGATGGTTTACCTTTCCTCCATGTTGAAATTCTCATATTGAGAATATAGCAGTGTTCCTCTTGATCTCTTTACTTGAGGAGTTCCTTCATGATCCACTTGTAAAGTGTCCCATATTTCCATGGCAGTGGTAAAACTTTGAATTCTACTGTATTCGTCTGGACCAAGTCAACACACATGCCATTTTTTGGCCTTAGCATTCTTTTCCCATTTTCTCAAGTCCTCAGCATTACAGTCAGCTCTTGTTTTGGCACATCTACTCCTTCAGCATTCTTCTTCATGGTAGCTAGGGGACCATCAGTGACAATGTCCCATAGCTCAATGTCTTCTCAGATGATGTGATCTCTCATTCTATTTTTCCACTAAGAGTAGTAGTGGCCATTAAAGAGTGGAGGCCTATCAGTGGATTGCCCTTCCCAATTTCCAGTGATGCGCTCATCTTGATCTGTTCCTAAGGTGTTAGCCTATTCAACGATAACCTGCTCTGATATTAATTGATGTTTTATACGTCAATACCACACAAGAGGGGGGTGATTTGTGTCGTACCCAATTTTTTCGCTTAAACTGCTTATGAAGGACCTGGTTCTTATATGTGTTCCAACTACTGCTGTTGCGGAATAATAAATAGAGAAAATAAATAACACAAAGATTTTAAGTGGAGAACACCCGGCTCAAAAGGTGAAAAAACCATGATCTACTACTCAAGAGGATTTTCCCAAACTTCCACTAAAATCACTGAGCCAAAACATCATTTACAAAACATCTTTGTAAACCTAAGGATTAACTCTAATCCCATTGTAGCAACCAGCCTCTAACTATTGTGATAACTTCAAGTTACTTCTAACTTGAATACTCAAAATTCCTATTACAATCGCTTCTAGATAAAGCTTAAAGGTACAATATCAACACCTACTACAATTGAACTAGAAATAAAGAAAGACACGTAAAACTCTTTATGGAGCTGGTTCTTCAATCTGGTTCATGTAGCTTTAGGTTTGCACACTTGAATCACATGCGAACTGCTTGAAAAGAGCCTTGCTATTTTGCTCTCAATTCACGTTTTACTTCTACATTTTTGTGCAACACTTTTAATATGAGAACATCCTGCAATTTATAGAGTTAGTAGATGAAGAAATAACTAGAGTTCTGATGCAACTCTTCCTTGGCGGAAGAGTTCTAGTTGATTTCAACTTCTAACTCTTTCCCTATCTTGGATAGTGTTCTCTTTGATTAAGGACTCCTTCTCCTTATCAATTATGCAACCTTTTTGATCAGGAGATTTTAAATACACCAAGTTAAGCTTATCTCCTTCACGTGCAACCCACATGCTCGAATCTGCCCGTTTTTGTGCACTTGAGTGATGGACCTGGTTCATCCTGAGTTCCTTTTATAGGAAATGTGCATACCTGTAAAAGAGAACAAACTTAGTTATTTATTAAGTTAGTAATCAGAGTTTGATTGAGACTCGATTGTTGATCCTCCATCAAATTTGAGTCCTAGATCAATACAAACTCCAACCATTATCCTTGATCCGGATTGTGTTCTCTTCTCATAAGGAGACTTCTTCTCCTGATCTTATATGCAATCTTTTCGATCAGTTCAGAAGATATTCAAAAGATATTGTCGCTTGATCCCTAAGACTTATCTTCTCTACGTGCATCTCATATGCATAGGTTGATAACCATTGTGTCTCATAAGATGGACCTGGTCCATCACTGAGTTCATTTGTCATTCTTCAACTCAACTTGCGCCAACAGTTACACTAAGATTCCCTAAGTTGAACTCCCTAAACTTCCCCTAATGACCTTGAAAATTACCTAAGCTACCAAGCAGACCTGGGCTTAAACGGTTGGGCCTTTGAATTGGGTCCTAAATGACTTACTGAGCCCCACAGCTGGTTCCAAAACCACAAAGGCTCATTCTGACCCGAATTTAAAGAATAACTAACAAATTTAAACACGATCGCTATAAACTAAAGTCGTGTAATTCCAATGATGGAAAGAAACACAAACATAAAGATAATGAACAAATTCAAGAAAACAAACTTAATAACTAAACATGATTTGAGTGAACTAAACCAGGCAATTAAAGGTAAAAAAAGCAATATCCAAATGACTGAATAACTAGCTTTACACAAAATCTAATAATCAACTTGCATCAATTAGGTTTGATCATGGAACTGAATTTGAAAATGCTAATTTTGTTGAATCTTGCATGCTACATCATATTTGCATGACTAGACCTCTTGTTAAGAAGATTCCCTATGAGTCACTTAAAGGGAGAAACTAAATATATCCCATCTTAGGCCATTTAGATACAAGTACTTTGTGCACA
The DNA here is from genome assembly GCA_034376525.1 of Nicotiana benthamiana. Taxonomy (NCBI): domain Eukaryota; kingdom Viridiplantae; phylum Streptophyta; class Magnoliopsida; order Solanales; family Solanaceae; genus Nicotiana; species Nicotiana benthamiana. The sequence goes on from CM067331.1 coordinate 114,072,048, forward strand.
ATAATGGCAAAGACTCCCTGTGTAAAGTTTGATTCCAGAAGTGATGAGGGAGTATTCTTGGTATTTTCTTCACATAGAAAAGCATATGAAGTGTACAACAAAAGAACTATGTGTGTAGAAGAAAGTATACATGTAGCTTTGATGAAACTAACATTCTTTCTGAGAGACAGGAACAAGAAGATGAAGCTATTGGGCTGGTAAAAGGTTTAAATGAAGTCACAGCCCAAGATGAAGCTGCACCAGAAGAAGGAACAGGTGATGGAACAGGTTCTTCCACCTCGAGAAACATGACAGGGGGAACTGACTAGAGAATAACTGATCCTCAAACCTCGAAGGAACCTGTCCATGAACCTATTCCTCAGTAACAAATCCAGGAAGGAACATCCAAAGACATTTAAACTCCTATTGCAACATCCACGAAATTGGATATAGATGAACCTGGTTCATCTATTGCTCTCCTTGTGCCTATTTCGCTGTAGGGGTTGGTTCACAGGTATTCTATAGGGGAATGATTGGTTCTCTTTTATATCTCACTACTAGTAGACCTGGCATTTTGTGTAGTATAGGTATTTGTGCTCGATTTTGGCCAAATTCAAAGGAGTCCCACTTGACTAATGTATAGAGAATATTGAGATACTTGAAAGGCACCACTGACCTTTACCTTTGGTATCCAAAAGTTAGTAGCTTTAACCTAATGGGATATGCTAAAGCTAATTATGCAGGTTTCCTAGTGGATAGGAAGAGAACATCTGGTATGGAACACTTCTTTGGTTCATGTCTTGTGTCATGAGATATTAAAAGGCAAAATTCAGTGGCCGTATCTACTGTTGAAGCTGAGTATGTTGTTGTTGCTTCATGATTGTGCTCAATTATTGTGGATCAAGCAACAGTTGATGGATGTTGGTATTGAAGTTGGTTGCATTTATATTTTTGTGATAACACTAGTGTCATTAGTATGACTAAGAATTCGATTCATCATAAGAGAACTAAGCACATAGATGTTAGACACCATTTTCTTGAGGGACAACTATGAGAAAGGCTTGATCATTGTGGAATTTTCTACTACTGACAAGCAAATTGGTGACATCTTCACAAAAGGCTTAAGTAGAGATCACTTTGAGAGGAACAAGTTGAAATTAGGGATGATGAAGATCACCTAAAAGGACCAGTTCAAGGTTAAACGAGAAAAAATGAAAAAAATAAAAAAATGTATTTGGTTAGAAAGTCTGTAAATTGTGTATAGTTCGATTAAATCTTGCTCAGTCTCATACTTTCCATAGTATACTCTTGTGCCATGTGTTAAAAAATGACTCATTAATCTCTAATGATATTTTATCTGTTTTGGCAAATTTAGACGTACACAAGAGAATTATCAGTGAAGAATCTAGTTCATCAAGATAACACGGTATGTTTTCTACACTCTGCATAATTTGAAATAACTGTATTTGGATCATGATCAGAGTCCTACCAAATACCAAACTCTTTTTGAACTTATCCGTTACAAGTGAACCAGTCCCATTAAAAGGACTCCCAATCGAATAGAGGTACCTAGATTCCAGGGATATACTGCAACGCTGAAATTTAGTTTGATTAAACTTCTAAGTGTCTGAAAAGCTGTAGTTATCCCATCAAGTTTTCCTTTGTATATTGGTCAACTTTAGTGTATTCCTTACCTTATCTCTCTCAAGCCGTCAAAAACTCCCATTCTTATTTCATTTTCCAAACACAGTCCAAATTTCTTCTCTTCCATACCCTAGCCCAGATATGTCAAACACTTTTGGAAATCCTTCATCACCACCACAAGAAACCACTTCCACACCTTCTACAACACCAATCTCTAAGAAAAGTAGAGTAAAGATAATGGCTTGTAAGATTGTTGAAGGAGAGCAGACCAAGAAAATAAATAAGCAATTGAAAGCAAGTAGGGAAGAAGAATTCCAGAAATCTGAAGATTCATTTAAGTCTACTACTAAGGGGGAATAAAGTAGGTATTCCGAAACTAAACACTTATCTTCTGATTATAAAGTTACTCCTGAGACAATTTTTGAAGTTGCTGCAAATTTAGAGAATGGATTTGTACTGGTAAGATCTATAGTATGTGTTGAGACTACAAAATCTGGAGAAGTTGGTGGTAAAAATAAAAAGGAAAAGAAAAAGAGAGCAAGGGTGCTAGGAGTACTGTGAGGGGAAAGGGTACAAAAGCAGCTGATTCTTCACCCACTCATGTTGGTCTAATAAAAGAAACTGAGGCACTGGTTTTTTGGGGAGAGGAATTTAGTGAAATAGAATAGAGCTTGAGTAAAATAGGGGGAAGTGGGTCTGGTTCAACTTGAAAAAATATAGATGAATGCGCTCCATCTAAATAGGAAACCCTCGCGGACCAACTGATAGGGTTATCAATAGCACCAAAACTAATGCCATTCCCTATGGTTTCATTCTCATAACGGTGCTTGTACATTTCAAGGTACATATGAAGAAGTGGAAGGTTATTACATGAAAGAATCATTTTGGGGTTAATACTCCGCTTGCTTGCGATTATGAAGTCAATGCCATGCTTAATGAACCTGGTTCATCTAAGAAGACACTTAACAATAGCAAAATCAGAGTCTTGGTACATGAGAGTAAGGAAAAGGATATTGAGGTACCAAGGCTGAAGACAAGATTGGCTGAGGTAGAATCTAAGAGAGATTTTCTCAAAATTGAACTTGCAAGGGAAAAGGAGAAGAATGATGGAATTTTTCAAGACATGTTGAAACTTCTCCAAGCAAATAACTCAACCCTACCTCTTCCAAGCCTTAAGACTCCTAACTTGGTTTAGATTAACCAGTGACCCAATTTAGGACGTTTGATTTCTTTTGCTCATGTTTTGTATTTTTATTTCTTCTTATGCCTTGTGGTAGAACCTTATTAATCATCAATGACATTCACTATTTTTGCTCTAACTGTTTGTTAATATTTCTTGATGGTTAAAATCTTAGCTTGATCTATGATGATTAATCCATGATCGCATTTGAAGTAGCCCCAATGTCCATGAGTAAGTTTTAAAATCTGGTTATCTCACATTTTTTATGCAACTTTTCCATGATGCCAAAAGGGGAAAAGGGTTGTGCTTTAAACAAGTGATGTTTACATTTTGAACAGTGATATTTATAACCTAATGTACCTGGTCCTTGGTGATAAGTGATAAAAAGGAAAAATGTTTCTAACATTGTGTTGATGTTGAGCTGAGTTGAAACAGGTTCTCTGATCAGTAAAAGTATAGAGTTTGTCATCATCAAAAAGGAGTAATTTGTTGGCCTAAGTTCTGTTGAAGTTTTGAAGAATGACAAATGAACTCAGTTATGGACCAAGTCCATCTTATGAGACATAGTGGTTATCAACCTATGCATATGAGATACACGTAAATAAGATAAGTCTTAGGGAACAAGCAACAATATCTTCTAAATATCTTTTAAACTTATTGAAAATATTGCATATAAGATAAGGAGAAGAAGTCTCCTTATGAGAAGAGAACACAATCCGGATCAAGGATAAGGGTTGGAGTTAGTATTGGTTTAGGACTCAAATTCGATGGAGGATCACCAATTGAGTCTTAATCAAACTCTGATTACTAACTTAATAAATAGCTAAGTCTGTTCTCTTTTACATGTATGCACACTTCTTGTAAAAGGAACTCAGGATGAACCAAGTCAATCACTCAGGTGCACAAAAATGGGCAGATTCGAGCATGTGGGTTGCACGTGAAGGAGATAAGCTTAACTTGGTGTATTTAATATCTCCTGATTGAAAAGGTTGCGTAATTGATAAGGAGAAGGAGTCCTTAATCAAAGAGAATATTATCCAATATAGGAAAGGAGCTAGAAGTTAAAATCAACTAGAACTCTTCCACCAAGGAAGAGTTGCATCAGAACTCTAGTTATTTCTTCGTCTACTAACTCTATGAATTGTTGGATGTTCTCGCATTAAAAGTGTTGCACAAAAAAACAGAAGTAAAACGTGAATTGACAGCAAAATAGCAAGGCTTTTTGCAAGCAGTTTGCATGTGATTCAAGTGTGCAAACCTGAAGCTACAAGCACCAGATTGAAGAACCAGCTCCATAAATAGTTTTATGTGTCTTTCTTTATTTCAAGTTCAATTATAGTAGGTGTTTAATATTGTACCTTTAAGCTTTATCTAGAAGCAATTGTAATAGGTATTTTGAGTATTCAAGTTAGAGTTAACTTGAAGTTGTCACAACAGTTAGAGGCTGGTTGCTACAATGAGATTAGAGTTAATCCTTATGTTTACAAAGCGGTTTTGTAAATATTGTTTTGGCTCAGTGATTTTAGTGTAAGTTTGGGAAAATCCTACTGAGTAGTAGGTTGTGGGTTTTTAACCTTTTGAGTCGGGTGTTTTCCACGTAAAATCATTGTGTTCTTTATTTTCTGTATTTATTATTATGCAACAGCAGTAGTTGGAACACATCGAAGAATCAGGTCCTTCATAAGTAGTTTAAGCGAAAAATTGGGTACCACACAGACCCCCCGCCCCTCTTGTGTGGTATTGACGTATAAAATATTATTAATTGAAATAGGAAGGTTCTAGTAGGGGTTTTAGGTGAATTTCATACTGTTAGGTAGCTAACTTGGAAAGCAAGTCAATAAATAGAGGGTATCAAAGCTAAAAGTAGAGTTCTAAAAGGGACCTAAGGGATAAAAAAATTTCTGAAGTTTTGCCCTACCCAATTGCCTATAAAGGCTTAGGTATTTGCCTTGCAAAGGGGGCTAAGAAAAAAGACTGAAAATTTTGAAAATTTCAGAATGCTAGGTAGCTAAAAAACTTAGAAAATCAGAGGCGGTTAAGCTAAAAAATCCCTATCACATTAAATTTTGATTCTGATTTTTGTCATTCAAAAACAATTCTAGTTCATTTCTTGAGAATTTGAGATGATTTGATTTTGGATTCGAAAAGGTTTTGGTTTGATTTTTGTGGAAGTTCACTGTTCCATTGATTTGGGGCTAAATTTGGTTGGTTTTGGTTTTTTTTAGTCTAGGTTGTTTGGCTGCTTGGTTTTGAAGTTGCTTTTCTAGTCTATTTGCATCATTTGCTAAGTGGAGAAACCGGTTGTTTACTGATGATTCTGCACTGATGTTTGCTTACCATAATCACCATTTTTCTCCTTCTATAATCTCTAGGTAAACCACTCAAACTTAGCATGGAATTGAGCACTGATTAGCATGTACGAAGCTTTGGAAAGTTCAAGTTGAAATTCGAATAAACATCTCATATTTCTGATGTACTTGCTATTATATGTGATTAAAATGCTTCATTTTATTTGATTTAGCTTCTGGTTTGGTTGATTGATGTTTCATATTAATAACTAGTGTGATTTAATTGCTTAAATCTAGTTTATAATTTCAGAATGTTGGGTTGTAATATGGCTCGAACTTTATGTAAATGAACGAACTACTTTAAACTTCAAATAGTACTGTTCCAGGCACGACATCTGAATTGGTTGTGTGATTTTTCTCTATGTTCTACTTTTGTTCTTAAGTTTTATAGCTAATTGGAAACTCAGGTCTTGTTGATCTTGCTAGTTTGTCCTTTTGTCAAAACTTAGATCCTCAGTTTATCATGTGATTATTAGAGGTAGGGGATGTATTTAGTCTAGAGGGTTGATCAATTAGCCCAGAAATTGTGTTTTCATGGTTATTACCTTAATTGTGCAAATAAGGTCTATTTCGTTCGAGCATGATTCAATGTTTGTTCTAGATTCACTTGAAGTAGTTTGATTGATACATTAAGCATCACATCCATTTGAGGTGTAGTAAATCAAATTGTATGCGCTTTTTATCGTTTTGGGCCAAGTAGATGGATTGGCCCAAATAGGGACTCAGGCGGTTTCGAATTGATTTGGTAAGGGCTTGGGCCCGAGATTGGGCCTGAGTTGGAATTGTTTACCTCCATTTATGTGTAGGGTGCTTGGGTCCAATGTTTTGATGAATCTTTCCTTCTCACTAATTATACTCTCCAATTGAAATGGTGGTATGCCATAAAGCGTTATGGCCCTCCAGATGTGGTTGAATTAGTCCTTTTAATATAATCAAGGTATGACAATGCCAAATAAATTTGAACAACTATAATGTCCCCATTTAATTAATCTTGTATTGATCCTTAGAATTCAAGGTGCCTGTTTAGTTGGAATTCCACGACCCTCGCAAACTCGAACACATGAAATTACCTTAGGCACGTTAGTCAAATAATGTACCTTCCTAATTACGGGTGCGCATTTATGTGACCCAAATCCAAATCTTAGCGATGTTAAAATATGTCAAAGACCACGGGTGCATTTATGCGACGTGGTTTGAGACGTGTTTTATTAGCATTGCAATCTTTCTTTAATCAATTAAATAAAAGCGGCTAAAGATAAAATTTTCACATAGGTACAAAAATATATTAAAATTAGATAATTAAGCCAAATATAGCAGTTGAGCAACCGTGCTAGAACCACAGAACTTGGGAGTGCCTAACACCTTCTCTCGCGTTAACAAAATTCCTTACCCAGATTTCTGGTTCGCAGACTGTTAAATCGAGTCAAACCTTTCTCGATTCGGGATTTAAACCGGTGACTTGGGACACCATAAATTATCCCAAGTGACGACTGTGAAATCATCTAAATAAATAAATCTCATTTCGATTGTCCTTTAATTGGAAAAACTCTATTTTCTGCGCCCTTCTGGGTTGTAGATGTTAAAAAGGAGGTGTGACACTTAGTACCGTTGTGGTATACTCATGCCCTTTCTGTACATGTTTTTCATGTGCATATCCATGTACTTTCACTCAGTCTTATCACCCTTGAGGTGAGGCGCTTTGTAGAGACTTCGAGGTATATCTGTAGCGTCCGTAGACCGAGGATTCCCTTTCTACTCTCTGTACTAGTTTAGCCCTTCTGTACTTTCCTTGTTGATAGACATTTCGAGAGTTAGAGCTTTTATGTATCTCTTAACTTGTGATTCATGGGGTACCGGATTTTGGCAGTGATAGGTTGAGATTCTTGTACTGTTATATATCAGGCAGCATCTTAAGCACTAATTTATTTTGTTATTTCTATTTTTAATTATTTTCTTTCTGCAAATTATTTCTTTTCCGTATTTTGTTAAGCTTACCTAGTCATAGAGACTATGTGCCATCACGATAGTTTACGGAGGGTGAATGGGGTTGTGAAACACTACCAGCTGTTGGTACAACACAAAAATATGTCCTAAAAAGTATTTCATGTCTATTTAGTTATCCGAAATTCCTGACCAAAATATCCTTCGGAGGGTTCTATGGCTGCACTTTATCATCTGTAATTCGCTCTTTGGTAGGTTATTATTGCGAGTGCTTTCAGTTGGAGTAGTTTTGCGGTACACATTAGCTTCTGGGGCCACACTTCAGCTTCTACGGTTGCACTAAATTTCTATGGACCACAGTTTGAAGCAGCTTCAGACTTTGTTCAATTTCATCTTCTATGATATTTTAGGCTTGTCAATGCGACTGCACTTTTTTATTTGCGAACTGCACTTCTGCCAAAAATTCCTGAAGCTCTTGATCTTTGTCTGCGGCCACATGTCATTTTATGCGGGCAACATTTACTTTTGCGGCCGCAAATGAAATTCTACGGACCACGCTATTATTGTATTTTTCCTTTTGACTGATCTTACCTAAAACATTTCCTCTTTGAGTTTGTTCTTCATTGAGTTTATATTCTCCAACATACCTGCAATTCATCCATTTTTATTATATTAGGAGACAGAAATCATTATTTTCGAATTAAAAATTAAAGTAAGAAGGTACTAATAGGTAGTAAAAATCTACACTTATCACTACAATTTGAAAAGATGCCCTAAAAAAGTGATACACGACTATTTATAGTGCTTCAAATTTCTGACAAAAATACTATTCGGAGGGTTTTGCGGCCGCACTTTAACTTTTATGGTCTGCAATTTGCTGGGTTGATGTTACGGGTGCATTCAGTTAGAGGAGTTCTGCGACCACACTTTAGCTTCTGCAGCCGCAAAGTTGCACTTCAACTTTTGCGGCTGCACATGAATTGTTGCGGGCCGCATATGAGGAGGCTTCAGACTTGTTCGGTTGCATATTTGCTAATATTTCAGGCTGTGTTAAGTGTGAATGCCCATTTTAGCATGCGGATCACACTTCTGCTGAAAATCCCTGAAGCTCTAGTTCTTCTTTTGCGGCCACATTTCATCATCTGCAGACCGCACTTGCTTTTGCGATCGCAGATGAAATTCTACAGAGCACACTTTTCTTAGTATTTTTCATCTTTGTTGAACTTGGATAGATCCTCTTCTTTTTGAATTGTTTTTCCTTATTGAGATCACATTCTCTAGTACACCTGCAATTCAACCATTTTCATTAGATTTAAAGACAAAAATTATGAAACTCGGGCTACAAACTATAGCAAGAAGGTTTTAATAAGTGGTTAAAAATCATACTTATCATAACCTATCACGACTGGAAAGTGTCGTGAGTCTCTTCCTACTGTCCCAACCCGTGTCTTGATTCCATCATACATGTCGTTAATCGCCCTAATGTATGTTATAGGTATACCTTTAACCTCAAGATATTTTCATAAAAACCTTCCTTGGGACTTTGTCCTATGTTTTTTTCTAGATTAGTGAACATCATATACAAATTCTTCTTCCCTCCCTATACTGCTCCATCAACCTCGTCACAAGATGGATGTTCTTATGTGGTTGATTGCCCCTGCATGAATTCGAACCGATTCTCGAAAATAGGCATGTTCCACCTCACTCGCATCTCCACCACCCTCTCCCAAACTTCCATAGTGCGTCTTAGCAACTTGATACCCATATAGTTGTTATAATTTTGAATATCACCCTTGTTCTTGTACAATGGAATTATCGTACTCCACCTCCATTCTTCAGGCCTTTTTGTCGTACTAAATATAACATTAAATAACCTAGTAATCCATTCCAAACCTGGTCTACTCGTATTTTTTTAAAATTGCACCAGAATCTCATATGATCCGGTCGTTTACTAGAATCTCGTATGATCCGGCCGCTTTCCTTTATTTATCTTGCGCATAGCTCCCTTAATCTCTATGAGCTTAATATGCCTACAATACCTAAAATCATGTTGACTCTCGAAGTGCTTCAAATCCCCTAACGGAATAGTCCTATCCCCTCTCTTCATTCAAGAGTAAAATTTTGTTTAATCTGATTGTATACTCTATACAAATATACGATACTTACTTAATCGATACAATTTATAAATAAACATCTAATTGCAAAACAAATGTACTTAACAAGCAAAAATTCAAGGAGAGGATGCTGTTCAATAAGTGGTGATTCTGCATTTTGGTAAACTATTTCATACACATGTAATTGTTCTGTTTGGTTTGGATTATGGACGAACATGATTATTTACGTAAAAATTTGTAAGCATATTAATTTGTATTAATCACTATTATTAGAAAAAATGTTAGCTAAGTTGCATATGTTTTCATGTAATAGCAAGCACTAATCTAATTAAAAAATAATAATTTAATTTTAAGAAATAGTTTAATCAAGCAAAATAATCCAAATCAAACAGGTTTATAAATTGGAATCTTTACCTAAGCCGTCAATGTGATTCAGTGTTTTTCTTGTCTGGCCGGTATAAATAAATTATATAATTATATATATCTTTTACCTGTATTATATATGTGCGTCTATTTAGGTTAATTCTTCTTATAAATTTTAAGACCAATACCAAACTAGAGTTTAGATATCTAAAAAGATTACGTATTATAGATAGCTATAAAAAATTTAAGTACATTTTAAAATTGAATAACCACATATTTTTCTCTTTTTCTCGTTTAGCCATTGACAATTTGATACAAGCATCAAGTTTTACTTTATTATAAACATGTAAAAATTGTTCATGTGATTAATAAACGTTAAAATTTACTCTAACACTGAACTTTGAGAAATTGATTTTAAAAATATTAAGTTAAATTATAGAATGCAATTTTGAGGAAAAAAGACCTACCTCGTACTCCAAATGAAAAGAAGAGGAAAATTCCTTTGAAAATAAGAAGAGAAAGATCTAGTGAATTCAGAACTTAAAAAAATTTCTAGTGAGAGATACTCTTGACCTCTCTCTAAAATGTTTATGAGTACACTCAATCACAATGTGTCACTATCCAAAAATCTCTGATCGTGATGGTACCTAACTCAATCCATTAGGTAAGCCAACTAATAGACAATATAACTCAACAGAGATTATAAGAAAATAAAGAATAGATAATTGAACATTTACAATTTACCCAAGACCTGGTAGTATGACTCATGAGCTTCTAAGAATTGGAATTTACAAAGCTACTACAAATAAATATACGTTCTGTTTGAATGATACATAAACAGAATAGAAAACCTAAGCTACTAAGGACAAGAAGCAACTATATTCGGAATGCGCAAACATCTTCAGGATAAGCACCCGACATCACTAGCAGAACAATTTCAGAACTCTGTACATATTGTATAGAAGTGTAGTAACAGTACAACCGACCTCATGTCCCGATAAGTATTTTGTCTAACCTCGTCGAAGTAGTGACGAGGCTTTTAGTTAAATGATGTTTATTGTTATAACATGTACATTAGATTAACAGTAAAAGCAGTTCAAATTATAACAGATAAAAGCATTGTGTACAACTCTATGAGACAGTCAACAATTATTAAAAGGAATCACAGTAGTAGATTTACAATCTTTCTTGGTATAAGAAGTATATCCATGATATCACGTCAAACGACATGGTAACACCCTTCGTACTTCTATCTATGCCCACCATATATATATATATATATGTAATTTATTTGTGACAAATAAATTATCACGGCAACACCCTTCGTGCATTCAACTCTCCCTCCCAAATGTACGAGTAATAGAGCCAATCAGATGATACAAGTATCGATAACATAAATTACAAAGTAGGAAATACGCAAGTACAACAATGAACAAGGATACACATGTGGGCAACAGTAAAAGACTAAGCTGAAAGCACGTGAGTAATAACAACAATTGCAGAACAATTAATATCAACTTCAATAACTAGCATATTGGAGACCTAAGTACAATAATAATAAATAAGACGTAAATACATAATTGTTGCAAGTTGACATGTAAGGACATGAATGTCTAACATGGTGAAAGGCTTATACTAAAGAGCAACAGAATAGATACAACATAAGTATAATTATAAAAGTAGGAAATATGCATGGTATTTGCAAGTTAAGCAAGTAGAAGGTATGAGCAACACAACAACAATTGAAATAGAGAATAATGATAGAACAATAGTAAGAAGTCACATCGGATCTATAATTATGACAATAACAGTTCAAGATAAAGACATGAACGTATAAATAAAAGACTCATATAAAACATAATGCATGCCCCTCACCATCGCCTGCACGGAAACAGCCATCGTGCCATGTCCTCAAAATAACACACAATCATAACAATATAAATATATTGACACGCATCATCATACGTGTTTTTACTCTCAAATGATATGGCACGACATCACCCTTCGTACTTTTACTCTCAATAACATGGAACAACATCACCCTTCGTGCTTTTACTTTCAAATTATATGGCGCGACAACACCCTTTGTGCTTTTACTCTAAAAAATATGGCACGGTAACACTCTTCCTCACATGATAATGAATATAAAATGGCATGACATCACCCTTTGTGCTTTACACTCTTCCTTACCAAGCGTATGAATATCAAATAAAATGGCAAGTCATGAAGTATAAATAACATCGAGGAGAGTGTTCAACGAATATTCCAAAAAAATTCTCAATCACTGCTTTACAAGCCAATAATGATTCAATGAACCCTCAAGGGACATATAATTCAAGTACTTCCACAAATCCCATTATTTACCAACAACACAGGTATGGAATCTAGCATCTCAAAATATCAACTGTAGCAGTGTATTAATGATTATGCATAGAGATAACCGAATTAGACGCATTAATGTATTCTCAGAATTCTATCAAATTAGATCTAGTTATATTAGGCTAAGTTTTGATTCTAACATCTAATACTATGTTCTCAATATCTAGAAGTCAAGTGAGGCATGAAGCAAGAAGGTTACGAAATTCTACAAACACAAATGTAACATAATCCACTCCCGAGCATGATTAACCCTGGCACAAACATATACGCTCGTGACCTCATTTATGTATCACCTCCACATGTAACAAACAATGACATATAGGAGGAAAAATTCCCTCAACTAAGTAAGGCAAAATACTTAACTCGAATAAGCCAATAACAATACTGAGCAAGCCAAGTGATGCTCCAAAAATACCATCACGCACGTAATGACCTACGAACGGCTAAAAACTAGCCAGAAGCAACTCAAATATATCAAATAAAGCCCAATAAAATAATTCCAAATGATAAAGATCGAATCCTAAATCAAATCCCAAATCCGGCCAAAAATCACACCCAGATCCACGCCTCGGAACCCAACAAAATTTACAAAATTTGACAGTCCATTCAATTACGAGTCCAACCATACTAGTTTCACTCAAATCGACGTTCAAAACTCAAAAATTCGTATTATAAAACCTTAGGCCAAAAGCCTCAATTTCCTCTTTCAAACTCATCACCAAAAGCTAAAATCGAAGATAGATTCATGGAATATAACCAAAATCAAGTAGTAAACATTTATCTCAATTTATATGGTGAAAATCGCCTAAATAATTTTCCAATTCCGAGTTCCCCAACTCAAAATATGTTAAATGAATAAAATCCTCGTTTTAACACTATTATGCATATTTTCTTGTGCCTAATGTTCTCAAAACTCGTTTTTGATGACTCCAATGGATTCCTTGTAAAATTCTAGTCAAGTTAGGCTCTTGAATCACTCTATTTGACCTTATATTGAAGGAGGTATGCTAGTTTCAATATTTGAAAATAATGCAGATTTTTAAATACGAAATCAGTGGCAATTTCATAATTAATCTGAAAAAAAATCTAGCAACCCATTTCTTAGTAAAATGACCATAAACTCCTCACATGATGTCCAAATTCAACGACTCTTTTTGCTATGGCTCCGTAATTACGATATGGATCTAATACTTTAACAAAATAGAAATTGAAGCAACTTTTCTTAATGGAGTACCATTTATGCTTGAATAAACAACGTCGAAACATAAAAAACGAGCGCAACACAACCCAAACTCGCCTGAGCCCCTCGATACCACGTCCAAACATACATCAAGTCACATAACATAATAAGACTTACTCGAGGCTTTAAAATACACATATCAATATCGAAATGACGAATCACACCCCAATCCAAAAATCAATGAACTTGAAACTTCAAACCTCCACAACCGATGTCGAAACATATCAAATCACGTCCGATTGCCCTAAATTTTTCACACAAGTCAAATTTGACATTACAGGCCTACTCCAACTTTCAGAATTGAAATCCGACTCTGATATCAAAAAGTTCACTCTCGGTCAAACTTTCCAAAATATCCAACTTTCGCCATTTCGAGCCAAATTCAACTACGGACCTCCAAAATCATCCAATGGAGCTAATCGAACCATCCAAATTCCAATCTAATGTCAAATATTAAAAAGTCAAACTCAGTCAACTCTTTCAAATCTAAAGCTCTCTAGTTGAGAATCATTCTTCCAAATTAGTCCCGAATAACTTAAAAACCAAAATCGATGATTCATATAAGTTAATATACATCATACAGAGTTACTCATGCCCATAAACTATCGAGGAAAGTGCAAATGCTCAAGATAATCAGTCGGGTCGTTACACAATGACACCTCAATACCAACCATTAGTACTAACCATATCATATTGACATGTCAGAAGAAACACTTCCAACAAACAATCCAGAAAACTTCATTCCACTCTCCACAAAGGATAAGGAGCGCTTCACTCTCCATGGAAATATTCAATAATCATCAAAGTTTTTAAGCGAAAAGTGAGTCAGCTAACCCTCAAACAAAAATTACAACACCTGCGAAAACCAATTGAACCAATAGCCCTCATTGATTTGGGCAATGATTTCTTTCTAATCAAGAATCAAATAGAAGAAAATATGAATAAAACTTTACATTCAGGGACAGGGTTTGTATTAGGCCATTTTCTATCAGTTAGATGATGAGAATCAAGGTTTCTAGCATCTACGGCAAAGCTTACTTACATAGCTATATGGCCACACCTACCAACTACCCACTGAATTCTACGACGCCCATATCCTCCAAATAGTAGGCAATAAGTTAGGTAAATTTCTCAAAATAGATACATACACATCCTCTAAATCAAGGGGTGATATGCTAGAATCTGTGTTGACGTACCCCTTAAAATACCTCTAAAATCGCATGTGTTCATAGGAAACCATCGCCAACAAATCCTATATGTTATGTGTTTATTGTGGAAGAATTGGTCACATCACTACCCAATGTCTTATAAACCTCAGTCTTATGCCTACACCACCTCCACCAAGTCATATTTCATTACCTACACAGCAAGATACCAGGGGGATGCCACCCCAAGAAGAATGGAAGACGGACATTTTTTCAAAAAGGTAGATAAAAGCTCACAGATGCTCAAAAGACCAATTCATCAATAACACTGATGCCACCCCCGCAGCTTTAGCAATTACAACAACATACCTCCACCAACCACCAACGCCAAAGGTAACAAACTATAACACATGTATGCCATCTAAATTTCCTACTACAATTACTACTCAATACAAAATAAATTACATGAAAAAATCAATAGCAATCATATATCAGCTATAAAAATCATTTTGAATTACTAAACTGTTCAACTAACATAGAGCGGACCTCCTCTTCCTAAATTCTAGCCACTGTTTCATCCTTCCCGCGTAAAGAGGGGCAGCTGTTGATACCTAATTTTTCTTTGTATATTTTCTATATGCAAAATACTTTCAAAATAGTATATATATATACATATGTAAGCATGTCCAAATGTTTTATTATTTTTTCCAATTTTTAAAAAAGATTTTTAAACTAGTTTGTTGTCGTATTTTAGCAATACAAAAACCAATAGGTATTTCTCAAATTATCATTATGGTGATTAATTTATTTTATTCTCATATTTATGCCAAATATAGCTAAGGTAATTTTTGCATATTTTTATAAATTGATTTGATATTTTTAAGCTAAAATTGCACTAAATTGCAATTTTAGCCTATATTAATATTCAATAGCGTTTATAATTACGAAATTGAGTCCAGTATTTTTAATTTAATTTATATATATTACTAATTAAATTATCACCTTTAATTTATTTTCAAAAATTATTTTACTATTTTTCATAAAATAAAAGGGAAAAGTGGCTATTTAAATACTAGCCCTATTTCGTTTCAATTATAGCAAAAATTGACCACCCCAGTAACCTAATTTCAAACCCAAAATTATTCGATCCAATTACACTATAACTCGACCCTGACCCATTTGATCCAACCCGCCCGGCTACCCAACAGATTCAGGCCGTTGATCATTTTGATCAACAACCATGATGCCCCCCTTACCTTATTTAATCTACAAAAACCCACCCTAATTCATTTCCTCAGATACTCTGCCTTGAAATCCCTCTCATCTCTCAGATTCTCTTGAACCTTCCTTAACCCTAGCCGCCTCTAATCATCTCCACCTCGAAACCCATCGGAAACCATGGTTTCTCCGGCCATGGGGTCCTATACTCACCTCATGTTACTCCTATATGATCGATGCTAGAAGATTCTGTAGAAAATCACTCTATCTATGATATGTGCGATTTGGTTGTATGAGCATGATTTTCAGGTATAGGTTTTGATGAATGACAAACAATGAAGTCAAGTGTCAAACAACGATATAATATGACAAACAATCAAGAATGAATGGCGAGAAGCATATTGATGATGGAATTGCATAGACAAGCCAAATACGAGCTCAAATGTTCAAGACCGAAGACCCAAGGCGTAGGTCATTAGGTAGAACCAATGTAAGAGCAACATTTAAGTTATCTCGTCTTTTGGCTCAACATAGGTCATCATAAATATGCATAAAAGTATTTTATTAAATCATATTTATCATAAACATATTTTATTAAATCATATTTATCATAAACATATTTTAAATACTTCAAACAAAATGTTGTTAAAGTTTTCATTTTAACCAAAATGGTTTTTGAAGTAAGTTTTCAATTCTGCCCCCAAATAATCGATTATCCAAAAAGCCATAATCGATTATCTATGAGCCGTTGCAAAGTGTTTAAACACTGCCTCCATATAATCGATTATGCAGTATGAAATAATCGATTATCTGGCTGAAAATCAGCATTCTGATTTTCGGAACGTTACACACATAATCGATTATGCAGGATGAAATAATTGATTATATGTGAGCAGAATCTGATTCCGATTTTGTAACGTTACAAATAATCGATTATCCCAATCTATATAATCGATTATATGGCACAAAATCAGCATAATTGATTGCCAATCAAGCAACGGACATGCACCCTTTTTCACCTATAAAAAGAGGTCTTTTGAGCTGATTTTAAATACACAACACCTCCCAATATTGATATACATATTGATCATATTTGAGCATCATTTTAGAGCTTTTGTTGAGCCATTTGAGAGACAACTTTGTGTTGTTCATAGAGCTAAATTTGTATCTCTTTATCCACTCTTTTGAGAGAGTTCTTGTGTAAGAAGAGAAAGGCGTTTGAGAAGAACATATCTTCTCATTTGTCGGGTTCGCTAAGTACCCTTTCTTAGTGTGTGAAGTCTTGTGGTGCAGTATCCACGAGCAAGGTGAAGTCTTGGGGTGTGGTATCCTCGAGCAATTGAAGTCTTGTAGAGTGTACATCTACGAGCAACTGTAACGGTTTGTTAGGCACCCGTAAGCTTAACAAAGTTAGTGGAATCTCGAGAGAGTCTCTCGGGGACTGGACTAGCCACAGGTTGTGGTGAACCAGGATAAAATACGGTGTGTTCTTTCTTTATTATTTCAATTACCGTATTTACTTTATTCCTGCAATTTTAATTCCGCATTATTTATCAATATTCTCGTGCCTCACTATTCACCCCCCTCTAGTGAACGGCATAAATCCTAAAATTGGTATCAGAGCCTAACTCTCTGAAAGCCTTAACCGGTTGAGAGCGATATATATTTTTTTGTTGAGAATGTTGAACGCAGGAACAATGAGCGAAGGACACTCTACCTTTGAGCCTCCACGATTTGATGGAACAAATTATACATATTGGAAAGAGCGGATGAGGATCTTCATCCAATCGAACAACTTTCGCTTATGGCAAATCATCAAGTACGGTGAAATGCCGACCAAGAAAGTTGGGAAAGCCATGGCTCCGAAGGAGAAGAATGAATGCAACGCCGAAGCCATCAATATGTTATATTGCACGGTGAATCTAGATGATTATCGGAAAATTTCCTATTGCACAACCGCTAAAGAAATGTGGGATAAACTTGAAGCCATTTATGAAGGAACGCCTCAAGTCCAAAAGCATGTGACGTGGGACTCGGACAGTTCATGTGATGAAACCGCCGCATTATGTCTCATGGCCAACGAAGAAGAAGAGGTAAGTACTTCTAACTCTCACTCGTTTGAAGAAATACAAAATGCATATGATGAATTATATAGTGAATTTGTTAATGCTTCCAAAACTATCAAAGAATCGAAGAAAACACTTTCTTTGCAAGAAACAGATTTTCAGAAAACACTTTCTTTGCAAGAAAAAGATTTTGAAAAACCATCTTCTTTGAAAGAAATAGATTTTGAAAAATTGACTAGTGAAAATGAGAAGCTAAAAGAAGAAAAGAATCCTTTTGAAAATGACAATAGTGTTCTTAAAAATAAAATTGAAGTTTTAGAAAAAGAAAATAAATTTTTGGAAAATGACATTGTTGATTTTAAAAATAAGATCAAGGAATTGAATGAAGCCTCTTCAATTGATCAATGTTCCAATTGTTCTTCTTGTAGTGCCTTGAAAATGGAGAACATAGAACTTAGGAACGCACTAGAAAAACGTAGTGTTGATAATCCTAAAATTGAAGAAATTAAAAAGGATAATAAAAATGAGGTTAAACCACCTAGAAATAATTCTAGGAACTTTACTATTGAGTCTAAGATTAATTATTTTAGACCACCTAGAAACAACTCTAGGACTTTTGTTAATGAGTCTAGAATAAATAATTTTAGACCACCTAGACACAATTCTAGGAATTTTATCAATAAGTCTAGAATGAATAATTTTAGACCGCCTAGAAATGACTCTAGGAATTTCAACGCTTCTAGGAATAACGACGTTAGACCACCTAGAACGCATTTGGCTCAACCTAGACATATGCACAATCCTAATGTTATATGTCATTATTGTAACCGGGTAGGACACATTGCACCCGTATGTTTTGCTAAACATAGAGATTTATGTGTTGATTATGATTATTATTATCCTAACCCCCAAGGACCCAAAAGAAGTTGGGTACTGAAAACCTATTTTTAGGTACGTTTGCAGGTGTGCTTGAAGACTACAATATCGTAGTAGATGCACCAAGCACGAAGCCTTAATGCATCGAGGGGGAACGTCGGTTAGTTATCGTATTTTCGATAAAAACGTAATAGTTGATATGTGCTAACAATTGATATTATTTATTGATTCATGTCTCGATAAGTTTTTTTTTGAATAACAATTGGTATCAATTAGTTTTGTATAATGATTGATTCATGTTTTGATGAATATTTTTAGTTTAAATAACAGTTTGTACATTTGAGAAAAACGACCGTTATCATGGTTAGTATGCTTTTACTAACATTTGGTATTATTTGATGTTGATATGATTTTGTTTATAACAATTGGTATCGTCAATAGTTTAAATAACATTTGGTATATTCTTTTTGCTAATGCCAAAAGGGGAAGAATATAGGCGATATGCATGCCTTAATTGAGAGGGAATATTCAATTAAGGGGGAATTATATTGAATTGTTTATATTGAATTGTTTGCATAAATTGTATGTTGCGATATATCATGAATTTAGGGGGAATTCAATATGCATATCTCCTGTTGTTGGTCATTGTCAAAAAGGGGGAAATTGTAGAAAATCACTCTATCTATGATATGTGCGCTTTGGTTGTATAAGCATGATTTTCAGGTATAGGTTTTGATGAATGACAAACAATGAAGTCAAGTGTCAAACAACGATATTATATGACAAACAATTAAGAATGAATGGCGAGAAGCATATTGATGACGGAATTGCATAGACAAGCCAAAGACGAGCTCAAATGTTCAAGACCGAAGACCCAAGGCGTAGGTCATTAGGTAGAACCAAGGTAAGAGCAACATTTAAGTTATCTCATCTTTTGGCTCAACATAGGTCATCATAAATATGCATAAAAGTATTTTATTAAATCATATTTATCATAAACATATTTTATTAAATCATTTTATTAAATCATATTTATCATAAACATATTTTAAATACTTCAAACAAAATGTTGTTAAAGTTTTCATTTTAACCAAAATGGTTTTTGAAGTAAGTTTTCAATTCTGCCCCCAAATAATCGATTATCTATGAGCCGTTGCAAAGTGTTTAAACACTGCCTCCATATAATCGATTATGCAGTATGAAATAATCGATTACTCTGGCTGAAAATCAGCATTCTGATTTTCGGAACGTTACACACATAATCGATTATGCAGGATGAAATAATCGATTATATGTGAGCAGAATCTGATTCCGATTTTGTAACGTTACAAATAATCGATTATCCCAATCTATATAATCGATTATATGGCACAAATCAGCATAATTGATTGCCAATTAAGCAACGGACATGCACCCTTTTTCACCTATAAAAAGAGGTCTTTTGAGCTGATTTTAAATACACAACACCTCCCAATATTGATATACATATTGATCATATTTGAGCATCATTTTAGAGCTTTTGTTGAGCCATTTGAGAGAAAACTTTGTGTTGTTCATAGAGCTAAATTTATATCTCTTTATCCACTATTTTGAGAGAGTTCTTGTGTAAGAAGAGAAAGGTGTTTGAGAAGAACATATCTTCTCATTTGTCGGGTTCGCTAAGTACCCTAAGTCTTAGTGTGTGAAGTCTTGTGGTGCGGTATCCACGAGCAAGGTGAAGTCTTGGGGTGCAGTATCCTCGAGCAATCGAAGTCTTGTAGAGTGTACATCTACGAGCAACTGTAACGGTTTGTTAGGCACCCGTAAGCTTAACAAAGTTAGTGGAATCTCGAGAGAGTCTCTCGGGGACTGGACTAGGCACAGGTTGTGGTGAACCAGGATAAAATACGGTGTGTTCTTTCTTTATTATTTCAATTACCGTAGTTACTTTGTTCCTGCAATTTTAATTCCGCATTATTTATCAATATTCTCGTGCCTCACTATTCACCCCCCCTCTAGTGAACGGCATAAATCCTAACAGATTCGAGGCCGGAACTCGAAGGTCTTCATCCAGACCTTTGCCAGTTCGAGGTTTCATGGCCATCGCCAGCCTTGCTCCGGCGTATCCTAGTCTTCTAAGCCTGATTCTAGCCTCCAACTCCGATCGGTGATCTTTTTCTAAGCCTTTGGTATTTAAGGTTCTTCTAAAACCCTTCAAGGTTTTCTTCTCCGATCTTCTTAAATATGTTGTGTATCTGTGCTTTATATGAGTTTTCAAATGATCTCTCCAATTTTTCTCTCAAAAGTTACTTTTCAAGTTCTTTTTACGATCTAGGGTTTTCTAGAAAAATGGTCGAATATTTTTATGATTTTTCTTTCTCATTTATGTGTATTTTCTCTATTGTTGTTCTGGTATCATGTTCTTAGATGCTTCTCTTACTATGTTTTCCCATATTATGGTCTCGCATGGCCCTACTGTGTTTTTATGTTTTCTTATAGCATGTGTGTTCTATACTATATTTTCTACATCTCGTTCTTCTACTATGTTCTTGTGTTTTCCTTTTATCATGCTCTTGCATGTTTATCTTACTACGTTTTCCTGTATGCTCTTCTGCCATACTCTTCTAGTGTTCTTATGTTCTTTTACTGTATCTTCCTGCTAAGTCTTAAGTCTCTTTGTTTGCCTCCTACTGAGCGTTGTTTAAGTCTCTTTTAAGTATGCTTTACTACCGTTCGTATCAGTAATTTCCATTGTGTTTTTTTTTAATCCTTCTGTTGTGATTGCATGTTACTTTGTTATCATATTCTTCATAATTTCTATTATTGAAAAAGCCTATCCTTTTTCTAAAAAAAAGTTCTGAATATGATTCAGCCTGTCCTCCCATCCTTGCTTTATGGTTTTCTTGACTAGGGTTTCATTTTGAAACCCCTAACTCTATCAGACTAACTTTGAGTCTCTAAATTGAGTTTACACCTTGTTTTCATATAATCGCGAACCTTTTGCTAAACTTTTCTATGCTGGATTCTTTCTATTGATTTTACGAGGGCAGGGCAAGTTTCCTTCATGTTTAACGTGTATGTATGAATATATATGTGATGAATCTTCTTCAAAAAGGGTTTTCAAACTTATGATTGATTCAGAATTCCTTTTATAAGACTACAATTGATTTGTTTGCTGATTTTTCTTAAGTTAAAAATCTTTCCCATCTTTCTGACTTGGTTCATTCATATAAAATCTTTGGCTTCAGATTTCTTGGCTGTTTATTGATTTTCAAAGACCTTGTCCTTAAATTGCCTTTATGTATTTCCCCTTGATTTACTACTTTGCACAAAGTATTTATTTAAATCCTTTCCTTAAATGGTTTTACCCATTTTTGAACCCCTTAATTAAAGGGAATCTTATGTAATTGATTTACAATTAGTCTCCAATTATTTTCTTACCTTATTTTCTCATGACTTTCACACTATAAATACATGACTCTTTTCTTTCACACACATGATTTTAATAATCCTCCACTACTACAATTTACAATTCTTCTAAACTCTTACCTTCACATAAGAGAATTCTTTTGTCTGCATTCTGACTCTCACAAGACCACTGCTTTTCCTATTTGTTTTCTTGAAACTGGTATGTCCTAATTCTATTTTAAGTTTCAGCATCACCCCAATGTGTTTATTTACAGTCTTTATATCCATGTCTACTTTACTGTTTATGTAGATTTCAACATTTAACTTAGTATGCGTATGTTCTACTGCCTGTTTCTACTGTGAATTTGTTCTCCCTATCCTATTACCCCTATGTGTTTGTGAGTGATGACTTTAGGCATGGCAACATGAGTTGTTGCCCATGAACTGAGTTTTGAACTAATGAGGTCTCAAACTAAATAGGATGGAGGGTGTACCAGCATATCTGATTACTGGGTACACCCATCGGCCTGCTCTTCTTGTGTTCTTGCAAATTCCCCACTCTCCTATACCTTTATGTGCACTAATTCTAAGTTATTCCCTTTTTCGCTTTTCCCTTTTCAGAATTTCACTACTGCACTGGCACTCTCTCTTAGTTGCTAAGTTATGCCCCCTCATGTGAGCCTTGCCTTGGGACCTTAAGTTCCCTCTGAACTTGGATACTTGAGGGTTGGCCTCTTCCACTCTGCACTATGTCTTAACCCTGTAATGCATTTCGGTGTGAGCACTACTCGGAATCCATATGAGGATCTTAGGGAACTCTGACACATCCAAACGAGAGAAAGGCTTTGAAACATTGATCTTTGGAGTTGGTTTACTTCATAAGTCAGACAGGAAATCTGAATTAGGCTTTCCTTGGTTGTAACTTTCAAATTTCTGATGTATTTTCTTTACTTTATTTTCTTTGGACTGTAATAACTTTTTATAACTTTTGGGGATGATTAGTAAGGGGGTGGGGGAGATAACTATGCATATGGGTAGATAACTTGCCTATATGAATCCCTAATTTATGCGTTTCATGTAGTTATCATGCCCATAAGACTTATGCATTGTATATAGTTATCATGCCTATAAGATTTCTGCATTTCCATATAGCAATCATGCCTATAAGATTTCTAAATTTCTATATAGCTACCATGCCTATAAGATTTCTGCATTTCCATATAGCTATCATGCCTATAAGAACTTCTGCACCTCATTTAGTTACCATGTCAATAGGGATCCTGCACTTTCATGTAAATGCTATGTCTATAGCTCCTGCACACACATATAAAGAATATGCATATCGGTCTTTTTCTGATTCTTGCACACCCGCTTTTTACTTGGAAAACTTGTCTATGGGTCCTAATAACAAAAATGTAATCAGATAGCATGCAACGTTTGGATAATCATGTTACAGAATCTCTGGTCTCTTCTATGTCTTTACCTTTTTTTTGAAAAAAATTGGCAAGCATATAGAAAGCATGCCTATAGCGGCTCTAATTCAAATCTAAATAGTCTCGCTCATTTGCAAGTTTGAACTGTTAATAGTAATGCATTATCAATTGCAGAACTTGTACTCCTTCTATTTAAATCAGCAACCTTTCTTTAAATAAACATGTAATTAGTCCATACTCTTATTCCTGAAATCTGTAGATATCATGCCTATAGTTTTTCGTCTATCACTTAGACAAGCCTTAGGGATAAACTTATAAATTGAATCAGATTTTTTTATTAACTACAACCAGCATGCAGGCCTGACTCAGGTTTCCTATCTGAATTATGCAATAGATCAGTCTGCCTCAAATCTTTATGTTTCAATTAGACCTTAAACACTACGTGTAAGACATGCTAAACTATGTGCCTTATCTGGTTTTAAAGGAGGTTTGTCTAAGTCTTATTATCTGTTTATATGCTCCCCCTCCCCAACTTGCTATATATGTTTTGTTTATAGCCTTAGTATTTTAACCTTTTGAAACCACAAATAAGCCAATGTCTCCTCCCTTTAGGATTAATGATCCCAAATACCTCCGGGATTGATAAGATCGGGACGGGTAATAACATGCAATATGTAAACGAGACCATTCTTCTCTTTAATACCTTAACGAGGTAGGAAAGAGTAGATATGTATATGATGACCGATGCACTAATACCACATGTAGCCCCTTTCTGAGGAGTGATTACCGGGTATTTTATTGATGTGATCCATATTATTATTAACCCTAGGACCCCTTCATTTGCTCTTTGTTTTCTTAAATCTTTAAAAAATGTTTCTTTTAAACCAACTCTCTTCCATGCCTTCCAACTTTGTTTATTTCTAACCTTTATGTGAAAATCCCTCTTATGTGATACTCCTACTTGATTATATGTTATTTGTATTTTAGTCTCAACAATAGCTTGGCCGGGAATCACACTAGTGGATCCTGAAGGGTACCTAACACCTTCCCCTCGGGATAATTTCAAGCCCTTACCCAATCTTTGGTTGTCCAAATTAAACACTCCTTAGTGTTCTAATGCACTATAACCATTAGGTGGCGACTCTTCAATTCTATTAAACCTAATTCCTAAAAGGGAACGAGTTGTCTTTACAAATATTAGAAACCTGATTACGCGACAAAAAGGGGGTGCGACAAACGAGCCACCAACCCAATAGACAAATCTGTGGGCCAAATCTATAAAATTGGCATTACGAATGGGTCGTTGCATGCCAACTCTACCGTACCCGACCCACCCATACATACTAACCCTCATAATAACCATGCTTCACAACCTCCAAAGACAAATAGTAGCCTTATTGACACTAAGGTAAATCTCACCAATGCCACATCAAACCCATCACCCATTACAACCAATCATAAATCATCTCCCATGCATGTCCTAAACCCTACACCAAGCGCACAAGCTACTCCATATACCTATAATTATATACCACTATCCCTTTTCTAGCCCACCTCACAAATGACCACTGCCAATCCCCTTTCCATGCAATATCCTTTATCCAACTCCAGCCCACGTGCTAAGCCCAACCCACACGAAAACTCATTCACTAACAACACTCAACTGACTTCACCACCCAATAACCTAAGTTCTGTAAACACTCCTTAATCATTACTACTTCCACTCTCAGACCCCAATACTTCACAAACCCAGATTATACACCACAATATAACTATGCAAAGACATCACGCTCCATTATTTCTCCCAAGGAATCAATATCAAAGGCCTTCACCGCTACCATTCCGGCCCTCAACAAACATTTTCTCAACCCAGAAACAATGTAGAACAACAACCTCCACCTCCACCTCCAAGATACCCTGTGATATACACATCACAAGCCCCCACCCAATTTTAACCTCCTCAATCATGGTTAGAGATGGGTCTCCAAAACCATGGACTCACGTTTCCATGATCATGAATAATTAGGAGGTTATAGTACGCCTCTGAAATCCCCAAGACTTAGCACAGATAATCACAGATGGAATGGTAGCAACAATGCTATTCTATGGTCAGTACAATTGGACGATCACACCAATGCAGACCACCAACACATGGTTGAATCCATTCCCTCAGTACTAGCCTCACTCTAAGCCATCCCACTATGCCGACCTTCTATTTTACCCATAAACACAGTCTCCAATTCCTTGGATACATGAATATATCCACATACCACAAGCACTTCCTCCACTGTCTCCAATGAGTCCCTTCGAATAACTTACTCCATTTTCCTCAATAAGTTCACAACCACCAACCCTAGGAGATCAGGAACTGCTAACTCCACAAGAAATAACAACAGTTATGGAGGAAATGATGGAAACTCGCACAAAGCCAATATGGCTAGAAGCATGCCGCATCTCCATCCTGAGAGAGCAATACGTAAAAAATGGTGCTCAATTGTCCACTAGAGGTGACTAAGTGCATGATCAAGTTGGGCCCCGTCAACCCAGAAGCTGGAAAACTCGCAATTGTGATCACGCCACCTCTACGTCAGATACACAAGAGGCAAGTCAAGTGACTCCAATACCGGTGGAGCAGACCACAACACCACCCCCACCCCCACCCACTAGATTAATTAATTTTGTGATATGGAATTGTAGGGGTGCATAATCCCTGACTTTCTCAGAAATTTCGTTCACTGCTAAATTACTATCAACCTCCACTAGGAATACTTCTAGAAACACACATAGCATATCACCATAATATCAAGAAAGATTTTGATTTTTCACACCTCTCACAAGTCCCCTCTGAAGGGCAGTCAGGTGGTATCGAGGTGTTATGGAACGGTACCATAGTTCAAGTTAATGAAATTGTTGTCACAAACTAGGAAATACACTACATGGTGCAGTAACGTCCCCTCGGTCAATCTTTTTTTATTTACAGCCATATATGCTAGTAATATTTTATCATCTAGAAAATTACTATGGCAAAATCTAATGAATATTGCAGACAGTTATAAAGGCCCATGGCTAGTTGGGGATGATTCTAACGAAATTTTATATTCCAATGAAAATTTGGGGGCTGCTCATTAAACAACAATCGAGCATATTTGATGCTTAACTGTATTATAACCTGTTAGAATTAGGTTTTAGGGGTAGCAAATATACTTAGACTAATAAAAGGAAAAGTTGAGCTATGATACTAGAAAGACTAGATCGTATAGTAGCAAATTATGAATGGCTCAATCTGTATCCAGAAGCAATTGTGCATCATTTACCTAGAACCCATTCCGATTATTATCCACTATTGCTAATATTTAACACGCAACTTCATAAAAAATAATTTATTTAAATTTGAAACAATGTGGCTATTCGACCAAGAGTTCCCTCTCTTAATTAATCAAATATGGCGACATGACCCCATATTCTTAATGGTATAGAGGATTTCACAAAACTAGTTAAAACTTGGAATAACTATTCCTTTGATGATATTTTTCACAAAAAAAATAACATTCAAGCCAGACTAGTAGGTATAAAAACTCTCCACATTATCCGACGAGTAATTTCCTTCAAAACTTGGAAAGAGATCTTATAACTCAATACAACCATCTTTTAATACTCGAAGAGCACTTCTATAAATTAAAATCACGTGTAAATTGGATAAACCAAGTGGATGTCAACACTAGATTTTTTCATTTGTCCACTATTAAAAGGAGGCACCATAATAGAATAACCAGCTTAATAGATTCGGCGGGTAATTGGCTTTCTGACATCGACCAGCTCCAGAACCTTGTTCTTAACTATTATAAATCTCTTTATACTACATCACATATTCATTCATACAAAAAATATAGAATTGCTAATCACAACATACTCTCACAGGAGGAAGCCAGTTCAATATCAATAGCACTGGCTGAGCAAAAAATCTTTGAAGCTGTGCAGTCCTTCCAACCTGTTAAATTTTTGGACCAGTCGGTTTACATCCGTTATTTTATTAGAAATTTTGGCCACAACTAAAGATGTCTATAGTAAACTTTTGCTATCAAATTTTCCAGCAAGACCACATTCCCTCAGAGCTTAACAAAACTTACATTTGCTTGATACCAAATATAAAAACACCTTAAACTATGTCCCATTTTAGACCAATCAGTTTATGTAACATCCTATACAAATAATCTCCAAAATTATTATTAATAGGATTAAACTCCCTTCAAAAATTAATAAATCCTACTCAATCTGCTTTCCAAAGAGGCGCAGGGCAGCGGATGCTATGGTTGTTCAGGAATTACTCCATTATTTAAAACATCAAAATCCAAATGCCCCAGCATGCCCTAAAACTAAATCTTGAAAAAGCTTTTGACATATTAAAATGGAGTTTTATATGACAATCATTAGCATTTTTTAATTTTACTCCTCAGTTAATATCCATTATCATGTCATGTGTCACGGCTGCCTCGATTTCTATCCTTTTAAATGGAACCCCTACCATATTCTTTACACCCTCCACAGGTATTAGGCAAGGTGACCCCCTTCACCGTACCTCTTCATTATTTGTATGGAAATATTTTCTAGACAAATAAACAATACAGTCGATTATAATCTTTAGAAGCCCATCTCTTTAACTGCTAAAGTACCTCAAATATCCCATATATTCTTTGCTGACAATATTATACTGGCTTCTAAGATAACTACTACCAGTTGCCATACAATAATCGACCCTCTAAATAATTTTACAAGCCAATTCGGGCAAAAAATTAATTTTGACAAATTAAAAATTTTCTTTTCAAAATATTGCACCACTCATAACAAGGATTTCGTTTTATCATCCTTCAACATGAGGGAAGGTAAGTCTTTTGGTAAATACCCAGGTTTTCCAGCACCTAACAATGACAAGCAAATCTACTCTAATAAAAGCAACTTTGAACATCATTCCCAACCAGATCATGCAAATTATGTCCCTCCAACTCATGTAACCAACCGATCAGAGAACCTATCAAAATTTTTTTTATGTGGTTCCGCTTCACAAAGAAAGAGGCTTCACCTCTTTAATTGGCAAACAATTACTACTACCAAAGAACAAGGTGGACTTGGTATTCAAAGACTACGACATAAAAATAAAGCCATATTAGCTATACCGCATAAGGTGTGTTTCACTAGCCTCAAACACCTTGTATATCTTTTTTAATTACTAAATATGTTTCAAACACTCTCCCACCTATTAAACGAACTTTAACCTTATGAAAGCACCTCGTGCATGAGTGGCAGACTTGTCAAATTGGTCTAAAATGGCAAGTCACAAAATGTACACAAGTTAATTTCTGGAACGAAAATTGGATTGCCCAAACTTTAAAATAAAAAGCATTGTCAATGGTCCTTTAACTAATAATGAACACAACTTAATGGTAACCCATGTGCTTCCAATCACCAATAATCCCACATCTAGTCTCTCCGTCGAGCTACCCTATAAAATAAATTACTTAATCGACACTACCCACATACTCATGTGTGGTTAAACCCCTAACCATATAATTTGGGGGTTAACACCAACGAGTGAATTCTCTGTCAATTCGTGTTATAAAGCCCTTACTAAGCTACTCCATCAACTTCATAATATGGGATGGATATGGTAATTGAAAATACTTCCAAAAATTAAATATTTCTTATGGTTGACAACCCACAATATATTACCCATAAAGGAATACCTGTATACA
Organism: Nicotiana benthamiana; assembly: GCA_034376525.1. NCBI lineage: Eukaryota > Viridiplantae > Streptophyta > Magnoliopsida > Solanales > Solanaceae > Nicotiana > Nicotiana benthamiana. The sequence continues at coordinate 114,101,108 of CM067331.1, forward strand.
ATGGGTATTACCACCTCTGATATATGCACAATTTGTAACCTAGAAAAAGAGACCATTCCTCATATACTACTTCACTGTGTGCATGTACGTAACTGTTGGACCTAAAATTGGACTACTTTCTATTGTCCTTAACCATTAATAGAATTCCCAATCATGTATGGCTTAAGCAATTTATATGTCAAAAAGGTATTTGTTATAACAACACACCTTTGCAAAAACTAATTCCTTTTACCTTTGGAATGTGCATAATAAAATTATTTTTAAAATGTTACTATCCAAACTTCTAACAATACAATAGTGTAGTTAACCACTGAACATCTTTTCCTAATTAATACATGCACCCATAAAAGTCTTAAAATGATTAGGTATGAAAAATAGACTCCCCCTGACCGGGAAAGTTTTACACTAAATATAAATGGGGCTTTGACAACAACAATAACAATAACAACCCAGGATAATTCCACTTAGTGGGGTCAACAACACAAATGGGGCTTTGAGTCCCCAGAAATCAACAGCTGGTTTCGGTCGGGATGGGGGTGGGGGCTTCAGAAAACCATAATGGTGAATGGGTAATGGGCTATGGGGGTCAAAATCCATCGGCCAACGTCATAGAAATAGAACTTATGACACTACTATGTGGCTTAAAATAGCAATAACACATAACCTAACTCCATTACAAATTCAGCTGGATGCCCAACAGGTAATCACTTTGTTGCACACATATACAACACAACACTCACCCTTGTTAAATGACTTTAATTTCCTGATCCGACAACTGAGTAGTCCAAAAGTCAGTCGTTTACATGGAGCAAAATATAGTAGCAGATAGCCTAACACACTTTGGAATGGAGCTATCGGGTAGTAACATCACTTCACCTTTCATCCTCAACCATCTCCTCAAGGATCAACAAAGCAATATATCAATGCAAAGGCCTAGCGTGACTATTGGCGTTCATACACATATGAACAAATTTTGTCAACCTTCGGATCTGCCATCTTCCAGCAATGTCTGTAATAGCAATAGCATTAATATTTCTGATGTACCACTATTCTTTAGTATAGCTATGCCTCCATCTAACAGTACAACTACTATAACTGATGTAGCAACGCATCCTAGTGCAGGTTCCGCAATACCTAGTACTTTAAGTAATGCTGCCCATGAGCAACCACTCCTTGTCACACATCTTTAATTATAATATAAAGTAGTCGTTTAAAACCCCAAAAAATGAGAAAATACCTTTAACCTAATGCTGGAAAGTGGGCCGGTTAGGACTGAGATCGGGCTAGGACTGCAAGCCCAAATGGGTAGTGGATCTAAACGGTCCTAACCGTATAGGACAAGGATTGTGGGGAGGTGGGCTGGATAGTGGGCGGGTCCTTTAGGCAAGGCCCGCGAGACCGGAACAGTTTGGGAAGGGGACCGGCTGGGCAGTGGGCCGGTTCAAGCGGTCCTAAACAGGTTATAATGGTTTAGCACTTGAAGATGAGGAGTTGTCTAAACTTCCGGAAGCAATAGCCTAAATATAAATAAATGCTCAAACTACTTATAGTGCTTATCAAATTACGTTAGATCATGCTAGACCAAATGTTCCAACTCATTCTTCTTCTAGTTCTCAACCATCTAAAAGAACTATGAGAGTAAGAATAATTACTGTTTGGATGCGGTTCACGGGTTATCAAGGTTCTAATACTAGTGATTTTCACAACTAAATGAGCTTGAAGTTTATTTGTCACAGGGAATTGAGGAAGTGAATCTCGATGACTCCCTTAATATTTAGGAATGGTGGAAGGACAAACAAAAACACTTCCGATTCTTTCAAGGATAACCCTAGACATTTTAATTATTCAAGCTTCAACATTGGCATTGGAGAGCGCTTTCAGTCAAGCAAGACTTCAACTCGGTGATTATAGAGCATCTATGAGGGAGAGCTTAAAAAAAACTAGTACTTTTCGGAGATTGAATCCATTCGGAACAAAGAAATTTTGGACTTGCTGAATCACGACTAAAGGTAAACGAAGCTTACGAAGAAATGCTAGATGAACTTGCGGAGGATATTGCTTTGCCCGAAAGCGGTGATGCCCAAGATTCTTCTCCGCCACCACAAATGAAAATTCCTCTAGACCTTGAAGGATTTATGATACCATGCAAATTAATATGTAAGTTATATTTTGGCACATCTTGATTAGTTTTTTCTTCTTCTCAATGATGGTATTAACACCTTGTTGTGCTCATTCTATTGGGGAGGGAGAGGAGATGGGAGGAAGACTAAGAAAGACATTGCATGTTTTGTTAATGCTATAATAAAATTATAACGCATTGCTTTGAATATCTCTTTACAATATTTTTGTGTATAAATTTGAATTAAAAAATTTAGGTCACAATTCTATAATATAATTTTACAAGGGATTATCTTGGATAAAATTTTTAAAAATAAATAGAAAGTATCTGTTAGGTCCACTTAGGCCCGAGACCAGCCCACTTAGCCCGGGACTAGTAGTTCGTGGTCTCAGGCTGGTTTCTACAAAAAGTTACATAAAGCTTGAGACCATTAGGATAGACCCACAAATCTCGAAATCACTTAGGACTGGCCCACGAAGTCCGTTTATGACCGAGCCCGGCCCACGCTACAACCTTATTTTAACCTAACGCATAAAAGAAAGACGAAAGGATAAAGAAACTCCAACATAAGATTAGAGGGGCTAAATGAATCTTCTGCAGAAGTTCAAGACCTTAGCAATAATGTGCTAGTTAAAGGAGGGACTTTAGTGTAAATAAATACAAATATTTTGCGTTAATTGTCTAAAACCTGAAATAACCTAAAGCCTCTCTCCCTCGCTGCTCTCTTTTTTGTCCTCTTTTTTTACAACAAAGACTGGTTCTTGTAGAAAGAATATTTTAAGAACAACTTCTTCCTTCTCGACGTTTCTGTTTCAGTAAGTTTCTCTATTTTTCGTGCAGTACTAGGTTGTTTTTTACTTTGTACCCATGTGCTGAAAATTGTTTTTGTGTAGGCTAAATATATGTACTAAGCATTTCGTTGAAAATTTAAGTACTATAGATTGTACAATAGGATTTTGTTGATTTTATTTGTGGTACAAGTTTTCGTGAGAAGTTTGTACTTTTGTTAAAACCTGGAATTTTTTACATGTGCTGTGACTTGTGCTCCTTCTACCGGTAGAACGTTATAAAGCTTGAATCTTGTAGTACTATTGCCTTTTTACTGTATCTTGTAGGAATGGGTGAAATTATGCTTGTTTTTGGATATAAATAGGAAGCTTGTATACCATCTTCTAAAAGTGTTGCTATTGTTATTTGTAGCTTAAATGGCTGGTCCCAAACTCGGTAAGAAAGCGGGTTCTAAATTAGGAAAACACCCTACCAAGAAGAAGCAAAAGAAGGAACCTCTGCCACCTAAACCACTTGAAAAGGAAGATCTTTTTATTAGTGATGGTGAAGGAACGGATGGGGATTTTGAAGAAGATGATGGAGGTTTTAGTGATGAAGAACAACAGGAAATGAGCTCAGATTCTGACATTTCTTCTGACTTGGACGACCCCTTTGCTGCTGATATATTAGCAAGTGGTGATGCTGGTACTCTACTGACTTAGTGCATTGGTTTTCTAATTTTAGCCATTTTATGACTCAGACAAGAGGGGTTGCTCTGATGGTAAGCAACCCCCACTTCCAACCGAGAGGTTGTAAGTTCGAGTCTCCCCAAGAGCAAGGTGGGAAGTTCGTGGAGGGAAGGATGCCGGGGGTCTATTTGGAAACCGCCTCTCCACCCAAGGGTAGGGGTAAGGTCTGCGTACACACTACCCTCCCCATACCCCACTAAGTGGGATTATACTGGGTTGTTGTTGTTGTTTATGACTCACTATCCATTCTTGTTTGTTTTGTCATTTCTGCTGCAGACGATGGTTCAGCAGATTCGGATGTAGATTCTGATTCAGATGCAGATGATACTAATCTTGTAAGGAAGTCAAAAGCTATTGATGAAGAAACCGAAAGAGTAAAGGAGGACGCTGAAGCAGAGTTGCAGCTCAATATTAAGGAAGAAGCTGATGAGTTCAGATTACCAACAACTGAGGTTTGCTTAATGTTCAAGTTCTTGATCAGAGGTTTGGCTTGTCAAACACTTGTGCAGGAAAAAAACTATGTGAATGCTGAATATGTCATGGTATAATTTAGGAGCTTGAAGAAGAAACACATAGACCCCCGGATCTCTCCAATCTCCAAAGGAGGATAAAAGAGAGTGAGTTTCTTCTCCTTCATCTTCCCTTCCCAAATTATTTTTTCTTCTCAGAGGTAACTTTATCATTCAAATATAAATGCAGTTGTTCGAGTGCTTTCAAATTTTAAGACATTGAGGCAAGAGGGTGTGACACGGAAGGATTATGTTGATCAACTTAAAAGGGACTTGGGTTCATATTATGGATACAATGATTTTCTGATTGAGGTGTTAGTGGAGGTAATTTATAGCTCAAAGCAGTCTAGACTCTGCACCCTTTCGTTCTTTCCCTTATCAAGTTGCATTTTGTAATTTCAATGTGGATGATTGACCTTAATGCAGATGTTTCCCCCTGTTGAGCTGATTGAACTTATTGAAGCATTTGAAAAGCCCCGCCCGATTTCTATACGGACAAACACTTTAAAGGTCATGTCTTTCTCTGCGGCTCTGCCTCTTTTCTATCCTTACCTTTTGTCTCTCGGATGACCCACTCATACTGTATTGCTGTGACGGGATTTCAGACTCGCAGACGGGATTTAGCTGGTGTTCTTCTGAACAGAGGTGTCAATTTGGACCCATTAAGCAAATGGTCAAAGGTACAAAGATTAACTGTAATTCTGTCTTTTCTTTGGGTTGACCCATTATTTCGTTGCCAATTTGGATCTGTTATTTCTTATTTTCATATGTATCCTTACTTACTTCAGCATATGAACTTTTGACTCTGTAGGTTGGACTAGTTGTGTACGATTCTCAAGTACCAGTTGGTGCCACTCCTGAGTATATGGCTGGTCATTACATGGTATCCAATCCTGACATTACACTTTAAAATTTGGCTTTGCTCTTAGTATTCAACTGTCATGCTTATTTTTAACAAAATAACTTGCTTACAGCTCCAAAGTGCGAGCTCTTTTCTGCCCGTAATGGCCCTTGCCCCTCAGGAGAATGAGCGTGTTGTTGATATGGCGTAAGTAAATAATTTTGTGTAAAAAATGTTTGCTTCAATTGTCTATCATTGAACTTTTTACTATTCAGTTAGTTTTAAACTAAGATCTTTTATGATTTATTCTGGTTTGAACCTTTTTTGTTATCAGTAAGAATTATCAAGTTTGATTGCTGAAAGAGTTGTCCAGTGCATATTTGAATAGTGTAGGAAAAAGCTTATTGAAGAAATAAAGCATCTTTTTTTCCTCTTTGTTTGATAACCGTGGTGTCGGGGCCAGCTTGCGCGCATCTCTATTATTTCTACGGGGTGCCTGCTACCTCCCTCCAACAGAGAGGTACCGGGTAACTATGTTCACTAAGGCTTGGACAGAAGGAAAGAAATCACCCTATATTTTTGCCTCGCTAGGATTTGAATTAGAGACCTCATTGTTCTCAATCCACTTCGTTGACCACTAAGCTACAACCTTTATTAAATCAGCAACTTTGTCTTGGATATCGTTTTGTCTGTCTTAGGTTCAAGTTATGCATTTTTTATATCTTTCTTTTGAGAGAGCAGGTAAAGCAATTTCTGCAAACTTTTACTTGTTAGTTCAGTAAGCAGAAAGTGGTATTCTTTTGTAGTTTTGTTAACTTTTCTGCTTCTAAACTGGGCAATTTTTACATGGCAGTGCTGCTCCTGGAGGCAAAACAACTTATATTGCTGCACTGATGAAAAATAGTGGTATGTATTCATTTGCAGTTAATAGTGTTGTATTCTACTACCCCTCCCGGTAGGGTTAAGATGCACGTACATTCTACCCTCTCCAGACACCACTCGTGGGATATTACTTTGTTGTTGTTGTTGGTGGTGGCTGTGGCGGAGACATGATCTCCACGAAGGGGGTTCAATTTATTTTTTTTGTAGTTAGTGGGAATTGAACCCATGACTTTATGTAGATTTTGAGCCCCCTTGACCACTAAACTACACTTTTGGATTGTGTTAAGGGTGCTCAATACTTAAATACATAGAGGTAAAAAACAGATTTTGCTTTATATATACAGTGTAATTTTTCGGCAAAGGGTGTTCGGGTGAACACCCTTGCGCCCTCCTAAATTCGCCCCTGGTTGGTGGTGGTGTTGTATTCTTGTGCAGAAGTCCATTTTCTCCATGATGCATCAATAGTTTATGGATACCAATGGGTGAATGAATTATAAACACATTTTGCTGCCCATGTGTCAATATTCATTTTCTCCATTTCCTTAAAAACTCATTATTTTCAATTTCTTGTTCTTCTAATTTATAATGCAGCGAACCCAAATTTACTGGATGCTTTTGTTCTGTTTTACAATGCGCTCATGTACATCATTCATAGTCGAAGTAGTTTATGTTAACCCGAGTTGCCAAGTCTGTTTGCTTGCTCTAGTTAATTTCTTCAGGTTTTTGTTGGTTTCTCAAAAGTAGATTATATTTTGAATGAATATCTTTCCCTGATGTGCATTATATACTTCCTGGTGTTTGTCATAAGCTTTTGTGATATAACAATGTTTGCCATGATATATTTTTTTTTAACTTCTCTCTTCACCCTGGTTCTGCTTTTGGAGTTATTTGCAAGTATAACCCTATGTTCTTAATTATTGATTAATAGCGTTAGCCATTTCAGTCGGTCTCAACGACACTGATATATTTCACATTGGAAACTAGGTATTATTTATGCAAATGAGATGAAGGAGTCGAGACTTAAATCGCTCACTGCTAATTTACATCGTATGGGGGTAACAAACACCATTGTGTGTAACTATGATGGAAGAGAGGTTAGAATTGGAGTATTTTGCAATCTTTCCTTTAGAACTTACTATAGTTCGGTTTTTGTATGCCTTTATATTTCATATTGGACAGTGTTGTTCAACCTTGCCCATTATGAGCACTCATTTGAAGTAGCTCTGCACTAATTTCATGGAGCAACATCAACTGATCTAACAAAGATTTGTTGTCCTTGTGTCCATCTGTTTCTTGGTTTAGTGATGACTAAGTCTTGTGATCTAATACTAAAACCTTGTCTGGGAATCATTTCAGCTGCCTAAAGTTTTGGGTCAGAATACTGCTGATAGGATTTTGTTGGATGCTCCCTGCAGTGGCACTGGGGTATGTGGTAATGTTTTGGTGTTAGTGCTTGTCTGCAAGCATATTTAATCTTATGAATTTCATTTGTTCTGCAGGTGATCTCCAAGGATGAGTCTGTTAAAACTTCCAAAAATGCTGCTGATATACAAAATTGCTCACAGCTGCAGAAGGTATAAATGATTTTGACGTGTAAATTTGGTGATTTTGAGTTATTCATAGTTGTAAACTTTCAATCATTTTGCGCTGTAGAAGGATATCATAATAATTTCCACGAGAGCTTGTCATGCTTCATAAGAGAACCCGTGTAAAGTATATTCCTGCTTGGTATTTGCACAATCAGGGATTTTTACAATTTGTAGTTATGTTTTTGTTCCACTGGCTTAGTGCAAGCATTTATAAAATCTTTGATTACTTTATAAAAAAATAAAGTATATTGCCAGCTTGATAAAAAAAATTTAAATTAAGTATATTGCCAGCATCTGACATCTCGGGCTGTTAGAAAATACTGGTTCTGAAAAGCTGTAGTTTTGGAGAGACTAAGTTGCAAGGAGACTTGAACATTTTTTCTTTGTTTCTAATGATTGATTTCTTGATCTTATTTGTTGCAATATAGGGGGACAAATATTGCAATTCTAGTTGCCTTGTTTGCATTCTTTTAGGTGTTATGATCTGTACCCTCCCAAAGCAGGAGGGTGTTGGAAGGTTCATCTTGTTAATTTTGCTCCACAATGTGTTGTTTATCCTGTATTCCCCCGTTTTACATATTGTTTTGCCTACTTGCTTTTGAGAACCCTTTTTCATCTGTCAAGTTTCATGTGCAGGAACTGATACTTGCAGCAATTGACATGGTTGATGCCAACTCAAAATCAGGGGGATACATAGTGTATTCTACCTGCTCCATTATGGTTGACGAGGTATTTGTATAAACTTATATTAATGAATCTTCAAAAAAAGGGGTATCTTTTTTCCAAGTGTTTGTATGCATGTCAATGTCTATTTATTTTGGTTAACTTGATTATTGCAGAATGAAGCAGTTATAGACTATGCACTTAAGAAGAGAGATGTTAAACTTGTGCCATGTGGACTTGATTTTGGGAGGCCTGGGTATAATAGCTTGTGTTGTTTATGTGCATTTACTGAGAAGGTAGTTTAATTCTACAACTAATTAAAGCTGCTTTTGAATCCCAGATTTATTCGCTTTAGGCAGCACCGTTTCCACACATCTTTGGACAAGACTAGGCGATTCTATCCTCATGTTCACAACATGGATGGATTCTTTGTAGCCAAGGTATGCTGTATCATTTGTTGATATCATGTGCTGTCAAGTTGAGAGAGCTGTAATTGAGGATTCAAAGTCCAATCTTTACTGCCCATTTATGTCTATGCTTAAAATTGATTACAGTAAAGCCCCACGTGAAGTACAAGAGAACATGCCACATTACTTATTCTTCCTTAGTCATATCATCCAATTGTCCTCTGATAAAGTTCTTTTTTCTAAATAATTTCCCCCCCTTTTGTTCTGCTTGTGTTATATAGTTTTGCCCGTAAGCAATAAATGTCTTTGAACTCGGTTCTGTATGTATCTCTTCAGTTTTTAGGGACTCGTGCATAGAACTCAAGTCTCGTTCATGTCAAACAGACAGTTCATCTTTTCATTAAACTTGTGGAAATTGAATAATTATGAATCTTTACTTCTAAAAAAAGTAGAAATGATTATTGTTTTTTGAGGGTGGTCATCCATATAGAAGATCTGGAATCGAATCCCACCTCAATGCCTTTTGAGCCTGTCGCACAGCGGTTGCCTAGTGCGGTTTAAGGTTTACAGGCTATTACACGGGGGAGGTTTACCCGGTGCGCACTTCCTCAATGCCTTTTGAGCCTGTCGCACAGCGGTTGCCTAGTGTGGTTTACAGGCTATTACAGGGGGGAGGTTTACCTGGTGCGCACAAAGTGCTCACCCGAAGAGCAGAGGTTGTAGCTGCTGCGGATTTACCCTCTTACCAAAAAAAAAGTAGTAATGATTATTCTTTTTGGGATTGAAAAATAAAGTGGGATTGTCACATTTGTTAAAAACAAATGAAAGATTAGAAACAGTTCTTCTTTGGAGTCGCTGCAATTTTGTTTCAGTTGAGAACAATTTGCCCTGTTTCAGTTTAGAACATCTTTCCCCATATCTCCTGTTTTTTTCATCAGTTGAAAAAGATGAGCAATTCAAAGTCTGCTGCAAAATCATCAGTTCAATCTGAAGAAACACAAGAAGCTGAAACCATTCAGAGCAGTGACCAGCAGAACACTGAAGGGGATGACAAGCATAAAGAGCAGAAGGGGATTGCAAAAGAGACTGGGAATAATGAAGAAGTGGCAGGTGATAAAAAGAGGAAGAGGGATGTCCAAAAGCATTCAGATAAGAAAGGTGTTGGACAAAACAGTGGTGTAACTAAAAATGGGAAGGCAGAAAACCAATTGGTGGCGACAAAAAGGAGGGAAAAGAAGAAACCCCCTCCTAGAGAGGAAATTGCAAAAGCTAGGTACAATTTTTTGTTTCACGATCACGAGTTGGTAAATACTGATGTGCTAATAGAACAGAGATTTAATTTCAGATCATATAACCTATTTCTTGTCTTAAAACATTTGTACAGGGAAGAGAAGAGGAAAGCTCTTAGGGAAGCAAAGCGAAAAGCAACAACGAAGAACAAAGCTTGAAACAAAAGGAGAGGGAGCTCGGTATAAGTTCCGCTGCGGCACGGGAGGTTTGTTATATGTGGAGGATATCTTTTTTCAGAGATGATGTAAGCGGACACACAACTAAGATGTTCTCTGAAGTCTTAGAAAGGTGAATGTTTTTAAGCTTACCTTGGGCACTATTAGCAGCTGCCAAGCCAGTTTGGTAATATTTTCACATTTGCTTGATGACTTTGAGATAAAGACTGTTGGAAATGTGTTGTATGCTTTAGAAAAACGAAATTAGGATTCAAGATTGCACAAATCCAAAGATTTTGTATCCTGCATTTGATGTTACACTTTAACATTTTTTTTGGGAGTGAGTAATGCAAATTATAAAGGGGAAATACTTTGTATTCATTCAGTCATCACTTTCAAGTTTCAATCATCAGGTAGAGATTCTGTCTATTGTAATCCAGATGTATTTATTTCTCTCGAGTCTTGACTAAGCTGATGATGTGGTTTTTCCTAAAAAGTCACGTGCTTTTTGTTCTTACAATGCCTAGTACTAGGAATGTAATGTATCCAGATCAAATGTTTACTTCAATATGTCGAAGAATTAGTAGGCTGTAGTCGAGAAATAATGCATTATATATGCTTGGTCATACCAAGAAATATGTTCGATAGTTCTTAGAGTACTTTCGCTATCAAAGTTGCGTGATTACTTCTTAATAAATACCAATTGAATCAAGCTATGATGCTTTTGATGAGATCTCATCTCTGTCACCAAAATGACCTGGGGAAGGAGATGAATTCGATCTCAAGATTCAGATTCGCAAAATTACTGAAATAGTTAAATGATCTCTTCTCATCTAAGTTTCGATGGATAAAGTCACCCAATTGTAATTTTGGTGGGAGATTGGTTCAATGAAACGACTTGGCCGGTCATTTTGTGTATTAGAGCCCCGTTCCCCTATTTGTTGCTTCTCGAATGGTTATGACTTTGGGAATGGTTAGTTTGATTTCGTGAAGGTTTGAGAGTGAAATGAACACTTAGTTCCATCTTTGAAAGTTTAAGTTGTAAGATTCGATCTAGGAATTAATTTTTGAGTAGAGGATCTCAGATTGGTGAATTGATTGTCCCAATAGTTTTGTATGGTGATTTTAGACTTAGGCATTTATTTGGATTTAGATTTGGAGGTTCCTAGGAGGTTTTAACTTTATTTGCCGAAAGTTGGCAGTTTGAAGAATTGGAGAATTTGTAGATTTGACCGATAGTTGACTTTGATACTATCGAACTCCATGTGGTTTTGAGACCTTGGATAGGTCCCAATGGCGGTTATGAACTTGTATGCTATGTTTGGTTGCAATCCGAATGTTTAAATATGCTTCTTACATGATTGGCAAAGTTGAAAAGTTTGAAAGTTAAGGGATGGATTTTGATCTCTGATTTTTGGTTTTGATATTATTATGGATATTTGAGCTTTGGGATAAGTTTGGATAAGGTATCGAAACTTGTTGGTGCGAAGTTTGGTTGCGGAATGGTTAAGTATGATTCGGACCAATTTGGTGAAGTTGGAAAGTTTGGAAATAAGAGATAGATTTTGATCATCGATTCTTGATTTTGATGTTACTTTGGATGTTTTGAGCTTTGGGATAAGTTTGGATAATATTTTTGTATTTGTTGGTACGATTGGATGGGTGCAAGGAGACTTGGTGAGTTTCGAGGTTATTTCGGACCATGTTAGTGTTGCTGGAACTTTTCTAATTGCTGGTGCATCTCACACTTGCGGAGGAAGGTAAGGAGGTCGTACGGTTCGCATCAGCGAAGGTCCAAGTTTTGTCTAGCTTGGACGCATCTGCAGCTAGTTGTACAGAGGTGCGAGGTCGCGCATACGAGGTGGATTGCGCGCCTGCGGAGGTTGGTCGTGCATGAGGAGGTCGCGCCTATGGAGTTTTGTCGCACATGCGCTTTCACATATGCGCGTGTGATGGTCGTGGAAGAGGAAATGAGCATGAGGATCAGAGCTCGAAGATGCGAGGCTTTGGCCGCAGAAGCGAGATCGTAGATGCGTAGTTTTGGAGCGCATATGTGAGAGGCCTCGCAACTTGATATATTTTGATATTTTGCTTTTTTCCATTATTTTGAGTTTTGAAGCACGAGAAGAGGCAATTTTGGAAGGGATTTTTACTACTATTTTGAGGGTTGATTTCTACCTAGATATGATTATATATCCTGATTCTCCATGAATCTTAACCCCTAAACCAAGGATTTAAAGTATAGAAAATGGAGTACTCGAAGAATCAGAAAAAATGGGTCCGAATCTCCTGCGAGAACGATTTGGAAGATCAGTTTTGGGTATGAACTTAAAAGAGTTGTGAGCATGTGATTTTTGCCATATATGAAATACTCCTATAAAATCAAAGAAAATAAATTTTTTCCAATTATTTGCCATTTTATAGGATTTGTTATAAATAGAACTCTATTTAAGGTGAATGTCTATAATTAGAGAGATTCTAGGGTTTACTACTTGGTGGCTAAGTCACCATCTCCCTATAAATATAGGGGTTCTATTCTATTGTAAATCATCCCAAAGTATCAATAAGAATACTCCTCTCCCTACTCTCTCTATATTGTTCTTGTTCTTATATTATTTCATAACACGTTATCAGCACGTGTCTCTAACCAATTGAAATTTTCGATTATTTTAACTTTTGTTTGTGTAGGGTTTTTGCTTCATAGCCGATTCGGCTCTCTCAACTCAATCGCCGCCTTTTTCTAATTTCTATACGGAAAAATAGAAGAGATGGTATCATCATAAAGTAATGCAACGGGATGGAAACTCAAGAGGTGTATTTGATATCACAACATTTATTGGCATACCTTAAAGGTAAGTAATTTACTTTTCCCTTTCAAATTCTTGAAATTCTACGATTTGATTTTATATACAAACAAAGACAACAAAGTTTGATTATAACTCTAATGGAGTTCGTAAGAAATTACACTCACATGAAGTGGTAAAATTTCTATGCCTTGCCATGATCAAATTCATGTATGATTGTGGGCAAAGAATTAAAATTCCGTCCTATTGAATTTGCTCCATTCCCTTTAGAGAATGTGGTAGCAGTATGTGATAAGTCTGAAAGAAGACAAAATTATTACCATGATGGTATCAATGAATGTGGACGTGGCAATAGACGGAATTATAATCGTCATATCCATTCCCTGAAGTGAATGTGATAATTGTAATAAAGCCTGTAAGTATGAACACGCTCTTGATGTAATTGTGTCTTATGTCTGACATTATGAAAAGAAAGTTCGTTGCCCTTGAAATTTCGGGCAAGAACTATATGGCATCGGTGTTGGATGCTGAAATCCACTTAGATGCTATGGGTCTTGGAGACGCCATTAAAGACAGAAATAATGCATCCACCCAAGACTATGCTAAGGCCTTGATTTTCTTGCGCCATCGCCTTGATGAAGGTTTAAAACTGTGCTAAGGCCTTGATTTTCTTGCGCCATCGCCTTGATGAAGGTTTGAAACTGTGCTAAGGCCTTGATTTACTTGCGCCATCACCTTGATGAAGGTTTGAAAATCGAATATATCACAGTCAAAGATCCACCTATCTTGTGGAATGGCTTAAAGGAGAGATATGACAACCTGAAGTTGGTCACTCTGCCACAAGCACGATACGATGAGAATCCAAAAGCAAATAGTTCATAAACTATATGATTTCGTTGCGGTGGAAAAGGGCACTAGGCGAAAATTTGCCGTGTACCAAGACATTTGGTTGAGCCTTGTCAAGCATCTCTAAAGAGTAAATGCCCTGAAACAAATTTTGTCTCTGACGATAATTTTGACATCACCCACTTGAATGTGGCAGACTTCTTTGAGCACCCTGAGGAGAAAATAGACCACCTAATCAGTGATGAATCTGTAATGAAAGAATATGGAATTGTTTGATTTTATTTCACTTATTTGTAATAGTTAGTAAATAAACTAATAGTCATTAGTATCAGCTCGTATTAGTTAGTTTATGATATAATGTTAGTATTAGTTCTTTTGAATGTTTCAATATGCTCAGATTTCAATAATATTTTTATTTTCCAGTAGAGGTAATCGACTAACCTAACAGTTAATCGATTATCTAATATTTCGCATTAAAACTGCAAAACAATCGATTGTGTATGTTCAACAATCGATTGTGTATGTTTAACAATCGATTGTCTTAAGACAGTGAAGTTTTTCAAAATAGCAAATAATCGATTGTGTATGTCTAACAATCGATTGTATATGCTCAACAATCGATTGTGTATGTTTAACAATCGATTGTCTTAAAGACAGATCTGTTTTTCAAAATAGCAAATAATCGATTGTGTATGATAAAAATAGCAAATAATCGATCGTGTATGTTTAACAATCGATTGTGAATGTTCAACAATCGATTGTTTATGTTTAACAATCGATTGTCTTAAGACAGTGTGATCTGAAGTTTTTCAAAATAGCAAATAATCGATTGTGTATGCTTAACAATCGATTATGTATGTTCAACAATCGATTCTTTATGTTTAACAATCGATTGTCTTAAGACAGTGTGATCTGAAGTTTTTCAAAATAGCAAATAATCGATTGTGTATGCTTAACAATCGATTGTGTATGTTCAACAATCGATTGTGTATGTTTAACAATCGATTGTCTTAAGACAGTAATAAGTTTTTCAAAATAGCAAATAATCGATCGTGTATGTTTAACAATCGATTGTGTATGTTCAACAATCGATTGTTTATGTTTAACAATCGATTGTTTTAAGAAAATTCTTAAACTGAAATTTTCAAACTGCAAAGTAATCGATTATGGAAAACATATAATCGACTATCTGATTTAGTTAGTCGAATAACCTCAGCAGATTTCGAAAATATTGTTTAAGTATGAAACAAACGGATTGAATTTGTTTATTCTCATGTTCGTATATTTTCTTTTGTATGGAAAACCATGGGAATTAAATTGATTGAAGGCTCCTGAAGAGCAACTATAACTCTGCCTAAAGGAACGATATTTTAGAGAATGCAATGTTCTCCTCCAAGTCTAAGAAGAACTTGTTGAGTTTTAATGATATCAGTCAAAATGTTCTCCTCCATGTCTAAAAGGAACTTGTTGAGTTTTAAAGATATCATTCAAAATGGATATCAGATTGAGACAATACATGAGTATAATCTTGAATACCTTATTTACTCATGAAAACGAGGCTGCCCACTTCGGCTTGGGGTCACGCCATTTTGCATGCAGCAATGCTAGTTCGTCTCTGACTGACGAATTGACACAAATATTCCCCGTTGCAATTGGTTTTGGGTCATGAACCTAATATATCCCATTTAAGAATCTTTGGATGCGCAGTATATGTGCCTATAGCACCGCCATCCCGCACCAAAATGTGTCCGCAAAGAAGGTTAGGAATATATGTTGAGTTTGAATCGTCTTCCATTATTCGCTACCTCGAAACATTGACAGGGGATTTGTACACTGCACGATTTGCAGACTGTCAATTTGATGAGACACTTTTCACAAAATTAGGGGGAGAAGTTGGTGAAACCAAATGGGAAATTTTGTGGAAAAATGCATCATTATCTCATCTTGATCCACATACCTCTATTTGTGAAAAAGAGGCGCAAAATATTATCCATTTGCAAAGAATAGCAAATCGAATGCCAGACGCATTTACAGATTTGAAAAGGGTAACAAAATCACATATCCCCGCAGTGAATGTGACAACATCTGACTCACGAATACATATTCATTATCGGAAGAATATGAACATGAAGTTGGTATTGAATATACCACCCTCACCCCTAGAAGGAGGTTTGAGATGATACCACACTCACCCCTAGAAGGAGGTTTGAGATGATATATGGCATGAATGATCGTTGGTCACGTACCTATTGTACGCCAAAGTATTTTGGAAATATGACTATTAAAGGACAACGATAATGCAAGAAACATATCTTGCATATAATTTTGACCATGACCATAATGGTATAACTTTCTCTTTAAAAGAGATATTCACCACATGGATGTTGATGAATCTGTGGTAGTACAAAATTAATTGAGAGCTCTAGAAGAGCCAATTACTATGTTGGAGAAACACAATTGAGTATTGTGCTGTAGTAAGTCTCAAAGAAACTTATTCAGTTTCCAAAGTACACGCGAAAGCGATTGATTATATTGAGACTATAAATGAAGGAAAGATTTGATATCTCCTATTACTACAACTTGTAGCGGGATAATTTGTATATGAAAAGCTACCCGCTTCATTCTCCAGTTTGTACTACACAAACAAAAGAATGCCACAATAAAGTGGATATCTATTGGTATAAAAACCCATGTCATAATAAACCTGAAGTTTATTGATAAGTGCACATGTCATGGTGTAAATTTGAAGTTTACCAATATTGATAATTTATTCAGTTGGCATTCGGGTTAGCCATCTCATTTTAAGTATGATGTGCAATAATAGAGAATTCACATGGGTGAATATTAAAGAATTAGAAAGTTCTTTACGAATTCTCTTGTATCACTTGTTCTCATTAATGAACTCACCAACTAAAGAATTCGGGTTGAAGCCCATAAATTCTGGAAATATCAAAGGTGAATATGGGCCCATTCACCTGCCATGTATACCACATATGATGCATCTATGATATGGTTACATGTGCGATTGTTATTGACCCGCAGCCTGGCCGGTGCTTGCGAGGTAAATTGCTCAGTAATATAACTTCGAGCATAATTTCCAGATTTTCTATTCAAGATAGTTCATCTTGATAAGTTGGTTTATATCAAAGTTGGTTTAGCAAGATAATTATTGAGTGCCTCCACTTAAGAGCTAAACTGTTTCTTATAAGAACAACGTTATATATATCAGTTTGATATACGTTGTATACGAGAGTATATTCTCCCCTCACAAGTGGTTCAGGGTCAGGGACCAAATAATTTCATCTTATTATTAATATGCTGTGTATATTGACATGATAATGCACAAAGATGATTTCCCAAAGTTGAGGAAACAAGTTAGCTTTTCTAACATGAGGGGGAGACATGATAAACACTTGAGAAAAGGTTACATGGGATGAATTATCATTTGTATATGTAAATCCCCGAATATCATGAACCTGAAGTTCATAAAATGGATAATTCAATTGCAACATATTGCAAAGCATGCTATACGCATTTGCTGACCCAAAGAAAGAACTATATTCTCACTACAAATGCTCATATTAAGTCCCAGAAGGACAAAGTCTTTGATACGCTTAAAGCGTATAGACAAATACTTGATTCCATATGAAAGACATGTAGATTTGGACATATAGTTCAAATACTTGAAAGTATAAAGTCAAAGGTATGTATAATCAGTTTTCGATATCTTATTTGTTTAGCATGACATGAAAACTTGATATGCATCTAAAGTCTATTATGTGATTTATATGACTTAACTTGAAAGATTTAAGTTGCTTAAAGCATACACAATTCTTGGTCCTGAAGTACCACATCCTAAGTACAATTTGTGTACATATGTATCTTGCTATAACTATAAGCATGATGGCATTGAGAATACATATATGAAGATATTGAAGAGTCATTCCACGACATTATATGAAGATGTTCATATATATCAAGAATGATGATTTCAAGGTGCGGAATATTTATTCAAGTCAATATGGTTGATTTATTTATCAAACATCTACCAAAGATCGTTTTGAAGATGGTGCACAAGATTGGAATGCAAATGCTCAAGAATGTGAATTGATGCTCTATTCAGGGGGAGTTAATGCGCGTTGCACTCTTTTTCCCTTACAAGGTTTTGTCCCACTGGGTTTTCCTTGCAAGGTTTTTAACGAGGCAACCAATAGGCGCATATTCAAACATGTGTACTCTTTTTCCCTTTCTAGAATTTTTTTCCCATTGGGTTTTGTTTTAGTTAAGGTTTTAACGAGGCACATTATTGAATAGACATTCAAGGGGGAGTGTTATAAATAGAACTCTATTTAAGGTGAATGTCTATAATTAGAGAGATTCTTGGGTTTACTACTTGGTGGCTAAGTCACCATCTCCCTATAAATATAGGGGTTCTATTCTATTGTAAATCATCCCAAAGTATCAATAAGAATACTCCTCTCCCTACTCTCTCTATATTGTTCTTGTTCTTATATTATTTCATAACAGGATTTTATTAATTGTTTGTATTTTTTGCACGTTTAGTTTTTGATAAAAATCATTAAACATGTCAAAAAAATACCATACAATGCATTTAGGTTTTGTTTTTATATTTTTAGGATTAATTAGTTAATTATTGAAAATGAAAATCACAAAAATAGCTTATTTTTATATTTTTTGTTTTTAATTCTTAGATTAGTGATTTCTCTCTTTTAGTTTAGTTTAGTAATTGTTATAAAATTTATAATTAGATAATTAGCTTTATTTTGTAATTTAGATTAATTTAGGAATTTAATTTAGGATTTTTAATTAAAGAAATTTAAAGAAAAAGGAAAATAAAAGGGGTAATTGAAGAAACGGGGTTTTAATCTGAATTTGGATTAATTTTTATATCAAATCGGCCCAAATTTCCCCCCCAAAAATTAACCCAGATCCAAGCCCAAAATAGCCCTATCCGGTCTACCCTTTTTCAAGGCCAAACGACCCCGTTTAGTTTTCCTCTCAATCACGACTGTTGGATCATTATGATCCAACGACTGCGAACTAGCCTCCTAATTAATATGTAACTGTCCGAAATATCCCGCTCCCCTAACCGCAAAGACCTCCCATCACATCGTCTCTCTTACTCTCTCTTACCTCTCTGATCCTCCGCCTCCAGCCATCGCCGGAAATCGCTCTACGATGGCGGCGCCACTCCAAACCTCCCCAACTTTTGACCAGTCAATCCTCGTCCTCTCCCCTTTCCTTCGAATCTTTCTCAAACCGCTCAAATTTCAGATCTGAGACCAAACCCTTGTTCATCCAAACCCTTCCAAACTCGTCCAACTTCTAACCAGACAACCACCACACTCCCCTCATCTCATATTTCCCGTCAGTTACATTAGAAACCCCACCAAAATTGGTGAATTTTAGATCTAAGAGTCCAGAAGAAACCCTAGTTCAACCTTGTGCAAATTGCTTGTGGTATTTTGTTCGTTTTGGGTCTAGACTCATTTGGATCGATTGATCTTGGTAAGAGCAATCGTTTTGCAACCGTTTTGACCTATTTCGAAGTCACCGTTTTGACTAATTCACCACTAATGCCTGGCCAAGGTCGTTGCCTTCCTTGTTCGTTGGGTCGCTCCAGTCGACAATTCCTTCCGTTTGAAAAAAAAATAGTACCCTTCCTCTTTCTTTTCTATTTCTTTTTTGTTTTTGCTTTGTTTCTGTTTATGATTTTTCCTTTTATTTGTTTGAATTAATTTCTGATTATCTACTTGTTTGAATGTGTTTTGATTATTTAATTTTTCAAATTAGTTTTATTGGCTACTTGTTTATATTTGTTTGGGCATTTTACTTGTTTAGAATTAGTCTGGATTATTTAGTTGTGTAAATTAGTTTCATTATTTGTTTTTTTTTGAATTTGTTCTTATTATTCACTTGTTCGAATTAGTTTTTAGATTGTTTAAAATTAGTGTTTTTGTTTGATCATTCGTGTAGGTTTCAGGTTAGTCGAGCTGAGTCAACTAATTGTCGATTGATTTGCATATCTTTTAGGTTGTTTGAATTTAGTTGTTAGTTGATTAGGTTGCTAATTAATTTCAAAATGGTCAAATGATTTGGAGTAATTTGTAGCAATTGTTTTAGGGGTTTTGACACAGTTACCCATAAAAATAAAATTTTACCCTTGTCTACCTATTTGTTTTTCTACCCATAAGCTAATTACATTTCCTACCCATAGTAGTTTTTGTAGGGATTTTTTTCTTTATTCTCCAATTATTTTTTATTTCTATGCTTCTTTTCTTATTCTTTTTCTTTTTTTTTCCTTTTCTGCTTTTCTTTTTTCTTGTTTTCTTCTTATTTTTTGTCTTTTTTCCTTTTCTAATTTCATTTAACTTCTTTTTTTTTATATTCCTTTTCTCTTCATAATCTAATTTCATTTACTGTTTTCACTATTCTTTATCATTCTATTTTTATACAATAAGTAAAATAATTGATACAGTAATATTTGTCACCTTTTTTAATATAACTAGTACAATATACCTTTTATTTTATTTTTCTTTCTCATTTTTAAGTTCAATTATTAAACTGAAATAATATCAGTTGTCACTTGATCTAATACACTGAATATCACATTGACTGATGTTGAGCACCATAAATTACATAATCAAATTCTAAGAATCAACACGTGATTGCCATGCAAACCTTGATCTCCTTCCCTATAAATATCAATACACACTCTACCGTTAACAGTAGTACAAGTTATAGAGCAAGAAAACATGATCTACGGCAACCAAATCTCCATATATACTAGTTAGAATAAAAATGATAATAAAATATTAAAAAATAGAACAAAAGTATAAGTAGCGAAAAAGACTTCTAGTACCATGTGATACCAATATGGTATATATGTCTACCAACAGAGCATATGATTTCTCTAGAATATTGCGACAACTATCTGCGACTATACTACTCTACCCAAACATTAAAGGACACAATAAAAGTAGGAGAAAATTACATGCTCGTATTGTAAATTAAATATTCGCAAAATAACTTGCTCATTTCGTATACCAAGAGGGTATATAGTTGTATGAGGCCATTAACAATTGCCTATAACTATGAAAACTATTAATACACATAATTTATGTCCATCAGCTTACAAAAATTCCAGCATTATTACAACTAATGTTGATATAAATAATTTCATAATAGAATTCGCTTAAAATGCAGCTAAAACAACCAAAACAATGTTCAAACTACCATATGATACCAATAAGACATATAACTATATTATTTAATTTCCAGCAACTATATGACTATACTACTTTTACATAACACATGCATAAAGAGAAAAACGAAAAAAATAGTGTACCACATATTAATATAATAAGGTATTTCAAGATATTGTACTATATTATTATTATTAAAAGAAAATCAAATATCATACCAATTAAATGCAGCTAATACAACCAAAAAATAATCCAACTAGTATATGATACAAATATAGTATATAACTATACTAATATGGTATATAGTTGGAATGAATTGTATACTAAAATGGTATATTTGTATACTATTTGGGTATCCAATACAATTTCGTCTTCTTCTCTGGTTCAACTATATTTCAAACCAAATTTCTAAAATTTACTACAAAATCTCCAACAAATTGACTAAAACTTTAGCTACAACCTCCAATCAACTTTCCAAACTAACAAATACTGGATCGGATCAAAACAATAAATCTTCTTTTTTCGTTTCTTCTTATTTTTTTCTTTTTTCCTATTCCAATTTCATTTAACTCCTTTTTTTATATTCTTTTTCTCTTCATAATCTAATTTCATCTTCTTTGATTGATTTGTTAAAAAAGATTTCAGTATATTTTGAGTCAAACAACTACCTACCTAAGATTTGTGAAGATCACATGCCCAACCAACTTGTCCTAAAGGCCAACCTCTTTGGTTCTTTGAAGTATTGTTGTAAAAACTTATATATATTCCAAAATATTATTACAAATTGCTATCGCCTGCCAAAGATACATTTGCTTCAAAGGATGGGCCAAAATTTTGATAAATCACTCTAAAAGTTGAGGGTAATCTCTTTGTAGAAATCATGCATTTTGCGATGAAAATAAAAGTCTTATCTTTCTTGCTTACGTGGGTCGGCAATTGTTCTCACAAGTAATACTCCTGTAGTAGTACAAGAAGACGTATACAGTTGGAACTTGGAAGTTAGAAAATGCCGGGTAAAATAATTTGGATCACGTGGATAGGAGTAGTAAATAATTTGGGTCTGGGCATTAAAGGATAAATAGTTCAGAATTAATGGGTATAAAGTGATATTTTCTCATTGTTTTACTTTGGTTTGGTTTTGGGCCTGTCCTGGGCCATTTGGCCATGACTTGGGTCTGTGTTGGGCCATTTGGCCATGACAATTGGCCCAGACTTAAGGGGTAATCAAACAATCAGATTTTAGGTCTAATTGGTGAAAATTGCAATAATTAGTAATTGAAGGGTTAAATTGGGTTTTACATAGGATAAATATCAGAAGGTTCTAGGTCTTTGCATAGCTGTCCCCATCCTTAGCATGAAAATACTGATATTGGGTGAGAAAAAGGATGGACAGCTGTAAAAAGATGTTGTACTATTCTGAAATTTTAGAATTTAGGTTGAATATTCCATTTTTGATGCCTTTTTGCGCACTATATAAAAAGAAAAGCACTCACTCACACACACTGATCAGATTTTCAAAAATCTAAAAAAGGGCACTCAAAAGTTCTCCTACTGTTCCATTGATAGCTGATCAATTTCTTTTCTGATTTTGACCTAAGTTAGTATAAGTTTTTCTTTTGAAATTCCTGAGCTCTTGAGTTGCAAGATGGTTTGAGTTTGAATGCTGTGATACTGCTGGTTATTGCTGCTGGTTTCATCTGTTTCCTATTATGTTAATGCTATTCTTCTAGCTGCTGTTTGCTTTTTTAGATTTGGTTTTCCTACCTTGGTTATTTGACCTTTATTTGGTCCTTTATCAGCTAGTTTTCTGCACTTGGGTATGTTTTTTTATATTCTGTAATACCTTGTTTGGAATAGCTGAATGTAAATCTGCTATCCTATTTTTAGTGTGTTCGTTTGTTTTTAATGTCCATGATTCCTTAAGATGTGTTGATATTCTTCTTTACTAGCATGCTTGAACATTTTCATTTAGCCTAGTTCTTATGTGAATGAATTCAAAAAATAAGTTTTAACTGCAGCGAGAAGTATGTGCTTACTGATTTAATAAGGTCCAGAAGGCTAACTTGGTTGGTTTGATCACAAGTTGTTCAAATCCATCGAATGAGTAGACTAAATCAATGAAGATGGTTCATGTGATTCTGTAGCTGTATTGCAAGAAAGCAGTATAACAAATGTATATGTTTTCTCTTTAAATTCTTAGCCAGAATTGTAAAGTTATTTAATGCGCACAAAGAGTTTTGATAGTTTGAAGATCTATTACCTTGTAAACTAAGTAAGTTTTGGATACCAAGACTGAAAAGAACGAGAAGTGAAATAAAATAAATTACCAGATTTAGGAATTGATAAGAAAGAACCAAGAAAGTTCCAGTAATTCGGTTGGGTTCGGGTTCCGCCCTGGGGTTAGGTTAGACCGCTTGGGTTCTTTTTCTAGTATCGAAGGCAGTCAACGTGTCAGCCACTCTTCCCTCATTATACTTGTCAATCCTTTGCTCTTTTTCCTTTCTCTCTTTTGGAAGTGGGTCTCATTTGAATATAAATGCTTTACCTCTCTTGTTAGACAGGACTAAAAAGTCTTTTTTTATAAAAAGTCTTCCGACTGAACTAAGGGAGCATAGAACGACCCTCACAAATTGAGAATATTAATTTGTTAAGAACTAATCGGACTGAGGATATCGCGTAATCATTTGCTGGAATTGAAATATCTGCGAGATCAGGGTCACAATTTGTATCAGTTGGGGAAACCCTTATGGGTTGTATCCGAAGA
This sequence comes from Nicotiana benthamiana, assembly GCA_034376525.1. Lineage (NCBI taxonomy): Eukaryota > Viridiplantae > Streptophyta > Magnoliopsida > Solanales > Solanaceae > Nicotiana > Nicotiana benthamiana. Next base: position 114,124,720 of record CM067331.1, read on the forward strand.
TATGGAAAGAGATATTTTTATGTCAGCAACAGAAGCCCAAGCTTATGGAATTGTTGATCTTGTAGACTGAACCTAAAGGATACTTTGATCATTCAACTTTAGCTTCTGAAGGAGGAATCATGTCACTTGGAATTTCGGAAAGTGAATCCTCTCTTTCAGATCTTGGCCTTGGTAGAGCTTGTATTTGATTGAGATTTCGATTGAAAAGATGTTAGGCTGCTTCCTCATGTGCCTATACAATATCTTAATTGAATCATATGTAATGATCAGTAATATCGCAAAATTAAGTTGAATTCTATATCTACACATACCAAAAATATCGCAAAATTCTAGTACCAATCTAATCTATTCTCTAGATATTTGGACTAGAGTTGAATCATTTCCTTTTTTTATTGTAATGAATTAATTGGTCTTTTTCATATGAATTCCATTTGTTTAAATTTCGATTTTGAGCCATACAACTTTGATTAACCCTATTTTGCCATTTTTATGGCATTATCTAGATCTTCTAATCCGAGATAAATCGTATTGATAACCTGTCTTTAATTACAACTTATTAGTTAGTTTTTTAAAAACTATTTATGGTCACTTGACTAAAATAGCAGCCCATAGTTTGCTTATTTGGGTAAACCAATTTCTATTAATTAAATCGGGGAATTTGTATCTATACCCGCTTTTCGGATCACGTTTTAATTTGTGCCCGCTTTGCAAAAATAATTGCAAGCGCACATTCTTTTTCGCGTAACTTCAGCATACATGGTTGAAGTAGCAAAGGCAATCACGCAAAATTGCAGCATTCTGGTAGACGAGCCTGAAGTAGCAAGTGTCTGAACCAAGTGTGCTGAAATTTTTGTTTGTAATTACTGAACTTAACCATAATAGCTGAAGTTTTGTTCTCTATATGCTGAAACTTTTGTTTGTGTATGCACATAATATTTGCCCTATATGAAATACTCCTATAAAATCAAAGAGAATAGACTTTTTCCAATTATTTGCCATTTTATAGGATTTTGTAGTATTTTAATTTAATTGATTGCATTTTTGTACATGTTTAAATTCTATTTAAATCATAAAAGAATACCAAAATATCATGCATTGCATTTAGGATTTATTTTTACACTTTTAGAATTAATCAGTAATTATTTATTTTATAAAAATTTGAAAATCATAAAAGTAGCTCATTTTTGATATCTTTATCTTTAATTTTAATTTATTGATTTTTTCTTTTAATTTAGAACTAAGTGATATTTATAATTGTTTATAATTAATTAATTATTTTAATTTTATATTTTTTAGATAATTTAGGATTTTAATATAATTTTAAAATCAAAGAAAATTAAAAATAAAAAAAGAGAATTTTGATTTAGTCTTGCTATCCCAAAATTTGATTAGGCTAAAATAAATTTATGACGCAACTCGCTCCAAGCCGACAATATTGAGGTCTTAGTAAGGCTGTCAACCGGTTCCACCGGTCCGGTCCGGGTCGATTTTTTTTCGACCCGTCCGGTTACCGGTCCGGGTCGGGCCGGTTCCAAACAGTACCGATTTTCACCGGGCTGGGTTGTTAGGGGTTAAGATTGAACCGTACGGGTTACGGGTTGTAATGGTTCGGGCCGGGCCGGGTTTCGTTATTTTGTATTTTTTTTTAGAATTATGTATAAATATTAAGTTATATTAATACTTTGTAATAACTGAATGAACACAACAAAAGATGGGAAAAAATTGCACTTATTGCAAGTGCTACTTTATTTCTTAAATTCAAATCGAAAAACTAAAATGTATCTTAAGTAGTAAAAACTTTACATCTTTTGTAACAAGTAGTAAACTAGTAGTAATCGGAATCATCAAATTTTTTGCATTGCCCTAGCAAGTTCATCGTAATCAATATGAACCGATTGACCTTCTTCTGGCGTGTTAAATTCGGATGGGTTTCCATGCGTTAATATATCTCCAAGTTCTTCGTCTTCTGGGCTATCAAGATCTTCCTTTCCTTGATTTCTTCGTTCCGATCTAATCCAATCTCTTAAACATACTAAAACTTCCAAAGTATTGCTTCCTAATGAGTGGCGTGTGTCTCCAAGTTGTTGTCTTGCTTGGCTAAATGCACTCTCGGATGCAACAGTGGAAATTGGCACATTCAGGACATCCCGAGCCATAGCGAAAAGAACGGGAAATTGCTTTGCATTTTCATGCCACCAGCCTAACGGTGAAAATTCCTTGGTGCGAGGCTCCTTTTGCTTCTGCTAGTAAAATTGAAGTTCATCAATATTCCTGCTATTACTTTGAGTGTTAGAAAAAGTTTAAAAAATTATTAAAACTATCAATGCCTTCTTCATCATCTACATTAGAACTGCTACATTGCATAGCGGGATTTACATATATTGAAGCACGAGAATTATCATATTGAGTTGCATAATAATTATATAGATGTTGTAAATATTCATTTAACTTGTTCATAGAATCATACAAATTTGGGCTTTCAGTGGCCCCAATCTCCATATAAGTATATAAAGCATTCATTAATTGGTGACAATCAGACATTTTAATAGAAGGATTTAAAACTGCACCAATTAAGTAAACTGGAGGAATTGGAAAGAAATATTTTTTGAATTTCGCTTGCATATTTACAACAACATCCGTATATTTATCTTTCTTCTTAAATTCATATAGTAGCAAAGAAATTTCAGCTATATGTACTAAAGCCATAGTAACAGTTGGGTAATATGCGCCAGAAAATACAACAGTAGCAGTATAAAATTTATGTAAAAATTTAACAACATCACTAATGACCTCCCAAGTATCAGTTGTTAACATACGCCTAGGATCAGTACAATGTGCATTAGCAACTTCAGTTATTGGAAATCTATATTTAGCAACATTTTAAAAATATATATGTGTAGTTCCATCTAGTTACAACTTTGTCTGGCATGAATCTAGGTGTAAGGTTATACTGGATACACTTATTCTTAAATTCTTTTATTCTAGATTGTCTATTATTTCCCTGAATAACTCCAACTGCTCTTCTAACTTGAGTAATCTCAACTGAAAATAAATCGAGCCCATTTTTGACAATCAAATTGTAAACATAACATGTACACCTAACATGAAAAATATAATCAAGAGGTAGTTGCAAATGCAATTTTAAAATTGAAACTGCAGCATTATTGTTTGAAGCATTATCAAAAGACATACACAAAACTTTTTGGTTTAGATTATAAAATTCAACAACTTCAATAATTGTACTACTAATAAATGCAGCAGTATGACTCTGATCTTCATCATATTTAAAAGCAATAATACGTTTTTGCATACAAGAATTATCATCTATCCAATGACATGTAATTGTTAAATAATCATTTCCATTAACAGCATGGCCAATATCAGAAGTTAGACATACTCTAGAAGGAAGGTGACTAAACAAATAACGTATGTATGTTTGATATTGGCCGTGAAGTCTAAAGATGTCTGCTCTACAAGTACTTCTAGGGATACCTTTAAACAAAGGATTGTATATCCTTTGAATATACATAATAAGATAAGAGGAAGAAGCAAAAGAAAAAGGTAGACAACCCAAAGTAATCATTTTCACTAATTCCTCTCGATCCCTCATTTTATCATATTTTAGGAGACCTCCGGTAGTAGGGTTAATTGTTGTTTGACTTCCATCCCCATTAGCTCCCCATTCTATAGGATGGATAGTCGACAGATGTCTAATAAGTGTCCCTGTTCCCCCTAAATTACCTCTGGTCAAATGTTTAAACGTTTCGTTACAAAGTTTGCACTTAACTCTATCAGTACCTTCTATTATTTCAAAAAATTTCCAAACATGACTTCTTTTTTACGAGTAGAAGTTGGAGCCACTGGTGGTCTTCTACCCCTTGTAGCACTATCAACTCCAACTCCAATACTACCAACATTTCCACTACTAGGTGTATGTGGTATCTCATCTGCTATTCTAATTTCATTATCTTCTATTCTGTAATCTTCTTGTAATTGTTCATAATCAATTTCTACATCTTGCAAATTAGGCGATGATTCAGAAACATGTGTTATTGGGTCATTACTATTACTACCAGAAGCTACAGGTAGCTACAGGACTACCTCTTTTTTTACTTCCACCCCTACCAGTAACTTTTCTACACGCTCTTTTAGCAGCATTAAACATATTTTAAAAATTTAAATATAAGCTAAAATCAAATATGCAATTAAAATATTAAATAAGAGAAAGAGTTGGAGGGAGTGCACTGAATTCGACAATAAATTGAGCACTTGATTACGCAAATCCGGTGTTACCACGAACAAACGTCAAGCAAGTATTTCAATGTTGAGCACTTGAACTTCAAGCTTAGAATTCCGATTTCCGAATGAGAAATTACGATAAATTAAATTCGGGAAAACAAAGACAATAATATTATAAAATTAGAATATGAATTCTTGAAAATTGAAGAGAAGAGAGTGATTGATAATTTGAGAATTGAGAGAGAGATTGATAATTTTGAGTGAGGAAATGAAGAAGAGGGGAGGTTATTTATAGATTTTAAGAAGGGTTAATAATGTAATTTAATAAAGACAAAAAAAAAACAAAAAAGTGGCCATTTCTGAAAATACTCCCGTTGGCCAACGGTTCTGGACTGTTGCCAACGGTCCTGTGGGGCCCACATGTGCAGAAAATTTTTTATAAAAAAAAAATTTTTTTGACCGTTGTACCGGTCCGGGTCGACCGGTTCAAGCACTGTTTGGCTTACCGGGCCGGTCCGGTCCCGGGTCCTACTTCTAAAATCATAACCGTTCTAACCCGTCCCCCAACTCAGCCCAGCCCACCCCTTAAGAACCGGGCCGATCCGGTCCGATCCCGGGGCCGGTTAGACAGGTCTAGGTCGTACTCATTCCTAATTCCTACCCGTGTAAAATAATCCCAAATCAGACCCCTAGACCCGTCCATCAGAAAAACGGGGGACCTTTTTGGTCTTCTTCATCTTAATTTCTGAAAAAACACCACAAAACCAGAAACTCCCTTCACTCATGCACACTCAATTTTCACTCTCGAATCGAAGACGCACATAGAGAAACGCCAAAGATTTAAAGAGCAAACTTTTCAAAATTTCAAAGAAAACATAACAGATCTAAAAGTCCGAAAAAAAGAGTTTCGAACAAAATCAAAAGAAGAAGAAAGCTGGAATTAGAGGGATCGGCTTCGATTTCTCTTGGCTTGGTGTTGATTTTCTGGTTTTAGATCAGGTGTTCTGCCGATGTTCTTCTATGCTGGGGCTTGAACTTTAAATCCTCTGTTCTCGGACCTTTACCTGGTCAGTTTCTGCTATTACTTTGCTGTTAGGTGTGCCGGGTTCCTCTATAATTACTTACCGAAGCCGTTCAATTAAGTTCTGAGTTGCTTACGCTGTATTGATGCCTAACTTTGTGCAATTGCCGTGCTTAATTATTGGAGTTATTTACATCTGTTAAGTCTGCCAACATTTAGTTTTGATTGTCTGTTGTTGAACGGAAAATTTGAGTATGAGGTCGTTCATTATACTCGAATATTATGCTACAGGTTTAGTTCATTTGATTGTCCACTGATTTGTTACAACCCTCTTCCTATATGGTGTATTTTGGTTTATTAGCATGTGTAAAATTTTCCATTTGATTTAGTTTCAAACTTTGAGGAATCCATAAATCAGTTAATTCGCCATGTTCAAGTTAATTTTGAGTCTGTAGTTTAACGATTTTCATCCACTTGAATTTATGAAATGGATTGCTAGGGGATTAAATATGCCTCGAACTCTCATATATTAGAGCCACTAGAAGCCACAGTGGTTCATATTGCTATACTTACAGTGTATTCATTTGAGCTAAAGTGGTAATTCTCCTTTGTTTACATTTTCTGGTTCATGTTCTGTTTGTTAGACTTGTAATTTTTGTGGAAATAGTTGATTTAGTGGTTTAGTGTTTATATGAATTTCATTTTTTTGCAGCAGGGGCTTCTTTCATTTTAAATAGTTGCAAAAGTAAATGAACGTGCTAATTAGTAATGGCTGAGAAATTTTGAATTAAAAGATAGTCTTGGGTCTTTGGAATTTTTGAGTGGGATTGGAAATTAAAAAATATTATACGGATAATTTGAGGTGCATTATGCCGAATAAAACCCTTAAGCTCATGGCCCTCACAAAACTAACTAGCTTTTTGTCGAAATTTCGAGGAGTGCCATATTAAATAACACCCAATAATTTATGGCCCTCAAAGGTTTAGTTTAAACATCGTTTGAAATTAGAATCGAGGTGTGTCATTTGTTAAATTTTCCATTGAACGCGCGTAGTTGCTTTAGATGCGTTGTTTAAAATTAATTTCCTTAAATTTGGGTGTGCATTGCATGTGACCTAAATCCAAATCTCAACAATACTAAATAAAATGTGTTGTGGACCGCGGGTGCATTTCATGTGGCGTGGTTCAAAGACGTGTTTTAGATAACGTTGAATCTTCCTAAAATTGATTAAAAGCAGTTAATAATTTATAATTATACCATAGGCTAAAACAACAACAACAACAACAACAATTACCCAGTAATGTCCCACAAAGTGGGGGTCTGGGTGGGTAATATGTAGACGAGCCTTACCCCTACCCGAATATACTATAGGCTAAAACATGTATTAAAATTAGATAATAGGCTAATTATGGCAGTTTAAGCGACCGTGCTAGAACCACGGAATACGGGGATGCCTCATATATTCCCCGGGTTAATAGAATTCTTTATTCAGAATTTTTGGTTCGCAGACTTAAAAAAGAAAGTCAGATATCCTCGATTTGGGATTTATTGAATAAACCGGTGAGTTGAGACACCAAATAATTATTCTAAGTGGCGACTCTGAATAAAAATGAATAAATAATCTCATTTCGAATAATGTCACTTAAATTGGAAAAACTCCCTTATACTACCTTCGGGTGTGTAAAAAGGAGGTGTGACAACTTGTTATTGCTGAACTTAAGCATAAGTTTTGTTCTCTACTTGCTGAAGTTTTTGTTTGTAATTGCTGAACTTAAGCATAAAAGCTGAAGTTTTATTCTCTATTTGCTAAAGTTTTTATTTGTAATTGCATTAAATAAGCTGAAGTATTGTTGTCCTGGATTCATTAATTTTATCATTAAGCTTTTTCAAAAACTTCAGCAGAAGATGCTAAAGTTATTTATTTCATTTATAAAAACTTCAGCACTAAATAAATTAAATTTTTTTTGCTCTAGATAAGCTTTTTTAAAAATTTCAACCGAAGATGCTGAAATTATTTAGTTTATTTATAAAAACTTCAGCACTATATTAGATGAAGTTTTTGAAAAATATCTATATTTCTTAAGAATGTAAAAGGATTGCATTTGACATGTTGGTAAATTAATAAAAAGGTAAAGTACTTTAGACTTGCTGAAAGTTAGTACATAATTGTTGTAGTCCCATTTGAGTCTATTATAGTATTAAAATGTTTTGTAAGCACTTCATCCTATTCTGAAATTATCTGCACCTCTTTGTATCTTATTCTAGCTCTAAAACTCTTTCCTTTTTCTCTAAGCATATAGGTTCACTTGGCTTTATCTAAAATCTGAAATTTTCTTTTATTGTGGTTCAAAAAATGATAATCAGGGTTTAGTTTCGCAAGTATTTTGGATATTTGGCCTTATCATTAAGTTAAGATTTTCCTTACCAATACACCTGCCAATTTGGCTTTATAAAAATTTGATGAATAATATTTTCTTTTTTTTGATACATTGGTTAGTAAAAAATCAAAATTGCCTTATAAATATTCTGCTATACTTACTCTTTTAAACACGTCCTTTTATTGTACTTGTTTTCAAATATATTTGCTTCAGTTTTTCCAGATCTTGAATATTATCAAATAACTTAGTTCAATTTTAAGACCCTGGATTACTATTCCAGTAATTATTAATTACTTAATATATTCGGAGGCTAATGAGTAATTGATCCTAACACGTGACTTAAGATTGCTACCCGTCACTTAAGATTCGGAGTCCCCTTTCCTTATTATACCTTTAGATGCTAATACAGTTTTTTCTAGTTCCCTTTTCTTTCCTTGTTGATTAAATAGGAGAAGTTTTATTTTGTGTTTCATACAATTAATGTCAGTTGTATGAGACACAAAATAAAATTTTCATAAAATAGGCAATTCTCGTGAGATTGAATACTACACCATTTTGTCTCAAGTGATGTTGCAGCCACTAATTGGATATTGAACCTCCCATTGGTACTTTTAGGAAAAGAAATTTAAAGAAAAATATGTGTAATATTGATAATTTTGTTATGAAATAATATAAGAACAAGTAAAATAATGCAAGAACAAGAATAATATAGAGAGAATCGGGAGAGCAGTATTCTTATTGATACTTAGGGATTGTTAGGGATGGATTACAATGGTAGAAGACCCCTTTATTTATAGGGAGGAGTAAACCCTAGTATCTCTCTAATTATGGACATTCACCTAAAATAGGAGTCTATTTATAACACTCCCCCTTGAATGTCTATTCAATAATATGCCTCGTTAAAACCTTAACTAAAACAAAACCCAATGGGAAAAAAGTTAAAGAAAAGGAAAAAGAGTACACATGTTTGAATATACGCCTATTGGTTGCCTCGTTAAAAACCTTGCAAGGAAAACCCAGTGGGACAAAACCTTGTAAGGGAAAAAGAGTGCAACGCGCATTAACTCCCCCTGATAAGAACATCAATTCATATCCTTAAGTCTTCGCATTCCGATCTTGTGAACTAGCTTCTTGAAGGTTGACGTTGGTAGAGACTTTGTGAACAAATCAGCCATATTATCGCTTGAACGAATCTGTTGTACATTGATATCACCATTCTTTTGAAGATCATGTGTGAAGAATAACTTTGGTGAAATATGCTTTGTTCTATCTCCTTTTATGAATCCTCCCTTCAATTGAGCTATACATGCTGCATTGTCTTCATACAAAGTCGTGGGTAGTTTATTACACTTCAAACCACATTTGTCTTGAATATGATGTATGATAGACCTCAACCACACACACTCCCAACTTGCGTCATGAATAGCAATTATCTCGGCATGATTAGATGAAGTAGCCACAATTGATTGCTTAGTCGATCGCCAAGATATGGCGGTGCCTCCACAGGTAAATACATAACCCGTTTGAGATCGAGCCTTCTGTGGGTCGGATAAATATCCGGCATCAGCATAACCAACAAGATCGGGGCTGCAATTATTGCCATAAAATAAGCCCATATCGGTAGTCCCTTTTAGGTACCCGCAATATATGTTTGATCCCATTCCAATGTCTCCTTGTAGGAGCCGAGCTAAATCTTGCTAAGACATTAACTGAAAAGGATATGTCAGGCCTTGTAGTATTTGCAAGATACATTAGTGCGCCAATTGCACTAAGATATGGTACTTCAGGACCAAGTAGCTCTTCATTCCTTTCTTGCGGTCGGAATGGATCTTTATTCACATCAAGTGATCGAACAACCATCGGTGTACTTAAAGGATGTGCTCCATCCATGTAAAACCGTTTCAATACCTTTTCTATATAGGTAGATTGATGGACAAAAATTCCGTTTGCCAAATATTCAATTTGCAAACCAAGACATAATTTTGTCTTTCCGAGATCTTTCATCTCGAATTCATCCTTTAGATAATCAATTGCCTTTTGGAGTTCTATGGGGGTTCCAATAAGATTTATGTCATCGACATATACGGCAAGTACAACAAATTCCGATGTTGTTTTCTTTATAAAAACACACGGGCAAATGGCGTCATTTATATAGCCTTCTTTTAACAAATACTCACTAAGACGATTATACCACATTCGTCCTGATTGCTTTAGACCATACAAAGATCTTTGCAATTTAATTGAAAACATTTTCCGAGACTTTGAATTATGAGCGTTTGGCACTTTGAGTCCATCGGGAATTTTCATGTATATCTCATTATCAAGTGAGCCATAAAGATAGGCAGTAACCACATCCATTAAATGCATATCAAGCTTTTCAAGGACAGCAAAACCGATGAGATAACGAAAGGTTATAGCATCCATTACAGGCGAATATGTCTCTTCATAATCGACACCAGGCCTTTGAGAAAAACCTTGCGCAACAAGGCGTGCCTTATATCTTTGTACCTCGTTTTTCTCATTTCTCTTGCGTACAAAGACCCATTTATGGCCAACGGGCTTAACACCATTAGGTGTTTCAACTATAGGGCCAAAAACTTCACGTTTTGCCAGCGAATTCAATTCTGATTGAATTGCTTCTTTCCATTTTGGCCAATCATGTCTTTTTCGACATTCTTCAACAGATTGAGGTTCGAGATCCTCACATTCTTGCATAATGCTAGATGCGACATTATAAGCAAAGACATTATCCACCACTATATCCACTCGATTAATATTTGCCTCAATATCAGTTGGATTTATGGATAGTTCCGTATTTTCCAGAGTCTCGGGCTCAATGGATTCTTCATGAATCTCAGAATTCGTTAAATCATGAATTTCCTCATGAGATTTTTTCGTATTATCATTTGCTTTCCTCTTTCTAGGATTTCGATCTTTAGAACCTAATGGCCTGCCACGCTTCAGGCGTGCATTCGACTCATTGGTTATGACACTAGATGATTGTCCAACAGGGACATCAATACGGATTGGAACATTTTCCGCGGGGATGTGGGATTTCGTTATCCTTTTCAAGTCCGTAAATGCGTCAGGCATTTGATTTGCTATTCTTTGCAAATGGATAATCTTTTGTACCTCTCTTTCACAACTAGAGGTATGTGGATCAAGATGAGATAATGATGCATTTTTCCACAAAATTTCCTGTTTGATTTCACCAACTTCTCCCCCTAATTTTGGGAAAAGTGTCTCATCAAATCGACAGTCTGCAAATCGTGCAGTAAACAAGTCCCCTGTCAATGTTTCTAGGTAGCGAATGATGGAGGGCGATTCAAACCCACCATATATTCCTAACCTTCTTTGCGGACCCATTTTGGTGCGGGATGGCGGTGCTATAGGCACATATACTGCGCATCCAAAGATTCTTAAATGGAATATGTTGGGTTCATGACCCAAAAACCAATTGCAATGGGGAATATTTGTGGTAATTCGTCGGTCTGAGACGAATTAGCATTGCTGCATGCAAAATGGCGTGACCCCATACCGAAGTGGGCAGCCTCGTTTTCATGAGTAATGGCCTTGCAATCAACTGCAGGCGTTTAATTAACGATTCTGCAAGACCGTTTTGAGTGTGAACATGAGCTACAGAATGTTCCACTTTTATCCCAATTGATAAGCAATAATCATTAAATGCTTGAGATGAAAACTCAGCAGCATTATCCAGTCTAATAGACTTGATTGGATTATCAGGAAATTGTGCTCGTAGTCGAATTATTTGTGCCATTAATTTTGCAAACGCAAGGTTGCGTGATGACAACAGGCACACATGAGACCATCTACAAGATGCGTCTATCAAGACCATAAAATACCTAAAGGACCCACTGGGTGGGTGAATAGGTCCACAAATGTCCCCTTATATACGTTCCAAAAACGTGGGCGACTCAGTCCCAACTTTTGTTGGTGATGGTCTGATAATCAACTTGCCTTCATAACAAGAAGTGCAAGGATATTCATTATTTGAAAGAATTTTGAAATTCTTTAACGGATGCCCATATGAGCTTTCTATAATCCGTCTCATCATGATCGATCCCGGGTGTCCCAATCGATCATGCCAAAGTACGAAAGTATTGGAATCAGTAACCTTTTGGTTTACTGTTGAATGTGCCTCAATTGCACTAATTCTTGTCCAATACAGGCCACAAGATAAAGATGGGAATTTCTCAGTAACCCTCTTTTGGCCGGAGACATTCTTTGTAATGATGAGATATTCAAGATTATCTTCATCTATTGTCTCAATATGATAGCCATTCCGGCGTATATCTTTAAAACTCAACAAGTTTCTCTTAGACTTGGAGAAGAACATTGCATTCTCTATGATAAACATCGTGCCTTTGGGCAGAGTTACAGTTGCTCTTCCGGAGCCTTCAATCAATTTACTACTACCAGAGATTGTAGTAACATTTGCCTTACACATATTTAGTTGAGAGAAATATTCCTTTTCTTTGAGTATTGTATGTGTAGTACATGAATCAACTAGGCAAATATTTTTACAGCTGGACGTTGATCCAAGCTTGCTTTGTGAGATATCCATATTTGCTTTCCCATAGTTTGACATACGAAAGAAATACACGAACATAAGAATAAACAAGTTCAATTCGTTTGTGTCACATATAAACAATATTTTCAAAATCTGCTGAGGTCAGTTGTCTAACTAAATCAGATAGTCGATTATATGTTTTTCATAATTGATTACTATGCAGTTTGAAAATTTCATTTTAAGCATTTTCTTAAAACAATCGATTGTTAAACACACACAATCGATTGTTGAACATTGACAATCGATTGTTAAACACACACAATCGATTATTTGTTATTTTGAAAAAAATTCCAGATCACACTGTTTTAAGACAATCGATTGTTAAACATAGACAATCAATTATTTGTTATTTTGAAAAAATTCCAGATCACACTGTTTTAAGACAATCGATTGTTAAACATAGACAATCGATTATTTGTTATTTTGAAAAAATTCCAGATCACACTGTTTTAAGACAATCGATTGTTAAACATAGACAATCGATTGTTGAACGTTGACAATCGATTGTTGAACATTGACAATCGATTGTTTTGCAGTTTTAATGCGAAATATTAGATAATCGACTAACTGTTAGGTTAGTCGATTACCTCTACTTGAAAATAAAAATATTATTGAAATTTGAGCATGTAGAAACATTCTAACGAACTAATACTAACATTATATCATGAACTAACTAATACGAGCTGATACTAATGAATATTAGTCTATTCACTAACTATTACAAATAAGTGAAATAAAATCAAACAACTCTATCTTCTTTTATCACAGATCCACCACCGATTAGGTGGTCTATTTTCCCATCGGGTTGCTCAAAGAAGTCTGCCACATCTAGGTGGGTGATGTCGAAATTGTCGTCAGAGACAAAATTTGTTTCAGGGCCTTTATTCTTTAGAGAAGTTTGATAAAGATCAACCAAATGTCTTGGTACACGACAAGCTTTTGACCAGTGCCCTTTTCCACCACAACGATAACATATAGTTTCTGAACCTTTTGCCTTAAGATCCTCATAATCCCGTTTCTGCTTTCGGCGGTTATCTCTCCTCGGGGGTTGACGGACATCATGGATATTTCTTCCTTGTCTACGTCCACGGTTATGACCCCGATTACGACCACGACCATGTTTAGATCCATGGCCCTTTTCATGATTGGCATAATGAGAATACACCTTATCTGCTACAGGCTGTGGTGTAGACCCAGTGGGTCGACTTTCGTGATTTCTCATGAGCAGGTCATTATTTCGCTCAGCCACAAGTAGAAGAGAAATCAGTTCAGAGTACTTTGTGAAGCCTTTCTCTCTGTACTGTTGTTGCAGTACCATATTGGAGGTATGAAACGTTGTAAACGTTTTCTCAAGCATATCATAATCGGAGATTTTGTCTCCACATAGCTTCAATTTAGAAGTAATTCTGAACATTGCAGAATTATATTCAGAAACAGACTTAAAGTCTTGGAGCCTCAGATGAGCCCAATCATATCGTGCTTGTGGCAGAGTGACCAACTTCAGGTTGTCATATCTCTCCTTTAAGCCTTTCCACAAGATGAGTGGATCCTTGGTGAGATATTCAATCTTCAAACTTTCATCAAGGTGATGACGCAAGAAAATCAAGGCCTTAGCACAATCTTGGGTGGATGCTTTATCTCTATCTTTAATGGTGTCTCCAAGACCCATAGCATCTAAGTGGATTTCAGCATCCAACACCCATGTCTATAGTTCTTGCCCGAAATTTCAAGGGCAACGAACTTTCTTTTCATAGTGTCAGACATAATCGAGAATCAAATTAGAAAGAGAGAAAATACCTTAGTTTTTCTTGGGAACGATTCTTGAGACGGTAGAGTCTCGTGCTGATAACGTGTTATGAAATAATATAAGAACAAGTAAAATAATGCAAGAACAAGAACAATATAAAGAGAATAGGGAGAGGAGTATTCTTATTGATACTTAGGGATTGTTAGGGATGGATTACAATGGTAGAAGACCCCTTTATTTATAGGGAGGAGTAAACCCTAGTATCTCTCTAATTATGGACATTCACCTAAAATAGGAGTCTATTTATAACAAATTTGATATAGATGAATGTTATAGCAAGCTCTGAAATTGGATTAGAAACGGAATTGGACACTTTTACTCCAAAAATATATCCATAAAAATCAAATCCAACTTAATACATCCCATATTTGGAAAGCAATTAAAAAAATCTTTTATCGTGACCATGAAAATTAAGTATAACTAGTTTCGATAAATGATGAATTAGCATAGTTTTGTATATGATCGTAAAATAAAATTGTCGAACAGAGATAATTAAAGCAACTCACCTGTACATGACTTAAAAAGGCAAGGCAAGGTAGGGCAAAAATCTGGAAAAATGTTAAATGAGGCAAAATAGAACATGTCCAAATGTTAGCAGGTCAAGACTTGTTCAGTCCTACTACGCTTCATTGCCTTTCCAACAAAGTTAAGGAAATTGGAAAAGAAAAACTTGATCATCTAAGGCCAAACATACATGCACACACTTTCATTTGCCCCTCGTAGCCATAATAAAAAAAGCAGTAAAGGTAAAGAGAGATTATAGGACGTTAGTGTTGCCACCAAAGGCTCTTCATTATTCAATTTGCACCAAAATGGTATGGTGCTTAAATCTTATCAACAATTTTGCTTTCTTATTTTAGTTTTCCTATTATAATTACCCGTTTCCTAGAATAAAATAAAAACAAAAACTTTAGTCCTATTTCAATACGGGTTAATGTAATAAAACCTTGGTGATCAAAATCAATGTGACTGATGAATGATGTTGGTTGTCTTAGCATTTGTTACATTTTCAGAAAAACCAAAGTAAAATAGCGAACGTTGTAGAAAAAATGGGGTTATTTTAATCCACCTAATGTTGAAAATATTTGTATTTTGGTTTTCCTCAGTTCCCTTGGAAAAGTAGAATCTCAACTTGTAATGAACATGGTGTTATTTCAATTTAACATTTTCGTCTTTGAATTACCCATTTTCCCCTGTTACTTTTAATTTTGTAATTTAAGTCAGGGAAATTAAAAAATGGGGAGGATAAATCTGATATGTACTCTCTAATAGTAGACACGTCACAAAAAGGATGACTGCCAATCATCACGTGCAAATCACGTTTTTTTTTCTTGAGCTCCTTTTAGCTTCCTAGCCCGTCGATCCAAATTGAACTTGCCCTCCCTCACTTGCCGCGCATTAAGTAAATCTCAAAATCGTAAACCACCGGAGCAATTTCATCCGTGGTTAGGGGCTTGCTTCCTTTTTTGAATTCTTTCTCTGGGTCTAATTGGTATCTTCTCCTTTTAGAACCCTGTATTTTCTTAGAAAATTCTTTCACAACTTTTACATATTGCCTATTGCCAGTCTTTTTCCCCTTTAATATGAATTCTTTCCTCTTTGTTTCAGCTTGACACTTCACTGTGAAAATGCCCATCTTATATTTGATGTTTTTGGCCAACGTTTTTGTCAATTCCTGGTGTAATATAGTGAAAAAGCACTGGTTGCACAATTATTCTTTCTAGGATTGTAATTCAAGGTGTGTTCTACTGCAGAAAAGCTTGAATCTTTGGTGAGAACGGGAGAAAATGGATTCGGGCGATGCATCCGGATATGCAGCTGGGGTGGACGATGATTATGAATCGTTACTGTCAACGACTGATGCGGAGCTCCTGAAACGGGCATGGCGCAATGAAAAGGCTGCTCCTGAAATTCTTCAATTTGATGCTGCTTTAGTTCAGCGGTCTAGAGAACAGATCCAATTGATGGTATGCACATTTTACATATTTAGATTTGTCTGGTTAATTTTTGAACTTTGACTTTCACCTTAAATTCTAAGTATTAGATAGATTCCTTTCTATGTCACTCCCTCCATCCCATTTTATGTAAGGATTGGGCACGGAATTTAATAATGAAAGACTTTTAAAACTTGTAGTTTAAAATAAGTCAATACACATTTCTTGTAGTCTAAAATAAGTCATACACATTTGTGTTTGTAATTCATCTCATTGAGGATTAAATGAGAAGCTTAAAGTTGAATTACTTTTAAATATAAAGTGGTGTTATTCTTTATGGGACAGACTAATAAAAAAGTGTACCACATAAAACGGATAGAGGTATTAATACTTATTTTGTGTTTCGTTTGACATTATGTGGTGGACATATGGCTCCGGTTGGGAATTATTAGCTGGTCTCATAGTTTCAGATGGGTGTTTATAACGGACTATGCTGTAGAAACACACAAGTTTTTGTTTTGCCCCAGACATGTAGCATGATTCAACTGAAGTTTCTTGGTCTTCTTAAAAGGATGAGATTCACTTTTAGATGTACATACTTACTGTTGAGTTGTCCCATATCGGAAGATTTGAGGTCCTTGGTCTCCTTATATGGCTTGGGCAATCCTCACCTCATAAGCTAGCTTTTGGGGTTGAGTTAGGCCCAAGGTCCATTCTTTTCATGGTATCAGAGCCAGGCCTATCCCAATTATTGTTACCGATGTTGGGCCCCCATTTATGTTGTCCACGCTCCAGAGATCTGGGCGTGAGGGGGGGGTGTTGAGTTGTCCCACATCGGAGGGATTTGAGGTCCTTGGTCTCCTTATATGGCTTGGGCAATCCTCACCTCATAAGCTAGCTTTTGGGGTTGAGTTAGGCCCAAGGTCCATTCTTTTCACTTACCTAGTAGAGATAATTTGACTGGACAATTATTCAATTAATTTTTTCCTGATAAAGTAAGTGATTTCTGTAGAAGGCATCAAAAAGATGCAAGAAGTACATGATTTGGCATTTGAGCTTACAAAAAAATTTCCTGTCTCCTATACATAATTGACTAAGCCAGAGCTAAAGAACTAATGAAATCTAAAAGATGATCAATATCGTTGATAGGGTAGTCTTGACTAGAAAAACAAATTGGTAATAAACAGAACCTTTAAAGAACCTATAGGAGTTGAGTTTCCATCAAAACATCTCGTCTCTCTGTCCAATTGCACCGGAAAATACAAGCAGGGACTAGTGACCAGATTTTCGTAATGGCTTTATCAACTGTGTAACCTCCAATTCTTATAAGTATCCTTGAATGTGTTTCCTTAAGAATTATTCAATTAATGCATAACAGAAATTTAAGTCTAGAGCATATGTTTGCACTTTGTCTGCTATTTCTATTAATATGCCTATAGGAGCATGATGACTATTTTGTTCGCGCACATCCTCTCTCTCTAGTCTCCCCTGTAACTAGTAATTTTTCTAATGTCATATACAGTGACACACTTACAGTTACACCTTTTGCTGTGCACAATTTTTTTAAAGCACAATACTAGGAGCATTACTCATAAAGTATCCTAGTTTAAGAAGCATCTGTCACTCTAAAGATTGAAAAGTTAGTACTGGAACTTAAGCTTGTCGGGGAAGACCAACTTTACGTATAACTTAGTCCAGTAGTGTTGGAGAGCTCTATTTGGAGGTATAAAACTGGAAGGTAAATTGCAACATAGACTTAAATAACAAATGGAAGAACCATGATAGAAATGTGAGAATCTTTTTTCACTGGAAATAGTTTTGTCTATAAGTGAGTGGCTTACAGTTGAAGCTGGTGAATCAAGAGCTTAGGAAGTTGATGCTGTCTAATAAGTTGTTTAACATGGTGGTTTTTGGATGTGATGATTTTGTCTGGTAGAAAGCTTCTTGTGATTTCTTATTAATAAACTGAAGCCTATGTACAAATGAAGTTATTGTTTGTAATATAAAATTGTGTGCTAATCTTAATGCAAAGGCTGTTATGCTCTCATCCAAACAATGATTATCATGGCTCTATCATTTTGTGCTGTTGCTGCTACTTAATGGAACAGTGGGTAGAATGGTTGTATGTATGCATTTAATGTCCACTGCAACTCTTTTTTCCCTGTGTTTGTTTTGCTATATGTTACTTTATTTTCTCTCACCTGTTTTGATGGCTCATGGTCTCATTCCTGGTTTGCTGTCAAATTTGCTCTTCATGGTATCTGCTTCTTACTTTCATTACCTCAACTTTTTAGATTATGATGTATTAACTTTTTTGGAGCAAACAACATTCTTCCTATATCCAATTGGCATTGACATAGTCCTTTCACCCATCTATATTTGATTGGCTTCAATCCATCGAGACACTTCATGAACATCTACTTCAGCGGAGTGTTATGAATTCAAGCTAACACTGGCTGAAGACATGTTAGGATGAAAGATGCTATCAGACAGGTCGTGAATAGGACATTTTTGAAATCCTTGCAGAAGCTTTAATTGTTAATGTGATTGGGGAACAATTGTTTAGTAGCTCTGATTAGGTAATATTGATGTTATGATTGAGAACTGTATCCGACGGGTGCTCTTATTTGTACTTCAGCTATAAAACTTCACCCTATGGGTTCATTTAATGTAAAGATCTTATTTCTTAAAAAATCTATATCTTCAGTATTGGTGTACAAATCAGTTGTCATAGTTACTGAAGTGGATTGTAAAATTCCTCTAACAGTCCAAATCTATGTTTCATTTGATAATGCTCAAAGTTTCATTTGTCTTCTGGTATATTTTTCATTTTTGTGAATTTACTTTCGCTGTAGTTTCTCGTCTTTGGTTACTCATTATTAATTTATGTGACTTCATTGTTTACAATATATTGCATTGCTGATGCTTTTTAATCTTTGCTCTTCAGGAAGAAACAGTGGAGGAATTTTCAAAAAATGGTGTTGATCCACTCTCTGTGTCTCTGTACCAGATGGACTTGGATAGAACTCTGTTTCTATTGAGATCATATTTAAGAACCCGTCTCCAAAAGGTATCCATGAATTGTAGCATCTTATTGTGTCTTTGATAAAGGTGAAGTTCATATTCTGGAAAGAGCTATAGTTGTGACGCTGGAGAGATACCTCAGTGTACCAACCAACCACTTGTAGTTTCGTATAGTTCTTTAAGTTACTGAAGTGTTGTTAAAGCAATGGTTTTTCTGTTTGTGTGATAGGATCTCGTCTCTCTGCTATGTTGCACGAAATCTCCAAAATGCTGCCGCACCCGTGTCGGATCTTCCAAAAATGCACTACTTTTGGTGGATCTTACACATACCCGGCAACATTTTCAGAGAGCCCGAGCAACAGTCTCTCATTGTGTGAATGTAGCTTATCGCATCTTCATTCATTTTGTAATTAATGTTTGACTGCAGATTGAAAATTATGCATTTCACATACAAAAAACTACTGACTTACGGAATCGTCTATCTAAACAAGAGCAGAATTTTGCTGAAAGGTAGATCTGTTATACCTTATTCTAAGTGTTCCATGCATACCAAGTTTGTGATGTTGATTACCTGTGATGATAGGTGTATTGACGATATGGAGCAACATCTAGATCAATCTGTTCTCTCAAAGTTGCCTCAAGGTTTCAAGTCCCATTTGAAGCAATCTTCGCTAAGTTTGGCAGATGACATGGGTAGGCTTGCCATACTCCGTACAGATTGATTAAGATAAATCATTCTAGTCTCTTCCGCTATTTGCTTGTTTTATACATCTCCGGGTGTGTTGAAAATCTATATGACCTAAGAGAGTTTCTGGCAAGATAAATGGTTATGCTGTAAAGAGAGCATTTTGAAATAGTAGAAGGTTTGTTGCTAAGTGATTTAAATTGTTTATGAACGCGGTGCAGCAATATAAATGCTCTAATGAATTGCCAAACCTGCAATCTATATGTGAGTTCGTTTAAGGCGTGGTGCAAATTCTTGTACTCATGCTATCAGCTTATTATCTTAGCATTTTAGATATCTCAGATATAAAGACTTCCAGGATTTACATTTGTAGTGAAGTAACGATTTCTCTGCTGTGTGTTGTAGTTCCTGAGCCACAGCTGGATCAGTATGTTATCTGCAGAAGCAAGAGATTTTTAGGAGCTTTTCAGCTTGATGACAGGCAAATTTCCTTACTTTATTGTTTTTATTTGGAATCCTGCCTGATTATCTTCTGTCTTTGACTTGTCTTTCTTTGATGACAGTGGGGAAGAACCAGTGAACATTGAAGCCAATGATTTATATGCTTTGCCTTACAAGTCCATAAAGCCACTTGTGGAGAGTAGGCAGATCGATCTCGTATAGGAAACAGTACCCCTTTGTTTTCTGCTGATAGGAAACTGCGGCAGCTATGCACAAATCAAGACTTACATTATTCAAGCTTAAATGTAGTATGGGATGTAACTTTCTTACAGTGTTTTAATGCTCTCACATTGTGGTATGAATAGTCCTCTGTTTGCTTCAAAAGATGTTTAAATCTTCTAATTTGTTAATTGTTACCATATGGTGTCATCTATTAAAGTTTTAGGGCTTTGGTGAAAATTGGAAAAACAAAAAAAATCGTTAATTCACGCTGACATTTTTGTTTCTATGTTCTAACCTGGTTATATAGTGAGTCTTTGTTGTAAGCGTACTTATCATCCTTCTCATCTTCTACTCTTAACTCTTTTGTACAAGGATGAAATGTTCATCCTTCTCTCGTAACTACACTTCATTAACCTTCCACTTACACATGATAATGATCATCGTATCTATCTGGAAATATACAGCCCTTATGACCTGGCTCGAGGTATAAAGTGGCATCAAATTCTTTTTATTTTTTTATCGGACAATATATTACATATTAAAGATTTTCAAACTCAAACTAAAGGGACTAAATCGAGATAAGTGATTAAAATTTCATAAACTACCCAAGGAAATTTTATTGCTTGCTTAGATCATCACCTATTCAAACAATGGAATACATTGTGTCATTTTCCCATTTCGTTTAGTTCGTAAAAGAGATAAGGAACTATCCTTTTCCTAGTCGGTTCAGTAAAACATCTGAAAAGTTATTGTTGAGTTTTAGCTCAAAATTATATTTTATTTTGAAGATTCATGAGAAAAAGTTTGTGCAAAAACAAAAACTTGTTTTGAATGCTGGAATCTTTACCCCACCTGTCTGATTGTCTTCAGGAAAAGTCTTTGCTATGAAGGTCATTTTGGTAGCGTTAGTCAATGTATTATTAATACACGTATTTTTCAGTCTTATGCCGCATCCTATTATATATTATTAAAACTAAAAAATCTACATAAAAGCATAAATTCCTGCATACGAGAAAAAAATACATGAACCAGATATTATATAAACTATGCAATATTTTATGTGGAAATAAAAAAGGGCAACAAAATATTATAAAAGTAAGGCTAGATTATATGTGGGAAAATGTAGAAAAAAAATAAGAAATGTCAGCGACAAAGGACTTTGGTGGTCTTATTGGCGCATACACGATGAAGTCTTCGACTGAGGTAAAGGCGTAACAACATAGCAATAGCAGAATTTGTTAGTAAACTGTATTTATAAAATAATTCTGAAAATATAAATGGATATAAATAAAAATAAACATAAAAAGAAATGGCAGAAAACCAATTCGAGCCCACTGAATTCATAGTATTTTCTTAAGGAATTTTATCCCCTCTTAGTACCCAATATTATAAATTATTTCCTCCTACGATATAACGAATTACACACTAGTGTAGTGGTACTTCAAACCCAGTGTTTCAGCGAACACAAAGTTCGGAAACAAATCACACTTAATCTTATTTTGTTTGATGCTATACGCATGCAGAAGAAGAAGAAAATTAGAAAATCATAGTGAAATTCTGAGCAGAATAATGTTGTACTTATAGCCAAAGTTGGGCTGAAATTTGAAGAGGTGCAACACTTCAGAATGGTTGTTTATGCAAAATGGCCACAGCATAAATGTTGTTACATAAATGGCCATTTACTCAACAATAAAGAGAAAAAATAAAGAGGAAAAATTGAAGAGGGTAGTTAATTTTCTATTACCAAAACAGAAAAACGTATTGGATTTAATATTAATATTCAGTTATTAAAATAAATATTTAATAATATTTCTATTAATATTTTACTATTAACAAATAAATTTGGAGTCGAAGCCGAGCCGAGCGAGCGAGCGAGCGACGGGGATGACGCGAGGCTTGCCTTCTTCTCAACTCTTTAAGAGCTAGAAGAAGAGCAATTATTTATATGCCCATAAAAGACCTCTTCCTCTTCCAATATGGGACAATGTCCATTTACTCAGGGGGAACTTAAAATTTTACTCAAAAATTTCATTTCCCTCCATTTCTCATTTACCCTCTTTTAAGTATTTAATATATTAATTAAATACATATAAAATCCAACAATCCACCACATGAATGGGGAATGGCTATATCACGGAAGTATGCATGAAAAACTATGATTCGCAAGTAAGGATTAATTGCATATGGATAAGTAGGTTTCTCTTTGAACTTTCCGTAGTGAACTTATGTCGGATATACTTGAGAAATCGATAGATTTGATATCTTTGAAACGCCGAACTTTGATTAAAATAAATATTTAATAATATTTCTGTTAATATTTTACTTTTAACAAATAAAATTGGTCCAAAAAGTTAATCAATCAATCGTTGATTTGACCAAATTCGAATCCGAATCCGAATTCGAAGCCGAAACCGAAGACGAAGCCAAAGCCGAGTCGAGCCGAGCGACGACGACGACGACGGCGCGAGGTTTGCCTTCTTTTCAACTCTTTAAGAGCTAGAAGAAGAGAAATTGCTTATATACCCGTAAAAGACCTCTTCCTCTTCCAATATGAGACCGTGTCCATTTACCAAAGGAGAAACTTAAAATTTCACTCAAAAATTTTATTTTCCTCCATTCCCATTCACCCTCTTTTAAGTATTTAATATATTAATTAAATACATAAAAACCCGAACAATACCCCACATGAATGGGGAATGACTGTATCATGAAAGTATGCATGAAATACTATGTGATTGGCAAGTAAGGATTAATTGCATCTGGATAAGTAGGTTTCCTTTTGAACTTTCCATAGTGAACTTATGTCGGATATACTCGATAATCGGTAGGTTTGATATCTTTGAACAGTCGAACTTTGGTGTATACCTAGACGATCACAAGTCACACGACCAACCCTTAACCCTTTTGGTTCTTATTGTTGTGTTTTTTTCAGCCATGAATACCGCATGGTTTCATAAGTGTGTAGAGAACTGGACTTACGAAGTTCTCCTTGAAGCAACTAATATTTCACACTTACATATGTGATTCTTAGACGTGTCATCCTGCAGATACACTATTTGATAAACCCCGTATCAAAATTAGAAATCATTAAGAAATCTTAATGCTTTATCCTTGGTACTGAACATTGTCTCATCACGAGAATGGACCAAAAGTTTATTTGACAATGATGAACCGTCATTAATGACTTTGTTTGATCTCCTTTAACCTACATCTTAGGATCTCCAGTCTTCTAGGTAGAGTTACCACTACTATGACTTGTTCTCGGCCACAGTTCCATTCCCCTTGATGATTTCTCAATTACCTTTCTAGTTAGGCTTTTTGCAAGTGGATCCGACACATTATAACTTGACTTTACATAGTCAATAGTGATAATTCCTCTAGAGAGTAATTGTCTAACAACTTTATGTCTTCATCGAATATGGCGAGATTTACCATTATACATAACACTCCTAGCCCTTTCAATTGCCGCTCGACTATCATAATGTATGCATATTGGTGCTAACGGTTTGGGGCAAAATGGAATATCTCCAAGAAATTCCGGAGCCATTCATCTTCGTCACCGGCTTTATCCAAGGCTATGAACTCAGCCTTCATTGTAAAACGGTCAAATATAAGTTTGTTTG
This sequence comes from Nicotiana benthamiana, assembly GCA_034376525.1. NCBI lineage: Eukaryota > Viridiplantae > Streptophyta > Magnoliopsida > Solanales > Solanaceae > Nicotiana > Nicotiana benthamiana. Next base: position 114,148,685 of record CM067331.1, read on the forward strand.
GACGGCTTCCAAGATACCGCTCCTCCACCAATGGTGAATACATATTCACTTGTGGACTTGAAATCAGTTGATCCGGTGATCCAATTTGCATCACAGTATCCCTCAATGACCACATGATATTTACTGTAGCGCAACACAAAGTCCTGGGTATGTATTACATACCTCAAAACCCGTTTCATGGCCATCCAATGAGATTGACATGGATATCTCGTATATCGACTCAATTTACTTGTAGCACAAGCTATATCTGTCTGTGTACAATTCATGATGTACATTTAGCAACCCAACACACAAGCATAATCCAATTATGATATGCTTTGGCCTTTATTTTTTGCTAATACAAGATTCACGTCAATTGGAGTTTTTGCAACTTTAAAGCCCAAGTGCTTGAATTTTTCAAGTACTATCTTAATATAATGAGATTGTGACAACGCCAAACCTTAAGAAGACTTATGGATCTTAATTTCGAGAATTAAATCAACAACTCTCAAGTCTTTCATATCAAACTTGCTAGTTAGCATGCACTTAATAATATTTATGTTGGAAATGTCATTACTCATTATGAGCATATCATCCATATATAAGAAAATAATGACTATGTGATTTGGAATATTTTTAATGTACACACATTTATCACATTCATTTTACTTATATCCATTTGAAAATATTATTTGGTCAAATTTTGCATCTCATTATTTGGGTGCTTGTTTTAATCCGTAAATGGACTTAACAAGTCTACATACCTTCTTTTCTTTACCTGAAACCACAAACCCTTCAGGTTGTTTCATGTATTTCTTCCTCCAACTCTCCATTTAAGAAGACTATCTTAACGTCCATTTGATGAATTTCAAGATCATAAAATGCAGCTAATGCTATTAACGTTCGTATGGATATAATTCTTGTAACTGCAAAGTATGTATCAAAATAGTCAAGACCTTCTCATTGTCTATACCCTTTTACCACAAATCTTGCCTTATATTTGTCAATAATGCCATCATCTTTCATTTTCCTCTTAAAAATCCATTAAAAACCCAATGGTTTATTTCCAGGAGGAAGATCAACTAATTTCCATGTATGGTTGTTCAATATGGATTCTATTTCACTATTGACTACCTCTTTCCATAATAATGATTCCAAAGAAGAGATAGTTTCTTTGAATATTTAAGGCCCATTTTCCAATAAGAAAGTCACAAAATCTGGTCTAAATGAAGTATGCATTCTTTGACATTTTCAACATCTTGGATCCTCATGGTTAAGTGTACTTTCTTTTGTTTCTTCCCGAGGTCGATTAGATTCTTTGCCAATTGGCTCACATTCCTTTTTATACGGATATATATATTTTCAAAGAACTCAGCCTTATCTAATTCTATAACCGTATTATTATGAATGTCAGAATTTTCTGATTTATGAACCAGAAATCGATATGCTTTACTATTAGCTGCATATCCTATGAAAACAGAATCAACGATTTTCAGTCCTATTTTTACCCTTTTGGGTCTAGGAACTTGAACTTTTTCCAAACATCCCCACACTTTTAAATAGTTCCAGTTGGGCTTCCTTCCTTTTCATTTTTCGTATAGAATAGATTGTGTTTTCTATGGGGTACTCGATTTAGTTTTCAACTAGCCGTAAGAACGGCTTCCCCCCCACGAGTTTTGTGGCAAACCAGAACTTATCAATAATACGTTCATCATCTCCTTTAATGAACAATTCTTTCTTTCTTTCTAAAATCTCATTGGATTAGGGTGCGTAAGGGGCCATTGTTTGATGAATAATTCCATATTCTAAATATATTTGTTCAAAAGAAGATTCATATTCACCACCCATATCACTTCTTATCATTTTGATTTTCTTGTTAAGTTGTGTTTCAACTTCATTTTTGTATTGCTTGAATGCGTCTATTGCTTCATCTTTACTATTAAGTAAGTAAACATAGCAATATCGAGTAGTATCGTCAATAAAAGTTATGAAATACTTCTTTCCACCGTGAAATGGTATTGACTTCATGTCAAAAATATCTGTGTGAATTAAGTCTAAGAGATTTGAATTCCTTTCAACTGATTTATAAGGATGTTTAACATACTTAGATTCCACACATACTTCACATTTTGATTTGTCATATTCAAACTTGGGCAATAATTCTAAAATTAATCATTTTCCGTAAGGTTTTATAATTGACATGACCCAAACGTATATGCAATAATTCATTTGTCTCAAGGAAGTAGGACGAAGCTGAAATTTTATTATTATTTTCAACAACCATTACATTAAGCTTGAAAAGGCCTTCAGTGAGGTAACCTTTTCCTACAAATATTTCATTCTTACTTATTACAATCTTATCAGAAACAAAAACACATTTAAAATAATTCTTAACAAGAAGTCCAGCAAAGACTAAATTCTTCCTAATATTGATAACATGAAGGATGTTGTTCAAAGTCACCACTTTTGGAGAAGTCATTTTGAGAAATATCTTCCCACATCCTTCAATCTTGGACTTTGAATCATTTCTCATAGAAATCGTCTCATCGGGTCCAACAGGAGCATAAGTAGCAAAAGCTTCTCTGGCAGCACAAACATGGCGAGTGGCTCCAGAATCAATCCACCACTCTTTAGGATTGCCCACCAAGTTGCATTCGGAAAGCATGACATATAAATCATCAACATCATCATGCTTTTCAACCATGTTTTCTTGATCCTTCTTCTTGTCTTTCTTCGGAGCACGACACTCTGTAGATTTCTGTCCGATTTTTCCACAATTGTAGCAATTTTCACTAAACAGCTTCTTGCTTGGGTTGTATTTTGGTCCAAAAGTCTTCTTCCTCTTTTCGTTCTCTTAAACAATATTTGCTTCCATAATTGTTGAGTTCCCGCGGCCTCTATTTTCAGCAGCTTTGTTGTCCTTTTCGATTCTCAACCGAACAATGAGATCTTCAAAGGAAATCTCCTTGCATTTGTGTTTCAAGTAGTTTTTGAAGTCCTTCCACAAAGGAGACAACTTCTCAATCATCGCTGCTACTTGGAATGCTTCATTGATGACAAGACCTTTCAATGAAATTTGTGTTAGTACCTTCAGCAAGGAGATTGTGAATAATCACTTGCTATTACTGGATTTGTGTAATAACAGACTTGCTTTCTACCATTTTGTAGTCCAAAAACTTTGCAGCAACAAACTTTTTCAAGCCGACATCTTCGGTTTTGTATTTATTTTCAGGTGTAGTCCATAGTTCCTTTGAAGTTTCCACACCCCTGTAGACGTTGTACAAGGCATCCTCCAACCCTCTTAGAATATAATTCTTGCACAAAAAATCTGAATGCTTCCACGCTTCAATCACGAGAAAACCTTCAGTTTCTGGAATTTCATCGGACAACACATGAATATCTTCCTTGATGAACTTCTAGAGACTTAGAGTTGTCAAATAGAAGAACATCTTTGCTGCCAGTGCTTGAAATCAATCCCAGAAAAGTTTTCGAATTTCTCCGCCGATGCCAATGCTGTCAGTGTTGTTCAGCTCGTTGAGGTAGTGGCAGTTACCATCAGAACAGTTTGGTTTCCGTTAGCATTAGTCATTTCTGTAAAAGAATGACACAAACGTTAAAATCACGTAGATTTTAATCTCTAATAGAGTACAAAATTACAAAGATTTTACTTTCTAGAAACAGCAAGAACAAATACAGAAAATATATTAAATTCCTTAAGCTTGTTAGTAAACTGTATTCGTAAAATAATTTTGGAAATATAAATGAATATAAACAGAAATGAACATAGACAGAATGACAGAAAACCAATTCGAGCCCACTGAATTCACAGTATTTTCTTATGTAATTTAATCCCCTCCTAGTACCCAAGGTTATTGATTATTTCCTCCTAGGATAGAACGAATTACATACTAGTATAGTTGTACTTTAAACCCAAGTGTTTCAGAAGCAAATCACACTTACTTTTGCTTTGTTTGATGCTAAAAGTATGCAGAAGAAGAAGAAGATGAAACTCAGAAAATCATAGCGAAACTTTGAGCAGAATAGTGTTGTATTGATAGCCAAAGTTGGACTGAAATCTTAAGAGGTACAACTCTTCCGAATGACTTTTTACCCAAAAAGGCCACAACACAAATGCTATTACATAAATGGTCATCTACTCAACAATATAGAGGAAAAATTGAAGAGGGTAATTAATTTTTTATTACCAAAACAGAAAAATGGATTGGATTGGATGTTAATATTTAATATTCAAGCCCACTGAATTCACATTGTTTCCTTAAGGGATTTAATCCCCTCCTAGTACCCAAGATTGTGGATTATTTTCTCCCAAGATAGAATGAATTACACACTGGTGTAGTGGTATTTCAAACCCCAGTGTTTCAGCGAACGCAAAGTTCAGAAGCAAATCACACTTACTTTTGCTTTATTTGATGCTAAAAGTATGCAGAAGAAGAAGAAGAAACTCAGAAAATCGTAATGAAATTCTGAGCAAAATAGTGTTGTATTTATAGCCAAAGTTGAGTTTAAATCTGAAGAGGTGCAACTCTTCACAATGACTGTTTATGCAAAATGGCCACATCATAAATGCCATTACATAATTTTTTTTTGGTAATTAAATTTGTTGTATTAATCACCAAAGGTCTGTCTTTACAAAGCCATAGTTCAGCTATACACAGCTGACTATCATCTATGATAAAACTAGCTAGCATCTACATCACTATACCTATGTGTCTAATTACAGGAGATAATGCTGTAGGTATACATTGAATTTAGGAGGACTCCTAACATGACATACATAAGCAATGCTTCTTAGTAGTTGTCCACTGGAACATGAAGTTTGATTAAACAATCTGGAATTTCTTTCTAACCAAACACTGCAAAGCATTTCAGCAAAGACCATTTTCATCACTTGAGCTCGACCAGTTTTGCCTTTAGACTTGGTGATGATCCACTGAATGAATTGTTCCCAATTCTGGTAGTAGCCTTGGGTAACTCCAATCCACTGTAAAGTGTGATGTCTCAGTAAGGAGGTGAATGAACAAGAGAAGAATAGATGATCCCTAGTCTCCTTATCTTGTTGGTAAAGTGCACATGTGTTATCCACTGTGAGTGTCCATTGTTCCAGTCTATCCTTTGTGGGCAGTCTGTTCTGTAGTATAAGCCAGAGATTAAAGACTGCCTTAGGTCGAGCATAGTTTTGGATAGTTAGGTTCTTCCACTCTACTCTTGGCAATTGTCCAACCTGTTGTAAGTAGAATTTCTTGATTGAACAAACTGGTTGTTGTAGCATCTGTGACTACTGCAATGTAACAGTGGCAGCAATGATCTTCCTAACCATCCAACTAGCTTGGTTAGGAATGGTTAGATCCTGCAATTGTTGCTGCTTTATGTATACTGAGTGAATCCATTTTATCCGTAACACATCTTTCTTCTTGGCCAAATCCCATCCAAGTTTCATGATTGCAGCTTTGTTCCATAATAGCAGATTCATAATATTTAAACCCCCAGCAGATTTAGGTAAGCAGACCTTGTCCCAAGCTACATATGATTTTTTGGATATGTTGGCTGAACCTCTCCAAACATAGGATCTACAAACTGCATTTAGCATCTTTAAAATTTTTGCAGGAATCAGAAAAAGTTGTGCCCAGTATGCTTGTATACCAAAGATGACTGACTGTACCAGTTGGACTCTCCCTGCATAGGATAATTTCCTAGCAGTCCAGGATGTAATCCTGGCAGTAATTCTATCCACCAATGGTTGCCATTGAAGTAATGACATCTTCTTGACAGTTAATGGAACTCCCAAATACTTGAAGGGTAGTTCTCCATATACATAACCATGATGGTTGACAATATGCTGCTGTTTATCAGGAGAGACACCACCAAAATAGACAGAACTTTTACTCAAGTTAGCAGTTATACCAGAAGCCTCAGTGAATTGAGAAAAATATCTAAACATGGTTGGGACAGCCTTCAAATCTCCTCTTGCAAATAACAGTAGATCATCTGCAAAACTAAGGTGTGTGATATTTAACCTTTTACATCCAGGATGGAATAGGAAATCTGGATCTTTCTTTAACTCCATAAAAGCCCTGCTAAGATATTCCATCACTGTAGCAAATAAGAAGGGGGAGACTGGGTCACCTTGCCTCAATCCTTTAGCTGCTTGAAAGGATTCAGTAATTTCCCCATTAACCATGATTGTATAGCTCACTGTCTGGACACATTCCAGAATCCACCTTATGAGTTTGCCTGGGAAGTGTAAGGATTCCATCACTTGTTGCAAGAAGATCCACTCAACAGAATCATATGCCTTCTGTAAGTCTATTTTAATCATGCACCTAGGAGACACATGTGTTCTAGCATAGTGTTTGATAAACTCATGTGCTAAGATAACATTGTCAGCCACCTTCCTTCCTGGTATGAATCCTGATTGGGAATCATTGATGATATAAGCCATGCATTTCTGTAATTTGTTAGCCAGTATCTTAGATATTATCTTATATAAGACTGAACAACATGCAATTGGTCTGAATTCCTTGACTGACTGAGGGTTAGGAACTTAAGTTTTGAGTGTATCAGTGCAAGGGAAGCTCAATTCACTGGCTTATACATCTTACCAGATTGGAAGAACTCCAGGACTGCCCTGGTAATTTGATTTCCAGTAAGCCACCAGGTCTGTTTAAAGAAAACAGCATTATAGCCATCAATCCCAGGTGACCAATGGATTTTAGGCTATCTACAATTTCATCCATAGACACATCTGCAATTAACTGCTGCTGCTGATAATGAGTGAGCTTTGGGCCATTATCCATATATGATCTATTAATTGCTGGAAGGGAGGGAGTTGATGACCCCATTAAAGCCTTATAGAAGTTCCTGATTTCAACTCTAATGTCATCTGGATGAGTGAGTTTGGTGCCTCCTGCAGTAACCAGTTCAGTAATGCTTTTATACTGTTTCCTTTCTTTTAACACAGCATGAAAATACTTATTGTTTGAATCTCCCAATTGTATCCATTTGGCTCTAGATTTCTGTTGGAACATACTTTCTTCAATCAACGACCACTTCTCAATCTTCAATAATAGATCCTTTTCTTTTGCCTGCAAATCATCTGTATATTGTGAGCTCATCTGGTGCTGGATGTACTTTAGTTCCTCCCTGCTAGAATCTATTTTCTGTGTGATGTTCTTATAATCTTTAACATTTAGAGATTTTAGAACACGTTTAAGAGCCTTAAGGTTGTTCCATATCATCTTAAGAGTGCCCTGCTCAGAACTCCTCCAATGTATCTTCATGATGTTTTGGAAATCCTTGTGATTAGCCCAAGCATTGTAGAATTTGAAGGGTGCCTTCCTGACAGTAATATCTTCCATCAAAGTAAGGACCATTGGATTATGATCAGAGATTAAAGGAGGGTCATATACAATCTGTACATGACTCCATTTAATCATCCATTCATAATTACCAAATATTCTGTCTAATCTACTACAAACTCTTTCATTACCAGTCTGTTTATTAGTCCATGTGAAGAAATTCCCTTTCCAAGGAAGTTCTGATAGTTCAACCAATTGGATGCATTGAATAAAATCCAGAGTGTCAGCTTGCTTAACTTGAGTACATGACTGTCTGTCATTGACAGACATCACAGCATTGAAATCACCTGCAACCAGCCAAGGATAAGTAATACCAGAAGCAAGACTTTGTATGTGTTGCCACATTGTTCTTCTATGGTCCAGACCATTAGAACCATAAACTACAGTAAGCAGGCAAGTCAGACCCCCAACAAGATTATGGACACTGCAATGAAGAAATTGGCCATCCTCCTGAATTCCTGTGACACTGATCTTCTGAGGATCCCATAAAATTCAGATTCTACCTCTTGGGATAATGTCCATTTACCAAGAAAAAAACTTAAAATTTTACTTAAAATTTTTATTTTCTTCCATTTTTTATTCATCTTTTTTTAAGTGTTTAATATATTAATCAAATACATAAAAAATCTAGGAGAACCTGTGGTTGAATTGAATCTTCTCTTGCCTCAACTTTCCAACATAGAAACTAGGTTGCTTCAACTAGTGATAGGCAGGTGAAGGGTCCAAATGACACGTAGTTGAGAACGAGTCAAAATAGAATAGTTCCATTTTTCTTTTTGTTCCTCAGTCGGAAATCAAAATAAATTGGGCACTATGGAAAGACGTGAAAAGGCTTTATATATATACTCGTTTCACTTAAAAATAGAAGTCAATTTCTATAACAAGAATCAAATGATAGTTAATTTCTAACGATCAATTAAATATATCAATAGTGCAAATATTTTGTTTACTCTATCAGTATGTATGAGTTAGATTCGATAAAAGAACACTCCACTAGTTTGCAACATGGAAAGATAATATTCATCCTATTATGATAAGTTAAATTCTATTGTAATTTTTTTATTACTATGTAGTGTCAACTTAAATTTTTAATTCATTTAGAAGTAATATAAAGAGAAATTATAAAATACCATATTTTAGTGATAATTAGTTATCAATATATATCATTTGCTATATTATGAATTGTACATACGTTTTATGGTACAATAAAATATATTAGATGTATTTAAACTACTGTATTCATGAATATAGTAGCAACAATATGCGTGAATCAGGGAAACCCAGCTAGTCAGTTGTTATATTCGAGTGAATTCGACTGTATTCATGGAGTGGAACATGAGATGACATTATTGTATTCGTCTGTATCACAGCGTGAAACAAGGAATTATACTGTTTTAAACGGAAAGTGAATCAATTAACATAATATACTCCTCATGTAACTCAACAAACTAAATCATAACACACAAATTTTATTTTTTCAGTTATAAAAAAGATTCTCAACCGAAAAATACCTCAAAAACATAGTAATCTTTAGAGAAAATATATAATACATCTGATACATAAATTATATTAATTAAAAAAATATATATAATACATTCATTGCATATAGCGACGCAGTGAATACTATAAAATACATAGAATACAACAGGATATATTGAAATGTAATGAAAAAAGATAGTGAATATAATGAAATATATGGAATACAACGAGATACATTGAATTATAATAAAAAAAGACAATAAATACAATGAGATATATGAAAATACAGCGTGATACGTTGAAAATACATAGAAATATATTAACAGAAATCAAGTTGCTCAGCCCCAAACTCCGTCATTTTTGTTCAAAAACAAATAGTATTTTCCGGCGAATCCGTTTTCGAGCAAAAATTCTGAATCATCAAGTTGCTCAGCCTCAAATTCCGTCGTCTTTATTCAAGAACAACTTCAATGTCGTCTCAACGAGGGTGCCGCGATTCTGATTCGGACGACCTCCAAATTTGTTTCCATAGCTAAGGCTTCGGTAAAATAGTCCACCTTTATCGGATCCTGGTAGCAAGAAAGGAACTCACAGAGAGCACTCCTTTGTTGTTGGGCCTCCGTGTAATGCTATCTTTTGTGAGCAATTTATGCTAACTACCTATAAAAACTAAAACAATTACCTATGTTTACCCATCTAAAACTTTGTTACGATTTATACATATGTGAACTAAAAATATTTTCCGACTACCCATATCTGTTTTCTATTATACCTTTATTTGAGTGGTGTCCAAAGAATCTTTCTCAAACTGACCTTTAATTAGTTTATGGCGTGGTGGTTATTAGATTTGAGCACTTTCTTTGAAGTTTTTAATCCTTTTTTTTAAAACTAAAATTCCCTAGAGCTATTTATTAATAAAAGTTTGAAAATTCTATAAGTTTTATTGCTTGTTGAGATTGAGAGCTGGAATGAATATATAATTTACTATTTTTTATTCTAATCTTTATTATCATCTAGTATTGCATCATAGAATATTTTTACCTTGTCATTTTGTTAGCTTAAATTATCATATGTTATAACATTTTTTACTTGCATAATTTTAATTTTCCAGAGATTTATTATAATAAAAAAATTTATTATTAAAGGACCTTAAAGCTTGAAATACATAAACTGATTTTTTGAGTTTGTATTTATTTCGAACAAATTTTAACTAGGGTGGGTTTAATTATTGATTTGAGGTTCCAGCTAAATTTTGAGTTAATTAGATTATGTGACAACTGATATTATTTCACTTTAATAATTAAATTTTAAATTTTTTTAAAACACTTTACATACAACTGTATATTATGTTGGTATAACTATATACTAAACTGGTATCACATATTAATTGAAACCTTTTTTTGGTTAAATTAGCCACATTTAATTGGTAAACTATTTGATTTGCTTTAGTAATAGTAGAATAGTACAACATCTTTATTATTTTTTAAATTTTCTTTTATGCATGTGTATTATGTAAGCATTTTGATTTTTTCTTTATGTGTTTGTTTTTATATAATAGTATTATAATATAATATCTTGAAATACATTATTATATTAATATGCGAAACACTATTTTTGATTTTTTACTTTATGCATATGTATTATGTAATAGCTGTATAGTCAGATATAGTTGCGTGGAGTTAATTAGTAAAATTATATGCCCTATTGATATAATTATATGTCATATTGATATCATATGGTAGTTGGAATATTTTTTGATTATTTTAGCTGTATTTTTAAGTGAAATTTATTTGAAATGATCCATATGATCATGTTTTATTGTATTGGATTTCTTGTACCTATGAATTTAGATTTTTTGTATTATATAATAGATTTTATAGTTATATACAGTTGTTGGAACGACTTTGTACAACCATATACCATATTGGTATAGCTATATACTATATTGGTATCATATGCTAGTTGAATCCTTTTGGTTGTATTAGCTGTATTTAATTGGTACACTATTTAATTTTCTTTCAATAACAATAATATAGTTCACTATCTTGAAATACCTGGCCGTAGTTATTTAGGTGGTATTCCGAGATCGATATCCTCCCAGGAACACACGAAACAAAGATATGAACTGGGTAAATAGAAATGGAAAAGAGATGTTTCTATTTCATCCAAATTAGAACGGTATTTTTGCTTCCAGTCCGGATCCATCCTAAACCAAAGAGCGGGACTAAGCGAGGGGCATAACGATACAGTGTTCATACTCGAGTTGATCAAATCCAGTAGGAATATCAGGAATAGTAGGATCTAGTAGGAGCTTGCCTTGGAATGCAGTGAGGGAGCCCGGAGCTATTGAATTATTTCATAACCCAAGGAGAAGAATAGGACTCTTTACTAGTATCATAACCTCTCGATGGGAAATGGAACTTAGATCACGATGTGAACCTACTTATGAGTGGAATTTCGTTGACAAGCCTTTCTCCAAGATTGAAGTTAGAACTAGGAGTCCTAAAATCTTAATGAAAAGGAGCTTGGCATCCATGTGTTCGAGAGGTAGAAAACGACCGCTGTGGCGGGGTTTACCAGGTAGGTATAATTCAACGGGACCCTATCCCGTAGTGTTTGTTAATTTGTAGTTTTGAGGGGGGGGGGGGGAATGAAAAAAGGTAAATAAAGACCTTAGCCGAAAGCAAGGGATTACCGGGGCTCGAACGAGAGCAGAGGCAGCAGGGCAGGTATTCTCAAAAAATAAAGAAACGAAAACAGGCAGGGAGGTAAGAGAGAGTATGACTAGGTTATAGCAAGACAACAGAGGTTAGATAGCTCTTACCAGAGGAAGATAGGTCGGGGTTGAGAATTGGGGGGCCGCGCCCTACCCCGTCGGCCTAAGCCTCGCTATGAGAACTGACGCTTTCTAACTCTCTATGAGGAGTGAAAGCCACTTGACTGTAAGGAGAGGAGCTCGCTCGAGATCAATCATCTATGTAAAATAGATGAGAGCGAGAAAGAAGGCTCGAGAGACCTGTCTGGAATCAATCAACAAAGCTTCACTTCACCTGCACAAGCACACGGTACTATACTAATGGAAGCCCTACCTACCGAGGAACCACATGAAACGAAGAATAAAACTTCAAACTCGCTAGAATGCAATGTAAGGGTTACGACGGATGGGACCTTAATAAGGCAATTTCTAAGATTAGACGGACGACAGCTTAACCATACTTGGCTTTGGAAAGACTTCTGCTCGACACGTTCAAGCTTTTCTTTCGGGAGGATCTTTTTTCCATTTTATATTCCCAGGTAAAAGACTGGGGCAGGTTTAACTAAATCTCCTGACCCCTGACCCATGATCATGGATCTGATCTTTCCTGCTATTCCTAAGGAAAGGAGAGTATTCAAGGCGATCAGAGTCGGCATCGGCATAAGGGAAGAAAAAGTGGATGCTATAACTGACTCCATTGAGTCCGCTATGAACAATCCACCCTTTTCTAGATTATTGCCGATGTAATCATAAAAAGCAAATTTTTCAGGGACCGGATAAACATTGATTTTCGGCTAACCCAGCACCAACTCTTCAATAGATTTCTTGCTGGAGTTCCGTCCTTTAAGCCAGGGAAGCTGCATCTATTTTAATTGATGATTTCTCACCTTCAGCCTCTATACTTGAGGGGAGGAGAGAAAGAACGCATGCATGGAGATTCTGTCTATCGGAGGTTCGAGAATATGTGAAAGGACATCTAAGGCTAAGGTTACTTTATTATATTAATATGTGGTATACTATTTTTTTATTTTTCTCCTTATGCATCTGTGTTATGTAATAGTAGTATAGTCATATAGTTGCCGGAAGTTAACTAGTAAAGTTGTATACCATGTTGGTATAGTTATATGTCATATTGGTATCATATGGCAGTTTGAAATATTTTTTGATTGTTTTAGCTACATTTTTAAGTGATTACTACACTGAAATTATTTATATGAACATGATTTGTAGTTCTAGAATATATTTGTGCCAATGGATATAGATTACGTATATTATGTAATAGTTTTTATAGTTTTAGGCAATTCATACAGAAGAAAAGGTTCTCTATTGATTCAAACACTGTACCTAACCTATGGTATATGGATCGAGGGAATCCCTTTCTTGGCATTTGTATTTGAGAGAGAGAGAGCTATGCTTAGGTCAGTTCCTTGAGTCCTCATAGGAGCCCTTCATGCTCGGGTACCTTTGTAGAACAATATGCTTCAGCTGTTCGTGCCTGAACACTTCCGACAGACTTTCGTGGAAAAGAAAAAAGACCTTTATCGGATTGGAAGCGATTTGAATGACCCCATACAACTGTATACCATGCTAGTATATGAAATGCACAAGTTGCTTTGTGAATATTTAGCTTGCAATGACAGCATGTAATTTTGTCATACTTTTATTATATCCTTTAATGATTTGATACACTAGTATAATCACAGATAGTTAGCAATATTCTAGAGCAATCATATACGCTTTTGGTATACATGTATACTATATTGGTATCATCGCGTACTAGAAGTCTTTTTGCTACTTATACTTTTATTATATTTTTTAATTTTTTATTATCATATTCTATCGATATTCATTGAATTAGATTATGTGACAACTCATATTATTTCAGTTTAATAATTAATATGTAAAAAAAAGATAAAAAGTATGTTATACTAGTTATATTTAAAAAAAGGTGAATAAATATTTACTATACTAGTATTTTTTATTGTACAAAAATATTAATAAAAAATAGTAAATAAAATTATATTATGAAGAGAAAAAGAATATAAAAAAAGAAGTTTAACTGAAATTAGAGAAGGAAAAAAAGAAAAAATAAGAAGAAAACGAGAAAAAAAGGAGAAATGAAAGAAAAAAAGGAAAACAAAGAAAAGAACTATACGAACAAAAAAAGAATTGGAGAAAAAAGAGAAAATTTACCATAAAAATTATTGTAGGTAGAAAATTTAATTAGTTTGATGAGTAGAAATACAAATGGATAGACAAGAATAAATAATTTTATTTTTGTGGGTAACTGTACCATTCTCCCATCTTTTGTTTCTAATAGCTTCAGATTCATGCTCAGCAGAATTAATAAATTGAGCTTATGAAGTTTATGTTTTAAACCTTGTTAGCAATTATACAAAGTGTTAAGAGAGAGGATGGGGAAAAATTTGAAAAAATAAGAGAAAAAAATAATACAAAACGTATTTTATGGCTTAAGGATATAGATGACCATAAATAGATTTGGCTATAAAAATTAAAAGGTATGGAATATATTTTTTAAAAGGGTACTTATTTAAAATAAATAAGATATCAATATTTACTCTAGGAGATAAAAATTCCTGATATAAATAGGACTTTTTGTTATGAAATAATATAAAAGACAAGAACAATAATGCAAGAACAAGAGCAATAGAGAGAAGAGTAGAGAGAGTTCTTCTTATTGATACTTAGAGAATGTTAGGAGTGATTTACAATGGTAGAGGGCACCTCTATTTATAGGGAGGAGGATGATTTAGCTACCAATAATAGGACTCTAGAATCTCTCTAATTAAAGACATTCACCTTAAATAGAAGTGTATTTATAACACTCCCCCTTGAATGTCTATTCAATGATGTGCCTCGTTAAAACCTTAAAACAAAACCCAATGGGAAAAATTAAAGTAAGGAAAAAGAGTACACATGTTTGAATATGCGCCTATTGGTTGCCTCATTAAAAACCTCGCAAGGAAAACCCGGTGAGACAAAACCTTGTAAGGGAAAAAGAGTGCAACACGCATTTACTCCCCCTGATAAGAACATCAATTTATGTCCTTAAGTCTTCGCATCCCGATCTTGTGAACTAGCTTCTTGAAGGTTGACTTTGGTAGAGATTTTGTGAACAAATCAGCCATATTGTCGCTTGAACGAATCTGTTGAACATTGATATCACCATTCTTTTGAAGATCATGTGTGAAGAATAACTTTGGTGAAATATGCTTCGTTCTATCTCCTTTTATGAATCCTCCCTTCAATTGAGCTATACATGCTGCATTATCTTCATACAAAGTTGTGGGCAGTTTATCACACTTCAAACCACATTTGTCTTGGATATGATGTATTATAGACCTCAACCACACACACTCTCGACTTGCTTCATGAATAGCAATTATCTCGGCATGATTAGATGAAGTAGCCACAATTGATTGCTTAGTCGATCGCCAAGATATGGCGGTTTCTCCACAGGTAAACACATAACCCGTTTGAGATAGAGCCTTGTGTGGGTCGGACAAATATCCCGCATCAGCATAACCAACAAGATCCGGGCTGCAATTCTTGCCATAAAATAAGCCCATATCGGTAGTTCCCTTTAGGTACCGCAATATGTGTTTGATCCCATTCCAATGTCTCCTCGTAGGAGCCGAGCTAAATCTTGCTAAGACATTAACTGAAAAGGATATGTCAGGCCTTGTAGTATTTGCAAGATACATTAGTGCGCCAATTGCGCTAAGATATGGTACTTCAGGACCAAGTAGCTCTTCATTCCTTTCTTGTGGTCGGAATGGATCTTTGTTCACATCAAGTGATCGAACAACCATCGGTGTACTTAAAGGATGTGCTTCATCCATGTAAAACCGTTTCAGTACCTTTTCTGTATAGGTAGATTGATGAACAAAAATTCCGTTTGCCAAATATTCAATTTGCAAACCAAGACATAGTTTAGTCTTTCCGAGATCTTTCATCTCGAATTCATCCTTTAGATAATCAATTGCCTTTTGGAGTTCTATAGGGGTTCCAATAAGGTTTATGTCATCGACATATACGGCAAGTACAACAAATTCCGATGTTGTTTTCTTTATAAAAACACACGGGCAAATGGCGTCATTTATATAGCCTTCTTTTAACAAGTACTCACTAAGACGATTATACCACATTCGTCCAGATTGCTTTAGACCATACAAGGATCTTTGCAATTTAATTGAGAACATTTCCCGAGATTTTGAGTTATGCGCGTTTGGCATCTTGAGTCCATCGGGAATTTTCATGTATATCTCATTATCAAGTGAGCCATAAAGATAGGCAGTAACTACATCCATTAAGTGCATGTCAAGATTTTCATGGACAGCAAAACTTATGAGATAACGAAAGGTTATCGCATCCATTACAGGCGAATATGTCTCTTCATAATCGACACCAGGCTTTTGAGAAAAACCTTGTGCAACAAGGCGTGCCTTATATCTTTGTACCTCGTTTTTCTCGTTTCTTTTGCGTACAAAGACCCATTTATAGCCGACAGGCTTAACACCATTAGGTGTTTCAACTATAGGGCCAAAAACTTCACGTTTTGCCAGCAAATTCAATTCTGATTGAATCGCTTCTTGCCACTTTGGCCAATCCTATCTTTTTCGACATTCTTCAACAGATTGAGGTTCGAGATCCTCACATTCTTGCATAATGCTAGATGCGACATTATAAGCAAAGGCATTATCCACTACAATATCCACTCGATTAATATTTGCCTCAATATTAATTGGATTTAGGGATAGTTCCGTATTTTCCAGAGTCTCGGGCTCAATGGATTCTTCATGAATCTCAGAATTTGTCAAATCATGAATTTCCTCATGAGATTCTTTCGTAGTGTCATCTCGATCGTTCTTTTTCCTCTTTCTAGGATTTCGATCTTTGGAACCTAATGGTCTGCCACGCTTCAGGCGTGCATTTGACTCATTGGATATGACACTAGATGATTGTCCAACAGGGACATCAATATGGATTGGAACATTTTCCGCGGGAATGTGGGATTTCGTTATCCTCTTCAAGTCCGTAAATGCGTGAGGCATTTGATTTGCTATTCTTTGCAAATGGATTAAGTTTTGTACCTCTCTTTCACAAATAGAGGTATGTGGATCAAGATGAGATAATGATGCATTTTTCCACAAAATTTTCCGTTTGGTTTCACCAACTTCTCCCCCTAATTTTGGGAAAAGTGTCTCATCGAATCGACAGTCTGCAAATCGTGCAGTAAATACGTCGCCTGTCAATGTTTCGAGGTAGCGAATGATGGAGGGCGATTCAAACCCAACATATATTCCTAACCTTCTTTGCGGACCCATTTTGGTGCGGGATGGCGGTGCAATAGGCACATATATTGCGCATCCAAAAATTCTTAAATGGGATATATTGGGTTCATGACCCAAAACCAATTGCAACGGGGAATACTTGTGGTAATTCGTCGGTCTGAGACGAATTAGCATTGCTGCATGTAAGATGGCGTGACCCCATACCGAAGTGGGCAGCCTCGTTCTCATAATTAATGGCATTGCAATCAACTGCAGGCGTTTAATTAACGATTCTGCAAGACCGTTTTGAGTGTGAACATGAGCTACAGAATGTTCAACTTTTATCCCGATTGATAAGCAATAATCATTAAATGCTTGGGATGTAAACTCAGCAGCATTATCCAGTCTAATGGACTTGATTGGATTATCTGGAAATTGTGGTCGTAGTCGAATTATTTGTGCCATTAATTTCGCAAACGCAAGGTTGCGTGATGACAACAGGCACACATGAGACCATCTACAGGATGCGTCTATCAAGACCATGAAATACCTAAACGACCCACTAGGTGGGTGAATAGGTCCACAAATGTCCCCTTGTATGCGTTCCAGAAACGTGGGTGACTCAGTCCCAACCTTTGTTGGTGATGGCCTGATAATCAACTTGCCTTGATAACACGAAGTGCAAGGATATTCATTATTCGAAAGAATTTTGAAATTCTTTAACGGGTGCCCATATGAGCTTTCTATAATCCGTCTCATCATGATCGATCCTGGGTGTCCCAATCGATCATGCCAAAGTACAAGGGTATTGGAATCAGTAACCCTTTGGTTTACTGTTGAATGTGCCTCAATTGCACTAATTCTTGTCCAATACAGGCCACAAGATAAAGACGGGAATTTCTCAATAACCCTCTTTTGGCCGGAGACATTCTTTGTGATGACGAGATATTCAAGATTATCTTCATCCAGTGTCTCAATATGATAGCCATTCCGCCGTACATCTTTAAAACTCAACAAGTTTCTTTTAGACTTGGAGGAGAACATTGCATTCTCTATGATTAACATCGTGCCTTTGGGCAGAGTTACAATTGCTCTTCCGGAGCCTTCAATCAATTTACTACTTCCAGAGATTGTAGTAACGTTTGCCTTACACATATTTAGTTGAGAGAAATATTTCCTTTCTTTGAGTATTGTATGTGTAGTACATGAATCAACTAGGCAAATACTTTTACAGTTGGACGTTGATCCAAGTTCGCTTTGTGAGATATCCATATTTGCTATCCCATAGTTTGACATACAAAAGAGATACACGAACATAAGAATAAACAAGTTCAATTCGTTTGTGTCACATAATATTTTCAAAATCTGCTGCTAACAGTTTGACTAACAAAATCAGATATGTTATTCATAATTGATTACTTTGCAGTTTGAAAATTTCAGTTTAAACATTTTCTTCAAACAATCGATTGTTAAACACAAACAATCGATTGTTGAATATTGACAATCGATTGTTAAACACACACAATCGATTATTTGCTATTTTGAAAAACTTCAGAGCACACTGTTTTAAGACAATCGATTGTTAAGTATAGGTAATCGATTGTTGGCTATTTTGAAAAATTCCAGAACACACTGTTTTAAGACAATCGATTGTTATGCATAGACAATCGATTGTTGGCTATTTTGAAAAATTCCAGAACACACTGTTTTAAGACAATCGATTGTTATGCATAGACAGTCGATTGTTGGCTATTTTGAAAAATTCCAGAACACACTGTTTTAAGACAATCGATTGTTATGCATAGACAATCGATTGTTGGCTATTTTGAAAAATTCCAGAGCACACTGTTTTAAGACAATCGATTGTTATGCATAGACAATCGATTGTTGGCTATTTTGAAAAATTCCAGATTACACTGTCTTAACGACAATCGATTGTTAGACAAAGACAATCGATTGTGGATGATTTTTGAAAAATTCCAGATTACACTGTCTTAACGACAATCGATTGTTAGACAAAGACAATCGATTGTTGATCAATTGTTTTTCAGCTTTAATGCGAAAATAGTAGATAATCGACTAGTTTTTCAGGCTAGTCGATTACCCCTACTGGAAAATAAAAATATTATTGATATTTGAGCATATTGAAGATATTCTAAAGAACTACTGCTAACATTGCATCATGAACTAACTAATACGAGCTAATACTAATGACTATTAGTTTATTCACTAACTAATACAAATAAGTAGAACAAAATCAAATAACTCCATCTTCTTTCATCACGGACCCATCGCCGATTAGGTGGTCTATTCTCCCCTCGGGTTGCTCAAAGAAGTCTGCCACATCCAGGTGGGTGATGTCCAAGTTGTCGTCATAGACAAAATTGGTTTCAGGGCCTTTTCTCTTTCGAGATGCTTGATAAAGGTCAACCAAGTGTCTTGGTATACGGCAAGTCTTTGACCAGTGCCCTTTCCCACCGCAACGATAACATATAGTTTCTGAACCGTTTGCCTTAGGATCTTCATGACCCCGTTTCTGCTTTCGGCGGTTATCTCTCCTTGGGGGTTGACGGACTTCATTGGAATTTCTTCCTTGTCTACGTCCCTGGCTATGACCCCGTTTACGACCATGACCATGGCCCTTTTCATGTTTGGCATAATGAGAGTGCACCTTATCTGCTTCAGGCAGTGGTGTAGACCCAG
Organism: Nicotiana benthamiana; assembly: GCA_034376525.1. Classification (NCBI taxonomy): domain Eukaryota; kingdom Viridiplantae; phylum Streptophyta; class Magnoliopsida; order Solanales; family Solanaceae; genus Nicotiana; species Nicotiana benthamiana. The sequence goes on from CM067331.1 coordinate 114,168,271, forward strand.
TGGGTCGATTTTCGTGATTTCTCATGAGCAGGTCATTATTTCGCTCAGCCACTAGTAGAAGAGAAATCAGTTCAGAGTACTTTGTAAAGCCTTTCTCTCTGTACTGTTGTTGCAGTACCATATTGGAGGCATGAAACGTTGTAAACGTTTTCTCAAGCATATCATAATCGGAGATATTATCCCCGCATAGCTTCAATTTAGAAGTAATTCTGAACATTGCAGAATTATATTCAGAAACGGACTTAAAGTCCTGGAGCCTCAGATGAGCCCAATCATATCGTGCTTGTGGCAGAGTGACCAACTTCAGGTTGTCATATCTCTCCTTTAAGCCGTTCCACAAGATGAGTGGATCCTTGACGGTGAGATATTCAATCTTCAAACCTTCATCAAGGTGATGGCGCAAGAAAATCAAGGCCTTCGCACAGTCTTGGGTGGATGCTTTTTCTCTATCTTTGATGGTGTCTCCGAGACCCATAGCATCTAAGTGGATTTCAGCATCCAACACCCATGTCATATAGTTCTTGCCCGAAATTTCAAGGGCAACGAACTTTCTTTTCGTAATGTCAGACATAATCGAAAATTAAATTAGGAAGAGGGAAATACCTTAGATTTTTCGAGAATGGTTCTTGAGACGGTAGAGTCTCGTGCTGATAACGTGTTATGAAATAATATAAAAGACAAGAACAATAATGCAAGAACAAGAGCAGTAGAGAGAAGAGTAGAGAGAGTTCTTCTTATTGATACTTAGAGAATGTTAGGAGTGATTTACAATGGTAGAGGGCACCTCTATTTATAGGGAGGAGGATGATTTAGCTACCAATAATAGGACTCTAGAATCTCTCTAATTAAAGACATTCACCTTAAATAGAAGTGTATTTATAACACTTTTAACATATTTGGAGCCAACCAGCCCAAAATAATTATAATGCTTCCGATAGCCTTAACTCAAATTATTTACTAATTTATTATTATTTAAAGGAGCATTTATTTATTCTAAGAGAATAACTTCAAGTCGTATTAGACAACAGCAGAGTCTGAGTTTTTTTTCCATCTAATCTCTATGGATCTAAGATCATTGCAAGAACGATCTGGGACAAAAGTAAAAAAAAAGAAGTTACTGAAATTCCTAATATAAATAAAATAGGAAAGTGCATTTTCAACAACAATAACAACTCAATATAATTCCACTCAGTAGGGTTTGGGGAAGGTAGTATATTCGTAGACCTTATATCTACCATGGGGCAGAGAAGTTGTTTCCAAATAGACCATCGGCATTCTTTCCTCCAAAAATATCACATCTTGCTCTTGGGGAGACTCAAACTCACAACCTTTTGGTTGGAAGTGAAGGTTGCTTATCCGATCAGTTGAAAAAGAAAATCAAGAGTGCTTAGTGCTTGGTCCCAGATAGCAGCTCCTGATGAACTGCCCAGCTAGGCACGATCACAGATAGACACAAATGGGGCGCCGCTTGCCTTAGTGAGCTCGAAAAAGAGTTTGGGAATTGATCAAAAGAAGAATCTACTTCAACCGATATGCTCTTAGGCACGACCATACATAAGATAGAAATCACAGTTGTAAAGGGGGGACAATTAGCTAGAGCAGCGGATGAGATAGGAGCATAGTCGTTCAAAGAGCTAAAAGCATTCTCTACATACGAAAGCACAAAGTACATTTGCTTGTGAAAGAAAAAGGAAGCTTTTACAGCTATATAAAATGAAAAGTAATCACCTTTAAGAATATTAAATAATATTGTAGAATAAGAGGGAAAGTACAAGTAGAAAGAAATTTTTTCCTCTTTTAGCGAGGAAGAGAAAGAAGAAGCAGATGCTAACTCAACCGAATAAGGAGAGGTTTTAGGTAGAAGGAAACAGCTCGGCTAACAAGGGTTGCAATTGAACTATATACAAACAGCTCTAGCTGGAAAGGGGGATAAGCTAGACAAAGACTTCGAAGGAAAGGAGGTAACCAGCTACTAGACCGAAAGGAAGGGGGTTTACCAACTGATCAATAAGTAGTTGAGGGGGGAACTGGTCCTACTATTGAGCCAGGATCAAACTCTTCCTTTCCGGTTACATTGGCTTGGCCTTTTGGAAAAACATATAGCACATGACCAAAAGTTTTTACACCCATGAGCTAAGGCACCATCCTTCTTTCCGACCCGGATTGGAAGAATTTTCCACATCCTGAGGCGTTGATCATCATTATCGTTTGAAAAAGTCCTTTGTTGAGCCAGCTTTCGCCCCTGACAAAGGACTTTCCCTGGGTTGAGACTCTTTGGACAGGACTAGTTGCTTCGATTCCACTCATGTCAGTCCATAACTTCGCTCCTCGATCGCTTTATCTTTCTAGTGATCTAGTGATGCGGGAAGGGAGAGGGTGGAAAGTGCATTTTCAAGAAGGAATCAAATTGCTTTCAATTTTTAAAATTTGACATAGCATTTTCAAGAAAGAACAAAAAATTTTATTCCCAATGCTGGAAAGAACGTACTTAAAGAAAAAAAAGTTAAAGTTGCAATCACTAACCAGAAATTAAACACTTCATAATCCTCATTTGAACATCTCAAGAATATTAAAAACTTATTGAAAGTATACATATAGGTTTGCTGCCTTTTTCTTTTGCGTTGGTTACTACCTTCTCAATGCTTGCAACCTTAGTTATCTTACACTCACTGGCGTTGATCATCATTATCGTTTGTGAAAGCCTTCTGGACTCTCCCCTTCTTTCCACAATTTCAATCGTGTTAGTTTCCTGATGGGCCAGCAGTGAGTTTTGGTTAATATTGGGCACCTATGGGGTCTGCACCTTAATCATGTGGGAGGCAATAAGTTCCTAGAAAACTTTCTTTAAATGCAAACACTTTTCGGTGTCATGACCAGGTGCATCGGAACAGTATTCACAGCTGACTGAATAATCTAAATTCTTCGGGGGAGGATTTGGAAGTTTCGCTTCAATTGGTCTCAACATATCCAGTTGTCGTGGCATATGGAATAAACTATTGTAGGATTCTCTCAATGGACTGGAAGTCTTCTTCTTTGTACCCTCTCATTTATCAGGACTGTATTGGCTCGAAAGGCGGGCTTCGGGGGTTGTTGGTAAGCTCTTGGAGGTGGGTAATGATTTTGTGGAGTTGGGTAGGTGTTTTGAGGTGGTGGTGCACGACATTGTGCGCGAGCGGGAGGTTGTGTATATGCTTGCGCGTGATGGACTCAGAAGCGGGGTTCTGGTGGTGGATAGTAATGTTGTAGTGGGCCATATGGAGTATGTGGGTATGTTTGGTGGTAAGGACGTGGTTGGGAGTAATGAGATGGCGCTCAAGGTCTGAATCAGGATCCCGACTCCACTGTCGCTACTTCCCCATTCTTCTTCTTTTCGAATGTTCCCCCAGCTCCACCCTGAATGGCTTGAGTGGTTGCCTTAATAGCAGAGTAGATTATGATTTTATTGGATTTGAGGCCTTACTCAACCATACTTCCCATCTTGACTACTTCGTTGAAAGACTTCCCCTCAGCTGACACCAAATATCCAAAATAGGTAGGTTCTAAAGCCTGTAGAAAATAGTCAACCATCTCACTCCCCTTCATGGGAGGATCAACTCTGGCTGCTTGTTCCCTCCACTGGAAATCGTACTCCATGAAACTCTCGTTGTGTTTCTTCTCTGCTTTGTCAGAGATAGACGATCCAGGACAATATCGAGATTATATTAAAAGTGGCAGGTGAACGCTTGTGCCAGGTCGTCCCAAGTATACCACCAATTGGGATCCTGTCAAGTATACCACTCCAGCGCCGACCCACTTAAACTCTGGCTAAAGCATGCCTTTAGCAATTCATCTTTTCCTCATCCTACCCTCATTTTGCTCCAAAACCCCTTAGATGTGCGATTGGATCTTTATGACCATCATATAAGTCAAATTTAGGCATCCTGAAACTTGGAGGCAACTGCACGCCGGGAAATAGACAAAGATCCTTGAACGCCACACTTACCTAGCCACCTAATCCCCGCATGTTCCTGAAGGATTTTTCTAGACTCCGGACCATTCTAAGCATTTCTTCCTGTTCAGGATTTTTGATCGGTTTTTCAACTCCCGTCGGGATCTCGGGTCGGGGAGCATAGGCATAAGGCTCCTGGGCTTTGTAAGCAGGCTCTGGTGGATAGTATTAATGGTCATAAGCATGAAGCAGGGGTTCACTCGACGACCTATGAAGCGTAGGAGGGGGAGGTTCCACATAGATAGGAGCAATTGGCGGAGGAGGGTGAGGAGTGACTTTGGGTGTGGAGATGGCGGTGGCTGAGAGCTAGTACCCTGATTTTGTGAATAGATAGGAAACTTGAGGGTGGGTCAGTGGCAGACTGGTCAGGTTCTTGGGCCAATGGCAGGATAAAAGTTGGATTAGCAGGATAGGTCCGGGGCGGCTGTCCTCTTGCCCATGCCCGGAAAATCTCAGCAATTTGGTGCTTATGCTTATACATTTCCTCCTTCATAGCATTAACGTCCAATTCCTCTTCTTCATTTGAGGGGTCAATAATATTGACATCGGCTTCCTGACTGGCCATGACTTGCTTGCTTTTCGATCGCGTGTTGTAGGAGTGGGTTGCCAGAATGCCGCGAGTACTACTCACTTGTTTAATTTGAAACGGGAAGAAAACAAAAAACAAAACTCGTTAATGGTTAGGTTCTGACACATAATCAGCCATATATTGGGTATGGATGCACATAAATGACAGTCGGTCCCTACATGCCTTGGTTTATTGCATCATCCCGGCTTTTATTTGCGAAGCTCCCTTTTGTTTTAGCCTTATTTTCTCCCTCTTTCCTATTTTGTTCACTTTCTCTTTTATTTTAATTAAGTGTGGTCGAATCCTATGTAGATTGCCTACGTATCATGTACCCGCATGAATCAGATTGAGCGTAGTTCGTGTAAGTAGAAAGCGTAGCAAGAAATATTTGGGAAAGTTTCCCCTTTTATAATAACAAACTCCGATTACAAGGACTCAAAAGGATGACAGATTAAACAAGAAACTAACAAGCTTTGATAAAAAATAAACTACAGACTCGAAAAACAACTAACCATGCATAAAGAAAATACAGACTGCTGGTTAGACTTTTAAATATATTTTGACAAAAGGAAGTGCAATCTTTATGAATACATTAATGCTTCAAGTGCTCCTTGGCCTGGGGGGGAATCATTCGGCCTTGCCGCTGGCTTATGTGCTAAACTTCCTTGGAGGTGGTGGAGGTCTTCCATCACTTGCTGGACAAAGGTCATGGCAGTGCAAAAGAACATGGATCTTGTCATATCCTCGTAATGGTTGCACTTTGTGGTGATGTAATCTGCGATTGCCCGTACTCTTTCCCTAATAACACCGTTTTCTAGCAACAAACGCCAATTTGCTCAGCCCTCGCCTCTAGAGTTCGTTCGGCTACCTGATTCAGTTCTTGGAATTGCCGCAAATCTATTTCCAACTTTGTTATCGCTGCATAACAATGTTCTCTCTCGGCATTGAGGTCCCTGACTTGCTTGGCCACTTTGTTCTCAGCCATGATGACCCTCCGTTTTAACCTAGCAGCCTCATCGTCATGCTTCTCCTTCAATTGTTCAATGATGCAGCCTCGTTCCTCCGCATTTTTAGCTAATTATTTTCGAACCCTGGATAGCTCGCCTTCTGCCTTATTCAAGTCAAACCCATACTTGGTTACTTTTTGCCTCAAATTGTGTATGAACTTTTCATCCTTCGCGCTCCTGGGGGAATTTTCTGTGGCTGTTTTCATTTTCTGAATTTGGGCTCGCAACGCCTCATTTTCTTGGGTTAATCTTTTATTTTCTCCTTCATCTGCTGCGGCTTGCAAATTATTTTCAAATTGCAGCTCCTTGACTTGCCTTTCTAATCTTCCTATGGTGGCCCTGTATTTATTTTCCTTGGCTAGCCAATTCCATTGCTCTTGTGACATTTCAACAAATTCTTGGAGATACGGTCTTTTAGCTGGCCTTCTAGGATCTATTTTTTTTGTACCAAGCAATGTATCCCGGTGCAACCTCGCCTGTAGATATGTTGCGTACTCGGGTACCCGCTGTCAAGTATTGACATTCGCTCCAGATTTGACGCACGACGGCTTCAGGGAATTGACCATTGGGGCTAATATCAACCGCATGGCGGCTAATATCCTCGTCCCTGAGAATAAATTGGCATCTATCTAATTGCCTTAGCACTCTGTATGGCGCATAGGATGGATACTTTGGAGACCCATCAGAAGGAAATGAGGTCCGCTGGCTGGCATATACACAATTTCATCCACGGGGAGCCACCCGAATATCCACTCTATTTGATATGCAGTTACAACACAAAGATTCAACACCCACTCTGTTACACCCTCAGGTAACCCAAACCCATCGACCCTGCTATAGAATTCTTCTATACAGCTCTTTGTTGATGACCCATAATTCATGAACCGAGGCCGGTAGCATAAATGTTCGATCATCCATATTTATAACAATAGGTTGCATCCTTCAAAGAAATCCCCTCCCGCTTTACAGGCGGTGAGAGAACGGAAGAACTTGGATAAGATAATAGGAGTGAGGGTACTCTTGTCCTGAGTTATTAAAGTGCTGACAAACCCTGCTATCCGTATGTCAATATTTCCATCCTTCCGCAGAAACACCAAAAGACCTAAGAAGAATACCATGAATGCAAAACATCGATGCTCCTCCCATTTGAGTTGGTTTGCTTTGCTACAAATATAGTTTTTCGGGTTATTGAATCCTCCTATATGCCTGTACCTCTAATATATAAATTGCGGATTACAGAAGCCGGCTGGCAGGTCCGGATTGTGAACCATCCTACTGATTTTTAAGGAGTCCAGGAACTTGTGCACGGTGAGGTCTCTTGGCCCAATCAGGTATTGGTGTCTCAAAGGAATCGTAGGGGTCCCAATATATCCAGTTATCTCCTTCAATTCGGTGTGAGTTCAAAATCCGAGAAATGGAAGACATTATGAGCCGAGTCCTAGAATGTGATCAATGCCTTTATGATATCTCCCCTCGGGTTAATTTTCAGTAACCCATTAAGTCCTCCCAAATGCATATTGACCCTATTTACCCCACTTCCCCAAGTCATTCCACCACATGTGTCGCTCCAAGGGAATTTTGTTCATGAATGTTTTTGGAAAATACTGATCTGTGCTCATTCTGCACATTTATTAAGGCGAATTAGTATCTCAAAGTTTTGTTCTACTTGTCCCAACCAATCATTAAAACTGGCATCTTTCTTTTACGAAATTTAATTTCTAAAATCAGGGCCCATCTTTGCGAATACGGCCTTTTAGCTCTTCCGAAGGAAGATTTTAAGGATGTGCTCGTTCACCGGCCAAAATAAGACTCTGAGGTGGCCATTTGTACAAAATCAGCCTTCCGGCGTCCCTTTCGGTGATATTCAGCTATTTCTAGCAATAACGACATCACCCAATTTATTTAAGAAAATAAGTAAAATTTGACATTTGTTTTGCTTATTTTCGCAAAAAGGGAGGTTGGACCCGATAGGGGTTGCCTACGTATCTTGAACCCGAGGAGAATCAAACCGACGTAGTTCGGGCAAAACAATTTATCAAAACCAAAACTTTGAAAAGCCCCCTTTTCTTTTGATTGTTTTTTTTGTTTTTTGTTGTTTTTTGTTCAAAAATCCAGTAGCATTTCGGCGCCATTTGAGTATTGGTTTTACAATATAAATGATTAATATCAACCAACCCTAATACTACTCATTTTCCCAATTTTTTTTCCTTTTTCGCAAGCCGGTCAACATGCAAATCCCAAGCAGCTAAATGCACAAGTAACACATAATATGCATCAGGATGGTCTTTTCATTTCGGGTCACCTGTCCTAGACGGACCCAACCCCTATGTGGAGTCGCCTAAGTCAAATGCATGATGCAAATAAGCGTTACTACTAGGGATCCGACATGAGGTCAAGTTGTTCTAACTCAAAAACCTTGATATAGGGTCTAGACTGTGTACCCGAGCGGAAAACTCTAGTCGAGGAGTGGGCTACGTACAAGGAACCAAAAGGCCATCCGGCTTAGCAACATGTGTGGCCTCTTTTTTATTTCAGGGTATGACACTAATAGAATAGGGAGTCTCAACCAGTAAACACATCCCCAAAGGTGAGAAGAGAAGGGTTACGTAGCAGTTTATATGTACAGTTCAGATAATGTCAAAGCGGTAAAAGCATCATTTTGCACATTAAGCCAACACGTAAAATTAGATAATAAACAAAACCAAATACAACAATTACTCTAAGCTCTAATTCTTGAACCCTAAACCAGAGATTCTAGGTTCGCTCCCCAGCAGAGTCGCCAGAGCTGTCACACCTCCTTTTTGGCTATCCACAACCCAACAAATGGTGTAGATAAGGGAGTTTTTCCAGTTTAAGGACAATCGAAACGAGATTTATTTAAAAGATTTAGAGTCGCCATTTGGGAGATTTATGGTTTCCTAAGTCACCGGTTAGAATCCCGAATTGAGGAAAGAATGACTCTGTTTAACAGTCCGCGAACCAAAAATCCGAGTAAGGAATTCTGTTAACCCGGGAGAAGGTGTTAGGCATTCTGGAGTTCTGTGGTTCTAGCACGGTCGATCAACTGTCGTATTTGGCTTAGATTATCTGATTTTTGCAATTATGTACCTATGTGCATTTTTTAAATTTTTAACTACTTTTATTATTATTGTTTAAGGAATATTGCAACGCCGTCAAAACGTGTCGCGAACCACATCACATAAATGCACCCATGGTTTTTGACACATTCTAACTTCGTTGGAATTCGAATTTGGGTCACATAAATGCGCATCTGTGTTAAGGAGATAAAATTATTTTAGACGTGCCTAAAAGCGACTATAGTTAGCTAAATTGTTATTATCTTTACGAGAGACCGTTAAAATTCGCTAAACGGCTCGTCTCGAGTTCTAAGTATTATTCGGTTTGGCGCGACACCTCGTTCCATTATTTACGTCCCATCTTAAAGCGAACTAGATTTCTCATGAGACGTGTCCCAGATGCGACTTAATTAATTGTCATGGACTTCTAGCCTCGCCCACTAAATCTAAACAAGAATTGCATCTATTGGGTCTTTGGGCTTCCAACCAGCCCAAAAGGGAGGGATTTTGGTCAATTGCAACCCCCAGGAAACACTGAACTTCAATCAAGTCCTGATGCTATTGGACCTTATAATAGGTGAGTCCAAAACGTGTGTAGTGACAAAGAGATTTGTTATAAAAGAAAACAATTTCTTCAAATTAATCGCTATATATATTTAGGAGGAAAACATGGGTCAAACTGTACAAACACTAAAGATGCATGAGATATTAAACTTGAATCGACCAAACCTAAATTAACATACTAAAGCATTATTCTACAGTGTCAGACTTTGAAATTCTAAAACGACCCTATCATTTGCATGTTTGGTTTACAAATTCTATAAGACTAACTCTAAATGCATTCACACCATCATATAAGACATTCTGCTGATAAGCCATCAAACAAATTACTCATCCAAATGGAAAGACAGTTCAAACCTAGATATATGAGCCCTATTAGAACAAAAATTGTAGCAGCACAAATGAAAATATATACAGTCCAATTTTAACAGTACTATTATGAAATTCATACATAGCACTATTACTTAGTTCAAACTACACGATTGGAAAACAAAACTGAACATAGACATTGATAAGAAAAACTGGTTGTTTATATAGTAAATCAGGTACAACAATAGTTCTGATTCCTCATACATTTGAAGCTGGGGCATACCTGGAATTACAAAAGAAACAGGAAGGAGAGGAGTCATCCAGAAACCAGCAAAATTAATCAGCAAACTAATGTCAAAATCAACAGCTCGATTTCCATATGAAACCAACCACAAAATCAAATGAACCAGGAATTTAACACCATACAACATTCACATTCCTACTCGAAATAAACTGAATAAAATAGACCAGGTCATTTTCCTATGATCTCTGATAGACAGCTGAATTTAAAAGGGTTATTGCACAGTAAATTCAATGGAATAGTATATTTTGGACCGCTGGAGGTTTTAAGGAGTTATTTAGAGAGATTTTGAGTTCCAAATTATGAGTAGTTATAGAGATACTTTCAGATTGTTCAACCCCCCTTTTTTGACTGATTTTCAGTCCCTTTTATAGCCAAAGGCTAGGGCACCATTTTTGTTTTGTTTTAACTAGAGGTCCCTCTTTCAATTTTTGGATTTACCTATTTGGACCCTCATTTTTTGACTTGTTTCCCAAGTTACTGCAACAAAGCTACTGATTTTATATAAAAGACCCCTTCTAGAAGGATACAAAGGCTTCTACTATTGTCTTCCCTTTATAGACTACCTATACTACCTTTATTTTGTTCCTAATATTACCAAAGCCAAGTTGAAAACTCTATATTGCCCCTATTTTATTCTGAAAATTTCCAATACTAAGCTAAAGTTCTATATTTATCCTTATACTACCCTGAAATTACTGATTTGGTATCAAAGCCAACTTTTAAAACTAATTCTTATAGTCTTAACAGCTAGAACCAAATTCTGATTGCATGTGAACCCAAACTCAGGACTCAATAACACTACGGAAATTAAAGAGAACCTGCTAGACTTCCAAACTTAAAACTAAAGCACTCATGGCAAAACAATACAGAAATTACTAATTAAAATTCACAATGGACGTTCAGGATTCCTAGAACTAATAATTAAGATCACAATCACCAAAGCAGAATTGTAAACATAATCTAATAAGATGTCATTTTTAGTTTTAACTAAACAAATAGAAACAAAGTCCAATTCAATTGCTAAAACATGCCAGCAAAGAAAAACAAATTAAGATTGGGTGGACTTACTAGTCTTCTTAATTAATCTTTGTTGAAATAAATTCGAACCTCCGAAAAGCACTCAAACGATCTTTAAAATTTGGACTTAAATAAGTCATGGCTGATGTTGACATTGGAGGGGTCTGGGGTTGTTTGAGAGGGCTCGGATGGAGGGCTATATGGGGTGGGTGGTGATGGTTTGGGAGTCATTGGTCACCGGACACCGCCGTGCATGGCGGAGCTGCCCACTTCTAACGAATATTCGAAGGGCTGGGGTTACATTCGAGGGGGGCCGATGGTAGCGTTGGAAAGAGGGGAGCGAAGGGAGCGTGTGGTGTAACTTTTGGGGTCGTTGGTCACCGGCTTTCACCGTGGACTATGGAGCTGCCAGGTTTTGGACAAATATTCGACGGGTTGGGGAGCGTTTCGAAGAATGATCTTATGGGGGTTGGGAAGAGGAGACAATAGGGATTCTTGGGTGTAAATTTCCGGCCGGCAGCAGACGGTGGTGGTTTGACGACGGCGTTACACCGGCAGTTGAACTGTACGATGAGGATGAGTTTGTCTCTGAAATGTTACATGGGTTTGGACAGTTTTATCTAAAGTATGAGGATCAATTTGAGCCGTTGGATCAAGGATATGGTTGGCCAGGGTGAACGAATGCCAAAATGGCATCGTTTTGATGAGGTGTGGGATTGGACCGGGTTTGGGACGTGGGTTTGGGTCAGGTTTGGGGATTTTGGGCTAGGATTAATTAAAGTATGGCCCAAATTTATCTTTTTCCTCTTCTTTCTTTTTTTCTCTATTTAATTTTTTCTCTTTTTATTTTATTTTTCAGATTTTAATAATTATAAAATAAAATAGACAAAGCCAAGTTTAAATTCTACAAAATAAACTACTAACTTCTAAGATCACCTAAATTTTAATATTCAAAAGAAAATTCAATAAATGTAGGTATAACCAATTTTTTTTATTTTTTTCTCATTTTCAATACTAACTAAGCATGCAAAAATTAAATCCTAAATGCAACCATGCCATTTATATTTTTTTTTATGGATTATACAAATTAAAACATGCAACATGCAAATAAGCACAAAATATGCAATTAATTCCCAAAAAATACCAAATCACGCAAATAAATCCTAAAAATTCAAATAATAAAATAAAGACGCAAATAAACAAAAAATCACATAATTAACTCCTGAAAATTCAAATAATAAAAGAATAGTCCTAATTTAACGAATTTATAGGAACATATCAAGTGAGGCAAAAATCACGTACTCACAATCAGCTTAGTTTCAGTTTCAACATTTATAATTCTTTCTTTCAGTTGCTTTACGTACCAGTACAATTCAAATGTACTGACATCCCTTGTTGCCCGGGGCCTGCATCTCACAATGCAGGTAATGATTTACAGATCAACGACGTTGAGCGCTTGGATTCTCGTACCAGCTATTTGGTGATCCCAGTTCTTTCGGGCATTATCATTACTTTACAGCCTTTCAGTATATACAAATAGTTAGTATTTTCAGTACTTCAATAGAGGCTTCATAGACTAGAGTAACAGTTAGATGGAGTCATAAGCTTTTCATATTAAACCATGTTGGCTACAAATATGTTTCAGAATTGTATTAGTATTTCCGCACTTTGATTTATATCATCCAGACTTTCAGTATATCAGCATGTATTATTTTATCTTTCGCATTTAGTATGTTATGATATAACATGTTGATTTAGGCAGCCAGTTGGTTCGCTCGATCACATGTAGTCAGGCACCGAGTACCATGTTACATCCAGGCCTAGGTTTGAGGCGTGACAAAGTTTGGTATCAGAGCACTAGGTTTAACAGTCATAGGGAGTCTATGAAGCCGTGTCTAGTGGAGTTTCCTTTATATGTGTGTGCCCTCCACTCATATAAACGGTTAACTTAGTGGAGTACATGTTTGTAATAAATGAGATTTGAGAGGATCTTGAAAGTGGGATGTAATGTATAGTAGTACAGATTAGAGCATAACCTAATCAGAAAGTACAAAAGCAGTTATCATGTTTCATGGTTGTCAATTTATCTTGTTACCGGTTAGAGGCCTTTCAGTTAGCAGGTTTATGGTTATTTAGTACGCCAGTATTCAGTTATATGTTTACCAAATAACCAATTTTCAGTGTATCAAAATTTCTAGAGACTTGTGAGTATGCAGTGATGCATATGGATGCTCAATGAAAATGTAAGTAATAGTGATTAAAACAACATCTTTGCATGTTTTAGGTATTAAGACCCAAGACTCACCGGATGGTGCATGAAGTGATTATCAGATGTGTATGCTAGTGTATCCACATGTTAGACCTCTCAGTGTAACAGGTTAAGAATTCAACCGCAGCGGGCATAGAATTGACCACTATGGTTTTGGACATCAAATAGCCTAAAGGAAATATAACTAAGAATAATATGATGTACGAAATGAGGGCCAAGAGCAGGTGACATTGAATTTTAGGGAATGATTTTAAGTTGGTTAGATTTATCCAAATTAGAACTAAAAAGTACCATGTTAGTGAATTTGTATACGAAGTGGCTATTATTGTGAGATAAAAGACATGACAGTCCCCCCCCATTCACATGATGTGACTATATGTTTAGGCTGGAGGTTTATAGTCTGAAGTGATTTTGAAGTGTATTGAAACTTTGGGGTTAGATATTCCAATTTTGTTTATGACAGATGAAATTTTTCTAAGTGTGATCCAAGTGCATAGTTCCAAAAGAATAATAGTGTACGACAAGAGAATGATGAGGGAAATTAGGATAAACCTTATGCTTCACTTTTTTATTCAAAGAAGAGCAAGAAACCATGATGCTAGCAGGTGGTTAGTAAAAGAATAGTAAATAAGCTTTGAGTAAATACCGTGAATTAGCAATTTCAGCAAAGCTAGTAGAGGTAAGATTTGATTAACTTAGCCGGGTTAACTCTAGTGAGTGGATGATAGTTTGAAATATCGAACATGTGTTAGAACCTAAATAGTTTATGTTAAACCCGAAGTACAGTGACAGTGAAAAAAATATAGCTAGTAGTAAAAGAGCAAGCAGTAGAAGAATAACTTTTAGGAATTATCGAAATGTGGTTTCTCCAAGATTGATAGTGTCAGCAGTGTTAAATTATTGAGATGGTGTATGATAGTTGTGGGTACATTAGCTTTCCATTATGTGAATAATTTAGTTTTTCTAGCTTAGGAGTAAGTTGGAAGATGAGTAGTTATTAACGTAGAGTGCAAGGAATGGCAGAAAATAGGGAAAGTTATTCAGATCCCAACAAAAAGAGAAGGATCCGCAAGTATAAGATCTTTGTCTAAGGGGTGATGTGAAAATTTTCAGTAAGTCCAGTTAGAGATTTCAAACCCAAATAGTTAGCATGGAATATGAAAAAGAAAATCAGTTCGGTAATAACGAAATTGTATGATTACCACAAGGAATAAGTCTAGTATGTGTAAGAAACACAAAATGAGTAGAATGATCAACGAGCTTAGTTATTGGTGATAAAGTGATCATAGAAAAGCTATAACATCATGCCCAATTATGAATTACGAGGCAGTACCACTGCACGAGACCCTTTCGAATAGTGGTCAGAGACTTAACTCACAACAATACTATAAATGTTTTCAGGAAGTGCTTAGGAAGATAATCAAGTGTGGTAAGTATAGCTCATGAATGAGGTAGACAAGGGAACTATATTAAAAGAAGATCATTGCTTATCCAATGTAGTAGTTTGAGTTTCGGACACCAAATATAATGGAGTTGTTATCTAGAACAGGACATATTCCTCCTTAGTAGCCGAAGTGAAGGAGAAACAGCTTGGTGATCCCTACTTATAGCAGCTGAAGGAAGGAATTCACAAACACAAGACTATGACTTTTGAACAAGGGGGAGATGATAGTACTTTGAGGTACCCCGATACATTATGTGTTCCAACCATAGATGGACTTAGTGAGGGGGAAGATGTTAAAAGTCCACATGTCCAGGTATTCTATCCACACAGGTTCCCAAAACATGTATCATAATCTCCATGAGACTTAGGTGTTTCTAAAAGTTTTACATATTAAAGGTGTTATATGATTTGGAAAGAAAGGAAAGCTCAATCCCAGATACATCAGCTCATATAGGATCCTATGAAGGATCGGGTAAGTAGCTTATGAGTTAGAATTTCCACCATAATTAGCGGTTGTATACCAATATTTCACATGGAATGTTATAAAATTCAAGTTTCCAGTATTCAAATCTCATATCATGACATTTATGTTTCTAGTATTCAGATTTTATGTTAGAACATTCAAGCCAGTTTAGTGCTCAGATACTCATGTCAGTCCAGTACTCAAATATTCATGCCAGCTTAGTACCTAGATATTAATGTCAGTTCAGTGATAAGATGTTCATGTCAGTTCAATACTTGATTATTCGTACCAGTTCAATATCATATATCCACGCTAGTTCAGAATTCACGTATTCGTGTTATGTTTTCAGACTCGTTGGTGCATTCGATTTGAAGTTCCGAGGGCTCAGGTGAGTTTCGGATAGGTCCTGGGGTGTCTTTAGGCTAAAATATAGTTGTTCTAGGCCTAGAAGGTCGAATCCCTGAACACACGACTGCGGTCCGAGGTCATATTTTTGCTGACTGCGGTGGAAGGCTTAACGGCTGCGGTCGTGCTTTTGCGGTCCGCGGTGAAGGAGCTGGGCCACTAATCCGAATTTAGAAGCTCATATTGTTTTATCCACAAGGAATTTTGAGATGATTAAAAAATAAAAGTAGTAGCTCTTTGAATCTAGCTTTCTGAAACATATTATAATAGGCATTTGGGCATATGTAGTGAAAGTTATGGCTATAATACCGAAGCATGTCACTGCAGTGCGACCGCAATCGTTTTTGTGCGGGCCGCGGTCAGTTTGTGCGGTTCGCATAGCTGGGAATCCTAGGGGTACTCTATAAATACGATTTAGGATTTATTTAGTTTTTTTCCCTAGAGAGCTCGAAATTTTGCAATTTTTCGAAGGTTTTTCAAGAAATTCATCGGGTTAAGTGATTCTAACTTAGATTTTCCTAGAGTACCTGAATCTATGAATTCATCATTTAATTCGTGATTTGGGATGGGATTTGGGAGAAAATTGAAAAATCTTTCAAAAGTGTAAAATGTTTATTTGAAGGACCAAATGGTATCGGAATTGGATAATTTTCGTATGGTTAGACTCGTGAGAGTATAAGAATTCTAGTTTTGTGATTTTGTCAAATTCCGAGATATGGGCCCCGAGGTCGGGTTTGACCAATTTCGGGAATTTTGTGCTAATTTGATTATTTTCGAGTGGGGTTTTTTCCCTTAGCATATTTTGATGGTTTGGTATTGATTTTGGCTAGATTTGGAGTATCCGGAGGCCGATTCGAGAGGCAAAGGCATCGCAGGCTAGAGTTCGGACCGAATAATGGTAAGTAATGATTGTAAATACTGTCTTGAGGGTTTGAAACCCCGGATTTGTCTTTGTGTTACTTTGAAGGACTTACACGCTAGATGACTGTTGGAGTACTCACATTACTCAGTGCACCTAGTATGTAGATTCAGGTATATCAAAACCATGTAGCGGGTGTGAATTGCTCAGCCGTGGAGTCATTAGAGTTAGCGAGGATGTTGCATGTTGTTCGTAGCACCACTTCCTTCCTCTCATTGCTACTACTGTATTTAGTACATTTTATTAGACTTTTATTGTACTCAGACCTTGATAGACGCTCATGACTAATGACACCCCGAAGTCGGGCTGGTATTTTATTTCGCATTGTTATTCCAGTATTTTATTAGGAAACATTGTTTAATTTAAAGACTTAAATGACTCTTAATGCTTAAAGGGTTAAGGTGAGTGTTGTGTCGGATGGCCTTGTCTTCACGAGAGGCGCCATCACGATCGGGCCGGTTTGGGGTCGTTACAGTTTGGTATCAAAACCTAGGTTACTAGGTCACACAAGTCATGAGCAGGTTTAGTAGAGTCTCGCGGATCGGTACGGAGACGTCTATATTTATGCTCGAGAGCCTGTAGAACATTTAGGAAAACTTCACATTCTTGAATTCTCATCGTGCGTCCTTGATTTCAGCTTGAAAGGTAACTATTGAAATTATTTCCACGCGTTCGCATGCGCGCACGAGCGCTCAGTATCAGATGTGCCATGATGGCTTGTGATTTCCTGATCGAAGGGCAAGATGTGATCTCTGTGAGTTGATATTGGGACAGTCTGAAGGACTTCAGGCTGGATCTTTACCTATGGCTTGAGCACCGAGGTGCTGATTGTGTGAGTAAGTGTTTGGAACTTATATGTTCGGTATTGTCCCTATTAGTGGAAATAGTGGCTAGATAGCTACGTGATGAGTATGTTTGTACTGCGAGAGGTATCTATATGAATTAGAAGTGACGAGAAAGGTCTGTTGGATGATAGATGAACTATTAAGTGTTTGATTTCCATTGTGATTGGATGTGTAGCCCCCAGTATAGGCGCGTGAAGAATCTTTTCATGTCTCTTAGTTGGGAGTGAAGTAAATTTCATGTTGCTGTATGAGTTAAAACTCAGTAATACTAAGTGACAGTGTAATGTGTATGACGGTGGAAGGTGTATAGAAATAATATATTGAGACGAAGCAGGCGGGTCATCTCCTGCGGAGAGTTCTGGAGTGGTGTGATACTTATGTTTACGCTAGAAAATATCATGTGTAAGTGAAAAGTACATGCTAAAATTTGAAATTTCAAGTCGTTTAAGAGAGTAGGCTTAACTATTGCGGGGATAAATGCAGAATTTGCAGAAGTTTTACAATACTAGATAATTTGTGTTTTCACAAGTTTACAAATAATTTGAGTTTAATCTCAGTATGGTATTGTGGCATCAATAGAGTAAAAGTGTTATGAGTTATTGAGGGTATCTTGATCTATGGCTTCAAGCCAAGTAGGGGAGTCTGCTGTGAGTAGTTGATTGCACAGTTAGGTGCTATATTGGTTCCATTTGGAGGAGTGCGAGTGAATTAGCTATGACTTACGGAAATTGAGACCGATAATGGCTCGAGTAAAGGAAGATTTCAACAAAGGTTATACTATGCTGTATAGATAAAGAGAATCATAGGATATCTTGAGTTATTGCTGGCAAGAATGCTCGGTGCATAGAGCAGGAATTTACTTGGTGGCGTTGGGATGAGGATTACATTCTGCGGTGTTGGAGTGCCAGTTAGGTCTGGGTTGAAGAATTGTAATGTTATAACAAGAATGAGAATCGAGTTGAAGGTAAATTAGAATGAAACTCGAATAGGTGGGATAGCTTGGTAGTGGGCCTAGTTGGTATGGTAAGGATATGATTAACTCCTTATGTGTGTTCGAGGTAATGAGTTCTTACAGGTATTTTTTGGCAATGCTCTTGGGTTTTGATGGCTTGCTTAGCTTGGTCGAGTTAGAAGGGTACAGTCCTAGCCGACCTAATTTGTGCAAAGGGAATTCGGAGAGTCCTCGATGATCTCTACTGCGGTTTGGAGATGTATATTTTCTATAGGCATGCAGAGCATGGTATGTACAGTGATTTTTTTTCTAGATGGGATCAATGCAAAGTTCTTGACTAGTTGAGTATGTAGATGTCCGTGGCTCGGATAGGAGATGAAGTTCTCATGGTATACTAGGATGGTATGGTATGTGCGATATGTCGTAGAGGATCGAGATTATCGTGTGTAAGGTTCAGTTCAGTTCTGAAGGGGAGTTCATAAAACCCTTAGGCAGCGGGTAGCCTCAGATAATTAAGGAAATGGGAATGCTAATTGGAAATGATTTGATGAGATTATATGCTTCAGAAAAAGGGCAATGTGATTAAGTTGATGGCACTTCGGTAGTAGTGCAACACTTTTATACTAGATCGACTACTGATATTCGAGTTTTCTTGGTGGCATAGAAGAATTTTAGAGTATCTCTGGTGATGTGATTGGGTATTGGAGGTGTGGTATGTATTTGGATGGTGAAGTTGGGATCGCATGTGGTGATTCATGTGCCGTGTGGATTTAGAGACGGAAGTTGTTATATTCAGGCTATTGGTCGTTGTAGATCGTGTATATTGGCACTGTTTAGTGACTATCGAGGTTTGGAGACCCGAGCAGATCTTTTGATGCTTGGTAGATTAGATCTTAGACGTGATATGAGGTTCAGACTGGTTATCTCTATGTTGTGTTATTCTGGGCTATTGCGCTAAGGCGGCGCTGTTGGCCATCCAGAAAATGCCACAAATTGAGTGGCGATGTTCGACGCATCATGTCCTATTGGAGAGATTTTCATATCTCGAAGACCCAGCGAATGGCTGGGAAGGATTTTCCTTTTTTAATTGGGCTCGTATAATGGGAGCCAATGCTGAGGCTCCTCATATTGATTCAGTTTCAGTGGTGGAGGACTTTTCGAATGTGTTTCTTGTGGCCGGGCATATCGCCAGGCCAGGTTGTTGATTTTGGTTTTGATTCGATGTCGAGTACCGTATCATATGGCACCGACAAAGTTAAAGGAGTTGAAGAGCAGCTCTAGGATTTTGTGATAAGGAGTTCTTTGGCAGGCCAACGCGGATGCGTGTTCTAATTTGAGACAGCTTGGTTGGCTTCGAATGGTATTATTGAGGGATGTGTTGATTCGATGTTATTGAGCTTATTAGTAATCTGGGGAGATATATGAATTACCTTTCCATGTTGCGAGGTGTTGTGATTTGTTGGCTATAGGCACCTACGATACTGTTCTATTGGGGTTTATAGTGGAAGTCGAGTGGGAGAAGTAATTGGGTGTTGCTCGATGGATGGCATATCAGTTATGTCCTATTGGGTCTGCTTGGTTTATGTTACTTGTTTCACCGTGGGTGTAATGATTTGTTTCGGTTCCCAACCTCAAATTGTGCGTGGTTGTCAATTTCGAGCATAGTGACTTGAGGTGTCTCATGTGGAGCAGTGTTTGGAGAGAATCACGCAATTGCAGCGAAGCTATGTGGAGATATGACCTTGTAGGTGAGATTCGTGTGTTATGTTCTATGATGTAACATGGGTTCTTAACCTTGTGTTGTGGTGGTAATGGTGGGCTTGAGGTACATCTCTTTCATTGGAGTCATTCTCATGATTTGAATATGTTCAGATTGTTGCTTATTGGTGCGCGTGGCTTGTATGGATGTGTCATGTCACCATAGTAGTGTGTTGGATTAGAGGAAATCGTTGGGATCATTAATGAATACGAACTGATTCAATTTCAGCATGTTGGAAGGATAATATCGAGGTTCAACTCTGAAATTTGCTATGGTATTGGCCGAATGAGAAGTGACTTCATGAATGGTTGATTTTGGTAAATGGTTATGGCCTACCGCATATTTTAGTTATCATTGGTAGTATATGAAAGTGTTGGGACGAGACTTTAGTTGATAAGAGTTTTTCTATCGGTATTTGGTTGTTGTGTGCAGCTGTTGTGAATAGAAGTTATATCTGCAAATGTTTGAGTTATGTGGTATATCAAGTAATAGCACTGAGGTTGCAGGTATGGGTTATTACAACTTGCTCGGACTTATTCAAAGTATAGATGTGAGATTCTAATCTTATAGATGATTTCGGAAGTGGAAATGTGGTTCTAAGGTTTATGTGCTAGGTTGGGTTGTGAAATTTCAGATACAATGTGTTATCGGACCTATATGTGATAGGGTGATGTGGGATAACCCCCGGGCATATGTATGGTAAGGTTATTCAGCGATTGGTTGGCTTTTAGAACAACTCTGGGCATCTTCGAGGACGAACGTATGTTTATGTGGGGAAGAATGTAACGACCAGACCGGTCGTTTTGAGCTCTAGCACATCGTTCAGTAGTTGAAAGTCATGAACATCTTCATTCCAGGTATTGTCACTTGTATGTATAGTCACAGTTAAGATTCAGGAAGTTTGAAGTTAAATTAAAAGAAAAATTCTCTTTTCGGAAGCCTTAAGTTGAAGAAATTGAGTAAGAATAGAATTTTGAGTAAACGACATCGGAATCAAGATCTGAAAGTTCCAGCAGGTTCGTATGATGATTTCGGACTTGGGCGTATGTATGGATTTGGTTTTGGACAACCCGTGAGCGTTTCGACGTATATTTTGGAAGATATTATTTTAGAATAATTTCATAAATTTGGGTTGGAAAGTATTTCAGTGTTATAGATGTCAGTTTGTAACTCCGAGTATGGGAATAGCTTTGTATGGTGATTTTGGAGTTGGGATCACGATCGAAAGTGAATTCGAATGTCCGGAGGTCATTTTGAAGTCATTTGGCTGAAGATAGAAATTTGAAGGTTGTTGAAGAAAACGACCTGAAGTGGAAATGTTGATATCGGGATCGGAATGGAATTCGGAGAGTGGATATAGGTTCATAGTGTTATTTATGACTTGTGTGTAAAATTTGAGGTCATTCGGACTAGTTTTGACGTGTAAAAATTGATGCACAAGGAATTTTAAGATGATTTAAAATGAAAGTTGTAGCTCTTTGAGTTTAGTTTTCCGAAACATATTATAATAGGCTTTTGGATATCTGTAGATTACTTATGGCTAAAATACTAAAGCCTGTCATTGCAGTGCAGCCGCGGTCATTTTTATGCGGACCGCACTGGTTCTGTGCGGTCGCGGTCGATTTTGTGCTGTCCGCAGAGTTGGGAATCCGAGGGGTACTCTATAAATACGAGGTTTTACATTTTATTTGGTATTTTTCCCTAGGATTTTGGCGATATTTCGAAGGCTTTTCAAGAAATTTATCGAGGTAAGTGATTCTAACTCAGATTTGGATAGAGTGCATGAATCTATCATTGAATTCATCATTTAGTTCATGATTTGGGATGGAATTTGGGAAGAAAGTTGAAAATTCTTTCAAAAATGTAAAATGTTGGTTTGAAGGACCAAATGGTATCAGAATTGGATAATTTTCGTATGGTTAGACTCGTGAGAATATAAGGATTCTAGTTTTGTGAATTTTGTCAAATATGAGATATGGGCCCCGAGGTCGGGTTTGACCAATTTCGGGAGTTTTCTGGTAATTTGATTATTTTTTAGTGGCCTTTGTTCCCTTGGCACATTTTGATGGTTTGGTACTGATTTCGGCTAGATTTGGAGCATCCAGAGGCCGATTGGAGAGACAAAGGCATCGCAGGCTAGAGTTCGGACCGAAGTAAGTAATGATTGTAAATACTGTCCTGAAGGTTTTAAACCCCGAATTATACGTCGTTGTGTTACTTTGAGGTGACTTATACGCTAGATGACAAGCGTGGGGTAGAGCACTGCTGGGGATTGTGACCTAGTCCATCCCGAACGAGTATTTTAATGCATATTTGATAGTTAATTGTTTGACATTATTATATTTTGGGTTGTATGCCAAGTTTGGGGCATTGTGCCGATTTGTTGAGAACCTTAGGGGCTTTTCTACTATCTTTCATCACCTTATTTGTTTGAAAGCATATTCTCAGTCATGTTTTACTTGTTTATTTCTCAAATTTGGCCTTACCACTATATTCTTAAATGTGGAAATTGTTTTGGGCTGAGTTCCCTGTTTTACTGAGATATACCGTGGGTTTGATTATGAGATTGATGACTGAGATAGACTGAGAGTCCGATGGTGATATTAATGATTTAGAGAGGCCGCCTAGTTGTGAGGATTATATATATCGGGCTACACGATGCAACAATATATATGTTTGTGTGTGTGTGTATATATATATATATATATATATATATATATATATATGGATTGGGCTGCACGCCGCATCATACTTATATGGATTGGGCTGCACGCCGCAGCGATATAGCGCTTGGGCTACAGAAGCCCCTCCGGATTCTGCATACCCCCAGTGAGCTCAGTCGACTGTTTATATGGATCGGGCTGTGCGCCACAACGATGTACGAATCGGATTGCACGCCGCAGCGGTTATTTTGATTTTTGTAATTGTAAGAGATATACGGATCGGGATGTACGCCGCATCGGTTACTATATGGTAGCAATTGAGTGTGAATCCTGAGTGCGAGTACTGATTGGTAAGAGTTGAGTCACGAGTGACAGAGAGGTTAGCCCGATGGGCTATAGATATATACATGCATATGAGTGATGTTTTGCCTGAGAGGCCTGTTTATGGATTATTTGATTTCACTCCTCATTAAAGTGAGTTTCTATCAAATCTGCTGATTTATTGATTATTCTCACTCATCTTTATATTGAGCCTCTGTCGGAACGTTGAACAAATATTTTAAAATAACTTTTATTTAAATTGGGTTTTATGAAATGTTCAGAAATTAATCACTGATTTGGCATTGGTTATTTCCACAGAGATTTTCACGTTATGAAGTGTTTATGATTACTATTTTGCCCGAGGGGCTGTTTTTCGAACTATGCTTTTCCCGAGGGGCCGATTATGACTTTAATCTCTATTATTACTTTTAAATGGTATTGAACCCCCTACTGAAACTGCTGGAAGGTATTTCAAAATGATTTTTACTAAAAGCTGGATTCTGAAAGGGAAGATTGACTTGTATATTGATTTGGAAGCCTTTTGTTCTCATTGAGTCAATATAAATGTGGATTCATTGTTTTCTACTGCTCAGTCTTTATTTAATTTTATTACTTACTGGGTTAAAGTACTCACATTACTCCATGCACCTCGTGTGCAGATTTAGGTATATCGGAACACAGTAGCAGGTGTTGATTGCTCAGACGTGGAGTCATCAGAGTTAGCAAGGAGGTTGCATGCCATTCGCAGCACCGCTTCCTTCCTCTCATTACTACTATTGTATTTAGTACATTTCTTTCAGACTTTTGTTATACTCAGACCTTGATAGATGCTCATGACTAGAGATGCCCCGATGTTGGGCTGGTATTTTATTCCGCACTGTTACTCCTGGATTTTATTATGAAACATTATTTAATTTAAAGACTTAAGAATGACTCTTAATGCTTAAAGGGTTAACGTGAGTGTTGTGTCGACTGGCTTTGTCTTCACGAGAGGCGCCATCACGACCAGACCGATTTGGGGTCGTGATAATGCTGGTAACAAATGAGATTTGGGAGGATGTTAAAAGTGAGATATAATGTATGGTAGTATAGATTAGAGCATAGCCTAATCAGAAAGTACAAAAGCAGTTATCATGTTTTATGGTTGTCAGCTTATCTTATTACCAGTTAGCGGCCTTTCAGTTAGCAGGTTTATGGTTATTTAGTACGCCATTATTCAGTTATATGTTTACCAATTATCCAATTTTAATTGTATCAAAATTTCTGGAGATTTGTGAGTATACAGTGATGCATATGGATGCTTTAAGAAAATGTAAGTAATAGTGATTATAAGAACATCTTTGCATGTTTTAGGTATTATGACCCAAGACTCACCGGATGGTGCATGAAGTGATTATCAGATGTGTATGGCAGTGTATCCGCATGACAAACCTCACAGTGTAACAGGTTAAGAATTCATTTGCAACAGGCATGGATTTGACCAATATAGTTTTGGACATCAAATAGCCTAAGGGAAATATAACTAAGAATAATATGATGTACGAAATGAAGACCAAGAGCATGTGCATTGAATTTTATGGAATGATTTTAAGCTGGTTAGATTTATCCAACTCAGAACTAGAAAGTACCATGTTAGTGAATTTGTATATGAAGTGGCTATTATTGTGAGATAAACGTTATGACCATCCCCCCCCCTCACATGATGTGACTATATGTTTAGGCCGGAGGTTTATAGTCTGAAGTGATTTTGAAGTGTAGAAAGTTTGGGGTTATATATCCTAATTTTGTTTATGACAGATGAAATTTCTCTAAGTGTGATCCATGTGGATAGTTCAAAAAGAATAATAGTGTACGGCAAGAGAATATGGTCAGATGATGAGAGAAGTTAGGATAAACCTTACGCTTCACTTTAGTTATTCAAAGTAGAGAAGGAAAACATGATGCTAGCAGGTGGTCTGTAAAAGAATAGTAAATAAGTTTTGATTAAATACCATGAATTAGCAATTTCAGCAGAGCTAGTAGAGGTAAGATTTGATTCACTTAGCCGGGTTAACTCTAGTGAGTGGATGATAGTTTGAAATACCGAACATGTGTTAGAAGCTAAAGAGTTTAAGTTAAACCCGAAGTATAGTGATAGTGGGAAAAAAATATAGCTAGCAGTAAAAGAGCAAGCAGTAGAAGCATAACTTTTAGGAATTATCAAAATGTGGTTTCCCTAAGATTGATAGGGTGAGCAGTGTTAAATTATTAAGATGGTGTATGATATTTGTGGGTACATTAGCTTTCCGTTGTGTGAATAATTTAGTTTTTCTAGCTCAAGAGTATGTTGGAAGATAAGTCGTCATTGACATAGCGTGCAAGGAATTGCAGAAAATAGGGAAAGTTATTCAGATCCCAACAAAAAGAGAAGGATCCGCAAGTATAAGATCTTTGGTCTAAGGGGTGATGTGAAAATTTTTAGTAAGTCCAGTTAGAGATTTCAAACCCAAATAGTTAGCATGGAATATCAAAAAGAAAATCAGTTTGGTACTAAGGAAATTGTATAATTCCCTTAAGGAATAAGTCTAGTATGTCTAAGAAACACAAAATGAGTAGAATGATAACCGAGCTTAGTTATTGGTGATAAAGTGATCTTAGAAAAGCTATATCATCATGCCTAATTTTATATAACGAGGGCTGTGCCATTGCATGAGACTTTTTCGAGTAGTGGTTAGAGACTTAACTCACAGCAAGACTATAAGTGTTTTCAGGAAGAGCTTAGGAAGATTATCAAGTGTGGGATGTATAGCTAATGAATGGGATAGACAAGGGAACTATAGTGAAAGAATTTCATTGCTTAGCCAAGGTAGGAGTTTGAGTTTAGGACACCAACGATAGTGGAGTTTTTATCAGGAACGGGACATGTTTCTCCTTAGTAGCTGAAACGAAGGAGAAATGATTTGGTGATCCCTACTTATTGTAGCTGAAGGAAGGAATTCACAAACACAAGATCTATGGATTTTGAACAAGGGGCAGATGATAGTACTTTGAGGTACCCCAATAGATTATGTGTTCCAACCATAGATGGACTTAGTGAGGGAGGAAGATATTATAAGTCCATATGTCTAGGTATTCTATCCACCCAGATTCTGCAAGCATGTATCATAATCTCCAGGAGACTTATTGGTGGGATGACATGAAGAAAAAGGTTGCAGACTTTGTGGCCAAGTGTCTGAATTATCAGCAAGTGAAAGTCGAGCAATAAAAAATCAAGTATTTATCTCAGAACACACACATCTTTTAGTGGAGATGGTAAATATGGACCTTATAATATGATTATCTCCTAATTTTGAATTGAAAGCGGGATTTTTATGGGCGAAGTTGTAGATTTCCAAATAGTTGGTTCGAGATTGGAGAAGTGGAAATTGTTGGGACCAAATTGGTCAATCAGTCTATGGAGAAAGTCAAGTTAATTAAAGAGAATTTGAAGATAGCTCATGTAACGATCCGATCAGTCGTTTTGATCTCCGCAATGTTGAATATGACTTGTGTGCAAAATTTGAAGTCAACGGGACGTGATTTGATAGGTTTAAATATCGAAAATAAAAGTTTTAAATTTCAAAGTTCATCAAGCTTGGATTGGGAGTTGATTCATAATTTTAGCATTGTTTGGTCTGATTTCAGGCTTCGAGCAAGTCCGTGATATATTTTTAGACTTGTGCGAGTGTTTGGTTTGTAGATCGGGGGCTCTGGTGAGATTCGGGATAGCTTCGGATTGATTTGCTAAGAATAGGAATTTCTGGTGCTGGTATGATTGCAATTGCGACCTTGCATTTGCAAGGTTCCATTCGCATTTGCGAGCCTCGGCTGCTGCATGGAGGATCGCATTTGCGATGTATTTGTCACAAATGCGACTTCGCATTTTCGAGTCCATCCTCGCATTTGCGAACCTGGGCTGCTAAGTGGGGAATCGCATTTGCGAAGGGGCTATAGCTTTTGCCATGTTGTCCTCTTCGCATTTGCGAGGAATTCTATTGCAAATGCGACTTAGTCAGGGAAGGTCATGCTTTGCATTTGCGGAGCTTTTGCTGCAAATGCGACATCACAATTGCGAGCTAGGAGTCGCAAATCCGACTTCTGCGTCTGGAGTTGTGGCTTTTTATTCCGAGACTTAGCCCATTTCACTCATTTCCCACTTAGCCTTAGGCGATTTTTAGATCACTTGAGGAGGGATTTCCGTCATCATCAAAGAGGTATTAAGGAAAATCAAGGGGTTTATGAAAACCTAAAAAATTAATGTTATTGGAATTTGACCACGATTTTGGGTATGAAATTGACAGTAAATCATATATTTGAGTTCGTGAGGTTATGGGTAAACTTATTCTTCGAAAATTTTGGAAATAAGGGCACTTGGGCCCGAGGGCATTTTCGTCAACCTTTCAATCGCGGGTTAGGAATTGTTGTAAATTGTGTTGTAATGACTAATTGAGTATATATTAATGGGTTTATATAATTATTGGCTAGTTTTGGAGCAATTTTGCATCGATTTAAGTCTTCGAAAGGGCGTGAAATGCAAGTTATGGAACTTCAGAGCGAGGCGAGTCTCCTTTCTAACCTTGTAAGAGGGAAATGTCCCCATAGGTGAATTAATTGATATTTGCTCCTATTTGTGGGAGCTATGTACGCACGAGGTGACGAGAGTCTGTGCGTAGCTACTATTATGTTTATGTCCGGGTAGTCTAGGACCCAAAAAGCATGTTATACTCGGAATATTTGTAAATTTATTGACCGCTTAAACTGCTTAAATCACATCAAAATAGAAAATGAATTTCAAAAGGATTAAACATTATTTTCTTGATCTTTAAAGAGAACTGCTATTTCTTTGGGTAATTATTTTTCCCTGATGAAGTCTTGATTGACTGTTTGAATGTATGCTTCTATGTGTACCTACATCGCATGGATGATTCACGAGCGGGGTGTTGTTTATTCATATTTGACCCCGTAGCATGGATGATTTGCAAGCGGGGCGATAGATGCATCTATGGTTTGAGCTGTTTGACCCTCAGCAGTGCACAATTTACTTTTATGCTGGATCGAGCCATACGTCCCTCGATGGTTATTTGCGCATGATTATTTCCTTGAAATTATTAAAGTTGCTACTGTTTCTTCATGGCTTGAGAATATTTGGAAAATATTGAAAAAGGAATTTAGGAAATTTCCTATAAAAGGAATAATTGTCTACTGTTTCCTGCAATTTGGTAAAAACCATGTTTGTAGAAATTCACGATTTAGTGTATAATTAACATCATTGTTGGACCACTAGTAAGTGTCGAAGTTGACCATCTCATCTCTACTTCTTCGAGATTAGACGGGATACTCATTAAGTACACGTGGTTTACGTACTCATACTACACTTTGTGCACTTTTGTTGCAAAGGTATACGTAACTCTAGCGGCCTACTGGGCATAGCAGCACAAATGATTCTGGGACTAGGCGAGTTGCATTATTTGAGGCGGCCCACAGCTAGTATAGTCCCTTCCACTGTATTGTATTTACTTCCCGTCCATTGTATTCCAGACGGGTGTTGCGTTTTATTTTCCTATCTGTAGATGCTCATGCACTTGTGACACCGGGTTCTTGGATAGTTTTGAAGTATTTTGTATTAACTGCATATCATTTAAACTTGATTTGAGACAATACTTTTTTAAATTGCTAAATTTGAAAGAAAATCCTAGATTTCAAAAGTATTAAATCGAGAATTTGATCAAGTGATTTGGTTGGCTTGCCTAACAGCAGTGTCCGACGCCACCTCGACCCTTGGTGGATTTTGGGTCATGACAACATGATATCAGAGCACTAGGTTCCTTAGGGTCTCACAAGTCATGAGCAAGTCTAGTAAAGTCTTGCGGATTGGTACGAAGACGTTTGTACTTATCCCCGGGAGGTTGCAGGACTACCAGGATTACTTCCCTTCTTGATTCCTTATCGTGCGATTTGATTCGTGTGAGGCTTATGCCTTTGTTTCCTTCCTACTCAATCTTATGCGATCTGAAACACTTGTTATAAATCAAAACTTGAAGTTTTGTAATGGCACTACGAAACTAGTGCGGGCGTTTCTTCATGCAGGGTTATTTGAGCTGTTATCATTGCCTTGTGGACGGATATTCTGTTGTTTCGGCTCAGTAGCAGTACTTTTGAGAGCGTTGAGGCCAGGCACAGGTTGCCATAATGCTTATGAGGGATTATTCCGCAATATTGTTGTGATAGTACTATGTTTGCCTGCGTGTCGAAGTAGTGAATAATTTGAAGGGAGGTTTACTCAGTGCATGATGTAAGATTCAGTGTTTTATTCCCTGCAAGGGAAAGGTAATGGGGCAGATAATTTTCAGGTGGAGTTGATGAGGTATCAAGACTCGGTATTTGCTAGCGTGGCAGAATTTCTTCTATGATGAGGTATTTTTGCCCATATTAAATATACTAGGTTCGCAGGTGTTATGATCTTCTACAATTCGTCTTTGGAGCAGAATATTGCATGTTAGTATTGAAGAAATGACTATTTGATGTCACAAGGCAAGGTGGTTCAGGGTTGAATCGACATTTATAATATTGGCAGCTCGAGAGAGATGGTCTCCAGCAAAATTTAAAATTGATAGCGGTTTATGGATTCAAGTGCTATGAAGATAGATTTTATTAAGGCAGCAACTGAGTAGCGAAGGATGAGAAAATATGTGTGGAAAGTGTCAGGCGGTAGCTAAAATTCCTAGAAGGCCTTGTGTATGAAACAAAGGCCAAATAGCAAGAAGCGAGTTTGCCCAAGTAGGAGAGTGGCGGATGATGCATATGGGCTTGGTGGCAAGATGATTATGCATATTAGGGAGAGTTTGAATCGATTTGAGAATTTTAGTGATTGGTGATTGGGGTCTATGAATCTAACTTGAAGTATGGGATAATATGTAGCAAAGAGATCAGTCGTGAGAATGTGGTTGGTGACTCAGAGTATATAAAGGGGGTCTTTGCGGAAGGAGTCCGAGAAATTTAGAGACTGATTGTGCAAGATTATGTCTATAAGCGATAAGGAATTCTAGAGAATTCTAAAGTTGTGTAATAGTGGCTTTGAACTAAGTAGGAGAGTCTACAGCTTATGATTGGGTGGCATAATTGACCGCTTACGAGGTTTCTAGTTATTAGTATATTGACGGGTTATATTCAGCTACGAACATAAGTAGTGATTTGAACAAAAGAATTGTTAAATCGTGCTATGGTTGGCCTTATTAGCTCATGTTCAGACTTGGGGAAGGATTCAGGACTTATGCCTTGTATGGATGCGGGTTTCGAGGGGAGTGATTGCACCGGGTGCCTCGTCGAGAGGATATTCATGTGTTATAAAATTTGGAGTTGATTATATTCGGGACCAAGTCAGAGCGAGTGGATCTCAACAACGATCCAAATGGATTCCAAAAGGAAGTAAAGTGTGGTGCATAATGATTTCGAGCCTATAAGTACAGTTAAGGATCAAGCTTTTGCAGCAGCTTATGAGCGGAGGCCCAGAATGTTCTATGATGTTTTGACTTGCAATGTAGCACGTGAGAGGAAAATGAGAAACGACTTTGGATTCGTAGAAGGATTAGTATAATCGTCATATCAGTTGAGGTTGTGAATGCGCGCACAAGGAAGGTATGAAATGGTCCGTGGGATTTCAGACAGCATAGTCTCGCGGTTCAAGGTCACTTGGGGTGAGTGTGGATAGATGTGGTAAGTGTTGAATGGAGTTATTATTGTTTTGATGGCAATCAATGATAAATTGGAAGAAGATGGATTGGTTAGCCATGGTTGAATTGGCATATTGATGGTGGCGATCAGTTTCTTCCGTGTAATCAAGTTATGCAAGTGATTTGTGGCATTGCGTATGAGGATTGTCAGCCGCTATAATTGATATTATTTAAAAACATTCTACAATTATGGCTTGTTATGTGGAAGCGGATTCCGGAAGGGCTATGGTGCCTTAGACCACTACTTAGATGTTTGCATATTCAACAGTTATAAGAATTTTCCTGTGTGTTGCTATGTTTCTCCTGAAGTGAGTTCGGTGAAAAGCTTTTATATGATGAAGTTTTAACCTATTAGTGGTTCCGGAGCAATGGTGAAAAGCGTGTTCTATCGTATGTGGGCATGCTAAGTTCAGTGAGTGATATGGACCTTGAAAGTGAGAATCAAGGTTGCGGTTCGGTGTTGACAAGGATGTCACGAGCTCGAATGAGCAGAAAATGAGTTTTGATGTTTAAGGTAAGTAGGTATTGTTTTCAGCGTCACATAAGATTGGTATTTTGTAAGGACGGCCTTGCCTCCTGGTTAAGGAATTATTGATCGCTTTTTAGCATTAGTGCGACCGGTGGTTTGGGTGTACGGACCTGTTATATGTTTCGTAAGGTTGTGGGAGCATGTCCCATGGGAAGATTTTATAGGTGTGACATATAGTCACTTGATTAATTTAGGATTTCAACCAAGTATGAGGATTGTGGTAATATCATTAATTTAAGAATTTATGCTTGGAGGGTACTCGGTTTATTGGGTTATGGACTATGGAAGTTTGCTCCAGTTATGATGATAGTTCTTATGTGTTTCTGGAAAAGGGGGTGAGTATGGACCTTTGAAAGGTTATTAGCCTAGTTTGATACGATTAGGATCGATTTGAGGTTGGTGGATGGAATTAAATATGAATATGAGCTCTATGTCAGGCCAGTTGTGTTCATTTCAGTAAAGCGCTCCTTAAGGAGAAGTAGTAGGGGTGTTATTTTGTCCTCGGCCATTTCAGGTAATGATGTGTTGCATCGCATGAGTTGCGAGGCGGCTGGATAATTTCTTATGTGTTGAGGTTCCGCGTGGCGATGATATTATATGGCTCTTAAGATTCAGATCATGTATCACACCTCCCTTGTGCTTGAGTTTTGTAGCCTATAGTGATGTATGTTTCCCTCAGGGATGGTATTATGCACATGGCATGTTTCTAAATGATATTCGGTATTTTGTTATAATGAGAAATTTAGCTCGATGTATATCACCTTATGAGAGTTCTATGTGTGGATCGGGTGGCACGCTGCCATGGGTATGTTGTTTGGATAGGGTTGCGCGCCGCAACAACGTGATGTTCAATACAGTTCCCTATATCTGTTTGTATGTGTTTCGTTTTCTATCATCTGGGGAAAGCTTGTATTAGCTGTGAGCCCACGTCACATGTATGATTCGCTACTGGGTGTCTGTTTAATATGTTACCCACGTCGCGCGTATGATTCGCGAGCAGGGTAATTGAATTCCTTTCCAAAGTTCGTTTTCCTTTTGTGTCGCATTCTAATTGTTAGCCTATTGGCACGTTGTGGCACCATATGAGACTTTTGGTCATGTCGGGGTGGCTTATTTCCTGAACAGTTCGTGCTAGGTGAGACGAGACTGTTGGATTTAGGATCAGTGCAATCTGATATACGTGAAATACATTAATGAGCAAAGATCATTATTTGGTTTATAATGAGGTAATGTTTCTTGTCAGAATTGTAGACTCAATGATTGGTTGACTTGGCAGTTGATTATGAATTTCTGCACATCACTTTCGTTGTGGCGGCATTGTAAGAGTTATAGTAAAACCTGTGTATGTCATGGGGTGCAATGAGAGCATCAGATTCGTGGAATTTTGACTGAGTTGATCAGAAATTATTATTTGGTCCGGGTGAGCAAAGTGATGCTAGGTGTTAATTCAAAGAAGTTATGCAACCATGTTTGGGTACAGGGTGTAGTGATTGATATGGTGATCTTATGTTGGAAACAGGTTGGGCACAGAATTTCGGATGTTAGAATTGGGCTCTAAGGCTTAATTTCTTGAATAAAAGGGAATATCTTGTGGTAGCACGGGAAGCTGCATGAGTAGTTAAATAGTGATTTCAGACTACTTCCATGTAGTTCTCACCACGTTCAAGGACGAACATATGTTTAAGTGGTAGAGAACGTAACAACTCAACCCGTTGTTTTGAACTCTAGCACATCGTTCAGCATACTAAGGCCACGAACAACTTTATTTCAGGTATTATGACTTGTATGCGTGGCCAGAATTGAATTTCGAGAAGTCAGAGTTGATTTGGAAAGAGAATTCTCATTTCAGAAGCTTAAAGTTGAAAGGATTAACTAGGATTGGAATTTTGAGTAAACGACCTTGGAATCAGGATCTGAAGGTTCCAACAAGTTCGTATGATGATTTTAGACTTGGGAGTATTCCTGGATCGGGTTTTAGACGACCCGAGAGCGTTTTGGCGCCTATTGTGGAATGTAGCATTTTGAAAGAAATTTCATAAGTTTTGGTCGAAGTGCATTTTAGTGATATCGATGTCCGTTTGTGATTCCGAGTCTGGGAGCAACTCCATATTATGATTCTGGAGTTGGGAGCGTGATAAGAAGTGAATTCAGAGGTCCGTAGGCCATTTTGGAGCCACTTGGCGAAAGATAGAAATTTGAAGGTTTTTTTGAGAAGTTTGACCGGAAGCGCACTTTTTGATATTGGGTTCCGAATCTAATTCGGGAAGTTTGAGCAGGTCTGTAATGTCGAATATGACTTGTGTGCAAAATATGAAGTCAATCGGACGTGATTTGATGGGTTTAAACATAAAAAATAGAAGTTGAAAATTTCAAAGTTCATTAAGATTGGATTGGGGGTTGATTCATGATTTTAGTGTTGTTTGGTGTGATTTGAGGCTTTGAGCGAGTTAGTATTATGTTTTTAGACTTGTGCGAGTATTTGGTTTGGAGCCCTGGGGGTTCGGCTAAGATTCGGGATAGCTTCAGAGGGATTTTCTAAGAATAGGAATTTCTGGTGCTAGTATGATCGCAATTGCGACCTTGCATTTGCGAGGTTCCATTCGCATTTGCGAGCCTGAACTGCTGCATGGAGGATTTTGTTCGCAATGCGTTGCTCGCAAATGCGACTTCGCATTTGTGAGTCCCTCCTCACGTTTGCGAACCTTGGTTGCTGAGTAGGGAATCACATTTGCGAAGAGGCTATCACTTTTGCGATGATGTCCTATTCGCATTTGCGAGGAACTCAGTTGCAAATGCGACTTTGTCAGGGAAGGTAGGGCTTCGCATTTGCGGAGCTTTTGTCGCAAATGCGACATCGCAATTGCGAGCTGGGGAGTCGCAAATGCGACTTCTGCATCTGGAGCTGTGGCTTTTTATTCCGAGACTTAGCCTATTTCCCTCATTTTCCACTTGGCCTTAGACGATTTTAAGAGCATTTCAGGAGGGATTTCCGTTATCATCAAAGGGGTAAGTAATTTCTGTGCATCTTAAGTTAAATACATAGACTATGAGTAGATTAATATGTAAAAATTAAGGAAAATCAAGGGGTTTAGATGAAAACCTAGAAAATTGATGTTATTGAAATTTGACCACGATTTAGGTATGAAATTGAGAATTTATCATATATTTGAGTTCGTGAGGTTATTTGTAAACATATTCTTCTAAACTTTTGGAAATTCGGGCAAGTGGGCCCGACGGCATTTTCGTCAACTTTTCGATCGGGGTTAGGAATTGTTGTAAATTGGGTTGTAATGAATAATTGAGTATATATTAATGGGTTATATTATTATTGACTAGTTTTGGAGCATTTTTTACATCGATTTGAGTCTTCGAAAGGGCGTGGAATGCTAGTTATGGAACTTTAGAGCAAGGTGAGTCTCCTTTCTAATCTTGTAAGAGGGAAATGTCCCCATAGGTGAATTAATTGTTATGTGCTCCAATTTATGGGGGCTACGTATGCACGAGGTGATGGGAGTCTATGCGTATGCGTAGCTACTATTATGTTTAAGTCCAAGTAGTCTAGGACCTAAAAAGCATGTTATACTTGGAATATTTATAAACTTATTGACTGCTTGAATTGCTTAAATCACATCAAAATAGTAAATTAATTTCAAAGGATTAAACATCATTTTCTTGACCGTTAAAGAGAATTGCTATTTCTTTGGGTAATTATTTTTCCCTGATGAAGTCTTGATTGACTGTTTTAATGCATGCTTCTATGTACCTACGTCGCGTGGATGATTCATGAGCAGGGTAATAGATACGTCTATGGTTCGAGTCGTTCGACCCTCGGCAGTGCACAATTAATGTTGGATCAGGCCGTACGTCCCAAGGTGGTTATTTGCGCATGCTGGTATTATTTCTTGTAACTTATTAAAGTTGTTATTGCCTCTACATGGCTTGAGAATATTTGGGAAATAATGAAAAAGAAATTTTGAAAATTTCTTGTAAAAGGTATAATTGTCTATTATTTCCTGCTATTTGGTAAAAATCAAGTTTGTAAAAATTCATGATTTAGTGTATTATTGACATCACTGTTGGACCACTAGTAAGTGTCGAAGTTGACCATCGCGTCTCTACATCTTCGAGATTAGACAGGATACTCATTGAGTACACGTGGTTTACGTACTCATACTACACTTTCATGCATTTGTTTTGCATAGGTATACGGAACTCTAGTGGCCTACTGGGCATAGCAACACAGATGTTTTTGGGACTAGGTAAGTTGTATTATTCGAGGGGGCCCACAACTAGTATAGTCTCTTCCACTATATTGTATTTACTTCCCGTCCATTGTATTCCAGACCGGTGTTGCATTTTATTTCCCAATCAGTAGATGCTTATGCACTTGTGACACCGGGTTTTGGGATGGTTTTGAAGTATTTTGTATTAACTTCTTATCATTTAAACTTGATTTGTGACAATTCTCTTTTAAATTGCTAAATTTTAAGGAAAATCATAGATTTCAAAAGTATTAAATCAAGAATTCGATTAAGTGATTTGGTTGGCTTTCCTGACAGTAGTGTCTGGCGCCATCACGACCCTCTGTGGATTTTGGGTCGTGATAGCTTAGAGTCGCCAAAAATCCTATTCGAACATGAAACATAGAGACCTAGAGTTTCAAGTTGATGATTAGGTGTTTCTAAAGGTTTTGCATGTGAAAGGTATTATAAGATTTGGAAAGAAAGGAAAGCTCAATCCCAAATACATCAGCCCATATAGTATCCTATGAAGGATCGGGTAAGTAGCTTACGAGTTAGAATTTCCACCATAATTAGCGATTGTATACAAGTATTTCATGTGTCATGTTATAAAATTCAAGTTTCCAGTATTCAGATCTCATGACACGACATTTATGTTTCTAGTATTCAGATCTCATGTTAGAACATTCAAGCCAGTTCAGTACTCAGATACTCATGTTAGTCCAGTACTCAAATATTCATGCCAGCTTAATACCCAGACATTAATGTCAGTTCAGTGATCAGATGTTCACATTAGTTCAATACTTGATTTTTTGTGCCAGTTCAGTAATCATATATCCACGTTAGTTCAGAATTCACGTATACGTAACAGACAAGTGTTCATGTATATGTATCATGTTAAGTGTATTATTATGCCCTATGGAGCTAGTGCTATACTCTGTTAACTGGTAGGTATTTGGAGAAATGTCAAAGGTATCTAACATTCTTATTCAGGCCTTTTATTACAATCTCCATGTATTTCAGTATTTAGTCATCTTAGTAGCCATTCAGCCTAGTACCTCATCAGTTCAGTAATCGTGTATTCATTTAGTATAGTATACAAGTGTTAATGAAAGTTTTGTTTCCACCATACCCGTTTTAGGTGCGGAGTAAGCAGAAGTTACAGTCAAGACAATCATTCGAGGACGAATGATCCTAAGGGGGAGATAATGTAAAATCTCGTAAATTTGAATCAGTTGAGGATGCATTAAATGAGTATTCATGTGATGGTTATCAATTAGTTATTATAATAAGTGTACGAGACAAATCATAAGTGATTTGGGTTCCAAGGAGAGGCCTAAGTCTAAGCCAAGTTGGAAATTACATGATAGACTAAAAATTCCAAATGAGTACGCACAAGAACTCAACTAGGACGAGCATATCTACGTGTATATTAAGAGTTGTGTGATTTACAACCTATCATATTAAAGCTCTTTGAGTCTAGTTTCCAACGGATCAAACCTCCCTTTATTTTGATATTCCTACAAGAAGTTATGACCAAATAACTAAAGATATACCACCCGGTTATTTTGGTGGACAGCAAAGCAACTCGCTTCGCCAAAGTAGACGCGGATTTTTTGCTTCCCTTGAGTGCAATGGACAGCAAAGCGAGGACACTTCGCTAGAGTAGACACACCCCGGCCCCAACTCTTTTAAGACAATTTCAGGGTTCATTTTTCTCTAGTTATTTTGGAAAACTTTTGAGGTCTTCTTCCACCCTCTCAAGACCTCCAACACCTCTCATCTTCAATGTAAGCAATCTCAATTAGCTTGGTGTGAAATTCCATCATTCTTATACTAGTATTGATGAAATCTACTCATAAAATACATAGATCTTCAAGTATTTATATCCTTACTTCCTTTCAGTTCATTTATTAGTTGCCATTCAGTTATCTGCTATCATATCAGTTATCAATTTAGTTATTAGTTATCAGTCATCAGTTATCATTCCAATTTCAGTTTGAATAGTTATCATTTCAGTTATCAATTATAAATTCTTTGTTATCAGCTTAGTTTCAGTTTCAGCATTTATAATTTTTTCTTTCAGTTGCTTGACATACCAGTACAATTCAAATGTAGTAACATCCCTTTTTTCCCGGGACCTGTATCTCACAATGCAGGTAATGATTTACAGGTCGACAGTGCATAGCGCTAAGATTGTCGTACTAGCTATTTGGTGATCTCTAGTTCTGTCGGGCATTATCATTACTTTACAACCTTTCATTATTTACAGATAGTTAGTGTTTTTAATACTTTAATAGAGGCTTCATAGACTAGAGTAATAGTTAGACAGAGTCACAAGCTTTTCATATTAAGCCATGTTGGCTACAAATTTGTTTCAGAAATGTATTAGTATTTCCGCACCTTGGTTTATATCATTCAGACTTTCAGTGTATCAGCATGTATTAGTTTATCTTCCGCATTCAGTATGTTATGATATCACATGTTGATTCAGCCAGCCAGTTGGTTTGCTCAGTTACATGTAGTCATGCACCAAGTGTCATGTTACGTCCAGGCCCAGGTTCAGGGCGTGACCCAGCTTTTATTAATTACTAGAAATGATTAGGTAATTAAATTAATGACAAAACCAAACTTAATTTTTTAGGGAAACAACGCAAATTACCAACTTTTTGCCACAACTTATTCTACAATATATATATATATATATATATATATATATATATATATATATATATATATATATATATATATACTTAGCTTTAAAGCCAGCTAAACTAATATCAAACATGTATGGAGCATGAATTAAAAGTTATTTTATATTTTCTTTAATTTAATGATATCTACACTGCTTCGTATAGCTCAAAAAGGGTCAAAATGAATTATGCGAAAATAACACTACAAGTTGTCGCAAATTCTTCATACATGAGACAAGCACCTTACTTGTTCACATAAAGAACTTAACATAAAGTTGTAAGGTATCAGAAACCAACCACACCCACCTTCCAAAAGCATTCAAACATAACAAGGGCTAAAGCACATGGTTTTGTAGATAGAAAAACTTAACGAAACCCATACTACGACTTGTTGAAACATTCATTCTCTTGTTCTTTTAGAGTAGGTACCAGATTCAAACAATTTAAACTAACAACAAGAAACATAGGTGGATCAAAACAAAATAAACTAGACTGTTTAAATACAATAATAAAACTGATTGTTAATGTGTATGTTTTGGCATTCAAACATTAAGAAAATCCTTTGAGAAAATTGCCTAAAGCTATCTAAACATTCCCAACTTTTTATCATTTGTTATTAAAGAAAAGGAACATGCATTACAAAAGTTTAGAAAGCTACCTGAATAGCAGAAAGTAAAAGATGTTAGCAATGACGAAGCAACAGAAACCAACAACAACAACAAACAGCAACAATCAGCAGCTCTTGACCAAAGAAAATGAACCAGAGATGACCAACAAAGCAATTGAAACCAGAAATAAGTCCCCCTGGAAATTCCTCACAAGATTCCTCTATTTTCTTACAGGTTTTGCACTTGAGAAATCACTTGCTCTAGCTCAGAATTTTCGGCTTATTATTTAGGTGTTCAGCTGCTCTTTTTTACTCTTAAAGTTATATTCTTTTGCTAAGTGTATAAGAAGTGTGTTTTTTAGAGACCAATATGATCTTCAAACGAGGAAAGAGCTCCTCTTTTTATGGGGGGGGGGGGGGCGGGGGAAGGGCCTTGGGACATATTTTGTTTGGCCAAAAATCTGCCCAAAATAATAGATTTTTGACCAAACATCTGTCCAAAACCAGATTTCTGTCCAATGGACAGTTGTTTTTACCAATTGTGGACAGTGTTTTGGAGTATTGTATTCCAAAATAGTCAGCAACAGTAAAAGAAACCAAACAAGAATCCTACACTCAAGTATTCTCTTTTCTTTTCCTTTCCTTTTAATTTCTCAAACCAAATTCAAAGGTAACTAGTCCACAAAGAGAAACCAGATTCAATCTAGTTCAAACAATTAGAAATTTGAATAAGATTATTTAAGAGTCAACTAGTAGGATCAACAAGTCTCAAACATATAACTATCCATACTAAATAACTACTTCAAACTTAATCTAGTTAATTGGGTCTAACACTAAATTTTTAAATACATGAACTACTAACATAAACAGGAATATGAAAATATAGCAAAGATAAACTCGGAACTGCAATTCAATAGGTGATTCAAGCCTAAAAACCGACTAGACATCATTTCCAAACTCCAAATATACTAATATAGATAAACTGAATCATTGATTAATAGAACCTAAACTTTAATCTTAAGAGCTATCGAAATCAAAATTAAAGGAGCATGAAGCGACAGATTTAAGATTTTAATTCAAGCTACTACCAATACAAATGATCAAGGACAGAAAATAAAACACGATGATTAGACACAACATGTATTAACAGTGACATATTCCTAAAATAGATTAACTTAAACGAAGGCAAAATAAGAAACTAGACTAAACATGAAGGTTTAACAAAAGCTAAAAATGAGAATTTAATCTACAAAAAAAATGACACAAAAAACAGAAAAATCAAAAATTTAGGGTAAAGGATAAAGGTTCGAGGTTTTTACCAAGTTCCGGGCTTTCGACGTCGAATCGATAAAAGAGACGATGCCGAGGATGCCAAGTGGTGATTTTCCGACTCCGAGGCATATATTTATTTTTTGCACGCCTTACCAAAGGGAAACAAGCGCCTTTGGTCGAAAAGAAATAAAAAAGTTGGAGAAAGCAGCAGCGGCAAGTCTGCGAGTAGTGGGGTGGCCGTCGGAGGTGGATGGCCAGTGGCGGTGCATTGTCTGGGGGTGAAACCAACATAGGATAATAGATCACATGGATATCTACATGGATCACGTGGATATCTACATGCCTATGCAAGTATTTTATGAAGGGTAGGTCTAAAACTCGACGAATTTACAAAATAAATTGGGCTAGGGTTTCAAATTTTTGTTTATTCGTGGAGTTTAGGTGGAATTCAAAGGATTTGGTTCGTGGATTTGGAAAGAGGAGGTTGAGATGAGTAGGGGTGAAATTTTGGTGGTGTTTGAAGGGGCTCCGCTGCCGGTGGCGAATTCCGGCTGGCCGCGCCGCCGTGGAGAAGGTGGAGGCGAGCAGAGAGGTTTAGAGAGAGAAAAGAGAGTGAAGAGAGGTCTCTAGGGTTTAGGTAAATAGTCAAAAATCTGATTTTTTGGCTCTTTTATTTGAAAAGGGAGATGAAATGTGGTCCGTTGGGATTAATGACATAATAATCAGAAGTTACGGGTGAGAGGGAGGTTAAGGGGCGCACGTTAAAATGCTCTCAGCGCATTTTAGGCAATAAAACAGTAATTCCTCTGGCGTACGTTAGCAAGGTGCTAAACTCGCCGGAAAATGGCTCGCCGACGTCGTCCACCTCCTTCAAATGCCTTATAGAATGTTACTCCAGCTCCTATGGAAACTAAAGTACCTGAACCTCTCACTTTTGGTAGCTTTCTACCACCAGTTTTGCAATCGAATGAAGGAAAATTGGGGAAAGTTACTGAAACTTGCATGCAAGCAGAGGAGAATCAAAATGAGAAGATTGTGAGGAAATTGCAATTCTCGAATGTTGTTGATGTTGAAACACCTCCCCCAACCTTTGCTGAAGCTGTTCGAGGGAATCGTCTCACTCAAATGGGTAATTCTCTTAAGTTTGTTCCTCCAGTTAATAGGGATGGGAAGATGATAGTTACTATTAATGAGGAAGAGTTGAAGCCACAAGCTGAATATTGGAAGGATTCATTAATTGGGTATATAATTGGGGATAATCCTACTGAAAAAGCAATGGAGAATTTTGTCTTGCATGTATGGAATTTTATCTCTAAGCCACAGATTTTAATGCATTCAGAAGGTTATTGTATTTTTCGGTTTATGAACAAAATGGATATGGATCTGGTGCTACAATCTGGGCCATATTCATTTAGGAACAAACCGATGGTATTGAGGCCATGGGAAACTGATTTCTCTTTTCAGAGTGATGTCTTGAGTACTATACCTGTTTGGGTAAAGTTTCCTGGGCTGCCAGTTGAGTATTGGTCAACAGAGGTATTAAGTAAGCTTGCTAGTGCAGTTGGGACACCATTGTACACTGATAAGATTACAGCACATTATGAGAGAATTTCATTTGCTCGTGTATTAGTGGAAGTTGATGCTTCACAACCCCTGCCTGATCATATTGACATTGAAACTCCTTATGGCCATAAAATACAATTGATTGATTATGATTGGAAGCCCACGTTTTGTAATCATTGTCTAAAGTTTGGTCATGATACTAGTGATTGCTGGTACAATGCAAAGGATGATGAAGTCACAAAAGTTCAGGAAGCACCTAGGAGGCCTAGTAAACCAATCAAAGTTACTAGGCAGAGATGGACTGTGAAGAAAGCTCCTGATGCTAATGTATCTAAAGCTGTTGAGCCTTCTCTTGAGGTAATTCAGACAGAAGCAGGGGGGAGAATGGACCAGATTACTCAACAGTTAAATGGTGCTGTAAACTCAGAAGTAGTATTGGTAAATAAAAGCATGTGTCAAACTTCTATGCAGTTAACAGATGATCCTGCTGTTGATGTCAACTCAGAGGTAGAAATGGTTAATGAAGGGATACCTAGGAGTATAGAAGCAGACTTGGTGGACAATTGCAACAAGGGAAAAGCTAAAATGGAAGTGATTGTTGCTGGTAGGAAAGGCCAGCATGATCCTGGTCCATCATATATATGATAATTGTTACTTGGAATATAAGAGGGCTGAATTTAGCCCATAAGCAGAAGGAGTTGAAAAGTTTTCTGAATGTAAATAAATTAGATGTATTGGGGTATCTTGAAACTAGAGTAAAAGAACACAAAGCTCAGAAGATCCATGGAAAATTTGCTAAAGGCTGGAAGGTGTTTTGCAATTATTCTGAAGCTGTAAATGGCAGGATTTGGGTGATCTGGAAGCCTCATATCCAGGTCACTATTTCTTGTGTAACTGATCAAATGATACAATGTCATATAGAGGATCCTTATAGCCATGTGAAGACTCATCTTAGTGTAGTGTATGCTCATAATACTGGTGTTCTAAGAGAAAGACTGTGGGCTGATCTTAAAGCTGTTTCTATTCCTAGCCAAGATACATGGTTACTTAGTGGTGATTTTAATAATGTCCTATCATCTGAGGATAGAATTGGTTCTATAGTGACTGATGCTGAAGTTAGGGGGTTTAAACAACTCATTTATGATTTGCAATTAACTCATCTCAAAAGGATAGGCTGGAACTTTACTTGGACTAATAAACAAGTATATAGTAAGATTGATTGGGCTTTGGGTAACTTTCAATGGGTGCAGCAATATGGACATATTGAAGTTGAATTCTTAAACCCCTCTGTGTCTGATCATACACCTATTTGTATAAAGTTTGGCAGCCAGAAGCTCTTACATCCTAAGCCTTTTAGGTTCTACAGTGGTGTCATGGAATTCCCATAATTCCATGCTATAGTAAAGGATGTTTGGCAGCAGGATTATACAGGTAGTGCTATGCAGCAGGTATGGACTAAATTGAAGATGTTGAAGATGAAGTTAAAAGAGACTAACAGTTATATGGCTTCCTATAAGCAGAGAATTATACAGGCTAGAGAGCATCTTGATATTGTTCAGTCCCAAATGAAATTTAATCCTCAGTCCCAGGATTTATTCACTGAGGAAAGGCAAGCTTTGGCAGAAATTGAAAGATGGAGCAATATTGAGGAACAAGTTATGAGGCAGAAATCAAAGGCTACATGGATTGAATGTGGAGATGCAAATACTAAATACTTTCATGCCCAATGGAAGATTAGGAATTGTCAGAATACCATTACTTCAGTTTATACTGATTCTGGAATTCATATTTCTGATCCTGCTGCTGTGGAGCATGAATTTATCACAGTATTTCAAGAGTTGCTGGGAGGATGTGCTGAAGAGCTGACTGGTGTAGATGTAGCTACTGTGAAGGAAGGGAAATGTCTGAGCGTGGAGCAACAAAGGATGCTAATCAGAGAAATAAGTATGGAAGAGATTGTTGATGCTTTGAATGATATGCCAAAGGACAAAGCACCTGGGGTTGATGGCTACCCTGTGGAATTCTTCACCAAGAACTGGGAAATTATCAAGTATGATATTTTAGCAGCCACAAAGGACTTCTTCAAGACCAGCACTATGCCACAGTTCATCAATACTACAGCTATTGCTTTGGTTCCTAAAAACAGTTCTCCTTCTACTGTTAAGGACTATAGGCCAATAGCTTGTTGCACTACTTTGTATAAACTTATATCCAAGATAATCACAAGAAGATTAAAGGGTGTTGTTAGTGATATTGTGGGATTGTCTCAGTCTGCTTTCATAGAAGGGAGGAGTATTGTTGACAATATCTTGCTCAGTCATGAGATATTTAAAGGTTACTCTAGGAAAGGAGTTTCTCCTAGATATTTATTAAAGGTGGACTTGAGGAAAGCATATGACTCTCTGGAATGGTCTTTTCTTAAACAGCTTCTAGTTGCTTATGGATTTCCAGCAAAGTTCATCAATTGGATCATGGCTTGCACTACTACTGTTTCATTCTCTCTTATAATGAATGGTGGATTTACTAAACCATTTAAAGCCAAGAGAGGAATAAGGCAGGGGGATCCAATGTCCCCTTACCTTTTTGTGATGGCTATGGAATACTTGAGTAGAATATTGGGACAGCTTTATAGGAATGGGAATTTTAATTTTCATCCTAAGTGTAGGAAGTTGAATTGCTCACATGTTTGTTTTGCTGATGACTTACTTATGTTCTGTCGGGCTGACACTATTTCTATACAGATCCTTCATCAAGATTTCTTAAAATTCTCAAAGGCATCTGGACTGGAAGCAAATCCTAACAAAAGTGCAATTTATCTAGCAGGAGTTACTCAAGAGTTCAAAGCAGACATGATTGGAAGATTGGGATTCAGTGAAGGTACTCTTCCTTTCAGGTATCTGGGCATTCCATTGGACTCAAAGAAACTTTCTGTTCAGCAATACCTCCCTCTCATTGAGAAGATCACAGCAAGAATAAGCTGTTGGTCTGCAAAGCTGTTGTCTTATGCAGGTAGATGTCAGCTTATAAAGTCTGTTATTTTTGGAATTCAGTCGTATTGGTCACATATATTCATTCTACCAAAGGGTGTTCTCAAAGTAATTGATTCAATCTGTCGTACATTCCTATGGACTGGTTCTGCAAATTACTCTAGGAGGGCCTTAGTAGCTTGGGACAAAATTTGTTCTCCTTTAAATGCTGGTGGACTTAACATAATGAATTTGACAACTTGGAATAAAGCAGCTGTAGCTAAACTACTAAGGGACTTGGCAAGAAAGAAGGATTGTCTATGGGTGAAATGGATACATTGTTATTACATAAAGAGGGAAGAAGTTGGAACAACAAATGTTCCTAAGCAAGCTGCACGGGTAGTTAGAAAAATCATGCAGTGTAG
Source organism: Nicotiana benthamiana (assembly GCA_034376525.1). NCBI lineage: Eukaryota > Viridiplantae > Streptophyta > Magnoliopsida > Solanales > Solanaceae > Nicotiana > Nicotiana benthamiana. Next base: position 114,213,186 of record CM067331.1, read on the forward strand.
AGATGGTGTTATGGAGAATTTGCAGATGGCTGGATCACTTTATGACAGACTTAAATCAGTTTGTTGCATGGGAAGATTCCAAATACACAAACTCTATATTGCAATGCTGCCTAGATTTGACAGAGTCAGTTGGAGGAACTTGTTATTGGTGAATAATGTGATTCCTCGTCACAAGTTCACTGCTTGGTTGGCTGCACATCAAAGATTACCTACTGTGGAGAGACTGGCCAGATTTGGAATTCAACTTCCACTTCTGTGTGTATTTTGCAAAAAACAAGAGGAGACATTCCATCACCTATACTTTGAATGCTGTATCACAATGAGCATATGGGCTCGTATTTGCTGTTGGCTGGGTAGTCCGAGACAAGTGCTTAGCTGGGATGAGGAGTTGATTTGGATATGTAGGAAAGCAAAAAGTTCTGCATGGAGAAATTCAATTACTGCTGCTGCTTTCATCCATGTCATTGCTTTAATTTGGAAGGCAAGGAATAATATGAGGTTTCAAAATATGGTATATAATGAGGATAGAACAGCCAGAGAAGTTGCAATGCTGATTCATATTCGAGGCAGACACTGTTGAAGATGGCAACATGGGTTACAACAGCTAAACAATTTCCCTTAGTTGGAGTTTTAGTAACTGTAAATCACATACATAGTCATTGTTTTTTTTGAAAGAAGTATAGATATGACTCTGTAACTAGACTGATAGCAATTGAGTAGTAGAAGTCCATACTACTACCGTAGGATTACATTGTATATTTTTGATATTAATACAAAGTTGACAGTTAAGCTTAAAAAAAAATGTGGTCCGTTGGATTGAAGGGGTGAGATTTGTTCTCAAGTTCATTAAGAGAAATGGCGTAGTTTCAATATGAAACTACGTCGTTTTGATCTAGAGCTTGGCAAAACAATATTTGGGGTGGGTTGGCTGATTTGTGCCGCCAATGTGCCTCAAATTTGGGCCAATTTGGATAAAACCTTAAGAAACCCAATCCCTTGAACCCATAACAATTAATTAAGCTGAAGTCCTAATTCAAAAACTACAAATATACAAATAATAATCCTACAGAAAATTTTTAAAAAAAATAAAAATGTAATGTAGATAAAAAAGAAAAAAGCAAAAATTAAGCATTTACACAATTGCATAAAAAGTGGTATTATACTGCATTTTACATAAAAAAAATTCTGCACCCCAAGCTCGATCTTCTGTTCATACTTCTCCCTTCTTCTTATCAAGTTTCTTTTTTAAATGTCTGAATAGCAAAAAATAAGGGTTTCATTATTGGGGGGGGGGGGTTGAGTGTGAGGTTGTAAGGGAGAATAACTTTGTGAGGTATAGCTCACCTCCACAGTATCATGTTAAATTGCTGCTTACAATGGAGTACGATAAATTGGTATTGGTGTTACGTAAAAAATAAGTGTGGGAAACATTCGGTGAACCTTAAAATAACAGGTAAATTTTCGTATTTAGTGACCCTGCAGGAATTTGCTTATTATTCTGAGTTTAACATCGAAGATGATGAAACTTTAGATATTTTTTGAGGATTCTTGATGAATACATGGAATTTATTGTAATACAATAATTGGAAAATTATGCTAAGGTTGAAGACATTCCCAATAATAAGGGTGTGCATAGTAGGGATAACCCCCAGTATCGGGTGGTTATTCTGGAGCAGTTTTTGTCGGACAGATTAGTAATGAAAGAGCTTGCCTTGATTTAAACTTATCACCACTGGCAAATGAGTAGCCATAAAATAATTTTTTGACTTTATATAATCCACAAGTCGACTGGTAAACTTCAATTTCTATACGCTTTAGCGATGTTTATTTTATATTTCAATTGGACTTGTATTAACATTCAAATTTTTCAAAAGGGGTACAGTCAGGATATGATTTTACAAGTTATGACCCGCTCATTGTTGGAATATGTGTAGTTCTGGCGTATTGGATCACAGTGGTCCATCTGGGAGTCATCACCAATAAGAAAATATCTATCATGGAACGTAAACACAGTACAACTTGTAAGTAAAGTGATATAGCTATATGTAAAGAATTTATCCAGTTGAGTAGCTTATCCTTTTGTTATTTTTGTACTGTAAAAACGAGCAAATTGATTTTCCTGACCTTACACAGTTGCTCATAGACGATGTATTGACTCGTGATTTCCAGATGCGCAGAGTCAGGAAGATAATAGTGATTATAACAACAATGATGATGAGTTTGGAGATGACACACCTTCTGTGATAAGGGTGATGTCGAGGAGGAAGTAGATGTCGAACCTGAGCTAATGAGGGAGCATGCTCCTCCACCTCCCATTAAACCAAGAGTGTACGAGTCCCACGTGCCATTTCATGAGCATAATATTCCTTACCTTTATAATTTTCTAAGTATGCCGGATGTGGATGCCCTCACAAATGATGATGATGAAATTCGGTCAGCAATGTGAGATCAGTCTAGACCAGCGGTGCTGGCAAAGGGCATGTATTTCCCTGATAAAGCTCGTCTAATCATGGCTGTAAAAATCTACAGCGTAAGAGAGTTCAGTGAGATGATGGTAAGGGAGTCAACTACAGAGGTATACAAGGCTGTATGACATAGAGACTTTATAGGTTGTCACTGGATGTTGCGTGTCACCAAGAAGAAATTAGGGTTGTGGAAAATGGGTAAATTTATTAGCACCCATAGATGTAAAATGGACACATTCAATGAGAATCACTTCAACCTGGATGTAGACTTGATTTCTCTTGTCTTGATTCCATATTTGGAAGTGTCAATTAGGTTCAAGATTAAAGAGTATATTACAGCCGTCCACTAGGAGAATGGTTCTACTATAACCAAAAGAAAGGCATATCTCGATCGCAAACGTGCCTTTGTACTTATTTATGGCGTGGGATAAGTCTTTTTCATCTCTGTCGAGGTACATGGCCGTACTGCAATACTTTAACCCCGGGACTATTGCGTGAGCAGAGCTCAGACAGACCCGAATATATTTTTAACTATGTGTTCTGGTATTTTAAACCAACAATTGATAATTTTTTGCATTGTTGTCCTGTAATTTCGATAGACGGTACTCATGTCTATGGAAAGTATGATATTAAGATATTGATTGCAGTTGCAGTAGATGCCAACGGACAAATATTTCCACTAGCTTTTGCCATTTGTGCCAATGAAAGCAAAGAGATGTGGACGCTTTTTTTGAACCACTTGAAGCAGTATGTTGTCAAACAACATTCGGGTATTTATCTAATATCTGATCAACATGGTGGTATTTTAAGTTCTGTACGGCATTTGCCTGAATGGCAGGAACCCTATGCATACCACCGTTACTGTGTGAGGCACCCGAAGGCCAATTCCAGAAGAAATATCCCGACAAAGCCTTGTATGATTTAATGTGGATGGCAGCAACTGAGCACCAGTATTGCAAATTCACGAGGTGCATAGAAGCGATCCAGCAGTTAGATCTACGAGCCTACACTTTGCTGATGGGACATAAGCTTCACATGTGGACATTGCATATTGATGGTGACACACGATAGGGATCACTGATTACAAATGTGTCAGAGTCATTCAACGGCTTGTTGAAGTCTGCCCATGGATTGCTTGTCACTGCCATGGTATGCATGACATTCAAACAGATTGTGGAGAGGTTTGTTGAAAAGCATAGAGCTGCATCGACATTGATTGATAGGGGTGTTCAATTTATACCAATACCGATGAGAAGATTTGAAAGGTACAAGAGGCGAGCACATTGGCATTTATTTTTTACAGTATGAACATGAACAGAGTGTTTTTGAAGTTAAGACCACTATCCGGGGACACCGGGGGAATAATCTATAGATGGTGAATGAAGCAAGCAGGTTATGTTCATGTGAAAAATGGACCATCTACCACATGATGTGCACACATTCCTTGAAGTGCTTTCAACAAGTTGGTTTAGGGGCAACCGATTATATTGATAGACAACATAGTGTTGTTGCGTACGTAGACACTTATAGTGGACAGTTACAGCCATTGGATGCTGAGCATTATTGTCCTTCAGAACCTTTTAAAATGGTGTGTAACAAGGACTATTTTCACAAGCTGCAAGTGCAAAAGAGAATGAGTATATAGAACTAAATGGATGTTGGTGACACCGTTTATGCGCGTAAATGTGACATATGCTCCCAAACTGGACACGACCGTCGTAAATGTCCTTCAGGTGGTTTGCGTGGTGGTGGTAATACAGGTCCTAGTGCAAGTCCATCGAATGTACCCAACTATCAAGGATACACCTAGTCTTTTATATTCGTATTATTTTTGTAATACGTGTATGTACTTGTGTATGTTGCAATATCTATAAAATAAAATTATGTACCACAATATTCTTACATCTTATTTACATAATGTAGTATTTTTCTTCATAGAATTGTTCAAATATCCAACTTATTAGTGTTAGTGAAGAAGACCGATCTAAATATTAAAAAAAGCGGAAATGATTGCGCAAAAGTTTTTTCGTTTCAGAATAATTTAATATGTAAAGCGTGGTGTAGTACTATATTTTATGAGTTGTCTTGTCATTCTAAAAAATCTGAAATAACTACGAAAAGCTGTTTCATTTTAGAAAAAATTAATATATAAAGCGTGGTATAATACTATGTTTAATGAGTTGTGTTTTCGTTCTGAAAAAAGCTGAAACGACTGCGCAAAAGCTGTTTCGTTTCAGAAAAATTAATATGTAAAGCATGGTATAATACTACATTTTGTGAGTTGTCTTGTCATTCTGAAAAAAGATGAAACGACTGTGTAAAAGTTTCAAAAAATTTAATATGTAAAGCGTGGTATAATACTACGTTTTGTGAGTTGTCTTGTCATTTTGAAAAAAGCCGAAACGACTGCGAATAGCTGTTTCGTTTCAGAAAAATTTAATATGTAAAGTGTGGTGTAATACTACGTTTTGTGTGAAATCTTGCCTATAAATAACATGCACATTCTAGTTATTTTCTGCACTTAACAATAACCAATAGTAAATATTTCCATAAAATTAAAGTTTCTCTTTAACAAATGTCTCAACAACCCCTTTATATCCCAAGGTGCGACTACAGAAAAAAATCCATGATGTACAATTGTTGGGAAGAAGCTGTACGCCGCTACTGGGCGTGTATGAACAAGTTTTGTAGGCAACTCGACTGGCCTACATGTAATTTGAGGTATGTATTGATGAACCCTGTTAGTAGGAGTACTATAAAGACAAGTTTTATTCTCTTCATAGTTTGTATACGAAGCAGTGGAAATATAAAAAACTATACAAACGAGAAGTTGAGGAGTTGAAGGCAACACTCAAGGAGGTGGAAGAAGAAAAAAAGCTGGAAGACCAGCTCAAGTGGTTGGAGTAGAGAGTACTACACGGTCGTGACTAAACAATGGAATGTTCGTGTTGAGCGTAGTAGTGAATCTTTATGTTTCCCTTGTCAAGTGTTTTCATTAATATACTATTTGTGTTGTTTTGGTTTGCTATGTTTGTATTAGTGTTGTACTGTTAAAATAAATTTTTTGTTAAAATAAAATTGTTGTTAAAAAAAAATTCTTGCCATTATTTACATAATGTAGTACGTTCACGAAATACAAACAAAAATAAATCAATAAGTCCCGCAACCAATGTGCTTCAGTGCAGCCGTTGGCCTGAGTCGCATCCCCTGTCGCCCGAGTACACTATCAGGTCATGATCATCAAGTCGCCTCTTTATGCAAAGATGCGCAGCAACATCGACAATACAGCTGATAGGATCAGTAGAAGGGGTCGTCGGGCCGTCAACAACCTACAAAACAATTACTAAGCTTAGCATGTGAAAATTTATATTAGTAATGTATGTGTTAAGTCAAAATATTTTCTCACTATGGTCTCGTTGGCCTCCTGAGTACAAGCCTCTCTAGTGTTGTCATCATCACATACATTCGCCTCCATGATAGGCTGGGACGAAGCCTTAAAAATAAAATTAAAAATTAATTTATGGTACATATTAATGAAAATAAAACAAATTTAAAATTTTCAATAATACTAATATACTTGTGCTTGTGGTAGATCCGCATCAACCGCCGGGGATGAGACATAATCCTGCACCCACCATCCACGTTTAGGGTCAATCGATTATCATATGCAGTAGATGGTCCTGAAAAGAACTGGTCTACATCTTCGTCTAATGTACCTGGGATCAACAATGTATCTGAGGAGGTGACCCGCGATGCTAGCAGAGATAGCTAAAGGTTGTACGATAACATGATGTTGGAAGGCTCGTCTAGCTGAGGGAAATAACCGGTTAATCATATCCAAGATCCTTATCATGTTCCTCAACAAGTAGGTCGATAGGTACCTCAACGCCCCTTTTTTGGGGACTACCTCCTCGTTATCCCCCGCGACCCCATGGGGCACCTCTGTCTCGTGGGACAGCCTTGCCTCGTAGGGTAGCCTTGCCTCTGCCCTACCCCTGCCTCGTAGGATAGGCCTACCCCGACGGTGCTCATTTAGAGCCGCATACTCAGCCTCGTGATCCAACCTCACGCCCTCTCTGGCTCGCTGCAGGGTCCAAAGAGCCAGCTCTTCCACCCGCCAGCCATACTTAGCGATTACAACATGGTCTCCATGATGCTGCATCTCCTTTCCCAACTGGTAGAACATGCGATGCCCAATAGCCTGCATAATATCTAAAATATTAATTAAATAATGCTATATAACAATTATAAGACTTATCCCACAAAAACATACCAGTGCCTACCGGCGTATGGTCTGTACCGATCTCCAAGTACATAAACAGGGTTCCCGATCATCAGTCCGGTGTGATGGCGCTACCATGACGTATAAATCTCAATAGTCACCTTCTGGATCCGTGAAGGTGGTGGAGGAATCAACTCCTCTCGCTTGTCCTAAATATGGACACGCGCTTCTAGCCATTCTACAAATTCATCATCCACTGTAGTACGATCATCCCACTGTGAATGTATAGGCACTCATCCAGACTCACTCGGTATAGTCTAGGGATGGTCAAACTGCCGAAGCACACGCTCTGTGGCATGATGCCCCACCACATCGAGGCACATCATTGGGACGGAAGTGCTCCAAAGCAATCGGTCGATAGAGCAATAATCGGGTAGATGAGCTAGCAACTCGTTGCTATAATCGGGCAGATGAACTATCAAATAATAACATAAAAGTGAGTATGCACTCCACAAGTAAATTTATAACAAGCGAGTTTAGGTACATATTTACCTGTCTGGCCACCAGCATATCTAACACATCCCTGACAAGGGGGAGATTATGATGAGCATCACTCCCTCGGTAGTTCCCACACTGGAGAACCCACCTCGTAGCTTGAGGGAGAAACGAAGGTGCTACACTCGGCTCCAGTGGTGGTAGAGGTGGCTGCAACTGCAGGATCCGCTCATAGGCCCAAGCCTAAGATAAAAGGTTGACGTCAAAATTAAGTCATTTTGACTATATAAAATTTGGAGTAATGAACAGAGCATTCGAAAATATTGTCACATGTAGAAGCGGCAGAAAACCACATATGTCCACTTGGGTGCCCATGCTCGCCCGACACATACTCATGTACAAGTATGCTAGAACAGCAGCACCCTAGCTGTACTGGGTAACTCATCTAACTGCTGCAGATGATGTAGAAAGCACACACTTACAAGATTTCCTGAAGTGTTCGAGAACAAGACACCCCCGAAAAGAAGGAACAACGCCAACCTCGTTTACCGGTCAATATGGATATCCTCTATCTCGCCGGTAATGTCGGGGTGCAATACCTCCATATGCTCTCTAATAGTTGTCACAGAAAGGCGACTGCCCCTCTAAGTGCAACCTCACCCTATGGTCTGAAACCAGTATACTACCCCAGCAAATCCAAATATTGGGGACACGTCATAACTCTCATATACTGGGGTAGTGCAATGAACAGTCCATCTACACGCATCTCATATAAAACCTGAACATTTTGAAGCGTGATGGTGGCCTCTCTAGTGGGCAGGTGAAAAGTATACACCTCTAGTCGCCATCACTCTAGCAATTCCGTAATGAGAGACCAGTGCTGCATTTGCCCCATCTCAAAAATCCTAAAGAAGCCTGTAGCACGAAGGCGATGGATTACGCGGGCATGGAAAGCTCTCCCCTTCAAAAAGTCTCACAAGTCGTTCGGTCTCCTGGCGCGGAGAGTCTGATCCAATAGATGTGCCTCCCATACATAGGCAGACCTATGATCACCATATAACACTAACATTGATCCCCAACTGGTCCAGGATGCACAGACAGCAAGTCCATATCGTCTATTGTAATTTAAACAATATTAATTATGTGTTTGTGTTATAATAAATTAAATAATTAATTTATTAATTAGACTGACTAGTTATCTATGTGTTTCAGACTCGATATTTGTGGCCCAGTAGCACCAAGTTATCCTTAATTATTATGTGTGTCAATTTCAATAAGTTTAAAATTTTGTTAGTTTAATAAATTAAATAATTATTATTTAATTGGATTGAGTAATTAGGTTCCAAGCTTGATATTTGAGACACAGTAGCACCAAGCTATCCTTAATTATTATGTGTGTCAATTTCAATAAGTTTAAAATTTTGTTAGTTTAATAAATTAAATAATTAATTATTTAATTAGACTGAGCAATTATCTATGGGTTACAAGCTCGATATTTGAGTTAATTTGACAACATATATTAATTTGTTAGTTTTGTAAGTTTATTTCATTAATTAAATAATTATTTTATAAAGTATAATTGAATAGAGTTTGTAGTTAGTACATACTTAAACTACAGAGACTCTACGCTAAAAAGCTCTATATTTTACTACACTAAAAGGCTTTATATTTTACTATGCTAAAAGGCTCTATATTTTAATATGCTAAAAGGCTCTATATTTTACTACACTATAAGGCTCTATATTTTGCTACGCTAAAAAGCTCTATATTTTACTACGCTAAAATACCACTATTTTTTAAGCAAATGAATAATCTAAACTAAATAAAAATAACAAATATATAAACATCACATTCACGAAATTACATATAAAATAGTAAAAGATATTTGTGAACAATTTCATTAATAATAAAAATTATTTATCAAATTTTAACTATTTTTTGTCCCAAGGCTAATAATTTAATCCAGGTAAAAAGAACATATAAATTTAATCGCAAACAAAACACAAATCAACGTGAAAACACATTCAAAAAAATAAATATGCATATGCTCTACGAGTTTCAGCATAAACTAAATCGAAGTACCTCGATTTAGGTTTTTTTGAAATAACGAAAATTCAAAATTTTAACCCCCGAAAAAAGGAATCCAAGGCTTGGGTTGTATGCAGGACCTATGCTCTTCACTTTTTATATAATGGGTGGGGCCCAAGAATTTTTTTTAATCACGGGAGGGAGGGGGAGGGGGGTGGGGGGACCAGTAGTGGTGGGGGAGGTTTTTAAAAAAAAAAATGAAAGATCTGTCGTGGGGAAGAAGAGGAGGGGTTATATTTTATTAAAGGCAAATACAATATAATACTACGTTTTTCTTAAACATAGTACTATCACGTATTTTTGTATAAAAAATTATTTTTTTAATAAAACATAGTACAATACTGCGTTTTATTTTAACGGCTAGCTTTCCGTTAATTTAGAACACGATACAATACTATATTTTATTTAGAAATGTAACTCTTTTATACTGCATAAATATATTTCCAACAGAGACATTTAAGCTGTAGTTGGGTTTAGGGGTGGATTTAGGGCGGAAGGGATTCACTCGAATTCCTTCGCCAAAAAATTACACAGTATATATAGAGTAAAATTTATTTTTTATTTTTATATATTATTTTTTGAATTCCTATATTACAATATAAAAACATAGCTTAGTGGTTAAGTGAATTCAAAATCTTTATCAGATTATTGGTTCAATTCTCGCTAGTTAATATTTTTCTTAACTTTTTTTATTTTTAACTCCTTAGCAAAAATCCTGCCCCGCCACTGGTTAGGGTGTTCAAATGGAAAGAACTTAATATGGAGTGTTTAAGTGAGAAATAAGGATAACTTTTAGGGGCTATCAATATATTTTGTATTAATTATATATTGTTACATATGTGTGATATATAAATTATATATATACTATATATCTGCGGATTATTTTTTATTCAAGCGATTAAATAAACGGCTATTTGGGTTAATTGGTATTCGACTGTTATATTGCTAATAACATACAACGTCCAGCCCAGGAAATACATGGGCCAGGCCGTCACAAACTGACAAAAGCATAATTGAGGATCTAAGATAGACGTTACATAAAAGAACAAATCCTCTTTTTCTGAGTTTGAAATCCACCATTTTCACAGTACACAAAACCTCAGTCTTATGCCCTAGCTACTGTTTCTCCACTCAGTTAACACTGATCTAGAAAAATCCCAATTAGACAGACCATTACTGTCATCACAAAATCAAAAATGGAGAAAAATTCCAACACAGAGAAGAAGAAAAAGCAGAAGAAATGGAGTTGTGAAAAGAGAAGCCCTTTACAAGATCTCAATGTTATTCCAAAATGTAAAAGCAAGTGTAATTCAACTTCCTCTTCCATGTCCATCTCTTCAAATTCCTTTTCTTCCTCATCATCATCTTCTTCTTACACAACTCCTCTCCCAAAAAAACCCAAAATTTCTTCAGGAACTTCAAATCCAGGGCCTAAATCTTCACGTTTGAGATCTAAATCCACCAATGAGAATGATTTACCAAGACCCTTTTCACAAAATCCCAAAAAGATCCCACCTTTCCTATCTGGGAAAAAACCCACCTCCCAAAAATCAAAACTTTATTCGCAGCCTATGAAGAAATCAGCATTTGGGTCAGCAAGGATTGGGGTTAAAGGGAAGAGTTTGATGCAAAAGGAGGGAGGAAATGGTTCAGGTGAGCATATTCAGCTTTTGGATTTAGATAATAATTTAATTAGTTATGAAAATTGTACTCCTCTTGGTAAATTAGTAAATCATACTAATATAGGAGAGAACTCAAATTCAACTAGTAGTATTACTACGAAAACACCTCCAATTGAGGCTTCAGTGTCTCCTGAGATACAATGTGGGATATCAAATGTGTTGGTTTCAGCTGCAACACCTTGTTATGCTGCTGGCCATGTTCTCTCTGGTGTCACTGATAAAAGAAAGTGTAAGCCTAGAGGTATTCTTACTATAGGAACTTTAGTTGACTGCGAAAAAGACGGTGGCTCAAAGGATAGTAAGTGTAGTAGGGATTCTTTGATTCCTTTGCCTGCCGAGGCTTCTATGCAATGGCTTTTGTCTCCACGCCGTGAGAATTGTGAGGGCGATTCTGAAAGCGAATTTAGAATGCTGACAGGATCTGCCACATCTCAAATGCCGTATTCAACTTCAACATGTTCTGGGAGTTCTTTTGGTTTACTACATCACAGAGGAAAGTATAGTGATAGTGTGAATCAGGATGTGGCACGAAGTGGTGGAAAAGCTCGGATTAATTTGCTCTCTCCTAGAAGTCCTGAACTTAAAGATTCGTCATATGACAAGCAGGAGAGGAATTTGTTTCCCCAGGCTATATCTTGTTGTAATGATGTAAAAGTCCCGGATGAGTGGAAATGTTCATGCAGTCTTGTTAGAGAGAATTCTCCTTGCTCTACAGCTTCTTTAAGCAGTGGGAATGTTATTCAAACCCCCAAATCAGAATCGAGCTCAGGTAAGAGTGGAGGCTTCTCATGGTTACGTTCAGGTGATCGTGGAAAGAACTTTAGGTCTGAACTTGATTCAGTGGCAGAATGTCTTCAGAAAACAAGCTTATCATCAAGGACTCAGACAACATCAGCTTGGGATCAGCCTAATCTGCATTTTAAGTTTTCCAGTACCTCCTGGGTTTCTGATTCTACGTTAGATAATGTATCACAATCTCAAATGAGGATATCATGGAGGGATGGAGTAGTGAGTCGGATTTTTGAGACGGATGATTTAGATTGCTGCAGATGCTTATCAGATGATGAGAATGGGGGTTATTGTTACGCTAATGCAAAGACAAATCTTGTTGAAGAAAATGATCTTTTACCGGAGAGTGGTCTACAGTCTCCTGAATTTCTAGAGCACAAACACGAGCATTGTCGGAATGGAAAGTCTAAGGCTCCTCTGCCAGAAGCTAATTTATGTGCAGAGTCCATGTGGACTGAAGGTGGTGGCTTAGTTTCTTCTGCAGATTCTGACTGGACCCTTAGTTATAAAAATCAGTTGTATCAAGTTTGATTCTTCATCTGCATTTATTTGCATCTATTCTTTGGGACCCCAAAATGTTGTTTTACTATGTTGGAATTCAGTTTGTTGTGGCTCTAATTACTCCAATTACTACTCATTTTCTGAAATTTCTGGAAACGTCATTGACCCTCAGAGCTGGTTTGGGTGCTAATTTTGTTTTGCAGGGACTGTTGTGTTGAACTGATCAGGCCATATAATATAGGTCAAGGCACACTAACTAACTACAGAAAAATGTTGGGCCAATGTGTCATGATGTTATGATTTCAAATAGAATAAGAAATTTGATATCAGGGTATATTATGTTTAATCTGCTACTACTAAACGTACAAGCTTCATTTCTGTATAGTAGCATCGATTACCTATAGGAACATCGATAATTAGCTGGTAAAAGATTTCATTTTCAAGGTGCTGTCTTTTGGGTGCAGTTTTGATGGTAAAATTTGTGACATGAATACGTTTTAAGAGCATGCATACTGATGGAACACTAAAGAATACTAATAATAAATAGCTTGGCTCGATTGATCTTATAATACTGTCTTCATGGGGCAGTGGTATCTGGCCACTGAACTTTGCTTGGAGTGCCATATTTGGATTATATTAAAGTCTGTGGATTTTCTCTGTGACTCCTTCCGTGTGGTGAAGTGAAATGCTGCAGCCCTCTTTGTCACTGCACAAGGTAGTTCATGCTGAGGCTTGGTTAATATGCTAATTGTCACCATTGAAAGTTGAAAGTGTCAAGCCCTGTGAATGAGAGCCATTTATTTACTCCGTCAATGGACCTACTAGGCACGAATCCGGATTAGTGAGCTTCAGAAGTCTGAGATTTAGAAGGAAAAAAAAAGGGATAATGCATGAAATCCCCTTGAACTATACTCAAAGTTTCTACGACACACCTTATCTTTGCGGGTCTTATTACCCTCCTAAATTTATTTTTGTCGTAATTCTTTGCACCTTTATTGATGACATAGAGCATTGCGTGAGAACTTATTCAAGCGTGTGAGAACTTTAAAAAAAAGGCTTTAACCTATACGAAATGACCATCTGTCAATTCCGATCGGCCCTATCTTGTATCGAAAGGTTTTTCGTGCTATACACCATTTTGAGAAAAACCAACCTCCTATGTGCCATACTCTTTTTGTACCTCGAAAGGGGGTCCTCCTTATGATGCTACGGACGGCTGTCCTAAGTGCAAGGGGTAAACTTGGAATCGGATAGGATAGGATTGTGCGTGCCGGGCCTTCGAGTCTCATATTTTGGCCGAGTTTACCGTACCTCCGTCCCTTATGTTAGGCGGCCGTAATAATTTGTTACGTTCTACTGCTGCCCCTTTCTTCTTTTTAACTCGAACTGTGGTACACGGTCTCCTTTTACTGGAAAGACCTATATTGGACTGGGAAGTAGCACGAGAAAATATGAAGTTGTTTTTCAAGAGCTCTTCAACCCTATTTTATCACCCATTTCAAAGCTCCAAATCTAATTTTTGGTGCTAAACTTCAACAAAAACTAAGCTAAATCCGCACCACTCAAGCTCAAATTTCAAGTATAACTTCATCATACTACCCCAATGATCAATTTGGCCAACAACCAAGAATTTTGACAAATCCATTTTTCCGTTCTTTAAACTTTTTCAGGGTTCAACAATGATGGATTAAAAATTCTTATATCATTTTCGAATCTCATCTACAATTATGAATTTAGAATGAATTTCGCACTTGAATCTCAACTTTAAAACTTCAATGACGTCCGAATATGCTAACACCTCTAATAACTTTTCAAGTTCATACAAAAATAAGTGTCCTTTCCATTTTTCTAAATACAAGATAATATTTCCATTATATTTTGAATTAAAAAGAAAAGAGAAAGGAAGAAAATAAATAAATATGAAAAAAAACAAAATTACATGTGACAGCACGCGTGTGTATTTCACTACTTGCCAAATATTTGATTTTCTATGTCACGTCAGCATTTATGGTGACATTTATTCCACTTTAAAAGAATTAAGGGAATAGTCGGACCCCGTAAAGATAAGATGTGCCTTTGCAACTTCAGGTATAGTTCAAGAAGAGTTTTATGCAATATCTCAACAGAAAATGGTGAAAGGGTGGACAGAACATTTCAATCCCATGTAAAGGGCAAAGAAAGCCTTTTGTTTCCGGACCAATAGAAATGATCTCCTACAAGTTAAGGCAGATGCATGAGTTCTACGTGTAAGCTTATGAGCTGCTATTACTTGCAAGTTTTGATTTCTTGAATGCTTTAAAGCCAAGGAAATTTGCAGTTTTAAACTTGAATGATGAAAAGGCATGTGAGTTGCTCAAATGGCTCTTTAATCTCCGGTCTCACTAGTTCTGAAAAACATGTTTTGCTCAGTGATCCAAATAATGACTTATTATAGCTGTGATTTCACCTTAACTTCTTATTATGACATTTTCCCTTTCCCAGTGAAGATAAGATTTCATATTTGATTCTTTATCACTACTAAAAATTCGCACATAAATCAGTTAGTCGCTTATCTCAATATAGCGACCAAAATGCGTCCAGAGAAACTTGGCCGCTATATTGGTGATCCTTTTTGCTTAGCCACCAACGTTGCTCGCTAATTAGCGATCAATTTTGATCGATAGGTAAAATGATCAAATATTTAGTGTAAACAAAATGCCAATCAATTTTGATCGGTACAATATTTTAAAAATACAAATTTAACGATCAACATTGGTCTGTATATTTAAATTACAATATTTTTTTAATTATTATAATTCAACAATTAGTGGCCAGTGTTGGTCTTAAACTAAAATATATATTATTTTAAGAAATATATATTTAACAATCTGGATTCATGAGCGACCAACTTTGATCGCTTATTTTTAATTTTTAAATTTCTTTTATAGATAAGTGACCAACCTTGGTCGCTAATTTCCAGAATTTTTAAAAAAAATCAAATCTGGGTTCATTAGAGACCAACTCTGGTTACCAATTTTTAATTTATTTTAAATATAGGCGACCAACCTTGGTCCCTAATTGTCAGAAAATATTTTTTTAATAGGTTAGCGATCAACTTTGGTCGCTTTTCTGGGTAATAATTTTGGCGCAAAATGCCTGTTTTGGCAGCTATACCACCTGCCATCATACCAAAATCCCTAAATAAAAATATAATTCAATTCATAAAATCTCCACAACAATAACAGCACAACAACAACAACAGCACAACAACAACAACAATAACACAACAACAACAACAACACAACAACAACAACAACAACAACAACAACAACAACAACACAATTCAAAAAATACATTAAAACCAACAAATTAAAGTTCAATAGAACTAACAGATTAAACTAACAATACTAAGTTAACGCTTATAACAACTAGTTCAAAGCCAGTTCTATTTGTCTAGTTCAAAGTATATAAAAGTCAAGGAGTGTTTTGTACAGCATCATTATCAGCACTGTCTGATGAAGATTCATCAACAAGATGGTATACATAAGGGACTACTTGTCGAGGACGTGAAGAACGATCACGGGGAGGACGGGAGGAAAGAACATGGGGAGGACAGAAAGAATGCTCACGTTCAAGTCGAGCCTCTGGCATTGACTCACGAGATCGAGGAATGGGAAAAGCTCCAGAAGCTAGGAGATTTTTTATTTGAGCTGGCATGCCATGGCATTGAGCTTGCATGCCAATGTACTGAACATCTATAAGCTTTTTTCTTTCCTTGAACACTTCTAGCTTGAATGTGAGCTTTGTCACATTCTCTCGCATGGCTGAAAGGCTCTCCCCATCAAGTTGCTCGCTTTGCGAGGAAGTCCATATTCCTTGCATTCCACACTTATAGCGATGAAATTTCTTAGCTGGAAGCCCATATACCTTCCCCCATTTTGGTCCGCCAGCAACATCCATCCATATTTTTTCAGTATCCTCATCCGAAGGTTGAATTGGCTCGTCCTACTCATTAGGTGGCTGACTGCATATGAATTCCTCCATGCCAGCTGTGAAGCGACCCTATAAGAAAAATTAGATTGAATTTGTATTTCAAAATTTATATAAAAATAAATCAAATTACTTAATGAAAAGCGAAAACTTACATGTACAGTCGAAAACATACCAATCTTCTTTTTACTGTCCCTAGGATGGTCCCACCTCCAGTGTGCAAGGAGCCTCCCTTCTCAGATGCGTGAGCTTTCTTTCCTTTTTCGCTCTTCTCTAAGAACTTTGTACTAAGCCATTGGCTTTGCAAATCCTCCCGTAAAATTTAAAGCAACCAGTCAGGCTTCTGGTTCAACTTTCTAGTGTTGGAGAAACTATTCGACAACCGCTTGCGAGCTTTGTGATAAAAATTTACATACACTTTCGCGCTATAGCGGTGTTCCCATACACACTTTCTCAGTATTTTAAAAGTTAAATATTATATGGAAATATCATAAATATAAATAATTATACTGCTTAAAAGAATATTTATACCTTAAGTTGATTGAAAATTTGCTCATTCAACGAGAATGGAAATTTACTCCAAGTCACATAAGGGCCATCATAAAGCTTTCTGGTGGCTTTGGTGATTATCCTCGTAGTAATATTACTCTGGATGAACTTGAAATTTAACAAAAAAACACATTAATACCTTAGTACAAACTGTACAAAATAATAAATGTAAAAATAACAAATAACTCTTACCTATCACCCTCAGGGTCTATGATGATCATGTCATATCGATCATAATGCACATCCTCGTCATCATCAGCATCACCGTCCGAAGCATGTATATTAGAGGCATGTGTGAAAGGTGTAGGGGAGTCAGAGATGCTATCTCGCAGGCGAAGGCCTGAAATAGATGGAGTCACTGATGAATATGGATGCGATCCCTCTGACTGTGACATAACTAGATGGACCGCAAATGGCTGTGACACTGTTTGCTGTGACTCGAGTGACTATGACCCAAATGGCTGTGATCCATGTGGATGTGACATGGATCGATGTGATCCATGCAATGTAGATGGCTGCGATCCACGTGGTCGTGAGGCAGCTGGACTGTATGCCGGACGTATCATCCTACGGCCCTGTGACAAAAGACCTGGTGTTTGCATGAAGATGTAAGGCTGTGATGCAGTGGTAGCTTAGAATTGACTTGGGGTGGAGGATAAGACATAGGCAAAGGCATAGGCATCTCTGAAGAGGGTGGAAAATATTGAGTATTATCTTCTACCCTCCTCTTTAGTTTCCTAGCCTTTGCTCGACCCCGAGAACCAGTAGGGTCATTGTTATCTCGACCCTTGCCTGTCATCTGCATAATATAATACATATTTAAATTGAAACATACAAGATACTAGCTATAAATGAGAGTTATTAAACAAACCTAGTTTTTAAAGTTCATCGATGCATTGTTCCTCGTCTGAGAATTCTTCTTCCTCACTAGTTTGAGCTTCATCAGTTGATTCTTCTTCCTTGTTTTCTATAATTCTCACTTAATTTATATCTACTTCTTCCAATATATGTTCTGGATGTTCCAAATCATTTTCTAAAAGTTCGTCTACTATTTGGTGAACACTGCAGATACCATTTTGATATGCAACATCTAATAGATTCTCGACTTCCACTGATCACGCCCAACTATGCCTATAAAAAGGACTAAGCGATCGCTGCAAATATAATCTGGTTTACAAGTCCGGAGTCAAATCCCATAGAGAACTAAGGCTTAGGTACAGTTGTTCAATATTGCTAAGAAGACAAGCTTGACCAATTCCTATGTTATAAACATTAAGATTTTTGTATCTAATTAACTAATAAATTAAACTATCAAAATTAACAACTAAATATACTAAGGTTTAAAGACAAGATTAAGGAGGTCTAGAGTTATGATTTCCCCAATTGTCGGAATTCTTCCCGCTATGTCTTCTATAATTTCGTCCAAGTATTCTCTACCGATTATGAGCACTCTGCGTATTGTAATTCTCTCCCGAGTAATTACGATAATTTACTAGATATAGTCTCCCGAGTTACGCTATCTGGCTTTAATTACAGCTCACTTAGATTGCACTCAAGGTTTCGTTATCCCTAATCACACCTTTAAACCCTCCATATTGATCCTTCATATATGTTAGGAGTGATATTGTTAAAAAAATACCTAGATATGCATTCTCTTTTGAGTAATACATACTAAATAGGCACAACTAATTGATGGCCCTTTAATCAACCACAAGAATAATATAGTTGAACAAATAGAGAAAATACTACGGCTCAACTATATAAAAACACAACAAGAATTTATCCTACAAAAGGTTCCATCAAAACCCTAGATAAAAAATTAGCTATTCATAATATTATGTAAAACTATAATACTAAAAGTCATAACCAACAATAAAAAATAGGAAGAAGAAGAAAAACTCGTAGAAGAATTCCCCGCCTTGCTCCTATTGTGTCTCTACCTCCTTAGGTCGAATCTGTGTTAAAAATTGGCCTCCTTCCTTCAAAATACCATTTTTCATATATATATATATATATATACCAAGTAGGGTCGAGCCTAAATGATTATACCTTCTCATAAACGAAAAGGATAATTTTTCAAGTCTGGACGCCACGGCCGCTGTCCGAGCGCGATACATTGCGAGGCTACTGTTTTAGTCGGCGTCAAGTCCACGTTCGCGGTTTAGATCGCATTTTTCACCCTGTTCCGTTTGGAATTTAGAAAGATGTAAAACACAAAAGTTGTAGTCCTTTGAGTTATATTTCCAACTATATATTTTGGAGTCCAAATGGAGTCTGAGTGATAACTTATGTGCATTTTACTAGACAGTATGCAATATGCCTACTCGATTCTTTATTTTGTTGCTCTATCATCCATTGATCCTTGAATACGATCCCGGCTTAATTCCTTGGGCTTTTACTCAGACTTCAAAGCTCTATATAACTTGAATTCATTCTATCACATCTATATATCTCAGGATCACTCCTACAAGGCATAAAACACACCGTTAGTGCAAATCCTTAGCTATTAAAGCTCAAAGCAATTAAAGTGCAGTAAATTAGAGTGTAATAGACAATTAAAATATGAAATTATAGCATGTTATCAACACTCCTCACTTAAACCATTGCTCTTCCTCGAGCAATTAAACTATACTTTATATAGACATGACCTTTTAAAATAATTCTCCTAACTCATCACACCAAGAATATTTAAAATAGACTAAGCACAAAAGCGTAACATCTTCACCTCAAGATTTGACTCACAAGTGTCACGCATTATTCACAACTCACCTACTTACTCTAACATAGAGGTCACTGAAATTATCTTTCCTTCATGAATCAAGTGCCCTCACACAACAAAAGAGAGTAGTTCCACACAATAAAATTTAAGAAAACTTAGAAAACTCAAGATAGAAAGAATTCACTCACGCTCAAAAATAAAATTTCATATGCCATAAAGTATGCACCATAATATTTCTCGTAGTATACTACTCCACTAATCGAGCTCATTCCATCTAGGATCAATTAGGACTTATTTGATTGTAATGCAGGCTGCGAGACGGGTATGATACATTCAGATATAAGAGTGACTATTCCTCACTAAACACTTTAATACATATACTTTAACATTCAAACCCCATACTTATGTCCAACCAAACTCCACCTTCATATCACTATATATTAACTCCATTCTTCTTTAAGCATACTTACATCAAGAGCCACCACTCATCAAGGTATATATATATATATATATATTCGCAATACAAATATTTTTTTCTTTCTTTTCTTTTTCTTTTCCAATTCAAGTGGCTCTTACTTTTTCAAAACAATATACCTTTCCCCTTTTCTCATTAGTTCCACTCCAAAGCCAAACCATCTACCCACACTTTAACGTTTACAAAGTTCATATTAATTCAAGTGCTCATGAGAGGTGAAAAGGTTCAAATATATGGTTAATTCAAACAATTGGGTAAGACTTGTAATGTGGTTGCCAAATAAACAAGATTACATTCTCAAATGTGTTAACTACGATACATAACAAATAGGCAGGTAAAATATACATATCTGGCTCAACAAAGAAATGCTTATATTGCTTTCAAGACTGAATAAAACTATTATTTCGCTTTGCATACACACGGGGCAAGTTCTATACATCAAATGCACACACAGAATACATAAAACCTCACACACACATGGCACATAACACACTCAGGATTGGTTTCATCAAGACACTTCAGTCAAAGCAGTTAAGCAAAGTTAAGATCATACAATTTAAGGCATTTATACAAGAGCTAAAACCTGAGCCTAAGCATCACAACCAAAGTACTCACTATTATCAAGGCATAACAAAGTCAAGAGATATTTCTTCAATTAAAAACACAACACAAGGGCTCCTACTCCCAAAAAAACTAACTACACTAGGTTCAAATAAAACCCTTGAAAAAGGATCGCGGCACAAAGAAAACCAAGGGGGAATGGCTACACTACCTCACAAAAGAAAATATTTTTTGGTATTTTTTTTTCAGGCTTAAATCCCTCAAGAAAATTATTTAATAGATCCATCATCGAGAAAAGTTTAATTTTTTCTATTTAAAAAAATTATTCAATTAAACTAACACAACTAAAATAGCATAGAAAGTCACCCAGACAATCTCCTCATCCCACACTTAAAAATTAGAAAGTCAACCAGAAAATCTCCTCACCCCACACTTAAAATTATGCATTGTACCTAATACACACCATAACCAATAAAAGTGTAAAAGAGACTCCTAGTTGGCTAAAGGTCGAAGCACTAACAGCTCATGGGGTACATAGACTTCTCCCAAGCTTGGTCCTTCGTGCAGGTAGCTCACACTTAGTTCCAACCATTAAATTTGGTGTTGCATCCTTCCAATACCTTTGTTTCCCATGCTCCTAGAAAATAAAAAATTGACACAATAAAAATAATAAAATTAAAAATTTTAAAAATAATAATAAAGCAATAAAGTTGGGTTGCCTCCCAATAAGCGCTTGATTTAACCTGCTGTATGACGCGAATCACTTTTTGCCTCCACCTCGAGCTTATGAATTGAACCCCCAACTTGGCTTCAAGTTTATTATTATGGTCATGGGGCGGTGGAAATAAATCTGACTGACCCACTAATATAACTTAGTGTTCTACACTTCTTGGCCTTTAGATGAGGTGTGTAATTCCGACTTTCTGGTAAGAAGAACTCAAGAATGTAAGCGCCTTGTTCCTCATTTCTTAACTCCTCAAGTGGCTCGGATGACTCTATTTCTATATCATCATCCAAACATAATGTTGAAAAATTCTTGGAGTGTGGACCAATGCGCTCAACTATATAAACATGGGGACTGTCTACATTCTCAACACTAATGACAATAGAGTCAGCTAAATATGTATCCTCAATATCTTTGGTTGACTCTAGTATCTCTTCTATGACATAGGCATCCTCAAAATCTAGTTTGATTGATTGTTGGTGTTCTACTCTGGCCATTTCCTCTATCTCATCCTCGTATTTTTTAAAATCCTCCAGTATAATGGCAATTTCTACAGCCAATTCATGCTCATATTGGCTGCTATCCACAATATCAACTTGTTGCGCTTTACAAGGTTCAATTAATTTATTCGCTTGAGCCTCCAAGTTGTGAATAGTTGCCCCTTGACTTTATACCCGTAGTTGTATCTCATCATATTATTCTATAAGGAACTTTAGCATATCCACGATCTCTTTCAGGTCCTCATACCTAGGCTCTTTATTCTTTTTAACTTCACAAGAAAAAGAAGAACCATAAAAGTATGGGGTTGGGAGAAGATAAGAAATATAAGCACAACCATAAAATTGACCAGCTTGACCACCACACATATCGCACACATTTCATACATAAGATTGAGTTGGTACACATACTCGTTCTCGAAAATATTGTGGTAATTTTACCCAGAGTGGTTTCCTCCACTAAACGCATAAGAAGAATCAAAAGTAGAATTACCAACATCAAAACTCTCACAATTCTGAGATGCCATGTTTCTCAATTTAATAAGTAAAGCAACAACAACAAAAGAAACAAAAAAAAAAAAGCAAATACAAAAAATAAAAATAAAAGTTCAAACTTTAAACCTAGCAATATGTACACCTACACCTACACTGTTAGTTCCCCGATAACGACGCCAAAATTTGATCATGCCCAACTATGCCTTATAAAAAGTACTAAGCGGTTGCTGCAAATATAATACGGTTTACACCTCCGGAGTGGAATCTCATAGAGAACTAAGGCTTAGGTACACTTGTTCAATATTACTAAGAAGACAAGATCGAACAATTCCTATGTTATAAATATTAAGATTTTTGTATCAAATTAACTAACAAATTAAATTATCAAAATTAACAACTACATATACCAAGGTTTAAAGACAAGATTAAGGAGGTCTAGAGTTATGATTTTCCCAATTGTCGGAATCCTTCCCGCTATGTCTTCTATAATTTCGCTTAAGTATTCTTTACCGATCATGAGCGCTTTGCGTGTTGTAGTTCTCTCCCGAGTAATCACGGCAATTTACTAGATATACTCTCTCGAGTTACGCTAGCTGTCTTTAATTACAACTCACTTAGATCGCACTCAAGGTTTCGTTATCCCTAATCCCACCTTTAAACCCTCCTTATTGATCCCTCATATACGTTAGGAGTGATGTTGTTCAATAACTACATAAATATGTACTATTTCTTGAGTAACACATGCTAAATGGGCATAGCTAATTGAGGGCCCTTCAATCAACCACAAGAATAATATAGTTGAACAAATAGAGAAAATACTACGGCTCAATTATATAAAAACAAAACAAAAATTATCCTACAAAAGGCATCAAAACCCTAGATAAAAAAATTAGCTATTCATAATATTATGTAAAACTATAATACTAAAAGTCATAACCAACAATAAAAAATAGGAAGAAGAAGGAAAAACTCGTAGAAGAATTCCCCGCCTTGCTCCCATTGTGTCTTTACCTCCTTAGGTCGAATCTGTGTTAAAAATTGGCCTCCTTCCTTCAAAATACCATTTTCCATGTATATATACCAAGTAGGGTCGAGCCTATATGATTATACCTTCTCATACACGAAAAGGATAATTTTTCAAGTCTGGACGCCACGGCCGCTGTCCGAGCGCGATACATTGCGAGGCTACTGTTTCAGTCGTCGTCAGGTCCACGTTCGCGGTTTAGATCGCATTTTTCACCTTGTTCCTTTTGGAATTTAGAAAGATGTAAAACACAAAAGTTGTAGCCCTTTGAGTTAGCTTTCCAACTATATATTGTGGAGTCCAAATGGAGTCTGAGTGATAAGTTATGTGCATTTTACTAGACAGTGTGCAATATGCCTACTCGATTCTTTATTTTGTTGCTCTATCATCCATTGATCCCTGAATACGATCCCGGCTTAATTCCTTGGGCTTTTACTCAGACTTCAAAGCTCTACATAACTTGAATTCGTTCTATCACATCTATATATCTCAGGATCACTCCTACAAGGCATAAAACACACCGTTAGTGCAAATCCTTAGCTATTAAAGCTCAAAGCAACTAAAATGCAGTAAATTAGAGTGTAATAGTCGATTAAAATATGAAATTATAGCATGTTATCAACACTCCTCACTTAAACCATTGCTCTTCCTCGAGCAATCAAACTATACTTTATATAGACATGACCTTTTAAAATAATTCTCCTAACTCATCACACCAAGAATATTTAATATAGACTAAGCACAAAAGCGTAACATCTTCACATCAAGATTTGACTCACAAGTGTCACGCATTATTCACAACTCACCTACTTACTCTAACATAGAGGTCACTGAAATTATCTTTCCTTCATGAATCAAGTGCCATCACACAACAAAAGAGAGTAGTTCCACACAATAAAATTTAAGAAAACTTAGAAAACTCAAGATAGAAAGAATTCACTCACGCTCAAAAATAAAATTTTATATGCCATAAAGTATGCACCATAATATTTCCCGTAGTATACTACTCCACTAATCGAGCTCATTCAATCTAGGATCAATTAGGACTTATTTGATTGAAATGCAGGCTGCGAGACGGGTATGATACTTTCAGATATAAGAGTGACTATTCCTCACTAAACACTTTAATACATATACTTTAACATTCAAACCCCATACTTATGTCCAACCAAACTCCACCTTCATATCACTATATATTAACTCCATTCTTCTTTAAGCATACTTACATCAAGAGCCACCACTCATCAAGGTGTGTATATATATATATATATATATATATATATTCGCAATACAAATATTTTTTTCTTTCTTTTCTTTTTCTTTTCCAATTCAAGTGGCTCTTACTTTTTCAAAACAATACACCTTTCCCCTTGTCTCATTAGTTCCACTCAAAAGCCAAACCATCTACCCATACTTTAACATTTACAAAGTTCATATTAATTCAAGTGCTCATGAGAGGTGAAAAGGTTCAAATATATGGTTAATTCAAACAATTGGGTAAGGCTTGTAATGTGATTGCCAAATAAACAAGATTACATGCTCAAATGTGTTAACTACGATACATAACAAATAGGCGGGTAAAATATACATATCTGGCTCAACAAAGAAATGCTTATATTGCTTTCAAGACTGAATAAAACTATTATTTCGCTTTGCATACACACGAGGCAAGTTCTATACATCAAATGCACACACAGAATACATAAAACTTTACACACACATGGCACATAACTCACTCAGGATTGGTTTCATCAAGACACTTCAGTCAAAGCAGTTAAGCAAAGTTAAGATCATACAATTTAAGGCATTTATACAAGAGCTAAAAACTGAGCCTAAGCATCACAACAAAAGTACTCACTATTATCAAGGCATAACAAAGTCAAGAGATATTTCTTCAATTAAAAACGCAACACAAGGGCCCCTACTCCCAAAAAAACTAACTACACTAGGTTCAAATAAAACCCTTGAAAAAGGATCGCGGCACAAAGAAAACCAAGGGGGAATGGCTACACTACCTCACAAAAGAAAATATTTTTTGGTATTTTTTTTCAGGCTTAAATCCCTCAAGAAAATTATTTAATAGATCCATCATCGAGAAAAGTTCAATTTTTTCTATTTAGAAAAATTATTCAATTAAACTAACACAACTAAAATAGCATAGAAAGTCACCCAGAAAATCTCCTCATCCCACACTTAAAATTAAAAAGTCAACCAGAAAATCTCCTCACCCCACACTTAAAATTATGCATTGTACCTAATACACACCATAACCAATAAAAGTGTAAAAGAGACTCCTAGTTGGCTAAAGGTCGAAGCACTAACAGCTCATGGGGTACATAGACTTCTCTCAAGCTTGGTCCTTCGTGCAGGTAGCTCACACTTATTTCCAACCATTTAATTTGGTGTTGCATCCTTGCAATACCTTTGTTTCCCATGCTCCTAGAAAATAAAAAATTGACACTATAAAAATAATAAAATTAAAAATTTTAAAAATAATAATAAAGCAATAAAGTTGGGTTGCCTCCCAATAAGCGCTTGATTTAACGCCGCGGTATGACGCGAATCACTTTTTGCCTCCACCTCGAGCTTATGAATTGAACCCCCAACTTGGCTTCAAGTTTATGATTATGGTCATGGGGCGGTGGAAATAAATCTGACCGACCCACTAATATAACTTAGTGTTCTACACTTCTTGGCCTTTAGATGAGGTGTGTAATTCCGACTTTCTGGTAAGAAGAACTCCAGAATGTAAGCGCCTTGTTCCTCATTTCTTAACTCCTCAAGTGGCTCGGATGACTCTATTTCTATATCATCATCCAAACATAATGTTGAAAAATTCTTGGAGTGCGGACAAATGCGCTCAAC
Organism: Nicotiana benthamiana; assembly: GCA_034376525.1. Taxonomy (NCBI): domain Eukaryota; kingdom Viridiplantae; phylum Streptophyta; class Magnoliopsida; order Solanales; family Solanaceae; genus Nicotiana; species Nicotiana benthamiana. Next base: position 114,239,306 of record CM067331.1, read on the forward strand.
TATATAAACATGGGGACTGTCTACATTCTCAACACTAATGACAATAGAGTCAGCTAAATATGTATCCTCAATATCTTTGGTTGACTCTAGTATCTCTTCTATGACATAGGCATCCTCAAAATCTAGTTTGATTGATTGTTGGTGTTCTACTCTGGCCATTTCCTCTATCTCATCCTCGTATTTTTTAAAATCCTCTAGTATAATGGCAATTTCTACAACCAATTCATGCTCATATTGGCTGCTATCCACAATATCAACTTGTTGCGCTTTACAAGGTTCAATTAATTTATTCGCTTGAGCCTCCAAGTTGTGAATAGTTGCCCCTTGACTTTTTACCCGTAGTTGTATCTCATCATATTATTCTATAAGGAACTTTAGCATATCCACGATCTCTTTCAGGTCCTCATACCTGGGCTCTTTATTCTTTTTAACTTCACAAGAAAAAGAAGAACCATAAAAGTATGGGGTTGGGAGAAGATAAGAAATATATGCACAACCATAAAATTGACCAGCTTGACCACCACACATATCGCACACATTTCATACATAAGATTGAGTTGGTACACATACTCGTACTCGAAAATATTGTGGTAATTTTACCCAGAGTGGTTTCCTCCACTAAACGCATAAGAAGAATCAAAAGTAGAATAACCAACATCAAAGCTCTCATAATTCTAAGATGCCATGTTTCTCAATTTAATAAGTAAAGCAACAACAACAAAAGAAACAAAAAAAAAAGCAAATACAAAAAATAAAAATAAAAGTTCAAACTTTAAACCTAGCAATATGTACACCTACACCTACACTGTTAGTTCCCCGATAACGACGCCAAAATTTGATCATGCCCAACTATGTCTTATAAAAAGGACTAAGCGGTTGCTGCAAATATAATACGGTTTACACCTCCGGAGTGGAATCTCATAGAGAACTAAGGCTTAGGTACACTTGTTCAATATTACTAATAAGACAAGATCGAACAATTCCTATGTTATAAATATTAAGATTTTTGTATCAAATTAACTAACAAATTAAATTATCAAAATTAACAACTACATATACTAAGGTTTAAAGACAAGATTAAGGAGGTCTAGAGTTAAGATTTTCCCAATTGTCGGAATCCTTCCCGCTATGTCTTCTATAGTTTCGCTTAAGAATTCTTTACCGATCATGAGCGCTTTGCGTGTTGTAGTTCTCTCCCGAATAATCACGGCAATTTACTAGATATACTCTCTCGAGTTACGCTAGCTATCTTTAATTACAACTCACTTAGATCGCACTCAAGGTTTCGTTATCCCTAATCCCACCTTTAAACCCTCCGTATTGATCCCTCATATACGTTAGGAGTGATGTTGTTCAATAACTACATAAATATGTACTATTTCTTGAGTAATACATGCTAAATGGGCATAGCTAATTGAGGGCCCTTCAATCAACCACAAGAATAATATAGTTGAGCAAATAGAGAAAATACTATGGCTCAATTATATAAAAACATAACAAAAATTATCCTACAAAAGGCATCAAAACCCTAGATAAAAAAATTAGCTATTCATAATAGTATGTAAAACTACAATACTAAAATTTATAACCAACAATGAAATATAGGAAAAGGAAGGAAAAACTCGTAGAAGAATTCTCCGCCTTGCTCCTATTGTGTCTCTACCTCCTTAGGTCAAATTTGTATTAAAAATTAATCTCCTTTCTTTAAAATATATATATATTTACCAAGTAGTCGGGCCCAAATAATTATACCTTATCCTACGCAAAAAAGGATAATTTTTCATGTCTGGACGCCACGGCCGCGGTCCGGGCGCAGTACATTGCAAGCTTACTGTTTTAGTCCGCGTCAGGTCCGCAGTCGCGGTTTCGACCGCATTTTCCACCCTGTTCCATTTGGAATTTAGAAAAATATAAAACATGAGAGTCATAGCACTTTGAGTTATATTTCCTGCCATATATTGTGGATCCCAAATGAAGTTCTGAATGAAACGTTATGTATAATTTACTAGATTGTGTGCAATATTCCTACTCGATTCTTCGTTTTGTTGCTTTATCATCCGTTGATCCCCGAATACGATCTCGGCTTAATTCCTTGGGCTTTTACTCAAAATTCAAAGCTCTAAATCACTTGAACTCATTCCATAATATCTATATAGCTCGGAATCACTCCTACAAGGCATAAAATACACCGTTAGTGCAAAACACTAGCGATTAAAGCGCAAACTCAACTAAAGTGCAGTAAATTAGAGTGTAATAATCAACTAAAATATGCAATTATAGCATATAATCATCCACCCTGCCTACAGGATTAGTTTTTTTTACAACCTACCAATCGAACTTATTCTGCCGCAATGGATAAGGAGCATAATACACTTGCTTAACATTATGTGCAATTATTAAAGGATCATTGTAATCATACTCCCTTGTATAATTATTCTCAATTATGTATTGATTGTTTACTCTTGTATCTCTTGTTGTATTTGGGACAAACCACTTACATCTAAAGAGTATCAATTTCTTAAATGGTCAACCTGTATATTCTAGTTCTATTATTTTTTTGAGCACACCATAATAATCAATATCTCCAACTTGGTTGCCATCACCACCTTGAATCCACAATGTTGTTGCTATTTTTATTTTTAGAGAAATCCTCTATATGAAACTTATAACCATTCACAACGTACTTAGACGTTGTTGTGACCTCAGGCCAGGTCCCTAAGATATATCTTTCAAAAATTAATTTACACTATTATTTGGATCATTTACCTACATATTGTTAAAAATTCATAAGTTAGCATAACTTCCAAATATTGTTTACCTACATAGTGTTAGAATATTTTAAGGATGAACTTACAAATTATTTGAACCACGTATCAAATCTCCTATATACAACATCATGGCCAAATTGACCCACGAAGTGATTGTGACACATCAAATATTTTTAGTAGTTTCATTGAGATGTAATCACAGTAAAATTTATATTTTGATAACTACTAAATCAATACTTACTTGAGAAATGGAATAACTTCGAAACAATTTAGCAACACGTGAAGTATAGCCGACTTGTACTCTATATCGCTCAAACTTCTCTTTATAACTGCCTTCGGCCTTATTGATTGAATATGGACATAAGCGAATATAATGAATCATTCACACATTCGATCGTATGCCTATTAGGGGCGGGCATCGGTCGGTTCAATTCGTTTATGAATATTATCGGTTTAGCATATCGGCTATTGGTTAATCGGTTATCGATCATTATCGGTTCGGTTATCTGTCTACCCGATAAGATAACTCAATCTAGAGTTAAGCAAAAAAAAAAAGATAATTTACTGGAGTTAAGCAAAAAAAGAGAATAATTTTCATATAGTATACTAAAGACTTGCACTAGGAGTAACTACCAAGGTCTATGAAGAATGAAGATGAAGCAATTGAAAAGTGGGGTTGAGAAAGAATATGAGAGAATGAGCTGAAACCCCTAAAATTTGTATATACTTAGCGTAAAGTCATAATTTTATTGATTCTTATTAGGTTATTGGTTAACCCATTAACAAAATTGACAAACCGATGCTCGAACCGATAACCCAATAGTAAAAAATTCTAAATCGTTACCAAACCGTTAACCCAATAACCCGATACTGATAACCCAATAAACAATTAATGGTTCAGGTTATCAGTTTTACCCGATATATGCCCAGCCTTAGTGCATATTAGGCCTATTCCTAGAATATGGCACATTACTCTCAAAATAATAAGAACAAAAATGAGCAGTTTTCTTTGCAAGATAAGCTTCGCATATAGATCCTTCAATCTTATTCCTCTGCTTAACAAATTATTTGCATTTTCCAATTGTCCTACATAATTTCACTTTAGCCAAGAACATTCAAATAAAATATAAAATTACATCAAACTTATAATATTAGCTCTCAAGGGGATACATCCATCTGCATTGAACATGCCCTCCAAGTCGTGCCTCGTGTACAAGGTAGATTGGAAGGTGTTCCACCACATAAAAAAAACCAAATGGAAATATCTTTTTCATCTTAATAGAAGTTACACGAATGTTCTGATCCATCCGGAGTAGGTTTTCTTCCCTTAATATGGAAGAACACAAATCTTTGAAAAATAAACTAATCTCTGTGGGTTTCTAGATTCTTTTAGGCAAACCATAAAATGCAATAGGCACTAAGGTCTCCATAAAAACGTGACAGTCATGACTTTTGAAATGGCTCAACTTTCCTACTACAACCATGTTATGAAGTATCTCATGTCTACCATCAATATCTCCATGATTAGTCCACACAAAGTAATTTTCTATAAACCCCTTCCTATGAAGATGATGCTAAACTTCCGTCGATTTTCCAAACTTTTTACAGTCACACCTAACACAAGGGAACCTAATTATTCCTTCACTCAGGTATGGTGGAAGTGACATTGTATGTCTAATAAAGTCATTCACCCATTCTATAACATCCTCCCGCAATCACTACTATTTAGGATAAATCCTATTCTATATCCAAGTACGATGTTTCATCTATACAAATTAGTCACAACCCCAAACTGGACCTGGTCGCGATGACGCCTTTCGTGAAGATAAGACCATCCGACACAATTCCCAAATTCAATTTTAACAGTTTAATAAGTCAATTTAAGACATTTATCAGGATAAATCCCCAACAAGTATCAATTTAACGGAATAAAGCAAGTGCGGAAATGAATACAGCCCGACATCGGGGTGTCACAAGTCACGACCATCTACTATGGTATAAATACAACTGAAAATTCTGAAAGGTACTGAATACAGAGTAATGAAATAAAGAGGGAGAAAAGCAGTGTTGCGAACGCCATCAACTACCTTGCTAAACTCCAATGACTCTGCATCCGATCAACCAATACCCGCTACCGGGTTATGATATACCTGAATCTGCCGACATGTAGTAAAGTGAGTGCTCCGACTTTGTGGTAATAATCATAACTAAAGACTGAGTGACAAGAAATCACGAAAATTGCATCATCACGCTGTATAGAAGTATTACAAAACCAGTAAGAAAATAATGAAGTTGTGAAATATCTTAAAGTATCTTAGCTTAGTTTAAACTTCCTTAAAATGACTTTTTCAGCAATTACGCAAATGAATGCAAAGCAATTAGTGTAGATAGGCACAAAAAATCCACCCCTCAGGTACAAATACATAATTAAATAGGTAAATGACAGGCAAGTAAGAAAGATAAGCACATAAGATCCACCCTTCAAGCACAATGTCAACAAATCCGCTCCTCGGGCAATATCTTAGAATAATATCGGCCCCTGGGGCAATCACATAGAACAATACCAGCCTCTCAGGCAATCACATAGAACAATACCATCCCTCGGACTATATCTCACATCACAATAGATACCCACGCTCATTGGGGTGTGCAGACTCCTGGAGGGGCCCCTTACGGCCCAAGAACTGTATCAAGTCATCTCGTGGTATCACAAACAGGCTCTCGGCCTCATATCATTACCAAGTCACCTTGTGGCATACAATACCAAACCCTCGGCCTCATTATCATAGTCAGTATATCACCCATGCGGCATGCAGCCCAGCCCAAAAATATCCTCACAATATAGACCATTGGTTTTACTCAGTCAAAAATTACATAAGCCGCTCGGGCAATAGTAAAACATGATGCTCAGCCCAAAATATCATTTAAAATATCATTTCAAGTGTTAAAGAAGTGTAAACATGGTTGAGTTTTAAAAACAGTAGAATACAACGTGATCGAGTACAAGTTAAAGTCAAAACAGTAAGGAAATATAAATAAAAATTCCCGAAGGGTTCACATAGTTGACAAGAGGCCCAAATATCGCATTCAGCCCAATATATGATAATAGCAAATGGTTCTCAATCAAATATGCAGTAAAACGATCATTCAGGATGGACTACGTCACAATTCCCAACAGTGCACGACCACACACTCGTCATCTAGCGTGTGCATCACCTCAATATAGCACAACGATGTGCAATCCGGAATTTCGTACCTTCAGAACATTATTTAAAATCACTACTCACCTCGATCCGGTCCAAACTCTAGCCCGTGATGCCCTTGCTCGCACGGATCGACCTCCGAATGCTCAACATCTAGCCACATTTAGTACATAATCATTAATCATGGTTTTATATCTATCTATTTATATTATTATAAAAGTATGAATATAATATTGATTTACCAAAATATTCTTAGTATATTAATTGACAAATAATACCATGTAGGGTAAAACTGATATTTTTAACTTTGCTTAATACTGCGATTTACATGAACTTCAAATATTAATCAATAGCCAACATGTCCCACTAATAATTGAATTACTAGACTCATATACTGACACCTGGCGCCTTTAACAAAAAAATTAGGATTCTTTCAAAAATTCATTAAGAATAAAACATGACTAACATTATGACGCAACGTTTGAGGGAAACAGAAGAGAATCTGTTTCTTCTAAAAGAGTAAAACAGGACCCACATTATGATGCTCCTGGAAATTTTTCTTTTTCCTTAATTTTTCTTCTAAAATATTAAGTTGATTCTTTAATTAGCTTAATTATATTCTTATACAAAATATTATAAAGAATATTGAAATTAAATTTTTTAGTATTACTTTGAATTTTAGCCAATGCCACAAATTTATTTTGTTGTTTATCACACAGTATATTTCCTCAAGAAGAGTGCCAAAAACTTATATGCCCGGAATCGAATTCCGAGGTCCCATGTCCGAGTAATGAATTTTTAAAAGAAATTATTTTCTGAAAAATATAAAGGTTTTTGAAAGCAAAATGCTATGTGAAATATGTGATTCAGGCCTGTATTATAGTTCCGGAACCTGGAAAAGGTTCGATATGATTTATATGTGTTGTCGGTAAAGTTTGGTAAAAAACATAATCCATTTGACGTGATTCAGACCTTAAATGCAAAATTTGAAGTTTAAAAAAGTTTTGAGAAATTCCATTAATTTTGAGGTTTAATTCGATGTTTAAGAGGTTATTTTGGCGATTTGATCGCATGGATAAGTTCATTTGACGTTTTTGAGTTAGTACGTATGTTTAGTTTTTATCCCCAAGGGCTCGGTTGAGTTTCGAAAAGTTTAGAACTCGTAAAAGTTGCAAGTTTTTGTTGTTCAGTGCTTAGGGATTTTGTTCTTCACATTCGCGTGGGCCTACTCGGGAATGCGTATGGTAAAATTCCCAGGTTCGCGAATGTGAAGCTTTGCGGGTCTTTCCTTCACGAACGTGGGCCTGGTACCGCAAATGCGAAGGATTATGAACCTGGGCAAGGGGGGGGGGTATTTTATTCTACGCGAACGCGACCACCTGGTCGCAAACGCGAAGGCTCGAGGGGTTAATACTCCGCGAATGTGAGACCATTTTTTAGAACACGAAGGTGTCTCAAGCTTAATGCATCGCGAACGCGATAAGCCTATCGCGATCGCATAGACCAAATTTGCCTAGTTATTTTTAAGTTAAAAAACAGAATGTATTACGGGAACCACAATTGTTCATAAACTTCTTCTTCTCCACACCTCTTGGGAAAGTTTTGAAGAGGAACTTCACAATAGCTTCATAGGTATGTAATCCTAAGTTCATTTTCTTCCATTTTTATCAACATCCACTAGATATTTAGGTCTAAAACATGTGATTAAGGGTAGAAAATTAGGAATTTGGGTAGAGTTATGACTTTTTGATTATTTGAGAGTTTGACCTCGTTTTGGGGTCAGATTTCAAAGCAAATTATATATTCGGGGTCGTGGGTGAATGGGTGATCGGATATTGGTCCGAAACTCGTGTTTTGCCCAAGCGGGCCCGGGGTCAATTTTTCACTTTTTGGGAAGAATAATAGGAAAACAATAATTAAGCATTAGAATTGGATTGTTTTGCGTTTATTGATGATATTAAGTCGATTATGTCTAGATACGATTTATTTGGAGCCAAATTCAAAATGAAAGGCGGTGTTTGAGGTTTGAGTTGGCCGTGGAAGTTCGAGGTAAGTGTTTGATCTAACCTTAGCTTGAGGGATTAGGAGTTGTGTCCTATTTGCTTCTTGTTGACTACGACGTATATGCATGATGACGAGTATCTATACGTTGGTGTCAAGCATGACCGTAAGTCTTAAATTTTGAATTTTGTGTTGCTAAGTGATACTAGATGCTTAAGTTGATGATTCTCGGCATTGAGCAAAGATTTAGATTGTTCTCATGGAAATTACTTATGATTGAGTGTTGGTATTAGCTGAGGTATTTAGATATTGGAACAAGATTGGTTATAGCTGTTTCTCCCTTGCGAGGACATACTTACATATACTATTGATTCCCTCATCAGGATAGTGTAGTTCTTAATTGATCCCTTGTTGGGACTCCCGTTATGATTGTTGTTAAATGTTATATTTGGATCGGGTTACGCGCCGCAACAATGTTATATTTGGATCGGGTTATGTGCCACAACAATGTTATATTTGGATCGGGTTGTGTGCCGCAATAATGATATATTTGGATCGGGTTGCGCGCGCAACAATGTTATATAATGGATCGAGTTGCATGCCGCAACAATGATACAGTTGGATTAGGTTGCACACCGCAACAGAGTTAAGTGATAGGGATCGGGTTGCGTGCCGCAACAATGTTATTATCATTTTGGTAATAGATCTTATATTGTTCTATTATATTTCTCTTAAATTACCATTGGATTTGATATTTCCCCCGCAACATTCACCCCTTCCCATCTTTAATTGTTTATTCCTGTTTTATTTTTTGTTGTATATTATATAGTTGTATAGGTTTATCTGGAGTCTGGTGCTAGCCTCGTCACTACTTCGCTGGGGTTAGGCCAGGCACTTACCAGCATATAGGTTTTGTTGTGCTGATGCTATGCTCTGCACTATATGCAGATCCCCGAGCAGCTTATGGACAGTAGCACTTGGGGAGACTACCTTCAGTCCAGCTAGAGATCCCAAGGTAGTCCTACAGGCATTCGCAGGCCCGGCGTTCTCTTCTATCTTATTATGTACTCACTTTCCATTTGATTTCGAGACAAATTGTATTTCTTTCAGACATTTGTAATAGAAATCATAGTTCGTCCGTGATATTACGACACCGTATTGCGGGTAGAGACGTATGTTGGCTTTGTCGTACTGGTTTTTGTTATTATATTAGACTAAGTCTTCCGTTTGATTTCATTAATGTAAACATTTAAATTCTGATTACCTGTTAAATTCATATTGTTGAAAAGGGTTGAAATGAAAGAGTTAGAAATTTCTAAATTTCACGACTTGCCTAACTTCTACGAGTAGGCGGTATCACGACTTTCGAGGGTGGGATATTCGGGTCGTGACAAGTTAGTATCAGATCTCTAGGTTATATAGGTCTCACAATTCACGGACAAGCTTAGTAGAGTCTGAGCGATCGATATAGAGACGTCTGTATTTATCCTAGAGGCTAAGAGTTAGGAAACACTTCACATTTATTCTTTCTTATTGTGCGTTTTGGTTTCTCAATGCTAATTGAATTTCTGCTCTGTTCTTTCACAGATGGTAAGAACACGTGCTTCCTCATTCACCGATCAACAGCCCGAGCCCCCAGCAGCAGCTCCCATGAGGAGTAGAGGGCGAGGACGAGGTAGGGGCATAGCTCATCCCAGAGCAGGAACACCAACGGCGGAGTCTCAAGTTGACTTTGATGATGAGGTTGTTAGAAACTACGCTTTACGCTAGAGGGGGGGTGAATAGCGTATTAATAAAATTTAGCGTTTTCTTGCGGAATTTAAACTTTGCAGGAAGTAAAATAAATGCAGAAAAATAAACTTACACAAAGATGTATACTGGTTGGCCACCAACGTGGTTAGTCCAGTCCCCGAGAGACTCTCTCGAGATTTTTCACTATCTTGTTAAGCTTACGGGTGCTCAACAAACCGTTACACACTTGAGGACACAAGCCTCAAACAGTTGCTTGGAGATCGCAATCTCAAAGACTTCACCCAAGGAAACGCAAGTTCCTTGAAACAAGAGAATCGCAATTCTCTTACAAGTATATCAAATACTTGGACACTCACTTAACTAAAGTACTCCTTATTGAGTAGATATGAGTAAAAGAATATGTTCAAGATCACAACAACTTTAAGCAATAATATGGCTCTCAAAAGCTTTATGAAATGAGTAGAAAATGAAGAACAATTGAATGAAAGCTTATAGCAATGTAATGATCAGTTTGTGTATGTTGTTGTTGAAACACTGAAGTGAAGCTGTATTTATAGTTGAAAAACTTGGCATTACCGTTGCCTAATTGCCAATTAAGAGTTGCTGAAATTACTCAGTGATAATCGATTATTAAGACTTCATAATCGATTATCTGCCACTCAGTTTAAAAATCAATCCCAGATTTAACGCTTCACAATCGATTATACATAATCTATAATCGATTACTGGCAATATTCAAAATCAGATAATCGATTACACTAAGTTCATAATCGATTACTTTAGCAACGTTCTAAAAATCATTTCCGGATTTTAAGCAAAACATCGATTATATAAAATCTATAATCGATTACTTCAGCAACGTTCTAAAAATCATTTCCAGATTAAGCAAAACATTGATTATATAAAATCTATAATCGATTACCTTATGGTATTTGAAAATCATTTGACAACGGTCAGCTTCAACAATCGATTGTCCTTTGCAACAATCGATTACTTGTTATTTTCTGAAAATCATGAAACTCACTGTCTCAGTGATAATCGATTATCTAAAGACATAATCGATTACTTGTTATTTTCTGAAAATCATGAAACTTACTGTCTCAGTGATAATCGATTATCTAAAGACATAATCGATTACTTAATTAAATTTAAAATCACTGGAAGACAGTCTCAACATAATCGATCACCATTAGTTCATAATCGATTATTTTGAGTATTGAAAAACTTTACCTCAACAACAATCGATTGTCATTTGTTCACAATCGATTATCATGCAGATTTGGAAAAACCTGATGTTCACTGTCTTACTCACAATCGATTACCATTAATTCATAATCGATTGTCATGCAGTCTGGACTCAGAAGCAATCGATTATCATAAGTACATAATCGATTATTTTAGCCCAAGATTTTTGAGGCATGTTTAGAAAACATTTTGTCTAATGTAAATATGCATGTTTGAAAATCTTTTTGACACAGAATTAAATATGCATGATTTTGGAAAATAGTTTTATGAGAGATGCCATACTATGAGTCAAGTTATAGGATCGAGATTACAATTTAGAACAACTCAATAACAATTAAAGGTTATCTCTTGAACTTCAATCTTATTCGCAACCATTGTGCGCTTGTACTTGAATTCCGTCATATATCAATTTTTGCTTCGTTTGTCATTCATCAAAACCTACAAAAGAGTACACGTTTAGTATATTGCATTGAGAACGTGTTTCTAACAGAGGTTCTAGCGCACATAGTTCCGGTAGGCCCAGCTCAGGTGCCAGAGGCGTTTATTGCTACCCCGGTACTCCAGGATGTTCCGGTCCGTCTAGTGGGCCATATGGAGAGTGTCACCCGGGCAGGCTTGCTTCCTGTAGCACCAACCGCCTCTCAGGCTGGAAGAGGAGCCCAAACTCCTACTACTCATACTCCAGAGCAGATGGCTCCCTAGTTTCATACTCCAGTAGCTCAGCCAGTTGGAGTAGTTCAGCTTGGTGTGGTAGATCACACAATTGATGGAGCAGCTATGTCTGCCATTGCTTTGTGGAGATTGGACAGGTTCACCAAGATCTTTACCAGAGCTGTCATGAGGTTCTCAGGAACATGGGAATAGTGGAGACCAATGGGGTCGATTTTGCTACTTTTCGCTGATCTGGATCCGCCAATACTAGTGGAGAGATTATTTCTTGGCTAGACCAGCCGGATCACCAACTTTGACTTGGGAGAAGTTTACTCAGTTATTTTTATAGAAGTTTCTCTCCATCACTCAGAGAGAGGCATATCGGTGGCAGTTTGAGCGTCTCCAGTAGGGTTCTATGATTGTTACTCAGTACGAGACCAGATTCATCAACTTGGCTCGTCATGCTCTTGTCCTACTTCCCACCGAGAGAGAGAGGATGAGGAGATTCATTGAGGGGCTTATTTAGCCTATTCGACTTCAGATGGCTAGGGAGACTGGGAGTAAGATTACTTTCCAGGAGGTGGCCAATATGGCCAGGAGAGTGGAGAAGATTCTGTCGTAGGGAGGTGGTCTTGGGTTGGACAAGAGGTCTTGTTATTCAAGTAGATTCAGTGGTGCCTCGTCTAGAGGCAGGGATTCGTATAGTATAGGCCATGCTCCTAGGCCTTTTCAGTCAGCACTTCAGGTTTCTCATAGCGCTTCAGGTGGTCGTGGTTCTCATATGCATTATTCGGATCAGCAGCCTTAAAGTGCACCACCTACTCCTATCTGTGCACCACCACTCCAGAGTTTTCGGGGTGGTTATTCAGGTTGCCAGGGTCACTATCAGTTTCTCCAGCCGCAACACTCAGGTGGATGCTATGAGTGTGGTGTGTATGGTCATATTCAAAGGGCTTGTCCAAGATTGGTGGGTATTCAATCGCAACAGAAGGGTTCCCGTGCTATGCTTCCAGCACCAGGTGTTCCGCCATCCGCTTTGCCAGCTAGAGATGGAGTAGAGGTGCTAGAGGTGGAGGTAGAGGTGGAGCGCAGACATCTAGAGGTGAAGGCCATCCAGCTGCAGTCCATAGCAAAGATGTAGTCCAGCATGGTGGAGCCCAACCCCGATGTTATGCTCTTCCAGCCAAGCTTGAGGCTGAGTCTTCCGATGCAGTTATCACAGGTACTGTTCTGGTTTGTGGCAGAGATGCTTCAGTTTTATTTGATCCACGGCCTACTCCTATGTGTCATCTTATTTTGCACCTTATCTGGTCATGCCTAGTGATTCCTTGAGTGCCTCTATATATGTGTCTACACCAGTGGGTGATTCTATTGTGCTAGATCGAGTTTATCGCTCTTGTATAGTTGTGATTGGGGGTCTAGAGACTCATGTAGATTTATTTCTTCTGGACATAGTTGATTTCGATCTTATATTGGGGATGGACTGGTTATCACCTTACCACGCTATCTTGGACTGCATGCCAAGACGGTGAGCTTAGCCTTGATAGGTTTACCTCGTTTAGAGTGGAGAGGGACTCGTGGTCATTCTACTCGTAGTGTTATCTCTTATATGAAGGCTCGACATATGGTCGAAAAAGAGTGTTTGGTCTATTTGTCTTGTGTTCGTGATTCTAGTGCTGAGGTCTCTCATATTGGTTCTGTGACCATTCTCGGGAGTTTCCTGAGGTATTTCCTTCCGACCTGCCGGGTATGCCACCCGATAGGATATTTATTTCTGCATTGATTTGGCTCCGGGCACTCAACCCATTTCTATTCTTCCGTATCGTATGGCCCCCCAAGTTTAAAGAGTTGAAGGAGCAATTGCAAGAATTACTTGAGAAAGGTTTCATTAGACCCAGTATTTCGCCTTAGGGTGCGCCAATTTGGTTTGTTAAGAAGAAGGATGGGTTGATGAGAATGTGTATTGATTACTGGCAATTGAACAAGGTTACAATCAAGAATAAGTATCCGCTGCTGAGGATTGATGATGTTTGATCAGCTTCATGTTGCCAAGGTATTTTCAAATATTGACTTGAGATCTAGCTACCATCAGTTGAGGATTAGGGCATCCGATGTCCCTAAGATAGCTTTCCGCACTCGGTACGGGCAATATGAGTTCTTGGTGATGTCATTCTGATTGACAAATGCCCCAGCAACTTTTATTCGTTTGATGAACCGAGTTTCTAGGACTTATTTAATTCGTTTGTGATAGTCTTCATTAATGATATTTTGATATATTCCCGCAGCCGAGAGTAGCACGAGTAGCACCTTCGAGTGGTATTTCAGACTCTGAGGGATAGTCAGTATTATGTTAAGTTTTCGAAGTGTGAGTTCTGATTGAGTTCAGTTGCATTCCTAGGTCATTTTTATCAGTAGAGGGTATTGAGGTTGATCCGAAGAAGATTGAGGCAGTCAAGAACTGGCCTAGACCAGCATCAGCTACAGAGATTCGGAGTTTCTTGGGGTTGGCAGGCTACTATCGTCAGTTTGTAGAGGTGTTTTCATCTATCGCAGCACCAATGACTAGGTTGACCCAGAAAGGTGCCTAGTTCAGATGGTCGGACGAGTGTGAGGCGAGCTTTCAGAAGCTCAAGACAGCTTTGACTACGGCACTGGTATTGGTTTTGCCCACAACTTTACGGCTATATACAGGTTATTGTAATGTATCTCATATTGGGATTGGTGCAGTATTGATATAGGATGGAAAGGTCATTACTTATGCTTCACGGCAGTTGAAGATTCATGAAAAGAACTATCTGGTTCAGGATTTGGAGTTAGCAGCCATTGTTCACGCATTGAAGGTTTGGAGGCATTATCTGTACGGCATAACATGTAAGGTGTTTACGAATAACAAGAGCTTGCAATATTGGTTCAAGCACAAGGAGTTTAATTTAAGGCAGAGAAGATGGTTGGAGTTATTGAAAGAATATGATATCACCATCTTATATCATCTGGGAAAGGCCAATGTAGTGGCCGATACTTTGAGTAGGAAGTCAGCCACTATGGGTAGTCTTGCTTATATTCCGATCGTTGAGATTGGATGTTCAGGTCTAGGACAATCAGTTCGTGAGGCTGGATGTTTTTTAGTCCAGTCGTGTGTTAGCTTGCACGATCACTCGTTCTTCTTTATTGGAGCGTATTTGTGATCGACAGTATGATGATCCCCATTTGTGTGTCCTTAGAGACACGGTTCAACACGGAGTTGCCAAGCAGGTTACCTTAGGTGATGATGGAGTTTGAGCGAGTTTGTGTTACCAATGTGGACGAACTTCGAGAGTTAATTTTGGTGGAGGCCTATATCTCCCCGTACTCTATTTATCCGGCTACTGTGAATATGTATTAGGATTTATGGTAGCATTATTGGTGGCGGAGAATGAAGAAGGATATCGTTGCATATGTGGATGGGTGTTTGAGTTGCTAGCAGGTTAAGTATGAGCATCAGAGGCCGAGTTGTTTGTTCCAAAAGATTGAGATTCCTGAGTGAAAGTAGGAGCGAATCACTATGGACTTCGTTGTTGGACACTCACAGACTCAAAGGAAGTTCGATGTAGTGTGGGTTATTGTTGATAGGCTGACCAAGCCAACACATTTTGTTCCTGTGGCAGTCTCCTATTCTTCTGAGAGGTTAGCCGAGATCTATATCCGGAAGATTTTTCGTCTTCATGGTGTGGCTGTGTCTATTATTTAGGACCAAGGTATGCAGTTTACCTCACATTTCTTGAGAGCAGTTCAGCGAGAGTTGGGAACACGGGTTGAGTTAAGCACATCATTTCATCCTTAAATGGACGGGTAGTCCAAGCAGACTATTCTGATTTAGGAGTATATTCTCTGAGCTCGTATCATCAATTTTGGAGGCTCTTTGGATAAGTTTTTTCCATTAGCAGGGCTTGCCCACAACAATAGCTACCATTCGAGTATTCAGATGACTCCTTATGAGGCTTTATATGGTAGGCAATGTCGGTCTCTGGTTGGATGGTTTGAGCCAGGGAAGGCTCGGTTGTTGGGTACGAATCTGGTTCAGGATGCCTGGACAAGATCAATATCATCTAAGATAGGCTTCGTACATCTTAGTCCAGGCAAAAGAGTTATGTCGACCGCAAGGTTTGAGATTTGTCTTTCATGGTCGGTGAATGGGCATTGCTTAGAGTGTCTCCTATAAAGGGCGTGAAGAGATTTGGAAAGAAGGAGAAGCTTAGCCATAGGTTCATTGCCCCGTTTGAGATTCTTGATCGAGTGGGATAGGTGGCTTATAGATTTGCATTGCCGCCGAGCTTATCAGCCGTGCATCCAGTGTTTCATGTGTCCATGCTTTGGAAGTATCGTGGCGATCCCTCCCACATGTTAGATTTCAGCACTGTCCAGTCTGATAAGGAATTTTCTTATGAGGAGGATCCGGTAGCTATTCTAGACAGGCAGGTTCATCAGTTGAGATCGAAGGGTTTTCATTCTGTTCGTGTTCAGTGGAGAGGTCACCTTGCAGAGGCATCGACTTGGGAATCCGAGTCTGATATGCGGAGATGTTATTCCCATCTTTCCCCAACTCAAGTACTTCCTTCTTATGACCATTCGAGGAAGAACGATTGTTTTAGAGATGGAGGAAGTAATGACCCAAAAAGTCATCACTTGTTTTTAAAATGAATTCTGCATTTCAAGGCTGTAAAAACCTCTTTCAGCTTCATCTCGACTTACGTGCATAGTTCGGGCGCGTAGCCGGAAAGCTATTATGCGAAAATCTGTGAAAACGTTAAATTTTTGATTTAAAATGCATTTAAGTTGACTTCGATTAATATTTTGGGTAAATGGACCTGGACCCGTGATTTGATTGTCCTGGAGGGCCTGTAGAAAAATATGGGACTTGGGCGTATGCTCGGAATCGAATTCCATGGTCCCAAGTCCGAGGAATGAATATTAAAAGAAATTATTTTTTGAAACATATAAAGGTTTTTGAAAGTGAAATGCTATGTGAAATCTGTGGTATTGAGCCTGTATTATGGTTCGGGAGCCCGGTACACGTTTGATATGATTTATATGTGTTGTCGGTAAAGTTTGATAAGAAACAGAATACATTTGACATGATTCGGACCTTAAATGCAAAATTTGATGTTTAAAGATTTTTTGAGAAATTTCATTGATTTTGAGGTTTAATTCGTTGTTTAAGAGGTTATTTTGGCAATTTGTTCGCACAGATAAGTTCGTATGATTTTTTTGAGTTGGTACATATGTTTGGTTTTGGAGTCCCAAAGGCTCGAGTGAGTTGCACATGTGTTTTGGAAAGTTTAGAACTCATAAAAGTTACAGGTTTTTGTTGTTCAGTGCCCATGGATTTCGTACTTCTCGTTTGCGTGGGCCCACTAGAGGACAAGTAAGGAAAACTTCCCATGTGCCAGATTTCCTTCTACGTGAACGTGAGACCAAGGTCAGGAACGCGAGACCAAGGTCTTGAACGCGAAGCTTTGGGGATCTTCCCTTCGCGAACGCAGGCCTGGTATCGCGAACGCGAAGGCTTATGAGCTTGGTCTACGCGGACATTACCAACTAGCTGCGAACGCGAAGGCTCGAGGGGTTAATACTCTACGAACGCCAGCCCATTTTCACGAACATGAAGGTCTCTCAGGTTTAATGCAACGTCAACGCGATAACCCTATTGCGATTGCGTAGACCAAATCAACCCAGCTATTTTTAAGTTCAAAAACAGAATGTATTACAGGAATTCCACCATTTTTCATAAACTTCTTCGTCTCCATACATCTTGGGCGATTTTTGAAGAGGAAATTCACCATAACTTCATCAAGATGTAATCCTACGCTCATTTTTTTTCAATTTTTATTAACACCCACTAGATTTCTAGGCCTAAAACATGTGATTAAGGGTAGAAAATTAGGAATTTGGATAGAGTTAGGGCTTTTTGATAATTTGGAAATTTGACCTTGTTTTGGGGTCGGATTTCAAAACAAATTATATATTCGGGCTCGTGGGTGAATGGGTGATGGAGTTTTGGTCTGAACCTCGTGTTTTGACCAAGCGGGCCCATGGTCAATTTTTGACTTTTTAGGATGAATGATAGGAAAGTTATAATTAAGAAATTGGATTGTTTAGAGTTTATTGATGATATTAAGTCGATTATGTCTAGATACGATTAATTTGGAGCCAAATTCAAAAGAAAAGGCGGTGTTTGAGACTTGAGTTGGCAGTGAAAGTTCGAGGTAAGTGTTTGATCTAACCTTAGCTTGAGGGATTAGAAATTGTATCCTATTTGCTATTTGTTTCTTATTGAGTATGACGTATCGGCATGATGACGAGTATCTATACGTTGGTGTCAAGTATGATCGTGAGTCTTAAATTGTGAATTTTTGTATTCCTAAGTGATACTACAGATGCTTAAGTTGATAATTCTCGGTATTGAGCAAGGATTTAGATTGTCTCATGATAATTGCTTATGATTGAGTATTGGTATTAGCTGAGATATTTAGATGTTGGAAAAAGATTGGTTATAGCTGTTTCTCCATTGCAGAGATGTACTTACTTATACAATCGATTCATTCGCCAGGATAGTGTAGTTCTTAATTGATCCCTTGTTGGGACTCCCGTTAGGATTGTTGTTGAATGTTATATTTGGATCGGATTGTGCGCTGTAACAATGTTATATTTGGATAGGGTTGCATGTCTCAACAATATTATATAATGGATCGGATTGCATGCCGCAATAATGATACAGTTGGATCAGGTTGCACGCCACAATAAAGTTAAATGATAGAGATTGGTTGCGCGCCGCAACAATGTTATTATTGTTTTGTTAATAGATCTTAAATTGTCTTCTTATCTTAAATTACCGCTGGATTTGATATTTCTCCCGCAACATGCACCCCCTCATACCTTTTATTGTTCATTCCTGTTTTATTTTCTGTTGTGTATTATATAACTGCATAGGTTTATTTGGAGTCTGGTCCTAGCCTCGTCAATACTTCGCGGGGGTAAGGTCAGACACTTACCAACACATGGGGTCAGTTATACTGATGATACACTCTGCACTATGTGCAGATCCAGGAGCAGCTTTTGGACAGTAGCACTTGAGGAGGCTGCCTTCAGTCCAGCTAGAGATCCCGATGTAGTTCTGCAAGCGTTCACAGACCCGACGTACTCTTCTATCTTATTATGTACTTTGTTTCCATTTGATTTCGGGACAGATTGTATTTCTATCAGACATTTGTTGTAGGAATCATAGTCCGTCCGTGATATTGTGACACCAGATTCCCGATAGAGACGTATGTTAGCTTTGTCGTACTGGTTTTGGTTATTATATTAGACTAGGTTTTCCGCTTGATTTCATTAATCGTTAACCTTTAAATGTTGATTACCTGTTAAATTCAGATTGTTAAAAGGGTTGAAATGAAAGAGTTAGAACTTTTTATATTTCTTGGCTTGCCTAGCTTCTACGAGTAGGCGCCATCACGACTTTCGATGATGGAAAATTTGGATCGTGACAATAAGTCGACGAATCATTTTACAAGTGTATCAATCCCTAAAAGAACCAGACCTTATGTTCCTGGCGCTTCATGTTCTTATATATATATATATATATATATATATATATATATATATATATATATATATATATATATATATATATAACACGCTTCGTTGTACTACTTTAACTACATATATAACATGTTAGAGTATATTTTAGTGTATTCATTCCTTGTAGTACAACAATGTTAACAGATTACATTTATATTTTTTAAATAGTATATATATATATATATATATATATATATATATATATATATATATATATATATATATATATATAACACTCTTCGTTGTACTACTTTAACTACATATATAGCATGTTAGAGTATATTTTAGTGTATTCATTCCTTGTAGCACAACAATGTTAACAGATTACATTTATAATTTTTAATAGTAAATATAAAAATAATTTGTAATTTTGACCAATGTTGACCTGAAAATAGACCAACATTGATCGCTAATTATCTAGCAATTAAACTTAGCGACCAAAGTTGGTCGCTAATTTTGAATAAAATTTATTTATATTTTATAAAATATTTTAAATAATAATATAATTATTAAACTTTATAATTGGGTCCCGAATTAGCGAATAAAGTTGGTCGCTACTTGCTTTCCCTTTCATGACCGACCAACTTTGACTGCCAATTTTAAATAATATTTATTTATATTTTATAAAATATTTTAAATAATAATATAATTATTATAACGTTATAATTAGGTCCCACATTAGCGACAAAATTGGTTGCTAATTTAAATATTTCTTTGACCAAATTAGTCTGACTAACCGTGGCCACTTTAACGACCAAAAAGCGACTAATGTTGGTCGGTAAATAATTTAAAATGAATATTTAATACTTATCTCCACATTAGCAATTACATTTAATTGCTTTTTTTAACCGATCAACTTTAACAGTAAATATTTAATCGAGAATTCTCAAATTTTTAGTAGTGTATTATTATCTGCAAGGAAAATAAATGACTATCAGAGAATGAAAAGCAAGTATCTGCATTGTTTATTATTAGATCATGACGTGCCAACTAACTTCTCCAGGTGTATCTGCATGCTTTTGGTACAAAATATTGTACAATTTCCTATTAGGTGTATGTTTTTCATGAAATTGGCTGTTATTACCACTCGGTTTATGCCAAAATATTAAGTTCTAGATCATATAAAATTATACACGCGCGCGCATGTGTGTTATATTTTTTTAGGAAATGACACTTTAGTCTTATGGTCATTGCTAAATTTGGCTTTTAGTTTGTAATACCTAATTAAACACATTTAGCTCATTTATTTATATCTCCTACTGAAGCCAATACTGTATATTTTTTCAGACATCAAGTTTACTTAAATTATTGATATGTGAAATTTCTGGAAGAATTGTAATAAAACATCAAAAATTGTGTGAGAAATTGAGAAAATACAGCTTGTAATAGCAAAAAAGTGGGTTGTTGCACTCAAGTAAGAGTGTATTACCCTGGGAGTCACTTCTTAAATTTGGTAAATAAGGGCTGCTAAGCTCACATGTTTTTGTTGCTGACTAAAACAAAGTAGTTCTGTTTACAAAGAGGACAAATTAATAGGGCAACTAATGCAGGAACACGTCAATAGAAGAAATATATTGTTGTTATTTCTCCTTATAAAATGCAAGGAACATTAACATATCAACAAGTATTGTTAATATATAATGTAATATGCAATATAACTCCTGGCAGTCAAGCTTTAGTTGTCTGTTTCTGATTAAAGAAAGATTACTGCCAAGTTAAACTTGTCATATCTCCAGAATTTTATGTGTGTGTTCACTCTTATGCCATGTAAATTGCTATTCTTCCACTATTCAGTTACTTATTTTATTTATTCGTATCGCTGTCACATGACAGATACGACTAGGATTAATTGCTTTTATTGACTAGTCTTTAGAAGAAATAGTCCAAAATATATACTAACACAAGCTATTGATATTTCTTTGGATAAAAAATAATTTAGATAAAACCTGAGCCCTTTCTCATTCCTTCCTACATATATAGGATAATCCTTTTTTTTCTTCCAACAAACAACATTATTCCAATAAAATAGCACTGTTAGTGTAATACACTTCTTTCAGTACTATTTAACTTGCTACAAGTGTAATATGTCTTTTGCCTTATTTTTCAAGTTTCAATTTACTTGTTACGAGCAGTATTACTCAAAGTTGTTGATGTCGTGCGATAATTTCATATATTTTGATGTTATTTAGTCTATTTGTTTGTTATTTGGATACTGATTTGTGCGATAATTACGCTTAATATAGCTTATTTCACGTGTAAAATATTTGAACATAAATTAGAGAAAAGTTGCACGAAATTGTACCTCAGAGCTACAAAATAAAGCAATAAAAGAAGAAATGCAAAGCAATCAAAAGTCATGGCCATAGACAGTTCAAGGCATTGTCGAAGGCACGGTCATTGGCGACCTAGACAGTGCCTCGCACAGAAACATTGGCGCCATAGATAGTAGCTCAGGCAGAAATATTGGTGCCCCACACAATGTCTCGTGCCGACGATGCTATCCGAGCAAATGTTAATTCTTCACTAGTTTTGGACATGTAGACTCCAGCCTCAACCTTATAAATACCTCTTAAAATTATTTTTTTTTAGAAGAAGACGACATTTTTAGAGAGGGAATTCGACCCAAGGAGGCAAGAACACGCTAAGAGCAATGAAAAAAATTCTTCTATGAGCTTTTCCAACAATTGGGGAAATCCTAACTCTAGACCTCCTTAATCTATTTTCAAACTCATAATATCTTTAGTTTTTAATATACTACTTTAATTATTAGTTAATTAGATATAAGAATCTTAATATTTAAAACTTAGGAGTTGTTCGAGCTTGTCTTCTTAGTGATAGTTAACAGTTGTAGCTAAATCTTAGTTCTCTGTGGGATTCAACTCCGGACTCTTAGACATGATTATATTTGCGTCGACTGCTTATCCTTTTCTGGACTAGAGTTAAGCGTGATCAAATTTTGGTACAAACAGTGTAGTTGTAGCTGTATATATTACTAGATTTTAAGTTTGAACTTTTATTTTATTTTGTTTTGATTTTTTTTAAATTTTATTTTATTCTAACTGTTGATTTGAGAAACATGACATCTTGGAAATATGCGAGTTTAGGTGTAGATAATTCTACTATTGATCCTTATATATATTGTGAAGGAAATCACCTGTGACCAAATTATCAAAATATTTCCGAGAGCAAATTATCTGTACCAGCTCAATCTTATTTGTGAAATGAGCTTGATGTGTGTGGTGGTCAAAACGGTCACTTTTATGGTTGTGTTTATATTTCTTATCCTCACTAACCTCTTACTATGATGTTTTGCTTTTTCTTGTAAAGTTAATAGGCACAAAGAACTTGGGGATCCGGACCTGAAGGAGATCAAGAATATGTTACAGTGCTTTCTGGAATAAAATAATGAGAAATAACTACAAATAGAAAGGCAAAAAGTAACTATTTGCAATTTGGAGGCTCAAGTGAGTCAAGTGGTTGAATCTTTTAATGCCCAACAAGCCAATATTGGGGATAGTAGCCAAGAAGCGCTTGAATTTGAGGTGCTAATTGAGGAGGTCAGAGTAGAACATCAATAACCTAGCCAACTACAATTTGAGGATGTCGATGTTGAATAAGTGAGGTTAGAGTCAGCCAAGCACATTGAAAATATAAATCTTATTGACTATAATATCATTGATGTTGAGGATGTTGAAAGTCCTGAAGTTCATGTATTTGAGCGCATTGGTCATCACTCCAAATATTTTTACACATTATATTTGGATGATGATATGGAAATAGAGTTATCAGAGCCAATTGAGGAGTTAAGGAATGAGGAACAAGGTGCCTACATTCTGGAATTTTACTTGCCTCAAAGTCAAGATTACACACCTCATGTAAAGGCCAAAAAGTGCAAAATAGTGTTTTATTTCCTTGGGCCATTAAATTTATTCCACCACCTCTGGAACAAAATCATAAGCTTGAATCAAAACTTGGGGTTCAATTCATAAGCTCGAGGTTGAAGCAGAAAGTGATCCACATCGTGTTGCAACGTTAAATCAGGCGCTTGTTAAGAAGTAACCCAACTTTACTGCTTCCTTTTATTTTTAATTTTTTAATTACTTTCTTATTGTATTATCTTTTAGTGTCATTTTTTATTTTTTAGGAGAATAGGAAGCATAACTATTGGAAGGATGCAACGGCAAGACAGATGGTTAGAACTAAGTGCGGGATGCCTAGACAAAATAAAATACACAGAAAGAAGTCTAAGTACCCCATGAGCTACTAGTACTTTGGCTTTTGGCCTACTACGGAGCTTCTTTTACCCTCTTATTATGTATGTTGTACATTGGACAATGTGCAATTTTAAGTATGGGTGAGGAGATTGTCTGGGTGACTTTACATACTATTTTAGTTGTTTTAGTTTAATCGATAATTTATTTTACTTTACTTTAAATTTGGAATTTTTCGACGATGAGTCTCCCGGACAGTTTTCTTGAGGGCTTGATATCTAAACAAAAAAATACAAAAAGAGTTAGAAAATAGAAAATTTATCTTATATTTTTCTTAGGTAGTAATAAAATCCCGTGATTTGTTTTCGTACCTCGGTTCTTTTTCATGGGATGTAACTTAAACCGGGTAATAACTTTATTTTTTATTTTAATGTTTTACTTTTAGAGTAGTATGTAGGAAATAAAGGAGAAGAACTTATATGATTTGCACATTTTGACTTGTTTGATGATTGCATACTTAGGTTCTTGCATGTGTTTTACCTTCCCTTAGCTTAAATATATGACGTTTCCTTGGTAAAAATGAATAGCATGTGGTATAATAACTCCTATGTATTGATGGTTTCACTTGTGTTCACTTTATGCTTTATGCTTAATATATCTCTTGGTTTTGTACTTGTTTGATTGAGAGTTTGAAAGAAAGTGTCCTTAGTGACTCATCTGCCACGTGAGAAGTGAGTTCTTTATATAGTCCATGTTATTGCATTTGAGTCGAGAACTTGCCGAGAATGTGAATTGAAGCGAAATCCTGGGTGTTACTCGGTTTGAAAAGTGATGTTAGACTTTCTTTGATCTTTTTGAATATTGTGGCCCATCACAAATAAAATCATCCCTAGTTACCTGTTGAGCCTATTAGCCTTTCTATTGGCAACCACATTACAAGCCTACCTCCTTTTGTTCTTAATTGAATCATTTTGATCCTTACCTCTTAAAGCACTAAATTGTAGAATGAAGTAATGAGCAAACTTGGGATAGATTTTGAGTTGAACCAATAGAAAAAATATGCACTTGTATTTTAAATAAAAATTCACTAGCGGCAAGGGAAAAAAAGAAAAAAATGAAGTTAAAGGTTTCTTATTTTCTTAGTGGATGTGATCTGAAGCAGTGCAAAAAAGAAGAAGGAAAAATATTCTAGGGTGAGACGTCTTGTGATGATTGAAGTGGATTGAAGGAATGTTTCCCCTAAAGTTGAATACGTGATTTCTTAAAGTGGTTAGGAGGGTTAGCCACTATATCTTAAATATATGCTACTCGTCCTTCCTAGTTGATTTCGGATTGAGCGGGCTTGCATTAGTAGAGATTTATATAATGGGAAAGCCTATGGTACCTTTTGTGTGCATGTGACTTCTTTGAGAGAGTGAATGCTTTTTCTTCATATGTGTGTCCTTAAAATATATTTGATTACGTGATTTGAATGTGTGAATTTCTTACTCGTTGTTTTACAGTGAGGGCACATGGTTTCACAAAGGATAGGTAACATTAATTATTAGACCTCTCTGTTAGATCAAGTATTCAAGCCTCGGGTGCATTGTGACATTGAGTTAGTTTTCGAGTTATAATCACATTTTTCTTTTTGTAGATGTTTTAAAATTGGGCATAAGTATGTCAAGTGTATTTTGACAGCATATGCTAGAGCTTAATTGTTGCTATCAACCATGGTTATAGGTGTAGTGTGTTGTAAATGTGTGGCTTGTTGGGTCCTTGAATAGCAAGTGTTTAGTTGGTTAACTCAAAGGCGAGTAACATTTAAGTGTAGGGTGTTGATGTTGTGCTATAATTTAATATATTTTGACGTTATTTACCCTACTTGCTTGTTGTTTGGGTGATAATTTGTGCGACAATCGAACTTAATATAAATTATTTCACATGTAGGAATGCCTGTACATGAATTGGAGAAAAGCCACACAAAATGGTACCTTAGAGTTATAAATGGTGCAATAAAAAATGATGTACAAGGCAATAAAAAGTCATGGCCATAAATAGTGCAAGGCATTGTCCAGGGCACTATCATTGACCACCCAAACAGTCTCTCGCAGAAACATTCGCGTCATAGATAGTGCCACGCGTAAAAATATTGGTTCCCCGGACAGCGCCTCGTGCTGATGATGCTATCTGAGCCAACGTTAATTCCTCACTAGTTTTGAACACATAGACTTCAACCCCAACCATATAAATACCTCTCAAAGTTATTTTTTAGAAGAAGAGGACGTATTTAGAGAGAGGATTGGACCCAAGGAGGCACCAACACACTAGGAGCAAGGAGGAGAATTCTTCTATGACTTTTTCACTTCCTTCTTCCTATTTTCATTATTGAATATAAATTCCACTATTGTAGTTTCACATACTATTATAAATAGCTAATTTATAATCTAGGGCTTTGTGTCATGATCCCAGTTCACCCTCCATGAATATATCGTGTCAACACCTAGTCTCTACAACTAGGTAAGCCTAAAAATGTGGAAACAAATAACTTGCGAAAATTATAACTCAAAACCAAGATTTATCAAAATGGAGAAAACGAAATGTAAAATGCCACTCGACACATACACCACAATATCTCAACTTGAAACCTATGGAAACACAAACTGAGGGAAATGTAGTACAATGCTCTAAATCAAAAATGTCTAAAACAACAGTGAGAAAGAAGGCTAACTGCTAAAAGATAGAATAAGATAGAGACTCCTTGGTCTGCGGACACGGCAGATGTACTTCGAAGTCTCTGCTAAATCTATATGCCTCCCGTGTGATACGCCTGGGCAGTGGTACCTAGATATGCACCTGAAAAATATGCGTAGAAGGGGCAAGTATACCATAACGGTACTCAGTAAGTGCCAAGCCTAACCTCGGTTGGGTAGTGATGAGGAAGGTCAGGGCCCTACTGTGGTTAAACATAATAATAACCTTCAACAATATGAAATAAACAATATAAGTAAGAACGAAAATGAAATAAGATAGATATATACCATGTAGCAACAATTA
This sequence comes from Nicotiana benthamiana, assembly GCA_034376525.1. Lineage (NCBI taxonomy): Eukaryota > Viridiplantae > Streptophyta > Magnoliopsida > Solanales > Solanaceae > Nicotiana > Nicotiana benthamiana. The sequence continues at coordinate 114,265,787 of CM067331.1, forward strand.
TACAAATAGTAGAGTAAAACTGGAAATCAGAATAGCTCAATACCAATAGTAACACGAGGATCTCCTAGGATACCGTCCTGTAGTCCCTTTCAGCAACTGTGCAATGGATCTCCTGGGGCACCGTCCCATAGTCCATATATATATTTGAAGGATCTCTCGTGATACTGTCCCGTAGTCCAACTATCATTGCGCGGGGATCTACCGGAACCCCGGTCCGAAGTCCTAAATGTAAATATGCAGAGGGGATCTACCGGGAATTAAACTCGCAGTCCTAAAGTAAATATGTAGAGGGATCTATCATGAATCGAACCCGCAGTACCAAAGTAAATATACAGGGGGATCTATAGGGAATTGAACCCACAGTCCTAAAGTAAATATGCAGGGGGATCGATCCGGAATTGAACCTGCAGTCCCAAAGTAAACTGACAAGGGGGAACTACCAGAATCTCACATCCGTAGTCCCAATGCAAATACAAAACAATTGCAAGGAGATGTTCAAAAATTAAATTTCATACCAAGGCAACAAGTAATTCTAGTCTAACATGCTCCACGTAACGAAACCAAGGTAATTTAGCAAATAGGCAGTTTTAAATCGATTAGACATGCTTATCTAACTAACAACGTGCTAAAATTTTTAAGTATAATAAAGCAGGAAAGGAAACATGCTAATAACTACTTTAAGAAAATCAGATTTTCAATAATTTGCATAAGTACATGCTCGTTACCTTGCGTACAAGGCAATTCAATTACCAAATATCGTATCCTAAGGTGAAAAATCCCCCACACAAGGTTAGAAAAGACACTTACCTTAAATCGGCTCAGAGTCAACTAGAAATCACGCTTTTGCCACAAGTATATGACTCCAAGTGGCCCAAATCTATTCAATTCAATTATATATCGTAAATAACATCTCAAACAACTGATTCTATGATTAAATTCAAAGTTAAGACGCGAAGTTAGGTAAAATAACCTAAACACTCCTCAAGCCAATGTCTCAGAATCAGATGAAACTTATATTTTCGGAAATCTCATACTCTCGCGAGTCTATACATAACAAGAACACAAAAATCAGAGTCCAAATGACCCTCAAATCCCAGATTAAAATTAACATATTCCAAGCCCTAGTTCTTCCATTTTTGTCCAAGTTTTCATGTATTTCTAGACAGATTTCACAAGAAAACATGTTTTAGGTTCATAAATCCTAAGTCCAATAAATTCTCCTTGAATCCCTCTTCAATCTCCCTCAAAGAGCCCTCAAAATAGTCAATATGGAGTAAATGATCCCCAAACTCGCGGATGAAATGTTTATAACTTTCTGCCCAGTTATGATGTTTTCTTCATCGCGATAGCGGCCCAAGCCTCGTGATCGCGAAGGGAACATTTTCCAAGGCTTCAAAAATATACTATGCGAACACGATCAGAGCATTGTGATCGCGATACTTTAACTCTCCAACCTATGCAAATGCGAGGTTCCAACTGCGAACACGAAGAGTAATCACCTCTGGGCCACAACTCCTTATACGTGAACGCGAAGAAGAAGTCCAAATCCCTCTGCAAACGCAATTCACCAAACATGAATGTGAAGCACAAACTCAGGCTAGCCTAAAATCCTTCTATGCGATTGTGGCTGGCCCCACACGATCACGAAGGCTAATTTCTCTACAACATCTGAACAGCTATTTCTGCAACTCTCAAAGCCAAAAATGGTCTGATTGACCACCCGAAACTCACCTGTGACCCCCAGGACCTCAACTAAGAGCACCAACACCTCCCAAAACCTCATTCAGACTTGTTCCAATCATCGAAACACCTCAAACAACACCAAATCCATCAATTCTCATCGAATTCAAGCCTAGGTTTTCTAAAAACTTCTGAATGTGCTTTCGATAAAAAAACCAACCAAAATACGTTCGAATGACCTGAAATTTTGCACACACATCCCAAATGACATAAGGAAGCTACAAAAACTCCCGGATATTCATTCCGACCCTCAGATCAAAATCTGACTATCTGATCGGAAACTTTTAGATTCAACTTCGACATTTCAAGCCTAAATTAGCTACGGACCTCCAAAACACAATCCGAACACGCTCCTAACCCCAAAATCACCTAACATAGCTAACAGAACCATCAGATTTCCATTATGAGGCCGTCTTCAGAATATTTTGACTATGGATAACTTTCCAACAATTAATCTCTCATTTAGGGACTAAGTGCCCCAAGACTCTTCGAAAATCAAAATCGAATGTCTTGGCAAATCAACTTAGCACAAATAAACTTGGGGAAAGTAGTTAATAGGGGATATGGGCATTAATTATTAATACGGCCAGCCGGGTCGTCACATCCTCTTACACTTAAACATTATTCATCCTCGAACGATCATAGAGACATACCTGAAGTAGTAAAAAGATGAGGGTAATGGCTGCGCATATCCTGCTCGGTCTCCCAGGTTGCCTCCTCGGCCGGCTGACCTTGTCACTAAACCTTTGCTGAAGCAATTTTCTTTGACCTCAACTTTTGATCTGCCTGTCCAATATAACAACCGGCTCCTTAACATAAGATATATCTTTGTCCAGCTGGATTGAACTAAAATCCAACACATGCGACATATCATCATGATATCTTCGGAGCATCAACACATGAAATAACGGATGAACCCCTGCCAGGTTGGGAGGTAAGGCAAGCTCATAAGCATCCTCTCCAACACGCCTCAAAATCTCAAAAGGAGTAATGAAACTTAGATGCAATTTCCCTTTCTTCCCTAATTTCAAAACGCCCATCATAGGCTCCCAAAGCAGAACCCGCTCTCCAACCATAAAGGAAACATCACGAACCTTCCGGTCCGCGTAGCTCTTCTTTTTGGCTTGGGGTGTACGAAGTCTATCCTTAATTACCTAAACCTTCTCCAAAGCATCCTGAACCAAATTTGTGCCTAATAATCTTGCCTAACCCAGCTCAAACCAACCCACCGGAGATTTACACCGCCTACCATACAAAGCCTCATACAGCGCCATCTGAATGCTGGACTAATAGTTGTTGTTGTAAGCAAACTCTGTCAATGGAAAAAACTTATCCCAAGACCCTCCAAACTCAATCACGCATGCGCGGATGACATCCTCAAGAATCTGAATAGTGCGTTCGGGTTGTCCGTCCGTTAGGTGTGAAATGTTGTGCTCAACTCCACCAGAGTACCCTACTCATGCTGAATGGTCCTCCAGAACCGTGATGTGAACTGAGTACCTCTGTCTAAAATAATAGAAACTGGAATACCATGCAGACGGACAATCTTCCAAATATAAATTTTCACCAACCGCTCCAAAGAATAAGTGGTACGCACATGAATAATGAGCGGACCTGTCAGCCGATCCATAATAACCCAAATAGCATCAAACTTCTTCAAAGTCCGTGGGAGTCCACATATAAAATCCATGGTGATACGCTCCCATTTCCACTCCAGAATCTCTATCTGCTGAAGCAACCCACCTGGTCTATGGTGCTCGTACTTCACCTGCTGGTAGTTGAGGCATCTAGCTACAAATCCAACTATATCCTCATCCGCCTCCACCAATAGTGCTGCCTCAAGTCCTGATACATCTTGACGGCACCCGAATGGATGGAATACCGCAAACTGTGGGCCCTCCTCTAGAATCAGCTCCCGTAGCCCATCGACATTGGGTACACAAACCCGACCTTGTTTCCTCAATACTCCATCCTCGCTAATGGTCACATCTCTGGCATCACCATGCTGAACTCTATCCTTAAGGACAAGAAAATGAGGGTCATCATACTGCCACTCCCTAATACGATTAAATAATGAAGACCAAGAAATCGCGCAAGCTAGAACCCGGCTGGGCTCCGAAAGATCCAATTCACAAACTGGTTGGCTAAGGCTTGACCATCCATCGCCATAGGCCTCTCCGATGCTGGTAAATATGACAAACTCCCCAAACTCTCCACCCAGCGACTTAAGGCATCAACCACCACATTGGCCTTGCCCAGGTGATACAAAATAGTGATATCATACTCCTTCAGCAACTCTAACAACCTCCTCTGGCGCAAATTTAGATCCTTTTGCTTGAAAAAATGCTGCAATCTTCGATGATCAGTATAAATCTTGTTAGATAATACGCTTAACGCTAGGGGGATGAATAGCGTTATAATAAAAATTAGCGTAAACTTGCGGAATTTAAAAACTTGCAGGAAAAATAAGTGCGGAAATTAAATGCAATAAAGAACAAACGCACCGATGTATTCTGGTTCACCACAACAAGTGGCTAGTCCAGTCCCCGAGAGACTCTATCGAGATTTTCCACTAACTTGTCAAGCTTACGGGTGCTCAACAAACCTTTACAACTTAAGGACACAAGCCTTAACACCTTTGCTCGGAGATACAACACTCCAAGACTTCACTGTTAAGCTTACGGGTGCCTAACCAACCTTTACAACTTAAGGACACAAGCCTTAACACCTTTGCTCGGAGATACAACACTCCAAGACTTCATTGTTAAGCTTACGGGTGCCTAACCAACCTTTACAATCTGAGGACACAAGCCTCAACAATCTTGCTCGGAGATACAACACTCCAAGACTTCGACCAAGGAAACACAAGTTCCTTACAACAAGAGAATCACAATTCTCTTCAAGTGTACAAAACACTAAACACTCAAACAATACACTCCTTTATGAGTAGATATGAGTGAAAGATGTAAGCTCAAGATCACAACAACTATGGACAAGACTTTGGCTCTCAAAAGCTTTATGAAATGAATATAAAATGATAAACAATAGTATGCAAGCTTATAGCAATTGAATGATCAGTTGTTGTTTGTTATTGTGTTTAAAACACTGAAATGAAGCTGTATTTATAGTTGAAAAACTTGGCATTACCGTTGCCTAATTGCCAATTAAGAGTTGCTGATTTTACTTAGTGACAATCGATTGTCAAAGAGCCACAATCGATTGTGTGCCAGTCATTCCAAAATTCAATCCCAGATTTTACGCTTGACAATCAATTATTTAGAATCCATAATTGATTACTGGCAACGTTCAAAAAATCCTTTCCAGATTTTACCAAAAACAATCGATTGTCCAGAATCAACAATCGATTACTCAGCAACGTTCAAAAAATCTTTTCAAGATTTTAATTAAAACAATCGATTATACAAAATCAATAATCGATTACCTGACGGTATTTGAAAACTTTACGACAACGGTCAGCTTCACAATCGATTGTACAAATTTAACAATCGATTATTTATTAGTTTTTGAAAAACATTTTAGACACTGCCTCTTGACAATCGATTGTTATATACTCACAATCGATTATTTAATAACTTTGAAAAAGTCTGGAAGACACTGCCTCAACACAATCGATTGTCATATGTTCACAATCGATTATTTTGTGACTTTGACAAATCTGATGGACACTGTCTCTTCACAATCGATTGTCATTAGCTTCACAATCGATTATTCTGAGTTTTGAAAAACTTTGATGTACACTGCCTCATCACAATCGATTGTCATAAGGTTCACAATCGATTGTCATGCAGGTTTGAAAAACCTGATGCTCACTGCCTTAACACAATCGATTGTCATTAGTTCACAATCGATTTTCATGCAGTCTTGGCTTAGCATAATCGATTATCATAAGTACATAATCGATTATCTTAGTCCAGATTTTAGAGGCATGTTTAAAAATCATTTTGACTAAAGTAAATATGCATGATTTAAAATCATTTAGCATTAAATTAAATATGCATGATTTTGTAAAAATAGTTTTACGAGAGAAGCCATGTCATGAGTCAAGTTGTCGGATCAAGATCACAATTAAGAACGACTCATGTAAAACTATAAAACTTGGTCTTGTGCTTGAATCTCGTTATATATATCAATTGTGCGCTTGTACTTGAGCTTCGTCATATGTCAATTTGCGCTTGTTTGTCATTCATCAAAACCTACACATATGAGCACACGTTTTAGTATAATGCTTTGAGAACGTGTTTCCAACAATTTCCCCCTTTTTGATAATGGCAAACTTTAAGAGGGATATGCAAATTATACAATTCATAATGACGATTTAAGACAAGTAAATATATGCAACAAGTATGCAAAATTAGTTCCCCCTCAATATATGAATTCCCCCTCAATTAATAAGAATTGAGAGTGCATACCCGTTATCTTCCCCCTTTTACCATTAGCAAAAAAAAATGTAATAAGATGCCAAAGATGTAAATAAAGCTTGTTTATTTATTGGAAAGTAAAAACAATTACATAAGTAGGGGACAATAAAGCATATCACAATAGAACCAAAAAAAACAAAGAAATCATTCATCATCATTTCCCGCCTCATCATCCGGCACTGCTTCGAAAGGAACAAGACCCGCATATGGATAATGAACATGATCAAAATATCCATGGATCTCATGAGTCAATTGACCAACAGAGGTGGTCAAGGAAGCAATTTAGTCGGAAATGGATTGGAGAGTGGGCTCTTGAGGCGGACGAGTTCGACGGGTTGGAGGAGGAGCAGGTGCTGCATGATCACTGTCATGATGAAAGGATGATTCTGAAATTTCCCACTTCTTGGTACTCTTTTTGAGAGGACCGTTGGAAGTGATGAATCCGGAGGCTTCAAGAAAATTCATGATGAGGAGAGCATACGGAAGAGGCCTATCATCTCCGATAGCGTCACGCATGTGAATCTTGACGAACCGACACCAATTGATGTTAGCTCCGGTTATTATGGCATGCATGAGCTTGGTGTCCTCTTGGGAAATGGTAGTATGGTTATGCTTACGAGGCTTGAGGACTCGGGTGATGAAATAGAAAATCAACCGATAATTGGGATCCATTCCCGTAATTGTAGGACGACGGGAAGAAAGATTTGGATCATAAGAAGTAAGTCCGGTTTGATGTAGGAGGACTGTTTCATCAAAAAGGGCTCCGGCCTCTCCGATGTACCGAAAAATGTCTTCACCATTATGAGGAAGACGGGCAATGGTATGAAGGTTTTCATCGGAAAGAAGAATTTGAACACCATTTATATTTGTTACAAGCTCACCGTCATCATCCTCATGAAGGTTGGAGTAAAATGCTTGAATCAATGTAGTATTGATGTAAGGATGGGTAAGAAGTAAGAAGTCAAGAAGTTGACAATTTTTGAGCATATTTGCAGCAGGGCCATAAGATTCAAGATACTTGTTGGTTGAAAAACGGGGAGGAAGAATGTCGCGCTTTTCAAATTTTGTTAAAAAACGAGTAAGCTCGATGTCAGAATTAAAATATAGAACGGAACCATCTTGATAAGGATAGTTTGGAGCAGTAGAGGAGGATGCACCATGCCTAGCAGAGCGGGAACGTTTGGAGTGACGGCCCGACATTTTTACTAAGTATTGCTGGAATTTGCATGAGACTTGAAAGAGTTTTGATAGTTTGAGAGCTAAAAAATTGATGCTTGAGTGAATAAAAATGAACATATATGAAGCCTATTTATAGAGGGGAGAAAGGCATTTCATTAATGGAAGAATTCTGCTGAAAATTGAAAGCTAAAACGGTCAGAAACGGCAAAGAATAGATTGCACTGACCGTTTGACAATCGATTGTTGTAATGAGATAATCGATTGTCATTAAGATTTGACTGAATCTCGGAACTGACATAAATCGATTGCAGAACCAAACGGTAAAAAAAATTTTGAATTACTGACATGAAATAATCGATTGTCAAAATATGGTAATCGATTGTTATGTTACAGTGAGCACAGAAATTTTCTGATTTTGAGAATAATCGATTATATTTTGAAACAATCGATTGTTTTGGAAAAGCATTGCTGAATGGCTGAGACGGAAATCAATTTTGCTGTTAAAGAATCAATTATTTAACAAAACTGCATAATAAACATAAACCATAAACAATCGATTAGTGATACTGCTAATCTATTTTCTGCATAGTAAGATAATCGATTATTTGCTTGGAACAATCGATTGTTCTGTGCCAAAACGTAATAATTCCCCCTACCTTTAGGGTGATACCTGCAAAATAGAATTAAACGTCTCCGACGCTCAAGTCAGTAATTAAAATATAAATGCAACCTAAAATGTATGCATTTAGATCAACGTTTACCCGCATTCAATACTTCATTTTGGACATGATTTATATTTAGCACAACATTAAACGCTAAATATTTTATCAAGTCTACTAGCAATAAGGTAAAGTGAGGAATGATCATACCTGTGTAGTTCTTGGTATTGCTCGTCTTACCTTTCACATTTCTGTCAAGATGGTCATCTAAATTCATTGAAGTGACCATTGGTTTGGTGTTGCTCTTTTCGAATTGATTTAGCAACTCCTTGCGACATTTAGATGGACTAATGAAAGTTCCCTCTTTCATTTGCTTAATTTGCAGCTCCAAGAAGAAATTAAGCTTGTCTATCAATGATATCTCAAATGCGATTTACAGATTCCTTGCATGACACTTATTAGTGGCTCCAAAGTAATACAAATATTTTCTAAGATATCATTTTCAGCAAGATTTGGAATGCAAGATATTAGTGGCATGAGAGTTTAAAGAAAATAACATCGCCAATATAGAGAGTTGTTTTGAAATTCTGTCATCAAAAAGATAGTAAACTTCATGCAATCTATTTCCCCTTAATCAGAAATTTATCAAGACATACCAACAAGACATAGATATACCAATTGTTATAAAACAATGATAAACCCATTTGTTGGATGACATAACAAGTGTACCAAAAGTTATTTTATTAACAGTGATACAAAATGTTATTTTTAGTAAAGCATATTACAAACGAGTGTTGACTGTTAACAGATCAACCATACATCGAATTTTGATGAACATACCAACCATTATCCAGACCAAAGGATGTGTTCATCAAGAGACGATTTTTAACAGAAGGATTTTTGTCAATTGTTAGAAACATGAGACATCTCAATTATTTTTCAAAACTGAGGATATCATTCATCAAAAACATGAGTGAAAACTTTTTGAAGAATATGCTAATAGATAATACACACCACACAGTATACTAACAGTTATTTAAACCACAGATAGCAATTATCAAATCATGAATGAAATGATTTTATTAAGCTAACTGTTAATACATATCAACAGTTTTGATCTTTTAAAAGCAGATACTAACAAGTAAACTAATTGATACCAATTGTCATTTAACAACACGTTTTCAACATATGAATCAACAAAGTTAATTGATATTGATTGTTGACAAGGATATCTCAATTGTTAACGCACATCAACTATTACGACTAAGCTTATCAAAGATTCAACAATAGGGGAACCAAATTAACAACAAATAAGTTAATATTGGTTGCTAGCACATATCAACAATTCAGTTTTTGTCAAAAAGGATAACTAACCGAAATTTCCTCTTGATGCAATGAGGTGTCGTGCTCGGTACATCTACTACAATACTGTAGCCTTTCAAGCACACCTGCAAAACAGATTAATGATCTTTTGGTACCCATGCCATTTTGGGTCCTTGGGGGTTAGGCATATCATAATGATGCGATTGAGTGATATGTCTATGTCGTGTAAAACATGCAGGAGCAATATGACCAATACGTCTACAATAATGACAAGTCACGTTGGGGTTATGCATCCTTCTAGGTTCATAGCAACTTGACGGACGAAAATGGTTTACTCTATTTTCAGCATTATGACTATTGCGCGCTTTATGAACATCATTTCTCCTACTATGAGCAGCATTTCTAGAATAATTATTTCTACGTTGGAAATCATTTCTAGGTGCTCTAAAGGGTTCAAAATTCCTTCTAGTATTTGGCCTATAATATGCATCATTTCTAGGGTAGTTATTTCTAGGTGGTAAGTCATTGCTAGGTCTTCTAAAATGTTCAACATTTAGTCTAGCATGCATATTGGTTCTAGGATTGCTATTTCTAGGATAAGCATTTTTATTATTAGTCCTAGGTTGAGCCTTAGGTTGTTGGGGTTTAGCTTCAACCTTTTCTTTAGGCTCATTCGTAAACCCTATGCCATGCTTGGTTGACCTCAAATTATCAAGAACATCATTCAAATTTTTGTGCGAAGAATTAAACTTATCTAATGAGCCTTTAAGCCTTTCTACTTCATTTTTGAGATGCAAGCAAGAAGTACACTTTCTAATAGAGCTTTCGGGCTTATCGGCGCTTCTTTTTCCGAAAAACTTGTTTTCCTCTTTCAACTTCTCATTTTCTAAAACCAGTTTTTCAAAATCTTTTTCTTTTAGAGAGAGTTGTTTTTGAAAATCTTTTTCTTGCAACGGCAGAGTTTTCTGCAAATCTTTAATAGTCTTGGAAGCATCAACAAACTCACTATGTAATTTATTATAAGCATTTTGCATTTCTTCAAGCGAGTGAGAGTTGGACGTACTTACCTCTTCTTCTTCGTTTGCCATAAGACATTGGCCAGTTGATTCATCATATGAGCTGTCCGCTTTTTGAGGCATGCTTTCATACATTTCCTCCAGCTTATCCCACATCTCTTTGGCGGTTTTGTAGTGGAAAATTTTCTGATAGTCTTCCTGATTCAAGGCGCTATACAACATATTTATTGCATTAGTGTTGTATTCACTTACCTTGGCTTTCCCAACTTTTGTTGTCATTTGATCACCATGCTTGATGATTTGCCATAGATAAAAGTTGTTGGCTGTGATGAAAATTCTCATCCGATCTTTCCAATATAAGTAATTATTTCCATCAAATATTGGGGGCAACATGTTAAAATCACCTTCACCTATTCCTGCAAAAGAGTCACGAGTAGAAGCCATGGATGGTTCTCTCAAACTGTTAAGTCTTCAGAGAGTTGGGCTCTGATACCAATTGTTAGATAATACGCTTAACGCTAGAGGGGGGTGAATAGCGTTATAATAAAAATTAGCGTAAACTTGCGGAATTTAAAAACTTGCAGGAAAAATAACTGCGGAAATTAAATGCAATAAAGAACAAACGCACCGATGTATTCTGGTTCACCACAACAAGTGGCTAGTCCAGTCCCCGAGAGACTCTATCGAGATTTTCCACTAACTTGTCAAGCTTACGGGTGCTCAACAAACCTTTACAACTTAAGGACACAAGCCTTAACACCTTTGCTCGGAGATACAACACTCCAAGACTTCACTGTTAAGCTTACGGGTGCCTAACCAACCTTTACAACTTAAGGACACAAGCCTTAACACCTTTGCTCGGAGATACAACACTCCAAGACTTCATTGTTAAGCTTACGGGTGCCTAACCAACCTTTACAATCTGAGGACACAAGCCTCAACAATCTTGCTCGGAGATACAACACTCCAAGACTTCGACCAAGGAAACACAAGTTCCTTACAACAAGAGAATCACAATTCTCTTCAAGTGTACAAAACACTAAACACTCAAACAATACACTCCTTTATGAGTAGATATGAGTGAAAGATGTAAGCTCAAGATCACAACAACTATGGACAAGACTTTGGCTCTCAAAAGCTTTATGAAATGAATATAAAATGATAAACAATAGTATGCAAGCTTATAGCAATTGAATGATCAGTTGTTGTTTGTTATTGTGTTTAAAACACTGAAATGAAGCTGTATTTATAGTTGAAAAACTTGGCATTACCGTTGCCTAATTGCCAATTAAGAGTTGCTGATTTTACTTAGTGACAATCGATTGTCAAAGAGCCACAATCGATTGTCTGCCAGTCATTCCAAAATTCAATCCCAGATTTTACGCTTGACAATCAATTATTTAGAATCCATAATCGATTACTGGCAACGTTCAAAAAATCCTTTCCAGATTTTACCAAAAACAATCGATTGTCCAGAATCAACAATCGATTACTCAGCAACGTTCAAAAAATCTTTTCAAGATTTTAATTAAAACAATCGATTATACAAAATCAATAATCGATTACTTGACGGTATTTGAAAACTTTACGACAACGGTCAGCTTCACAATCCATTGTACAAAGTTAACAATCGATTATTTATTAGTTTTTGAAAAACATTTTAGACACTGCCTCTTGACAATCGATTGTTATATACTCACAATCGATTATTTAATAACTTTGAAAAAGTCTGGAAGACACTGCCTCAACACAATCGATTGTCATATGTTCACAATCGATTATTTTGTGACTTTGAAAAATCTGATGGACACTATCTCTTCACAATCGATTGTCATTAGCTTCACAATCGATTATTCTGAGTTTTGAAAAACTTTTGATGTACACTGCCTCATCACAATCGATTGTCATAAGGTTCACAATCGATTGTCATGCAGGTTTGAAAAACCTGATGCTCACTGCCTTAACACAATCGATTGTCATTAGTTCACAATCGATTGTCATGCAGTCTTGGCTTAAGATAATCGATTATCATAAGTACATAATCGATTATCTTAGTCCAGATTTTAGAGGCATGTTTAAAAATCATTTTGACTAAAGTAAATATGCATGATTTAAAATCATTTAGCATTAAATTAAATATGCATGATTTTGTAAAAATAGTTTTACGAGAGAAGCCATGTCATGAGTCAAGTTGTCGGATCAAGATCACAATTAAGAACGACTCATGTAAAACTATAAAACTAGGTCTTGTGCTTGAATCTCGTTATATATATTAATTGTGCGCTTGTACTTGAGCTTCGTCATATGTCAATTTTGCGCTTGTTATTCATTCATCAAAACCTACACATATGAACACACGTTTTAGTATAATGCTTTGAGAACGTGTTTCCAACAAATCTCACAAGGCACATCGTATAGATAATGGCGCCAAATCTTCAGGGCGTGAGCAATGGAAGCTAACTCAAGATCGGGTACATGATAATTCTTCTCATGTATCTTCAACTGTCTGGATGCGTACGCAATCACCCTACCGTCCTACAGCAATACTACTCCAAGGACAACTCTCGAGACATCACAATAGATGATATAAGACCCTGAACCTGTAGGCAATACCAAAACTGGGGCTGTAGTCAAAGTTGTCTTGAGCTTTTAAAAGATCGCTTCACACTCCTTTGTCCACTGAAATGGAGCACCCTTTTGGGTCAATCTAGTCACAGGGGCTGCAATCGATGAAAACCCCTCCACAAAACGACAGTTGTAGCCCGCCAAGCTAAGGAAACTACAAATCTCTGTAGCTGAAGATGGCCAGGGCCAACTATGCATAGCCTCAACCTTCTTCGAATCCACCCGAATGCCCTCACTTGATACCACGTGCCTAAGAATGCCACTGAATCCAACCAAAACTCATCTTTTGTGAAATTTGCGTATAACTTCTTCTCTCTCACAGTCTGAAGAATACACCAGAATGTCATCAATTAAGATAATGACAAAAGAGTTGATATATGGCTGAAATACACTGTACATCAAATGCATGAAGGCTATTAGGGCATTGGCAAGCCTAAATGACATAATAAGAAATTCGTGATGACCGTACCGAGTTCTAAATGCAATCTTCGTGATATCTAGCTCCCGAATCTTTAACTGATTTTAACCCGAGTGCAAATCAATCTTAGAAAATACCCGTGCGCCTTGATGCTGGTCAAACAGATCATTAATACGAGGCAAAGGATAACAGTTCTTCACTATGATCTTGTTCTACTAGCGATATTCAATACACATACGCATAGAACCATCCTTTTTATTCATAAACAAGATAGGAGCACCCCAAGGTGAAACACTGTGTCTAAAGCCCTTATCAAGCAATTCTTATAACTGATCCTTCAACTCTTTCAACTTATGAGGAGCCATATGATATGGAGGAATAGAAATGGGTTGAGTGCCCAGTGGCAAATCAATGCCAAAATCAATGTCTTTATCAGGTGCCATGCTCGGAAGATCAACTAGAAATACATCGGGATAATCCCGTATCATTGGGACTGAATCAACAGAAGGGGTATCAACACTGACATCTCTCACATAAGCTAAATTTGCGGCACACCCCTTCTCAGCCGTAGGCCGAGCTTTAAGAAAAGAGATAACTCTACTAGGAGTGTCATCTAAAGTACCACTCCACTCAACAAGCAGTACACTTGGCATAGCCAGCGTCACGGTTTTGGAGTGATAATCAAGAATAGAATAATGGGGTGACAACCAGTCCATGCCCTAAATAATATCAAAATTAACCATTATTGAGTAGCAATAAGTCTGCTCTGGTCTCAAACCACGAATAATACCATACATGACCAATAAGCGCTATCCATAACCAGTGAATCCCCCACAGGAGTAGAAACATAAACATGGAAACTCAAAGAATCCCGAGATACTCCCCAATGCGGAGAAAAATAAAAAGACATATAAGAGTAAGTAGAGCCTGGATCAAATAGAACCGATGCATCTCTGTGGCAAACCAATATAATACCTATGATAATAAAATCGGAGGCAACAACCTTAGCACGAGTGGGAAGGGCATAGTATCTGGCCTAGCCTCCCCCTCGAGGGCGAAATCTATCTCCCTGACCTCCACGCCTAGTTGGCTGATCAGGTTGGGCAGCGACTGGGGCTATAACCATAGCATGTGAACTCTGCGAGGAACGCTGTAGCTGAGAAGTCTATAAAGGTGCACCCTTCCCAAGTCTAACGCAATCCCTAACCATGTGGTGTGTGTCACGACACTCAAAACAAGCTCTGGGAGGATGTGGTGGCTACGACTACCTAGGGCCAGGTCTGCTAGACTGACCTTTGAAATCACTCCATGCAGGAGGCGTGCTAGAAACGGGAGGCACATAATAAGGCTCATGAGGCCTAGGAGGATCTGGAGCTGGAGCATTGCTAGCTGCTGGAAGAGCTGAATGAATGGGGAAACCCATTTAACCCCTACCATGACAACTTGTACCTGGGGTACGAGCACCAGAATAATGGCCCGACTCTCGAGACCTCTTGGCCTCTCTCTCCTCTCTCTCTCTCCCTACCATACATACCCTCAATCCTCCTAGCAATGCTCACCACCTGATGATAAGAAACATCTGTCTCTAACTCACGAGCCATGCTAGATCTGATACTAAGAATAAGCCCCTTAATAAACCGGCGAACGCTCTCACAAACAGTAGCAACCAAGGCTGATGCATGCCTAGCCAAACTGCTGTAACAGAAAACATACTCTGAAACAGTCATAGTACCCCTGGCGCAAATGCTCAAACTCTGTGCGCTATATGTCCCTGAGGCTCTAAGGAACATACTCTCGCAAAAATAGATATGAAAACTGAGTCCAAGTAAGTGAAGCAGCCTCATCTGGACTATCTAATTCATATGTGCGCCACCACTCATAGGCGACCCCTCGAAGCTGGAAGGTGGTGAAAGAAACCCCGCTGGATCCTGAAATGGCGATGTTACGGAGAATGTGTAACATTCATCAAGAAAACCCAAAGCATCCTCCAATGCTAGACCGCTGAATACAGGAGGCTTGTACTTCTTGAACCTCTCAAGCCTTATCTACTCATCCACGGAAGCTGCTGCCTTGTCCCGGGGCTTATCTAGTACTACAGGCGGTGCAGGTATAACCTCTGCGACATATTCAACATGCACTCGCTGCTCAGGAGTGAGGGCGGCGTGAGTCTATTCTTCTCCCACGGCCTGGGATGTGGTTGCAGCAAGGGGAAGCAACCCTGCCTGAGCCAAGATGGTGTACATGCTCATGAACTATGCCAGAGTCTCCTGGAGAGTTGGAGTAATGGTAGCAGTAGTAGTAGGCGTGTCAGGTGCCTGGACTCCAGCTGGACCTGCTGGTGGTACCTCGGTGGCAGATCGCGCTGGTGCTCTAGTTGCACCACATACGTGTCCTCGACATCTACCCCGACCCTGGCCTTTGACGGCTGGAGTAGGGGGCACGGGTGCCTGATCATTTCGAGTAGCACGTGTCCTTACTATTTGTGAGAGAATAGAAAGATAGAATTTTAGTTGAGATATCAAAATCTCACATGACAAGGAAATCAAATGAAGTAAAATTTTCCTAACAGTTACATTGTCACTTGTAGATAAGTACAGACGTCTCTGTACCGATCAACAAGATTCTAACAAACTGGCCTGTGTTTTGTGACTCCTATGAACCTTGAGCTCTGATACCAACTTGTTACGAACCCAGTTCGCCCTCCATGAATATGTCGTGACGGCACCTAGTCTCTACAACTAGGTAAGCCTAAAAATTTGGAAACAAATAACTTGCAAAATTATAACTCAAAATCAAAATTTATCAAAATGAAAAAAAAAATGTAAAATTCCACTCGGCACATACAACACAATATCTCAACTTCTACAATACTATCCCAAAATTCGAAAACTCACAGGAACACAAGCTGAGGGAAATGTAGTACAATGCTCTAACTCTTGAATGTCTAAAACAACAGTGAGAAAGAAGGCTAACTGCAGATGTACCTCGAATTCTCTGCTAGATCTCTTCGCCTCAAAGGTGATACGCCTGGGCAGTGGTACCTAGATCTGCACATGAAAAACATGCGCAGAAGGGGCATGAGTACACCACAGCGGGACTCAGTAAGTACCAAGCCTAACCTTGGTCGGGTAGTGATGAGGTAGGTCAGGGCCCTACTGAGTTTAAACATAATAATAAGCTTCAACAATATGAAATAAATGATATAAATGAGAACACCAATGAAATAAGATAGGTAATACCAGGCAACAATAATAATACAAATAGCAGAGTAAAATCAGAAACCAGAACAACTCAATACCAGTTGTAACACGAGGATATCCCAGGATAACGTCCTGTAGTCCCTTTCATCAACTGTCCAATGGATCTCCCGGGATACCGTCCCGTAGTCCAACTATCAATGTGCGGGCCTACCGGAACCCCGGTCTGTAGTCCCAAATGTAAATATGCAGGGGGAGATCTATCAGGAATAGAACATACAGTCCCAAAGTAAATATGCAGGGGGATCTATCTGGAATCGAACTCGCAGTTCTAAAGTAAATATGCAGAGGGATCTATCGGAAATCGAACCCGCAGTCCCAAAGTAAATATGCATGGGGGTCTATCAAGAATCGAACCCGCATTTCCAAAGTAAATATGCAGGGGGGATCTATCAGGAATCGAACCCGCAGTCCCAAAGTAAACATACAAGGGGGTGCTACCGGAATCCCACATCCATAGTTCCAATGTAAATACACAACAATAGCAAGGAGATGTTCAAAAATAAAATTTCACACCAAGGCAACAAGTAATCCTAGTCTAACATGTTCCACGTAACGAAACCAACGAAATTTAGCAAATACGTAATTTTAAATCGACTAGACATGCTTCTCTAACTAAAAACAAGCAAAAATTTGCAAGTATAATAAAGCAGGAAGAGAAACATGCTAATAAGTACTTTAAGAAAATCGAATTTCCAACAATTTACACAAGTACACGCTCGGCACCTCATGCACAAGGTAATTTAATTACAAAATATCATATCCTAAGGAGAAAAGTCCCCCACACAAGGTTAGACAAGCCGCTTACCTCGAATCGGCTCATAGTCAACTAGAAATCACGCCTTTGCCACGAGTATCCGACTCCAAATGGCCCAAATCTATTCAATTCAATTGCAGATAGTAAATAACATCTCAAACAACTGATTTTACGATTAAATTTAAAGTTAAGAAGCAAAATTAGGTAAAATAACCAAATCGCCCCTCGGGCCAACGTTTCGGAATCAGATAAAACTTATATTTTCGGAAACCTCATACTCTCACGAGTCTATATGTAATAAGAACACAAAAATCGGAGTCCAAATGACCCCTTAAATCCCAGATTAAATTTAAAAAATTTCAAACCCTAATTCTTCTATTTTTGTCCAAGTTTTTATGAATTTCTAGATAGATTTCACCATAAAAACACGTTTTAGGTTCATACATCTTACCTCCAATCAATTCTCCTTGAATCCATCTTTCAATCTCTCTCAAAGAGCTCTCAAAATAGTCAATAATGGAGTAAATGAGCCCCAAACTCGTGGATAAAATGTTTATAACTTTCTGCCCAGTTCTGATGTTTTCTTTATCACGATCGCGACCAAAGCCTCACGATCACGAAGGGCAAACTTTCCAAGGCTTCAAAAATATACTATCCGAACGCGACCAAATCACTACGATCGTGATGCTTTCACTCTCCAACCTACGCAAAATCAAGGTTCAAGCTGCGAACGCGAAGGTTAATCACCTCTGAGCCGCAATTCCTTATACGCGAATGCGGACCTTCCCCTGCGAATACGAAGCACAAGGCCAATGCCCTCTGTGAACGAAATCCACCAAACACGAATGTGAAGCACAAACTCAGGCCAGCCTAAAATCCTTCTACGCGATTGCGGCTGGCCCCACGTGATCGCGAAGGCCAATTTCCCTGCAACATCTGAACAGTTATTTCTACAACTCTTAAAGCCAAAAATAGTCCGATTGACCACTCGAAACTCATCCGAGGCCCCGCAGACCTCAACTAAAAGCACCAACACCTCCCAAAACCTCATTCAAACTTGTTCCAATCATCGAAATACCTCAAAAAATACCAAATCCATCAATTCTTATCGAATTCAAGCCTAAGTTTTCTGAAAACTTCCGAAATACGCTTTCGATAAAAAACCCAACCAAACAACATCTGAATGACCTGAAATTTTGGACACATATCCCAAATGATATAAAAAGTTACAATAACTCTCGAAATTTCATTCTGACCCTCGGATCAAAATCTCACTATCGGATCGGAAACTTCTAGAATTCAACTTCGGCATTTCAAGCCTAAATTAGCTATGGACCTCCAAAAAATAATCCGAACATGCTCCTAACCCCAAAATAACTAACGACTCTAGCGGAACGATCAAATTTCCATTTCGAGGACATATTCACACCGTTCCTACTATGGATAACTTTCCAATACTTAAGCTCTCATTTAGGGACTAAGTGTCTTAAAACTCTCCGAAACTCAAAATCGAACATCCCGGCAAATCAAATTAACAAAAATAAACTTGGGAAAAGCAGTTAATAGGAGATCGGGCGTTAATTCTTAAGACGACCCGCCGGGTCGTCATACTTTGGGGGAAGCTTTGTAAGATAAATTCTCGTAATATTTTTATATAATTGAACCGTACGATTTCTCTACTTGTTCAACTACATATTTACTATTGTTTATCGAATGACCATCAATTGAGTGTGTCCGTTTAGTGTGTATTGCTTGAAGAGAGGTTATATATTTAGGTAGTTGTTGAACAACATCACTCCTAATGTATCTAAGAGATCAATACGGAAGGTTTAAAGGCAGGATTAGAGATAAAGAAGCCTTGGTGCGATCGTACTGAGCGTTGAATTAGCACCATCTAGTGTAGTCCGAGAGAATATGTATAGTAAATTATGGTAGCTGCTCGAGAGAAAATAATGACACCCCAAGTACTCACGATTGGTAGAAAATACTTAGGCGAAATCATAGAAGACGCAGCGGGAATGATTTGACAATTGAGGAAATCATAACTCTAGAACTCCTTAATCTTTTCTCCAACCTATAGCATCTTTAGTTGTAAATATACAACTTTAATTTGTTAGTTAATTAGATATAAGAATCATAATATTTATAATTTAGGAATTGTTTGAGCTTGTCTTTTAAGTGATAGTCAATGATTATAGCTAAACCTTAGTTTTCTATGAGATTCGATTCCAAACTCTTAAACCAGATTATATTTGCAACGACCACTTATTCTTTTTTAGGAGAAAGAGTTGGGCTTAATAAGCTGTCCTGCAAGTGACTTGATAGTATAACATATATATATAAATACAAAAATTGAATACAAGACTAGTGTATTATTGGGAGGAAGAACATTTTTCTTGTAAGTCAAACAAACATTACGTGTGCCAACCAATATCAGTTGAAAAATATGCCAAATAAAGAAGGCATTTTATATATTTAAAGAAAAAGCAAACTTGCCAGACTCGCTAACCAAACCCAACATCAAAAGTCTTGAAGTAATCCATTTCTTCTCTTAGCTGCTTCCATTTTCAAGTTCCAAACCAAGAAAAAAGAAATTAAGAAACAGAAGCTTGGGCATATAATATATGGAAGGTCTAATTCCATTGGTGTACAAGAGCATCAAAAGGAACAAAACTCTTCGAAAATACGAATCCCTCTCCTCTGCTAGCGCTAAGAGCTATAACATTGAAGACTTTTATCCAAATGAAAGTTACCTCGTGGCGGCTGATGGTGGCGGTGGAGAGAATTACCGGCACCGGCGGACTCAGTCATTTCACGTCAAATACGACGGCGGATTGAACAGTGTTTCTACTCCTAAGGATAAACAACTTGTGAGGTTCACAAGTCATAGAATGTTCTCATGTGTAACTGGTGGTGTATGAAGATAAAATTAAATACATCGCTTATGTTTTCATTTTGTGATTTAGTTTACTTATTATTATCGATCTTTGTTTTGACTGGGTGATTTAATGCTTGAAATGGTGAAATTTCTGATATGTAAATAGTCGCAAAAGAATTGTGACTAGCTCAAATATTGCAAGTTTAAATTATTACTGAAAGATTGTTTTGTTAAACTAGCATTTTTTCTAAAATTCTGAGAATGAACACACACATATTGTGTGTATAAAATTCCCACAATTATACAACTAGAATACTTTTGGTTGTTAAGCCCATATTCATCTCTATTTTCCTACTCTTTTTTTTTTAATCATAAATATTCATCTTTTCTATAAATTCCAAGTATATTTCTATTCGGGAATTAAAGAGTTTCCAAGAAAAATGAAAAAAAGAAGACCAAAAGGCCGTGACGACAATATTGAATGTGGACTAACTCCGATATATCCCAAGCGTCAACTGATGGAGTAGGTAGGGGTGGGTTTCATTCTACTAAAGTCTGGGGACCAAATTAGAACAGTATTGCTTGACTTTTTCTCTTGTCTATTTAGTTTCACTTAATAATCTAAGTTTTACTTTCATTTACAGTTGTTGAAATGAACGAGGGTTTCACTTTAATGATTTTCCTTTGTTTTTCATTCTTCTCTTTAAGTATGTCTTTAGACTCGTTCACTCTTACTCTCTATTTTCTTTAAGATTCTGTCACCATTTAGGCCCATGAATACAAGTTGATAGGTTTATATATTGTACATCTACTATAGTCCTACTCTGCAGTTCCCCTCACACCCCCTTCGCCGGCGCGTTCGATTCACGCCTTCTCTCTCGTAGTTCCCCGGCAAGTCGGAACATTTTCGGTGGGAACATTCCGAAAGCACATGCTTGTCTTTTCAATTATTCTCGCCGGAGCTCAGACGTTATCTTCACCGATCTCACATCTCTTTTCGCCTTTTGATTCTGTATGTAGTCCGAATTTTACCTCTGATTTTAGTTTTTGATTTAACGCTTTTTCTTTTCTCCACTCGTCGATCGGATTATTTGATCGTTTTGACTTAATCTTTAATCTAATTTAGCTTTATTCGGTATATTAACAAGTTGCGTGGGTTCAGCTTACGGATCTGTATATGTGCTTCTGCTGTCGGTTGAAAGCTTGTGTATTATATTTATTCCCTGTTTATACGACTCGGTATTTGTGACTGTTGCTCTTGTTTAGTTGCTTATGATTCTATCTATGTTGTGTAAAATTCATACACTTGTTCGCATTATTGGAAATTTGTTAGGGTTTGGAAAAGCACATACACAGATTAAAGAAATATTTACAGAAAAATATACCGAATCACTCTATTTGTAGCTTCTGACTAACCCATTTTGAAAATTTTCTTTTTTCTTTTTGGTTTTATTTCTTGTTGCATTTACTGTGTGATTTGAATTGAAATTATTGGCTTTTGCATCAAGATTCTAACTTTTTAAATAATCTTTTCTATACATTTTCTCTAGTTGAAAAAATAATCTTTTACAGTATTTGGTGTATTATTCTGCCTCGCTAAATCCCATCGTTTTTCCGACATTGAAAGTTTCCTCGACACTCACAAGAATAGCTCATTCTCGAGAACAGCAACAACAGCACGTTCCCGTTCTTGCATCCTTTTTGAATTCTTGCTTTTCGTCGGCGATTTTTCCGGCGACTACTGTTCTTTTCTTCCTACTCTCTTCTGCTTTTTGTGGGTGTCTGTGGGTGTGTTATATTTTTTTTTGGATAAGTGCCTTATTTTTCCGGCGAGGTTTTCCAGCAATCTACAGTACTTCCGGCGACTCCTGTTCAGACTTTTGGCGGGACGCAACAGAACTACACGTTCCGATAAACTTCAGGAAAACTTACCCCAGGTACTAGTCGCGGCGGCGAGGCCAGTTCGCGGCGCTTGGGAGTGAAGAGCTAACCAACACCAGCCGGGACGTGCAAGAGTCGGTAGCAGTTGACCTTGGGCGCATCAAAGCCTACTTTCAGGTTTTTCCACCGGGAGTTGGTAACTCCCGCTTTCTTGTTTACTTTGTACACCTTTTTACGTATTTTACCTAGCATTCCGTGTAAGGTTTACTATGTTGCTATCTAGTTTTCCTCTTGTTGCGTATTCCGCTATAGTGCGTGTGTGCGTCACTATTCTCCATAGTTGGTTGGAGGGATAGTGGCGGCGCCGGGGATGATAGTGTAAGGTCATGTCCTCGGGGGGTGGGGGCGGTGGCGGGGTTGAGTAGGGAGGGAGGGAGTGGTCTTGCGGGTAGGGCGAGAGGTAAGGGTGGGAAGAGGGTAGCAGACGCTCATAGATTAAGGATTGGTTCGTGGAACATAGGCACTCTGACGGGTAAGTCCATTGAGTTGGCGAAGGTTCTTCAGAAGAGGAGGGTTAACATAGCCTGTGTCCAGGAAACAAGGTGGAAAGGGTCGAAGGCGAGAAATGTAGACGGGTTTAAGCTGTGGTATTCTAGGGTCGTGAGGGGTAAGAATGGAGTGGGCATCTTGGTGGATAGGGATATAAGGGAGTCCGTGGTCGAGGTTAGGCGAGTGAATGATGTTAATGTCTATTAAGTTGGTTATTGGGGGTTGCGTCCTCAACATCATCAGAGCTTACGAGCCGCAAGCGGGCTTAGACGAGGAGGCTAAGAGGCGCTTTTGGGAGGGCTTGGATGATTTGGTGAGTAGTATTCCCCAATCTGAGAAGTTAGTTATTGGAGGGGACTTTAATGGTCATATTGGGGCTGATGTTGGTGGTTATGGTGAGGTGCACGGTGGCTTTGGCTTTGGGGTTAGGAACGGAGGAGGCACGTTACTGCTTGATTTCGCTAGGGCTTCCGAGCTTCTGATTGGGAACTCGACGTTTCAGAAGAGGGAGAAACATTTGGTCACCTTCAAGAGTTCGGCGGCGAGGACTCAGATTGATTACCTCCTCCTCAGAAGGAGCGATAGGGGTTTGTGTAAGGACTGCAAGGTTATTCCGGGAGAGTCCCTTTCGACTCTTCATAGACTCCTAGTGGTAAATGTCGGCCTCTGGATGAAGAGGAAGAGGAGGGGTTCTCGGGGACAATCGCGGATTAGATGGGGTGTTTTCACTAAGGAGAAAGCACATGAGTTGGAGAGGAGGTTAGCTGAGGGCGGAGCTTGGAGAAGTTTTGCGGAAGCGGACGATATGTGGTCAGAGACGGCGAACTTGGTTAGGGAGGTAGCACAGGACGTGCTCAAGGTAGCCAAGGGCTATTAAGGTAGACATCAGGGTGACTGGTGGTGGAACGATGTAGTCGAAGGAAAAGTGAAGGTGAAGAAGGCGGCGTTTGCTAAGTTGGCAGGGAGCACAAACGAGGAAGAACACAGAGCGAACAGGGAGATCTATACGGTGGCGAGGAAAGAAGCAAAGCTGGCGGTTACGGAAGCTAAAAACGCGGCGTTTGGTCGCATGTACGAGGAACTAGGGGAGAGAGGCGGGGACAGGAAGTTATTCCGATTAGCTAAAGCATGGGAAAGGAAGGCTCGTGATCTTGACCAAGTTAGGTGCATCAAGGGCGAGGATGGTAGAGTTCTGATGGGGGAGTCTCAAGTCAAGCAGAGGTGGCAGGCGTACTTTCGAGACTTACTTAACAAGGAGGGGGATCGTAACATAGAGCTAGGGGAGTTGGGACATTCAGAGCAACATAGAGACCTTGGGTACTGCAGGCGCATTAGGGTGGAGGAGGTCATCAAGGCTTTGCGTAAGATGAGTAGGGGTAGAGCGACCGGGCCTGACGAGACCCCGGTGGAGATTTGGAAGTGAATGGGTAGGTCAGGAGTGGAGTGGCTCTCCAGGTTGTTCAATCCGATCTTCAGGACCAAAAGGATGCCGGATGAGTAGAGGTACAGTACAGTGGTGCCCTTGTACAAGAACAAAGGGGACATCCAATGCTGCAACAACTATAGGGGTATCAAATTAATAAGTCACACCATGAAGGTCTGGGAGCGGGTGATCGAGGCGAGGGTGAGGGAGATGGCATCTATATCTGTGAACCAGTTTGGTTTCATCTCGGGTCGCTCCACTACAGAAGCTATCCTTCTTGTCAGGAGGTTGGTGGAGCAGTTCAGGGATAAGAAGAAGGACTTGCACATGGTGCTTATTGACTTGGAGAAGGCGTATGACAAGGTCCTAAGGGAGGTGCTATGAAGGCGATTGGAGGTGAAGAGCGTGCCGGAAGCCTACATCAGAGCAATCAAGGACATGTACGATGGATCTAAGACTAGGGTTAGGACGGTGGGTGGCGACTCGGACCATTTTCCAGTGGTTATGGGACTCCATCAAGGATCAGCGCTTAGCCCTCTTTTGTTTGCCTTGGTGATGGATTCTCTAACTTGACATACTCAAGGGAATGTGCCTTGGTGTATGCTATTTGATGATGATATAGTCTTGATAGACGAGACGAGGGTCAGTGTTATTGAGAAGTTAGAGGTATGGAGACAGACTCTCGAGTCTAAGGGTTTCAAAATAAGCAGATCTAAGACAGAATACCTGGAGTGCAAGTTTAGCACCGAGCCGAGTGAAGTAGGCAGAGATGTGATGATTGGATCTCAGGTCATCGCCAAGAGAGACAGTGTCAGATATCTTGGGTCGGTGATTCAGAGGGACGGAGAGATTGATGGGGACGTCACTCAGTGGTCAAAGTGGAGGCTTGCATCAGGAGTCCTATGTGACAAGAAAGTTCCACAGAAACTCAAGGGGAAATTTTATAGAGCTGTGGTTAGACCTGCAACGTTGTATGGGGCAGAGTGCTGGCCAGTGAAAAACTCTCATGTTCAAAGAATGAAGGTTACGGAGATGAGGATGCTCAGGTGAATGTACGGGCTCACCAGGTTATATAAGATTAAGAATGAAGTTATTCGAGAGAAGGTGGGGGTGGCCCCGGTGGATGAGAAGATGCGAGAAGCGAGGCTGAGGTGGTTCGAGCATGTGCGGAGGAAAAGTCCTGATGCCCCGGTGAGGAGTTATGAACGGCTGGCGATGATCGCCGTTCGGCGAGGCAGAGGGAGGCCCAAGAGGTATTGAGGAGAGGTGATTAGGCATGACATGGCTAGAATGCGTGTTTCCGAGGACATGGCCCTTGATAGGAATGTCTGGAGGTCTAGTATTAGGGTTGTAGGATAGGGGCCCCTAGAGTTTTTCGTTCTACTCACCCGGGGTTGAGTGAGGCTTGGCAGGGCTATCCGTAGATGATTTGTATTTTGGATTGTGTCTCCCTTATGGTAGTTATTTATGGTAGTTACTGTATGATATTATTGCATGCTATTTTATTTATGGTTCTTATGTTTAGATAATTATATACGCTATTTCTGCTGGACTTGCTAATGCTCTTTTGTTTTTGTTTTTTGTTTTTCCTTCCCTTCACTAAGCCGAGGGTCGATTGGAAACAGCATCTCTGCCCTTTCGGGTAGGAGTAAGGCTCGTCTATATATTACCCTCCCCAAACCCCACTTTGTGAGACTATACTAGGTAGTTGTTGTTGTTGTTGTCTGTCACCATTCACCAACAGTACTTTAAGCAGGGTAGATCTAAGATTTTAAGTTATATGTATACCACTAAAAAAGTCAAAAAAAGTATTAAGTGAGAATCATCCTTATTTCATTGGATAAATAATTCAGTATTTAACCGATGTAAAGTATAAATACCAACAAATTATATTAAATTAATTTTAAAAAATATATACATAAAATATGAACTTAACGTAAAAATTATGGGTTCGCGTACCCTATAAACTACCCTACAAATCCGCCATTTCCTTGAAGCAAATAATCAAAGAGGAAAATGTCAACATTGGCGGTGTTCCTAAAGTAGGATCACCTAGCAAAATATCAAATGTATGGGTTTGCAAGTTTTATGTATATATATATATATATATATATATATATAATACCCTCTCATCAGATATGAACCTTTGTATGGGCAGAGTAAAGCATCGGCCCAAATATTACGGAAACAGAAGCTTTTTTCTCTATTAATATCGCACATTAATGTACAATGGTTTAATAGTTTTGGATGTTTTTCTCTAAAAGAAATAACGGAAAAGGTTTATTGTCTAAAAGATTTTTCAGCTCCAATGCAAGTCTTGAATACTACTTTAGAAAAATTAGGTGCAATCGGAATTCCTTTGACAGTCAACTACCAACAAAATATTGACTTCTGTTAGGTTTGATTAGTTGCATTTTGAAAATACCTAACGGGGCAGAATTTAACATTATATTATCAGAAACTGATATCCAACTAAATCCAACTAAGCCACTGATAAGATTGTATAGGTAAAATCGATTCACGTCAAACACTAAATGATAGACTGACACGTAAAATCAAAGACAGACGAAAGATGAAGCGAGTGAAAACCAAGATCGAAGATGATAGTTTCGGTTAACACTGGAAAGACCTCGAAGAGAATATTATTTATGAGGGGAACTGAGTATATTAAAGAGAATTTTGGTATTCATAACCTACCATTATATATTCATCAATGATCCCCATTACGATAACAACGACAACAACGCCCTAGTGGAATCCCACAAGTGAGACCTGTAGAGGGTAGTGTGTATACAGACCTTACCCTTACCTATAAAGGTAGAGAGGCTGTTTCCGAAAGACCCTCGACCCTTAGTATTGTCGTTAAAGAGTGACTTGATCCTAGGACATTGTTCCCTATGTATAGCAATAAATAGTGGATTTAACAGCCACTATATGACATAAAATTTCTGACAAATTTATGCTACATATTATTCCAAGTTAAATAGTACTTTCTTTTCTATCTATTGTTATTCTAATTGTTGTCTTTGGAAGCCTTACTCCCTTTTATCTCGATTTTGAATGCTAAGTCTTGTATTTTATATAATTTGTTTATCATTTTGGGATCAAATCGATTCGCTTGTCGATAAACCACGTTATAAATTTTGCACGCTCTTATTTTACCTTGAAGATATTATCCATTCATTTATCTACTTTTTGAGCTCCGAAATGTGTTTTAATGAAAGAATCTGCAAGCAGCAAAAGAGTCAATTGAATTTCCAGGTAAGAGGCAATACCATGTCAATTCCCCTTTCGTAAGGGTTCATCGAATTTCTTCATTGATACTGGTTCGATGACCTGCTTGGTTATATCTATGCCCTTGACTATTGTAGTGAATGCAATAACATAATCTCGTGTCCTATCATACTTTGGAATATCGGACATCTTAAATTGTTTTGGTATTAGTAATAGTTTTGCACTTGGCTTTCATGTTATTGTGAATACTTGTCAATATCTAGTCCTTTAATTACATGTGGTACTCCCGACATCTGCTTTATCCGCTCGTTTCATTCCTTGAACTGTTTTTGCAAGGTTAGTACTAGATTTTGTAAATTAGAGTTATTTGGTATATCTGACCCTCCGACTCAAGAATTAGTTGGTATTTTTCCACTTTCAGAATTTTCAAGTAATGAATAAGGTTTTCCATAGTCGTGTTCATTGGTGGTGGAGCATGAACTACACTTGGCACCCCACTTGCAAAGGCATGCCAGGCTCCACCAATATGTTGAGTAATGAGTTTCTTCAAGTTATCTTGCTCATTTGACTGTTGTCAATTGTCCAACGTTACGATTAGCAGATGTGACGGTAAATTTTATCGTGAACATGGTGGAGTAGTTGTGCGTGTGTCGTGTAGATGAGTTCCTCCTTGTTGCCTTCCTTGTTCTCTATCATCCAGCTGAATAATTTTATTAGTAGCAGACATAATTCATATTTATTTAACCAAAAATAATTTTTATGCTCAAAGCAAATAATAGAATAATTCGGATTTTTAATAATCAATTTTGCTTCACTTTTCCTACTATAGACGAATAAGTAATGGAAATAAAACATTGAGAGATAAGGAAAGAGAAATCTTAATAATAATCGCAACTTCCTTCCAAGAGGAAAGGACAAGATTCTTCAATTAGCAAAAAATAAAGCATAAGAGATTGACAGTATTATTTCGTGAACCGCTTGATGGTCTTACAAAATAAGGTAAGGTGGATTTATATAGGGACACAATATGTAACTACTTCGCCTTACTTACTTCTTGCCCGTTATTAGTATTTATTATATTAATTGGCAATTAAATGGATAATTTGTAAAATTTATAATAATAATAGTCAATCGTGCATAATCATGAATTATGCCGATTTCTTTCCATATTCTAGTAATGAGCCTTCCTTCCTTGCCATTTTTAATTGTTCATCCCAGGCCTATCCTTTTCTTTTTCCGCAATTCTCATGTGTGGTATCCCCGTAAGCAATCATGTGGGTGTTTTATCCATGCTTTTCCTAACGTCATTCTTCGTTATTGCTCCGACTCTCATGACACCTGTCAGCACATGATTAATCCACGTGGCGCGTCTATTTTTCCATCAAATACAGCTATATTATGTGACAAAAAGTTCCATAATATTTGCTTTAAGTTTTAGTTCTTTAGGTGGCGATCTGCAGGTAACACCTATCACATTAATGCTTTCAGAAGGAACCTCAGCGTCTTTACAGGTTGAACATCGAGAGATTCTGTGTTCAACATTATTGAAGGCCTGTTAAATGGATAGGCAAATCCTTAAGTAGTAACATGTTTAATGAAAATTGAAAACCAACCAAAAAGCCAGTACAAGCCCTCCCTAATATCATTATTGCTTTTGAACATATATATTCATTCATATTTATATGTTAGAGCAAGCCCCTAAATGATGAACCTAATTAGCAATGGTATTGTTGGTAGTCTATCATTTGTTAGAGTTTTCAATGAAAGACAAACTGAAGTTATTGCCAGCCGTAATTCTTGGAACCTCTAACTTTGTGATTCCGATATCAACCACAAAGAACAAAAACAAAGGTGGCTTCTTGTTTATTTGCTGCCATTAAGAAATCTAAAAGATGTACTATTAATTAAAAAGGAGAAGACTTCAATGTTGTAAAGCTCTCCGTAAGAACAAAGCTAACTACTTTATACTAATATATAGTTCCATTCAGTAAACTACATAAGCTAAAGAATCCTTAATCAAGAACAAGAAGGTTGCATAAATAGAAACTAATAAAATACTCATATAAAGGCTTACGAAACAGAAAGCTGAATTAACATAGAAACATTTAAGATGGATGGAAATAACGTCTTTGTGTTTCTTCTGGTGCTGTTAATGACATGTGGCAATATTTCTGATGCAATGTCTGAGCTGAAGAGCAAACTCCTCTGCAGTCAGTGTTCCAAATGTGAAACAAAGAAATGCCCTCCAAGTGAAGCCTATCCCCACATGACTGCATTTGACGACTCTCTCATCGCTGCTGCCTTGCAATCTGACTATGTTAGCTCCAACGATACAAGTGTGTACTCAGTGCCAGATATTAAAGGCGGCGAATCTGAAAAATGCAATGCCTATTCCGGCTGGGACTCAACCTCTGGTTCAGCTTCTGGTTACCATAGGTAACTTTCCTTTATTAGTTACTGCATAAAATATGAGTTTATCATTACACATGCAGGAGGTATGAATATGTCCAATTAATTGAGGGGCAGGTTTAGGAACTACATGGACAAATGCTCAAAGGGACAAAGTTATCTCACCGTGGACAAGCATGGCAAAGTAAAACTTGGATCGCTCAATTCACTGAAAAGCTTAGCAGAAGCTGACTGGAAATCAATGGCTCCACCTAAGAAATACAATCACAAGAGAATTCAGATTTTGGCTTTCGCACAGTACAGGGAAATGCCTAACTGTGTTTAGAGGAAGGGGTAAAAAAGAAGGGTTGGAGATCACAATGCAAGTTTGATGGTTCCAATCCTTTCCAGCTATTTGCATTCCGATTCCATTACCACAACACCTTCTGCTGTTGTAATCTTCATAATGAGTAATTCTGATCAATATAATGGAGGGATATTCGCAGGAAACACTTGATAATTGTAATTATGAGCATCATTTTGTTGGAATAACGCGTTCTACTCGTTTTCTTTCTGTCAAATCTTTTGGGGGTTTAGAGAAATATAAGATGAATTTGCATCGTTATATGCATTGCCGGAGCTGTATCACATTCAGAACATGCATGGTCTGCCGATCTACTAAGTATCATATTTGGAATTCATCCGTGGTTATCCGTAGAACGGTACGGTTAAATTTATTACGTGGTTTATAGACAAGCGAATTGATTTGATCCAATAATAATAAAAAATATAAGATTAAAAATGAGATTTTAGTAATCGAAATTGAAGAAGATGACAAACCTGACTCCGAGTGCAATACCTCAGAGGGCAAAAGTGAGAGCAATGATGAAGAACACGTAAAGTTATTTAATTGAGAGCAAAAGTAAAATAAAGCATATATTTGCAAAGAATTTCTTGCCTTACAATGACAACCAAGCCTGATATTTATAACTTTACGTAGGGAAACAATATTCTAAGATCAGACTCCTCTTAAATTATAATAAAAGAATTATTGATGAGCATCTAATGGCAAGCCACGAATGCAAATATTTTCTGCAACAGACGCTCATTTAATGTTAAAAACTATTTCCTCATTGAAAGCCACTCAATATCAGATACTTGATCTTCTCGAGTTAATCATGCTCCCTATGGGATTTACTCGATGTCGGTTGAATTTTCTATATCCAATATTGTTCGTTACCTGACTTGACTTTTACCTATTTTTGGCTTCGCATGTCATGCTACCATTTGACCATATGTTATAAACCAATTTTATCCCATACAGATAGTCATTTACTTTCTGGTAACACATCTTAGTGTTACCGGAAAGTTGGTGAAAACTTCTTTCTTGACGGAAAAGTTTCCGAACAGTCTCTAATGCTTAAAATGATGCACATATTCTCACATTTAATACTCAGAATACGTGTTGCTCCACGATTCAGCAAATATTTTTTTCGTTTTCGAGTTAATCATAACCACGATTTTACCGTCTATAACTCTCCTTCTACTCATTATTTTTACTCATTTACTTCAAATATTCATAAGCCTTACTTCCTATTTATATTTTGCTTAGAAAATATCTTCGTCACCTCTCTTAGCAAAAGTTCCACTGACCTCATGGCTTAAATCAGCGCACTCTTTGGAAACTCTTATCTTCTTTTTAGTGGAGGCCCAAAGAAAAACAAGGACAAAAAAGTTGAGATCAATTCTGAATCTCCTACTGTAAGCACCATCATATCAATAATACTCAATACTGCTAATGACTTTCAAGAGAAAGCCACCTCTGCATCTTCATAGACTTGGCATGTTAGTAGGTATTCCTCCTCCATTCGCCCTTCTAGTATCCTAATAGTGAAGGAGGACTGAAATTGCCTCGATCTTGAAATCCTTGCCCCAGATATGATAGATCGGGTTACCTTCACCAATGAAGGTTTTACATATGTAGACTTGGCATGTTAGTAGGTATCCCTCCTCCATTCGCCCTTCTAGTATCCCAATAGTGAAGGAGGACTGAAATTGCCTCGATCTTGAAATCCTTGCCCCAGATATGATAGATCAGGTTACCTTCACCAATGAAGGTTTTACATATGTCTATACATATCCCTTTACCTTGGGTCCATTCTCCCTAGGGTCGAATGAAGGGCTCGACCCCATAATTTTGGAGTTTTGCTACCGGTACCGGGTCTGCTTAGTGCAAGTAGACCCAATTATATGGCAAACGATGGCTTGCCTTCACCAATTGTGCACGGAGACCAGGAAAACCTTAACTCTTTCATACGTGATGAATCTTTACTCTCCCAAAAAATTTTTCGGGGGAGTAATAAACTTTTGCAAATGTGATCACCACACTCTTCTAACCAGCATTGATGATAACAATGATCATGGGTAGATGGAGTGATTCTTCATCATCGATACCACGAACATCACCCCGGTCATAACTCCGTCTTTTTCTGAGTTATTGAATCCATTTCGTAAGTTTTCGATTTATTCATTTCCTTCCTTCTTGAAAATCTTGTTTTCCGTTATTATTGATCTTTTTGTTTCTTTTGTTCCACCTACCCGATTGGAACCACCAAAGGTTCCTAGAGTAGTAGATTCAGAAGATTCTGGAAATCACAACACCAGATTTCGCCGGTGGAAAGAAATGGACCTTAAATACCGGTAAAAGGAAAAAAATATGGTAAATCGATTCCTTTTTTCTTTTATCTTTGTACAAACACAAGTAATTTCTTGAAAAAGTTGCTAACTTCATTTTTTGCTTGATTCAAGACTTTCAGAGGGTTCTATCATCTATCTCAAGGTTGATGTTTTAGCTGACATCGAAAGGGCCAGGCAGGTGCTTCAAAATGTCTTTGCTCTGCTTCCGATGAGGTTTCCTCCTCTCGGAGTCCCCAACTCGATTACAAGTAACCAAAAAGGTGAATTTCTTCCTCGGTTGGGACTTAAAATAAGAAAATAAATAAAACAACGATCAAGCCGACCATAATTATTGTTGTGGGTGACGGGTCCAGTTATGAAGTGGGTCCCTACAAAGAAGAAAAATATCTTCATCAGCTCAATCGGATACTCAGCTGGGATAACTTCAAAACATGACTGCAGAAGAATCCCAAGTACTTTGGGGCGAGATGGACCTAGTGGATAATACCGATTCCCGCTTTCCAATACCCCTTGTCTCTTCGGTTTAAGGAGCTCAGACCCTGGGCCTCTTCTGACTTCGACCACTAAGCAAATAATAATCAGCACTGCCCCTGCCATCAGCACAATCATTTGAGTTTTTTAATTAACTTTCAAACAATCAAATTAAGTCATCATTTGGACATGAAATAAGATAAAAATAAAAGGATTTATATTATTCCTTCTATATTTAAAAGTACACAAGAATTCATTTACTCTAGTAAAAACTGTCAATATATGTAGCTAACTTGTACAACTTATTTCTATGGGATTGTTCATGCAGCACCCTTCCCTGATGAAATATTATTGTTCCCGATTAAATTTTTGTTGCATTTTTATTGCCATATCCTATACTATCCCCCTAGTGTTCCGATGAAACTATGCAAATTGAAAGGTTAAATAATCCTTTTTAGTGATGGAAGGAAAATCTTGTTACCGAGCCAAAAATTACTTAACCATCCACATAGTTGTTCACCATCGATGTGAAATTATGTGCCTTGATATTTAAAGGTCTTTCCTTTACAGATGCCACTCTCTTTCGTAGTATGTTTTTTGTTGCTTCCTCGTCAAAACCCTTGCAAGAAAAAACCTATTAGGAAAATAACTAGACGAAGGAAAAAAAATTGCAGCACATACTTTCAGTATTGATAGGATCCATCATTAGTAATGCTTGTTGTGGTGAGTCACATTCCTTATTGCTGGGATATTTGACTCCATCTCGATTTTCCAACTCGTACGACCCTTTACTTGTGACAGCTAAACCCCGATAACGCCCTTGCCATGTTAGTCCTAGCTTCCCGGTGTTGACTTCCCAGGTGTTATGAGTCACTTTCCTCAAAACCAAGTATCCTACTTTGAAGTAACGGATAATTGTCATGCGATTATAATATCTTTCTGTTCTCTGCTTCTGAGCCGCCATCCTCACGTATGTCAAGTCCTTGTGTTCGTCTAGCAAGTCCAGCCCCACCAGCAGTGCTTCATTGTTTGGTTCTTCATTTGATATCTAGTTAAACGTGAAATGAAAATAGGCAGAATTTGCTTGAAATTGTAATAGGCATGATTTCTAAGAAGGATACTGATTTATGATCAATTAGAACATAAGAGCATAGTGTCTAAGAGTGATAATGAACGTCCAGAATCGAATACAAATCTTACAGGCATGTTATCTATATCCAAAATTGAAAACAAGTCCTAAGAGACAGGTTCTTTAAATGTAGAATTAAACACGCGGACTAAAAGAGAAGTACTATAGGCATGTTCTCTACTCTTTTAGCATGCACAATTACCTAGTCCTTTTTCCACTAGCCAACCCCGAATGTTTATTACAAATTATTACAGATTACCTACCGAATTGCATAAAAAATGTAAAATAAAAAGTTACAACCTGAGGAAGCCTGATTTTTGACTTCCTCTTTGAGTTAGGGAATAACCACCTCAAAATGCTATTTTTTATTTCCAAATCCTTTCTCAGACTTGGATGCATCAGAATTCTCCAAGGGTCTCAAAGGGTCTCGGGCAATACTTACACCCAAGTTTACTGAACCATATAGCAATGAGTATAATGTGGAAGGGCCAGACCTTATGTGTCCAAGTTCAGAGGGAGCTCATGGGTCCCAAGGAAAGGCTCACACAAGAGGGGCAGAACGTAAGTACAAGAATATGGTAGAAGTGCATGAATAGAGATTTAAAATTGAGTGGAGAATAGAGAGGGGTAAGGGTGAGTGGAAAATAGTAGTAGTAAAGCACAGAATCAGTATTTTCATACAAAGGGGTTTGGGGTTTGGGAATACATTGTAAGGAGCATATGTCCTTAGGCGGGGATCAGATTTGGGCATGCACATCAACAGATGGTGCTGGCATGCTCACAAATCAGCTAGAGAACATCACACATAGAGGGGATTTGGAGGTTATGACCCAACAAGATCAGGTTTGGGTCATGCACAGCAATGTCTCATGTTGACATACCCCAAAACATCCAAGGAATACCAAACACATAGGGGATACTAGGATTCATAACTCATAATAAGTGACTGACAGAGTTCATACAATAAAGCAATAATTCAGCATAGAAAGGGGCAGATTACAGCATGCTTATTAATGGAACTTGATTAAACACGAGTAGGGAATAGGCAACAGTGAAGAAAATAGTAAAGAAACATGTTATTGTTGATGCTGAAAATTAGTTAGAACATATCAGTAAAGAAGCAAATGCAAAAAGAAAAGTAAGCAACTTTCCCACAGCCTAGCCTTGGCTTTCAGCCGGCGAGGTAAGACAGAATCACAAGTAGTAATAGAGAAAAGAGATAGAGTTTTAGTGGAGTGTTTGTTTTGAACTCAAGTCTTTTGTTCCTTGTGTTCATGTGTTTGATAGAAGAGGGGCGCATTGTATTTATATCCTTTTGAAAACGAGTGAATGAGAGGTAACAAGTAAAATCTTAGTGCAAATATGGAAACAATCAGTCAAAATCAATTATACAAGTGATTGTGTTTAATTAAGGAATAACTGTTTAACGGATTCAAAATAAGGAAGGAAATCAATTTAGAGACAACCTAATTATTGCCAAAAAAGTAGTAAAATATTAAGTAAGCAATCGAGTCTAAGTACAGAAATATACTTATTTTGAAAATAGATTCAGCAAGGTAAATATTATAATAAAGGGAAAGGAATCAATCAATTCTAATCAGGCGAGTAAAATCAGGGTTGATAAAAGAAAAGCCTTGAAATTAGTCACAAGAATATGGTCAGTCAAAGAAGAAACATGCTTCTGCACTTTAGTATACAAACAGAGTGAACAGAAGACATCAAGCATGCGAGTCCAAGCATATTGGCAAAAGAGATATTCAGTAGGGTTCAATAGTAAAGCAAATATTGGAAGCATAGTAACCAAGTAGGTCAAGTCACATTGAATCCTCAGAGTATCAGGACATTCAAAGGTCTCATATAACAGGAGGGGTAAATCCTTTTGAAAATATAGGGTTTCAGCCATAGTCAGGTAAGTCACATAGAGAAAAGAACATCTAAAAACAAAAGCTTTCAGTCAAGTCAAGTGCTCGAACAAGCAATTTCAGATCCCAAAGACCTAGGGTTTCAGCAACATTTGAGTTTTGAAGATGACCAAAAGAAATTAAGGTTTTAACAACAATCGAGTTTCAAGATGATAAATCAAATAAGTCAAACAAGTACTAGCCATATGAGTACACATTTAACAAACAGCTTCGGAACTCGAATGAACCTAAAACAAATTAGGGGATTGCAACATGCCATCTCAGATAGAAGAACAATATAAGCAAGACATAGAAAAATTGTAGACACATTAAAATCAGAGAAGAGATTTTGAAAAGAGAAACTTAAAGGAAAGCCCTAATCAGAAAGTGAAGAGTCATTTTGAAAGAAAGGTAAAAAAACTTCGAGAAGCACTTAAAAAGTTCATGGCAAGCATAGATCTAAGGTAGATCTGAAAGAAATCGAAAAAGACTTAGAGATTAGGGTTTCAGAAAAAACCCAAAAGCAATGAGAAAGGCCTTGATAGTCTGACTTGAATGGCCTTGGCTAGCCGAATAATGGTCAAGGGATGACCGGAGAAAGGTCATAGAGCAATGACTTGACCAAATCCCTTCAAAGTCTGGTCATGAGACCACATAACCAAACACATATAAACCATGAAAGGTCGGTACAGGTCTCAGATGACCCTGGAAGTCCATGGATTATGGTGGATTAGGGTGGTGGTGGCTAGGGTTTGGGTGGTGTTGTAGAGAGTGATTAAGAGGAAAGGGGTTCTAAGGCAGTGGATTATGAGAAATGATAGGATTTTGGAGTTGTTTGGAATTAATTAAGGCAATGGCGATTATTGGCTGTTGATTTAAATGACCATTGACCTATATTAAAATGGGTAAGTGGGGCGGTTTATGAAATTGGGTTTGGGTCTTGTCCAATGGGTTCAATTGGGTCGAGAATTGGGTTAAAATTGGGGTAGGATTTGGGCTATGATTGAAATGAATTTGCACTATTATTTGAATATCCAATTTCCCTTTTAAAAATTATAAAAAATAGCAAATTGATTTAGAAAAGAATGAAAGGTACTGAAATGATTTATGACATATAATTAACCATTTAAAAATACAGGAGTTAATCTTTATGAATATAAAATGTAATTAATCTTAAAAGGGGCTAATGTTGCAATTATATAATTTTAGCCCTAAAAATACTAAATAATTTTTTCAAAATATGCATAACTTCCCTTGCTATATTTTAGTATAAAAATAAAAGTTCCACAAGTGAATCCCCAAAGCTAATAATTTTATAAATAATTATTGTATTTTTATAGATAAAATATGGCAATAAATTGATTTAAGAATCTTTAAAATTAAGGAAAAATAATGGAACACTTGGATATACTTATGTATGCATAAATATTCCATTTGAAATTACTTTGCATATTAAAAAAATAGATATAGGGAAAAATTGGGTATCAACAACTGCCCCTCTTTAGCTGAAAAGGATGAAAGAGTTGTCGGGTAAAGATTTGATGGCCTTGACTGAACGAAATAGTTTTAAGAAGGTAGGACGCGTCCTAGCTTCTAAGCTGCCTACACATCCCTGGTTTTATGGAAATCAGGCCATATATAGTTCAGGATCCGTTGGCGGAGTATGCCGACAGGTACTTTCAAAAAACGGACGCAATGTTTCAGTCAGGATGAGTGTAAGTCCTACGGGAATAGTTAGGTTTGATGTGGCTGTGGGCACTGGAGCGGGAATGCTCCTGTCGGGATGGCTGTTGCTTGCCGATTTACATGCTAATAAATAAAACAAGCATATATTATGCGTAAATTTAGATATGATGCAAATTTTCGTCGGACCATGAATGTTTTCTTCGGATGGTTAGGATGATGTTTTTTGACCATGGTGTCCTGGACCATGAGGCGTATGATCAAGGATTTATAGACTATGAAATGATGTTCTCGGACTATGAAAATGGTGCCTCTGAACCGTGATGACTTTGAATAATGATATGCAAGTAATTAAAAAGGGATCCTGAAGTCATGACATGGTGTTCTCAGGTTGTGAGGATGGTGCCTCCGAACGATGACGCCTTTGGATAATTTAGCAATATTTTAGCCTATGAAATGCAATAGCTTGTGGTGATCTTTCAGCCGTGCAATGTGGCGATCTTTTAGTCGTGCAATGTGGTGATCTTTCATCCATGCAATGTGACGATTGTTCAGCCGTGCAACGTAGCAATCTTTCAGTCGTGCAATGGGGTGATCTTTAAGCCGTACAATGTTCAGATATTTTAGCCATGCAATGTGGCAATCTTTCAGCCATGCAGTATTACGATATTTCAGCCATGCAATGTGGTGATCTTTCAGCCATGCAACATGGCAATCTTTCAGCTATGCAATGTGGCAATCTTTCAGTTGTGCAATGTGGCGATCTTTCAGCCGTGCAATGTGGCGATCTTTCAGTCCTGCAATGTGGTGATCTTTCAGACGTGCAACGTAGATGAAGATAACATTTGGTCTCAGAAGGCAAAATGGTAGCCTTATGCAATGCAGATGCAGATAGAAGTAGAGCTTAACCTCGGAAGATAGAATGGTAGCCTTATACAAGCTGGAAGGCATAATAGTAGCCTTATGCAATGCAGATGCATATAGAGGTAGAGCTTAACCTCAGAAGGCAGAATGTTAGCCTTATGCAAGCTGGAAGGAAGAATAGTAGCCTTATGTAATACAAATGCAGATAGAGGTAGATCTTAACCTCGGAAGGCAGAATGGTAGTCTTATGTAGGTTGGAAATCAGAATAGTATCCGTATGCAAGTTGGAAGGCAGAATAGTAGCCTTATGCATATTGGAAGGCAGAATTGCAGCCTCATGCCATGCAGATGCAGAAAGAGGTAGAGATTAACCTCTAAAGGCAGAATAATAACCTTACAAAAGAGATAAAATAGCAAATGATAGTAGTTTTCTTAGCTAATAGCAGATTGCGGCATGGTGATTACTGGGAGCATTAAAACATACAGAACATTACGGATGTGTGCTGATAGCAAAGGTTGGTAAGTGCGATGGTTCGGAGAATCGTATTCTTGAACAGTATTTTCTCTATGGGCGTACATTGTGTTTAATGATTTCGTAATCCTGGTTCCTACATCCAAAGCAAAATCGTGAATTTTTTAAAGAGAATGGTTTGTTCGTATATCGCTGGATTTTCTTAACTCGTTCGGCTTTGACCCGGCGATACTGTCTATGTCATTGGGGTAGTGTTGCTAAGCAAAGCAGTTTTAATGAACACGTATAATTTTTAAAAAGTATGACATAGATGTATAATTAGAATAGTTATTAGATGAACCGACGACTATTACATGGTTCGAGACATTGCAACCTCTCTTGCTACAAAATTTTGAGGGTCCTCCTCAAACTTCTACCCCAATTTGATGGGTTGACGTTTCTAACTGTTGCTTGCACAACGATTGGCTGAAATTACTTCGAAATTTTGAGGGTCCTCCTCAATATTCTACCCTAGTTTCCATATTCGGGGGAAAATGAAAATTTTATTAAGTTGTGACTGAACCCATATGGCATCCTATGTATCCCCTATTAAATAGAAACAGGTCAGGCATAGTTCAATTTACACCATATAGGGAAAACATAAAGATTACACTGAGAAATGCTTAATTGCATTTTAATTAATCACCTTTGGCCAGATCTCTTCATCCATTTCTGCAAGTACAAGGGCTCCTCCTGTCAAAACACGGTAAACCATGTATGAGCCTTACTAGTTGGGAGAGAACTTCCTTTTGGCATCATCCTAATGCAAAAAAAATTCTTTAATACCAGCTGCCCCAGTGTGAATTATCTCGACTTGACCTTCTTATTGAAGGCTCTTGACATTCTGTTCTGATAGAGTTGACCATGGAAACTATGTTCATTCTATTTCCATCTATAAGAGTTAGCTGCTCGTAGCGACTCTTCACCCACTCTACATCGTGGAGCTCAGCTTCCTGGATGATCCTTAGGGAAGGAATTTCTACTTCGGTGGGAGTGACGGCTTCTATACCAAAAACTAGCATATAGGAGGTTTCCCCAGTTGAAGTTTAGACTGCGGTGCGGTACCCTAATAGAGCAAATGATAACTTCTCATGCCACAATTTATGCTTCTCTATCATTTTCCTCAATATTTTCTTGATATTCTTATTGGTGACTTCTACTGCTCCATCCATTTGAGGCATGTAGGCTGTAGAATTCTTATGTATGATCATGAAGGTTTCACACATAACTTTTATCGAGTCGTTATTGAGATGTGGGCCATTATCAGTAATGATCGACTATGGAATACCGAATCAGCAAACAATGCGGTCGCGGATAAAATTCATGTGTGGGCCATAGGTCCCAGCATGAATTTCATCTAGCAGGTTGGATGATTCCTTTGCGTCGACACACCTTAGTAGTCCTAAATCAGGAATCCTCCTACACAAACTTCCTTTGTTGTGAAGAAGTTGTTGGACAATCTCTGCACTGTGCATTTTTTAGTATGATTGGCAAGCTCCGGGTAATCTCCTTTTGCCAAATATTCATTGATATCGTGAAACCAAGGCTTTCCATCTACTTTCTCTTCAATATGGGCACAGTAGGCTGGCTGATTATGAATTTTCACTAGGATGGGATTAATGAAATTCTTATCTGTATGTTGTATCGTAGAGGATAGGGTAGCCAATGCATCGACAAACTCATTCTAGATTCTAGGAATATGTTGTAATTCCATCTTCATGAACCTCTTTCTCAAATCTTGTACATGATACAGATACGGGAGTATCTTTTAATTCTTGGTTGTCCATTCCTCTTGTACCTGATGTATGAGTAAATATAAATCTCCAATCACTAGTAGCTCTTGCACATTCATGTCAATGGCCATTTTGAGCCATAAGATGTATGCCTAATATTCGGTGCAGGGGAACCTGAGTTTGGTAGACATTGGATAATGCTGACTAGTTTCTGATACCAAGACTGCTCATACGCCAACTCCTTTGAAGCTTGTTGGTCCATCGAATAACATTCTCCAACCATCATAGGATTCTAGAATGTCTTCTCCTATGAATGATACCTCTTTACCGGGAAAATATGTTTTCAAAGGTTCATATTTTCTATCCATGGGGTTTTCAGCAAGGTGGTATTCCCATGCTTGTCCTTTGACCGCCTTCTGAGTTACGTAAATAATATCAAATTCACTCGGCTGGATTTTACTACTTGGCTAGCTTGACAGTGGGCATGGGCTTCTAAAAGATGTACTTTAAAGGATCCATCCTTGATATGAGATACGGGTTATAGGCACATAAGTAATGTCTCATCTTCTGAGCTGCCCAGTTCAAAGCACAACAGGTGCATTCTAAAAGAGAATATTGGGCTTCGTATGAAGTGAACTTCTTGTTGAGATAATAAATGGCTTGTTCCTTTATCCCAATTTTATCGTGCTGCCACAAAATGCAACTGAAAGCTCTATCCAATACTGTGATGTAGAGTAATAGGGGTCTACCTGGCTCGGGCGGGACCAAGACTGGTGGTGTTGATAGGCATTCCTTGATTCTGTCTATGGCCCTTTGGCAGTCATCGGTCCATTTGGTAGCAGTGTCCTTCTTCAACAGCTTAAAAATTGGCTCACAGATAACTGTAGACTATGCTATGAACCGGCTGATATAGTTAAGTCTTCCCATGAAGCTCATCACCTCCTTATTGTTCTTTGGCGGTGGTAGTTCTTGAATGTCTTAGACTTTTGATGGACCCAGTTCTATTCCTCGACAGCTCACGATAAATCCAAGCAAACTTCCGGCGGGAACCCCAAATACACACTTTGCATGATTCAGTTTCAGGTTGTACCTTCGCAATCTATTGAAGAACTTACCTCAAATCTTCCACGTGATCAATGGCCTTCTTGGACTAGATGATAACATCATCCACATATAACTTAATTTCCTTGTGTACCATATCGTGAAAATTCATCGCCATAGCCCTCATGTTGGTGGTTCCTACATTCTTCAAGTCAAACGGCATCATCTTGTAACAATACGTTCCCCATGGCGTAATGAAAGCCGTTTTCTCAGCATCTTCCTCATCCCATCTAGATCTGATGATAACCAGTGAAGCAATCTACAAATGATTGTAGATCATGCTTGGCACAATTGTCAATCAGGATGTGTATATATGGCAGGGGGATGTAATCTTTCGGACTGGTCCGATTGAGATCCCAGTAGTCGATACATACTCTTGCCTTCCTGTCCTTCTTTCATACTGGTACAATGTTGGCTAACCACATCGGGTACTCAACTACCTTGAGAACCTTAGCTTTAACTTTCTTAGTGACTTCTTCCTTGATTCTCAAACACATATCAGGCTTGAACTTTCTGAGCTTTTGCTTTACCAGTGGACATGTTGGATCAGTTGGCAGTTTATAGTCCACAATAGATGTACTTATACTAGTCATGTCATCGTACGACCAGGTGAATATGTCCTCATATTCCTTTAGAAATTTGTGTTCCTTCTTTTCTAATGGCGACAAGTGAACGTTGATTCGTGTTTTCTTGACGTTTCCTTAAATCTCCCAAATTAACAGTTTCTGTTTCGTCCAGGTTGGACTTAGGTCTGTTCTCAAATTCTTTGAGGATTTCCTTGGTATTTTATATTCTTTTGAATTAATGTCTGTTTGTTACGTTGTCTCAATGTATGTCACTGTCACTGGTTCATCAAGATAAGTAATAGTAATATTATATAAGTAAAGTGATGAGGGAAAAATAATAATGAGTGTCGAATCAAAAGAAAAGTCTAAATGCTTTGATAAATATTATAACTACTTTTAACATTTAAGATCTTATTGCGAGAATAAAAATGCAAAAACGAAAAATCGTCTAGTAAAAATAAAAACAGTGCATGATGCTTTTTTAATATTGCTACCCCGAGGCTCGCCGGGCTCTGGTGATCCTAATGGTCCAATTTGTGAGGTATGCCCCTCTACTCACAGCTTGTATGGAAGGACCTTCTTCCCCCTTCTCCTCGAGAATAACCCAGCAGTCCATGTCATTGCCTCTAGGAACAAGTTCTTTATCGTAGCAAGTGCTTCTTCTTCGCCTGCCCATAAACAATGTCAGCCTAATGGAAAGTCTGCGCCAGAGGCGGTATTGGATGTTCCAGTGTATATTACGGACCGCGCCATAGTTGCGACCAATTTTTGAATTCAACATAGGTGTACTCCTATCCCGGACCAAAAGTAGTGTCGTGCTTCGTGAGTTTTATGGGTTTAGCAATCCCTTGGAGGTTCTTGCCGAGTCCCTTGCCAAGTTTGTACCTACTCCAATGCAATATACTCTCAATTTTGTTATCCCACCATTTATCTTTGTAAATAGTATTGACTCGCTCGATATGATGGTAGGTCTCTCCACATAGCTTTCTATTTCCCCCGATCACCGAGATGGTCTGACGACTGTATATAGGATTGTTGTCGTTACCATGAATGATCACTTCCTGGTGATTTAATTCAAATTTTATGGGCTGATGTAGTATTGAAGCTACAGCCACCGCAACATAAATCCAGGGTCGCCCTAGCAGCAGGTTGTCTGATACTGGCACATCTATCACTTGAAAGTCAACCTAGAACAAGGTTGGTCCTATCTGCAAACACAAGATAATTTTACCAATGGTGGATCACTGAGATATGTCAAAGCTTTCGCATTGATTGCTCCTTCTTTTATCTTGTATAGTCGTTTACCCAGCTTCTTGAGTATTATTAATGGACATATATTAAGGCTGAAACCC
This sequence comes from Nicotiana benthamiana, assembly GCA_034376525.1. Lineage (NCBI taxonomy): Eukaryota > Viridiplantae > Streptophyta > Magnoliopsida > Solanales > Solanaceae > Nicotiana > Nicotiana benthamiana. The sequence goes on from CM067331.1 coordinate 114,309,561, forward strand.
CCATCGATCAGGATCCTAGTAATGAAGTAGTCTTCGCGTTGCACGGTGATATGCAAGGCTTTGTTGTGACCCAAGCCTTCAAGCGGCAGCTCATCCTCATAAAAAGTGATTTTATGGCTTTCTAATACTTGTTCCACCATATTGGCCATTTCTCTGCCAGTGATGTTACTTGGCACATATGCCTCACTCAACACCTTCAACAAACCATTTTTGTGTGTCTTGGAAATCTGCAGTAATGAGAGGATAGATATCCGCACCGGTCTTTTGTTTAGCTGGTCGATGACCAAATATACTTTGGCCTATATCTTCCACCAAAGGTCTGGACCTATTTCAATGATGAGCGATCGATCAGAAACCTACTTGCTTGACTCAGCTAAGTGTTCCGAGGTATAAACTCTTCCAGTCCTTGTCATACCCTATGCTGCAATAGTCTCCTCGAACCTGAGTTTGCCTTTCTCCTATCCTCGTTTGTATAATCCTAAGGTATAGATTTTATATGAAATGATGGCATGGTGATCATTGCCACTGGAATTGGTGCAGCAACCTTTACTTTGAATGTGATATATTTTTTGGATAGTAAAATTGTAACCTTAAACGGTGCCGGTGTTTTTGCTGATGGCATTTCCTCAAACGCAAGAGTGACAGACATATCTACCTCAGTTACCTTAGATAGCTGAATCTAGACTATGATGGGGTTGAGAGTAACTGCTGGCTTCTTTGGATCATCGCCTTCTACGATCAACCCGATGGATCCTTCGGGATCCCAATCATCATCTACTTTAATCATGTGAACACCCCCTCCTTTGTGGTCTGGTAAGGGGTTGTTTTGGATGTTCGGAGCGGCTTCCTTTGCTACAATGACCTTGTTATCAATCAAAGACTATATCTTGTATTTTAAAGAGCGGCATTCATTAATGGTATGTCCCTTCATGCCTAAATAGTATGCATAAGATTTGTTTGCCTTAACCTACTGAGAAGGATTCTCAGGGGTTGAAGCAGGGATGAGGGTGACATAACCGGCGGTTTTGAGTCTCTCATATAGTTGATCAATAGGTTTGATGATGGCTATGTATTGTTTTGGAGGCCTCCAATCAAAATTAGGTCGGGGCCTAGGAGAATTTTGGCGTGCGGAGGTGATTGGTAATGAGATGGTTGGGCATTGTAAGTTTGGTAGACATGTGCGGGTTGGGAATATCTGGGCAAGGTAGACAAATATATGAGAGGTGGAGGTAACTGATAAGTTGGTGGTGGAACTTGGTAGTAGAGTGCTTGGTTATTTGGGCTGACCTAATATGTGAGTGGAGGTATAGGGTAGGTTTGGTGTTTGAGGGGACACTTGGTCCTTTGTGCAACCATCACGGCCCCCATGTCCCTTTTTTTTATACACACCACCAGACTGTAAGGACTTATTTGTGGCTTGCAAGGCCTCGAAGTTTGTAACTGTTCCGCTTTTGATACCTCCTTTAATTCGTTCCCCCAGCTTGATAATGTTGGAAAACTTATCATTTTCAATCATCATTAGCCGTTCATAATACTGAGGGTCTTCAGCCCAAACAAAACATTTGTTCATTTATTCCTCCTCTAAGGGAGGTCTGACCTTAGCTGCTTCGGACCTCTAGCTAGTAGCATACTCACAGAACAATTCTCTAGGATTATTCTTAATATTCTAAATATTGAATACATTTGTTGCATTTTCTGTGTTAAACCTGAATCTTTCCATGAAATCGGAGGCCATTACTACCCAGCTCGACCATTTCTTAGGATCTTGGCAAATGTACCAGGATAGTGCATCTCCTTTTAGACTTCTCAGGGATAGTTTCATGCGGATCCTTTCGTCCTTTCCTACCCCGACTACCTTGTCGCAGTATGTTCTCATATGGACATTTGGATCGCATGTACTGTCAAATATCTCAAACTTGGGAGATTTGTACCCCTTTAGTAGTTTGACATCTGGTTGTATGCATAGATCTTTGTAGTTCCACCCTTCCATCCCTTTACTTTCTTCCACGCCTTGGATTCAGCTGGTTAATTTCTTAAGCACTACAGGCAGGTTTTTGATGAGGAGATCCTTTTCGTGGGGCTCAAGGGTGCAATAAATAGGTTTGGTGGAGAGTGGAATGGTCTCCATGTAGATGTGATCATTGTGGTGGCCTAGTGTGTGGGCGTGGAAATGGTCATTTATGGAATTTTGTGGTTTGGGGATGAGTGATGGATTATTGTTTAGAGTGTGTCAAGTGTTGCATTAGCTCTTTGTTGGAACAGTGTGACGATTTGGTTGATTTTGTGGAGGTGTTGGATTTTGAACGTTGGGGAAGATGGTGTCTGGGGTGATGAAGGAGAAGGATAAGTTAGCCAGATTCCGAACCTGATCAAGCTCTTCTTGAAACTTCAATAATTTCTGCTCGAGTTGTAACATATTTTCATTGGGAACCCAAATACCATGGACATCAATGTCCTCTGCCATTGTGTTCTCCTTTATGATGTTCAAATCTTCCATTTTGCCTTTCTTTTTGTTCTTAACAGGACTTAGAGAAGTGAGAGGGTGGAGGGCCCTTGGATCTTGTGGAATAAGATAATCTTGCCAGAGTGCTCGAACTAACCTCTAGAATAACAAAAAGAAAAACGAAAAGGTAACCTAGTTAATGAGGATCATAAAAAGTATTGTGATATTTAAACACATAGTGGAGGAATATAAAACATCCTAATTTGGAGGCCTCATTCTGCCCGAGGTAGGCCTAGCGACAAATTGATTTGGAGAAATTCGAATGCTAAATGCCTCATTTAATTGATAAAAATAGACGAATCCCAAATTGAAACTAAAAATGAAAATCATTAATGGCCATTGGCCTTATTACATTCATAAAGCGAAAAAAGCAAATTCCTATCTACTTGGTCCTAGAAGGACCTTCTTCAGGTTGAATGCTCTAGTTGATAATATCCTCCAGTTCCCATAGGTTCACCAGTAAAAATGCCTTCACCAAGTGTTCTCTTTCATTTCCCTCAGCGTTCTAGCAGTTGGTGACGCTCTTCCTCCCTTTTCCTTTCAATTATAGCAAACTCTATTCCAGATATTCCACCTTTTCACTAGCTTTGGTGACCCCCTCTTTCCACTCATTGATTTGGTCATTTGATGGAAGACTCCTCCACCAATCTCGCAAGAGTTGGGGTATGTTAATCACACCGAAACTGGGGACCTTGGCCTCATTTTCTGCAAAACAAAAGGGTTAGACCCTATCCCCCACCAAACTCGACTATTTAATATCAACAATTAGCATGAAGCATTTAGTTCTCCGAATAAATGCACAGAACGTGGTAATGTCCATTTGGGTTTAGGGAAACCTACTGGACTTTGAACAAGGCTATCTTAAAGATCATTATGTGGACAACATAACTGACCCTACTAGGTTTGACCATGATTCAACCATAGTATGAACAGAGTAAGGTTTCTATGGGGTTTTAGACTAGTACCCTTGAGTGGGCAACTCAAGGAGGAAGGCACGAAACCGTCGACCACACCACTAATCGATTGGTTTTACCGCAAATATGCCTTTTCAAATTTAGGGGGTAATAATCTAGGAAGAGCGCAACCACTCATTATAAAGCGTTGTTATGGTATTTGTTTGGCACGAGTGGAGTATGATGCTGATCATGATTATGAAATAATTAAAAGCATATTGGCACCTATTTACATGTTAAGAAAGCAGTAAATACAATAGTTTTATAATTTGAAGCAGTAATAAAGGAAAGAAACGACGAAGATAAGTCAGTTTTTCCTTTGAAAAGAAATTAAACGCTTAAAGGAATTTAAACAAGTAATTGCACATAAAGGGAAGGTACAAATTCAAAAAAGCAATCTGAAATGGTAAAGGCCTAATATTCCCCATCAGAGTCGCTATGTTGTCGCGCCTCTTTTTTTCACTTTGTATCGGGAGATCGGGTTTATGATATTATGGGTATAGGACAACTCATTCCTTTTGGGAACTGGGTTTGCATTTGAAGGGTCTCCACCTATTAATTTAAGGTGCACTAGGACACCTAGAGTTCACTTCAAAGTTTGTTTGATAACGAGAGATAGGGTAAGGTCTTGAGATTATGCTAAGGGGAAGGTGTTAGGCACCACTCAGGATCCACTAGTATTGTTCCAGGCCAGACAGATTTTTGTGAATTTGGTGCATTTAACATGTAAACATATAAGACTCATATAAGAGGGGATTTCAATACACAGATGTTTGGAAAATTAAAATAGAGAAATTATTTAAAAGGCTGATTTTTTGAAAATAAGTCATTATTCTTTAAAGGAAAAAAAGAGAGTGGGGGCCCTAGGTTAATTTATAATATGGATCACATCAATGCAATAGTCAATAATCACTCGTCTTAAGAGGGGATATACGTGGCATTAGCGCACCGGTCATCATATCCATATCTACCCTTCCCACCCTGTTAAGGTACTAAAGCACGGATTGGTCTAGACTATTATTGTGTGCTATTACCTGTCCCATTCCTATTAGTTATGGAGGCACTTAGGATTACTATTCCTAAAGGGAAGGGATATTAGGCTGACTTTGAGGTTTCAAAGGTGAAAACGCTAAGGCGACATACAAAACACATAGAACTGCACATTAAAAGGGGGGAGCACATAAACAATGAACGCTCATGTATACCTCCTCAAACAAGGCACATAGATAGCATAACTCAAACAACAATCAAGGTCTGAATCTAAAAATGCTAAGGCAAGGGGGTTTAAGTTGTTGAAGCAGACCAATTTATTACGTAACTCATATAAGAAGTCTGAATCAGGCGTACCTGCTAGTTCTAGCAATTATAAGTTAACAAAGGCCTGTTCAGTTTTATTTGTTGTTATTACCTAAGGCTTGCCTAAATGTTTTGAGTGAGATACTATTAACATGGTATCTATTACGGATTCAAAATGTGGCAAAGTAGTAACAAATTTAAACCGAGCGGTTTGAGATCATATAGGCATGCTTGCTAAACCGCGTTAATAAGAGAAGAGTAAGTTGTTTTAGAAAACTAGTTCAGAGTAGTGTAATTAGGCTGATCTTAAGATGAACTGGTTTCAGATTATACAGATGATGATATCTATTATTGCTGATTTTAGCTCCTACAGACAGGATATCTAGCATTGCTAATTTTAATTCCTATAGACATGGTAGCTAGTATTGTTGATTTTAAATCTATGGACATGATATCTAGTTGAATTTGAAATGGAAGCAAGCAGGATTTTCTTGAAATTCTTGTAGGCATGATTCTAAGAAGGATACTGATTTATGATCAATTAGAACCTAAGATCATGGTGTCTAAGAGTGATAATGAACATGCAGAATCGAAGACAAATCTTACAGGCATGTTGTCTAGATGCAAAATTTAAAACAAGTCCTAATAGACAAGTTAATGCATAATTAAACATGCGGACTAAAAGAAAAGTCCTATAGGAATGTTCACTACCCTTTTAATAATTAAGCATGCACAGTTATTTAGTCCTTTTCCACTAGCCAACCCCTAATGTCTATTACAAATTATTACAGACCACTTGCTGAATTATATCAAAAATGTAAAATAAGAAGTTACAACCAAAGGAAGCCTGTGTCACACCTCTTTTTTTACCTACACCCCTGCGAAGGGGTATAAAAGGGAGTTTTTATAATTTAAATGACAATCTAAATAGGATTATTTATTTATTAAATAATCCTATTCGCCACTTAGGATAATTTATAGTGTCCTAAGTCACACGTTTTAAATCCCGAATCGACAAAAAAATTGACTCTGTATTGCAGTCCGCGAACCAGAAATCCAGGTAAGAAATTCTGTTAACCCGGGAGAAGGTGTTTGGCACTCCCGATTGCCATGGTTGTAACACGGTCGCTCAACTGTTATATTCGACTTAGTTATCTGATTTTAAAACACTTTGAACCTATGTGCAATTTTTAGCTTAAACCACTTTCAATTAATTTTATTTAACGGATAATTGGAACGTCATTTAAAATATGTTTTGAACCACGTCACATAAATGCACCTGCAGTCTACAACATATTTTATTTAACGTTGAGATTTGGATTTGGATCACATAAGTGCGCACCCGAGTTTAGGGAGGTAAATTATTAAAATGACGCGCCTAAAGCAACTACGTGTTTGCAACTTTGTGAGGGCCATAAAAATTTGCTAAATGGTACGCCTCAAATTCTAAAGACTAAATCAAACTAAACTAAGAGAAGGTCCTGTAATTTGTCCTTTTTTTTGGCACGGCGCACCTCGAATTGTTTAAAAAGGAATTCGAATTACCTTTGGAGGGCCACAACTATTTATGTAATTAAATGTGGCTCACCTCCAGTGTAGTTTTGAGATAATCTAGCTTAATTAAAGGAAAGCCCAAAGGAACTCAAGAGATGTTTTAAGTTAAAGTTAAACCCAAAAACATCATAAGTAACAAATATCCATCTCCTTGTAAAACTGAACCCCATAACATATTGCAGCTACAAACCCACGGCTTTGAATGATTTGGGTCAACCTCAATAGTGAGCCCAATTTGAAAATCATTGAAGCTGAAAAAAGGGGAACTCAGGATCGAGTCCCTGAAGGAAATCACATTCCACAAAAGCTTATCACAAATTCTGAACACAAAGACAAGGCTCTATTATTGACAATGAAACTATATGTAGCCTCAAATTTTTAAGTCTCACACTAATTTTAAGCACTGTAATGGAGTAGAACTCAAAAAATCAGAGAAGATTCTCTTCAAACTGAAAAAGAATCTAATTACTAGTGACTAAGAGCTGAAATACCAATTAACAATAAAATAACAACTAATTTGAATCGCATGTCATGGCTTAAACACACTTACATGATACTCAAAACCTAAAGCTTAAACTAAAATTTCAAACATGATAACAAACCTCTCTTTTAAACACTGAAAAATCCATACTATCCTACAATTAATATTGTATAGTTTCCATGCTTCAAGAGTGACAAAATTCCAATTATTACAACATATCTCTAACAAAACTACTAAAGGGCAATACCAAACATGCATATACAAAGGCAGTAGAATCTGTATAACTCAAAAAAAGACATTCAAACTAAATATGCTACTACCAACTCTACCAAACAAGATCCACATATTGTTCCTATTAGATGCAAAAGATCTTAAGCAACATTAATATCCAGCATAATAAACTAAACTTTACATAATGAAAAGGATTCAAATAACAAGCTTAAAAAATGAATAGCATATACAACGGAATATCTGAACTCCATACTTCCCTTTTTCAATTCATTTTTTAACTTGAGCATCAGATTACAGGTTTCAGGAGATATGTACCTGGATGTAGAAGAAATAGAGAAAGGGGGTAAGGAATCAGCAGCAAAAGAGCATCAATCATCAGCAACAGAAATCCCACCATTTCAAATAAACCCAAAAACTGTATCCAAACTAGAAAAATGAAATCTACGGATCAACTTAAACCAGATCTTTACTAGCCTCATCTCAAACCATTTTTTAAGCACAAACGAAATCAAATGTCATCCAGAAAATGAAAATATTTCCGAACTCAAAGCAATAAACTCAATGTGATAGTGTCTTCCAACTATTAAAACTTAAACCAATTTTAAAATATCATAATTTCAACTTATTTCAAACAAAAAATGACTCAAATATTTGTTTTAGGGATTCAGGAACTTCAAAAATCACCGAAGAAACCAATGGAATAGTGTTTCAAGAAAAAATTCAGCCGTTTGGTATTTTTTGATCTTTTTTCAATCCTTTTCTTAAAATAAAAGAATGGAATGTTTTATAGGAAAAACGATAGGGCAACCATCAGATTTTCTTTTTTTTCAATTCTACCCTTTTTCAATTTTTGTTATTACTACTTAATCCCTCAGATTTTGGCTTGTTAACCAAGCGTGACTATTTTCAGCTTTTTAGAAGCTTCTTAAAAATTTATCAAATATTCCCCACTCCAAAAATGCCAAACTCCCCCCAAAATGAACATTAATTAATATGAATTTCACCTTCAGCAAAACAAATGGGCATGGGTCAATTTGACCCAACGACCCAGCCCCAAACTTGGGCTTGCATTAGTGAGCTCAGTAGCTCTTGGGCCTCTGATCCTCGTAGCCCAAATTGTGATTTGAATGATCATGGGTCACAAACAGGTAAGCCCAGTGTTCAGGCATCAAAAGAAGATAACCGGCCAACAAACAGAAGAAGGGCCAGCAAGGCCACAAGCATACATGAAACTGAGAAAGCAGAAGAATAATATTGACTACCCAAATATACTAACATATTACTAATGACCTAGATCTAAACATGAAACCAACCAACTAATGACTAAAGAAGAGGGATTAATCCTTAGGAGCAAATAAACAAAACAGAAGAAATTATGCTACTTCTGTAATTTCCTTTTTATAAAATAATTAATTACTAATTAATTCTTTAAAAATGCAAAGTTAAATCCTAAATGTGAATGCACATATTCTTTGTACTTTTTATGCATTAAATAAACATGCACAAACAAATGCAATCAATTGACAGAAAATGCCACGAAAATCCACAAAATTGCAAATATTGAAAACAAAATTATTTTCTTGAATTTATGGTAGTAATTCATATAAGGCAGAAATCACGTGCTCATAGCTGCCCCTCTTTGCTCGGAAACACGAAGAATTGTCCTGCAAAATAAAGTGAGCGGATACGAGTGATTTTTGCCCATTTAAATATTCCGTGGGAAGCATTTTTGAAAGATTTGATCGCACCCAACTTCCAAGGTTGCCTACATATCCTTGGCTAAAAGGAAATCAGGTCAGTGTAGTTCAGGAATGTTGGGTAGTTGGGACTACCATGAAGCTGTGATTTCACTATTGTTGTTGTTGCTGCTACTGCTTATTGGACCCCTTATTATACCTTGTCATTAGGCTATAATCTATGAATTACAAAAAATCCTATCTGTATCCTCAAGCTTAATCTTGCAGCTCTTATTGCCATGTTGACTTGTATTCTCCCGGTGGAATTCCTTTGTTGTCGACTTGAATTAGAATCTAAAGATACTTTCCCTTTCTCCAGGTGGATGCCTGATTACTAGACTTTATTCCTTCAAAACTTGGACTGCCCTCCCACATTCTCCAGGTGGGTGCCTGACTGCTGAGTTTGCATTATATTCACGTGCTCACCAGGTGGGCTCCTGAAATTCGAAAGCTTGAACTGTATTCCCTTGTTCTCTAGGTGGGCTCCTGATTTCTAAAACTTGAATTGTATTCCCTTATTCTCCAACTGGGCTCCTGATTGCCAAATCCTTGATTACTCCCTTATTCTCCAGGTGGGCTCTTGATTGCCAAAATTTGAATTGTATTCCCTTGTTCTCCAGGTGGGATCCTGATTGCCAAAACTTGAATTGTATTCCCTTGTTCTCCGTGTGGGATCCTTATTGCCAAAACTTGAATTGTATTCCCTTGTTCTCCAGGTGGGCTCCTAACTGCCAAAACATGAACTGTATTCCCTTGTTCTCCAGGTGGCCTCCTGATTTCCAATACTGAATTGTATTCCCTTGTTCTCCATGTGGGCTCTTGAATGCAAAACTTGAATTGTATTCCCTTATTCTCCAGGTGGGCGCCTGATTGCCAAAACCTTTACATGTATTCCCTTGTTCTCCAGGTAGGTGCAATGACCCGACCTGTCGTTTGAGCTGTTGCACTTTGATCGCCATATCTCCGGCATGACTTGCCCCGTGTAATGTACTATGACTTATTTAGATTGTCAATTTTGGTATTAACGAAATTTGGAATGAATTTGAAAGAAACAATCTCAAATGAAAGCTTTGAATTTGAAAGGTTTGACCAAGAGTTGACTTATCTGTATATGAGCACGGATTGGAATTTTAATGATTTGATAAGCTTCATTGGGTTATGTATGACTTAGGAGCGTGGCCAGAATGCATTTTAGAGGTCCGGTGTAGAATTAGGCTTGAATTGGCGAAGTTGGTATTTTGGCAAATTCCGGTTGATAGGTGAGATTTTGATATGAGGATCACAATGGAATTACGAGAGTTTGTTGCAGCTTTGTTATGTGATTTGGGATGTGTGTGAAAAAATTCAGGTTTTTCAAAGGTGATTTGGTTGGATTTTTGATCGAATGCGTCTTTCTGAAGTTATAGAATAACTTAGGCTTGAATTCGATGAGTTTTGAGTAATTTAATATTTTTGAGGTGTTTTGATGATTCGAACAAGTTTGAATTATGCTATGGATTATGTTGGTATGTTTGGTTGAGGTCCCGAGGGTCTCGAGTGAGTTCTGGATGGGTCTCGGGGTGTCTTTAGGCTAAAAAATACTTGTTGGAGGTCTAGAGGGTCGAATCCCTAAACCCACGACCGCTGTTCGCGGTCGTATTTGCACTGGCCATGCTGGGAGGCTCCGCAGAAGCGGTCGTGCTTCAGTTGTCCGTGCTGAAGGAGTTGGGCCACTGATCCGACTTCGGAAGCTCATATCTTTTGATACATAAGTAATTTTAAGATGATTCAAAAATAAAAGTTGTAGCTCTTTGAATCTAGTTTACAGAAAATATTATAACGGGAAATTGGATCTGTAGTGAAAGTTATGGCAAAAAGACCAAAGCCTGACATTGCAGAGAACACTGTGTGGCCGCAGTCATTTTTGTGCAGATCGCGCTGGATTTTGCGCGGCCGCGGTCGATTTTGTTCTGCCGTGGAGGTGGAAATCTGGGGGTTACTCTATAAATACAAGGTTTTGGATTTTACTTTATATTTTTACCTAGAGAGATCAGATTTTGGAAATTGTTTGAAAGTTTTTCAAGAAATTCATCTTGTTAACTGATTCTAATTCAGATTTGGCTAGAGTACATGAAAATATTGTTGAATTCATCATTTAATTCGTGATTTGTGATCGAATTTGGGAAGAAAATTGTAGAATCTTTCAAAGAGTTAATATGATGGTTTGACTCGTGGCGAGATAAGGAATTCGTTAATGTAAAATTTTCTAGAATTCGAGAAGTAGGCCCGGGACTCAGGTTTTGGTAATTTCGGGATTTGTGCCCGTTATCTTTTGTTTTCGCTTAGGCTTTGTTCTCTAAGCATATTGTGACGTATTCATTTTGTTTTTAGATAGATTCAATGCGCATGGAGGCCGATTTGAGGTGTAAAGGCGTCGCGAGCTAGAGATTTCACCGGTTCGAGGTGATTAATGATTGTAAGTGATATCCTAAGTTTTTGAAACCCAGGATTTGCACAACATAGTGTTATGTTGAGGTGAAACACGCGTTTATTGATAAGCGCGGGGTTGTTTACTACTGGGGATTTGACCTTATCCGTCCTGATTGATATTTTTACCGCGTATTTATTTGAGACGTGTTTATTTTCAACTTGATTTGGGCTTTTTTCCATAGTTTGGGCTTCTCGCCGATTACTTGAATCCTTCGGGGATTGTTATCACAGTTATTTTCAAACGTTATTTGAACTCAGTCCTAATGATTATACTATTTTGCAAACTCATCCGCTTTAATTGAAATTTTGAGACTTTAATGATATTTCACTATTGTTTGGGCTGAGAACTATTATTTTATTAATGCCCGAGGGGCTTATGATGTTTCTAGACTGAGTGAGGCTTTCAGGTCTTGAGTGTTATGTAAGGAGGCTTTTCAGGCCTCGAGTGTTATTAGAGGAGGCTTTCAGTCCTCGAGTGTTGTATGAGGAGGCTTTCAGGCCTTGAGTATTATGTGAGGAGGCTTTCAGGTCTTGAGTGTTATGTGAGGAGGCCTTATGGCCTCGAGTGTTATGTGAGGGGGCTATCAGGCCTCGAGTGTTATGTGAGGAGGCCTTCAGGACTCTAATGTTATGTGAGTAGGCTTTTAGGCCTCGAGTGTGATGTGAGAAGGCTTTCAGGCCTTATTTTGATATAGCGCTTGGGCCGTAGGGAGCCCCTCCGGAGTCTACTCACCCAGAGTGAGCGCGGGTACCCATATGATCTGAGAGTGAGCCTGAGAGGTTGATGCTATGCTGAGTGATTGATATTGAGCCCGAGGAGTGGGTACTATTTTGAGATATTTCTCGAGGGGCAAACGTTTATGTTGTCATCTTGAATATTTAGTTGCTTTTTTACCTGTATATTGTGGTATTTGTACTCGAGGGCGAATTTTTTATGCTTATCGGCACTAAATGTTTTGAAAACATTTCGTATCTATTGAAAGAACCATTTTCAAAAGAGATTTAAACTGAGCCTAGATATTTCCATTGATTTCACAGCTTCACTATTTTCTCAACGGATTGTACCCTTCTTCTATACAGTATGATGGTTTGCTTTACGTGACTTCTTACTGCTCAGTTGTTATTTACCTTTATTACTCACTGAGTTGCAGCACTCACTTTACTCACAGCACATCGTGTGCAGATGCATGTATCTATTCACCCGAAAATGGGTTTGACCGATCATAGGCAGAGTTATATGAGTTAAGGATGTGATTTCCAGCGTTCGCAGCACCATGTTTCCCACTTTTTTTCATTATTTCGGTTTTATATATTTTGACCTTGTAGTGGACTTACATTCTGATAGATGCTTGTGACTTGTGATACCCTGATTAGGGTTGTGTTGGGTTGTATTTTTGCTATTAATATTGTTAAGTCATATTTGAGTTGTTTAATTATGTTTAACTATTTTTGAAAAGATGAGTTGGGTTAGTTGGCTAGTCTCGTCTTCAGGAGAGGCACCCTCACGACCAGTGCGGGGTTTGGGTTGTGACAGTGGGCTCCTGGTTGCCAAAACTTTGAACTATATTCCCTTGTTCTCCAGGTAGGCGCCTGATTGCTAAAATTTCAATGTTCCCTTGTTTTCCATATGGGTGCCTGCAATCAAAACAAACAAAATTTTCTGCCCCATTTTATGCTAGGAAGATTTGTGAGTTGTTAGCAAAATTGTAAACAACTTATACTATTGATGCAATGATGAGTAAACTAAAGACTAGACTAGTATGTGTGTCTCCTTTGAGTAAGAACAAAAACTTTGACAAACAAATGCATCTGCCAAAAATAAAACCTGAATGAACCAAACTAGGAAGTGTCTCCTATAGGTGAAACTTGAATGAACCAAACTAGGAAGTGTGTCTCCTACAGGTAAACTTCAATAAACCATACTAGGAAGTGCATCTCCTAGGGCTGAACTTAAATGACTCAAACTAGGAAGTGTGTCTCTTAGGGGTGAAATCTCAATTTAGGAAATATGTCTCCTACAGGTGTATCATGAAAGACCCAGACTAAGAAGTGCGTCTCCTAGGGGTGAAACTTCAATGATTCAAACTAGGAAGTGTGTCTCCTATAAATGAACTCTTAATTTATGAAGTACGTCTCCTATGGGTGAAACTTCAATGACTCAAATTAGGAAGTGCGCCTAATATGAATGAACTCTTAATTTAGGAATTGTGTCTCCTATGGGTGAAACTTCAATGAATCAAACTACGAAGTGCATCTCCTATGAATGAACTCTTAATTTAGAAAGTGCGTCTCCTATGGGTGAAACTACAATGACTCAAACTAGGAAGTGTGTCTTCTATGAGTGAACTCTTAATTTAGGAAGTGTGTCTCCTATGGATGAAACTTCATTGATTCAAACTAGGAAGTGCGTCTCTTATGAATGAACTCCTAATTTAGGAAGTACGTCTCATATTGGTGAAACTTGAATGACTCAAACTAGGAAATGTGTCTCCTATGAATGAACTCTTAATTTAGGAAGTACATTTCCTCCAACAATTAACTTGAAAACCCAGACTAGGCAGTGTTTCTCCTAGGGCTGATGTGTGATCTTCTCAATAGCCTTTGCGTAAGCAGAATTAGGGCATTACAACTGAAAATTTCAAGCTTCCAAGCTTTGATATGAACATAGTTTCCACCCATGTTTCAGACAAAGAAAACTTGTGAGTTTAAACATGGTGGTTGGTTTTTGGCGTTGACTTTGCAGTGATTACTCATTCACTTGCCATGGTAACTTTGATTTCACCTTGACAGACATTGATTTCTTATTGACTAACCAATTTCTCTGTCACCCTTATCACAGAAAATACCTCTTCTCCATTCACACTTAATACCTCTCATGAACTGACATTTACCTAACCTTTTGTGTCACAGGAATCAAAAAGCACGCCAATTGCCATCCACTCAGTGCGTATGTTGTTCTTTCTTGACTTAAACCACTAGCCTTGGCCTTGAGGTCTATTGCTTCTTCACTTTCCATGATAATTTTGATTCCTGCTTGGAAGACCTTTCTTGTCATTTGGTTAGCCACTTTCTCTCTCAACCTCATCACGGAGAATGCCTTTGTATCTGTTCACCCAACATCCTCTATCTATGGCATTGTTCATGGATTAATATATACCAAACCTTTGTATCTCACATGAACCTCATAGCATGTTGATTGTTACCAACTGAATTCGCACGTTGTTCTTTCCTGACTTATGCCACTTTGATGTTCTAGACAGATCCCATTTTGTGCAATTGGAAAGCTGGTGGCAAATTTTAAAGTCATTTCTCACTTGTTCTGACCAAATAGACTGAGGAAGAGGAAGTAAACAAGACAAAAGGAAAAAAATAAAGGACAATTAAAAGAAGTCAGGCTGCCTGCATATCCTTAAAAGGAATCAGGTGGAACGTAGTTCATGTCATAGAATTACTTTGTTGTTGTGATTATTCTTTTCTTTTTTTCCTCTCTCTTCTTTTCTTTTCTTTCTTCCTTTTCTCTTTTTGTTGTTTTGTTGTTTTTTCTTTTTCTTTATTTCTCTTTTTCTTCTTTTTTCTTTTTTTCTTCCTTCTTCTTCTCTCTCTTTTCATTCTTTTCCTTTTCTCTTTTTCCTATTCTTATCTTTCACGCTTTTGTTTCTGATCTTCACTACTGATTCCGAAAGAGGAGTGTGAAAGAAAATAAATAAGGCTCAAAGGGGTAACGAAGGATAAAGTGTTTAGATAGCAAAACAAAATGCATTCGTCATTCCAATCTCCAAAACATGCCAAATACAAACAACACAATTAAACAAACCAAGGAAAACATTTATAACATCTTTTGACTGTACCAGACTTGATAATCATATCCACACATTTTCCTTCTACATTTGTTAACTACAAAGCACCATTAGACAACACTCTCACACTCATTACCACAAACGGCCCTTGCCAAATAGGGCAAACTTTCCTTTAGCTTCAACCTAATGCGGCAGGATGCGTTTCAATAGTGTTTCTTTATGTTCTATCTACCCCAGTTTCACACAATTCGGGCTTGAAGTAATCTCAAAATACCTTTACTTATTTCCCCTCAAATGTCCCTATTATCTTCAAAATTGTTTCATTGCTTCATGACTAAACTAACTTTTTAAGACCAGGCTGAGAATTACGCGTGCATGTCATGTCACTATATTCAACAGGAATAGAAATATAAAAGGAAAAGAGAACTAAACAAAAATGCTACAAATAACAGAAAACAGAAAATTGCATTAGAAAGATGGTGAAAGGGTTGGAACAACAAAACAAGCAAACTAATCTGGGGTTACAACCTTGGAACAAACCTAGACAACAATAAACGAGCTACTACGACTAAACAAAGTAGGCAAAAAAAGGATAGAAGGGTTTGAATCACAAGACAATATCCGAATTATAACCCTGAAAATAACTCGGGCAACAGAAATGACAACAAAATAAACCACCAAAACTCTTTTCCGGCTAACCAAGAAACAGGGCATCTTTCCAATTACCAAGCACGACATCTTGGCCACTGAGTTCCACATCAATATTTCCAAAGCCATTTACAACTTAATTATCATTAACTTCAGTCAGCAGGTTACCGAGAAGATTTGCATGCTCCCTGTCATTGTGATTGATCACAATTAACCCTTCTTGAATCATTCTTTCTATTTCCCTTTTCAAAGAACAACAATCTTCAATGCTAAAGCCATTGGACATTAGAGTGGTACATGCATCGTACAGCAGGATCAAATCCTTTTGCCTATAGGTCTGAAGTATAGCCAAGGAGCGGCTTAATTAGGCCAAAATGCTTTAACTTTTCAAATAAGCTTGTGTAGGACTCCCCAATTGGCGTGAAACGATTTCATTGCCTTTGCTCTTTTCCCTGCCCTTGTTTTCTAGGGTTGTTGGGTGCTAGAAAATGTTGTGAAGGTAAGAATGCATTATGCGGTGCTAGCACTTGCCATAGGGAGTAACCTAGTGGTTGGACATATGACCAGACATTGTTCGGAGGATAATACTAAAGTGGATTATGTGAAGCTCGAGGATAGGATTGGGGTTAGATTTGAGGCTGGGTATATTGGTGAGGTAGACCCTTTGGTCCATGTCGTGACTTTGAAACAACCATGGCAACATCATTGTGTTCCTTCTGACCCAGCAAGCTTCCTGTATCATTTTGAATTGTTTGCATTGTGGCTTCTAAAGCAGAATAACTCATGATCTTGCTAAGCTTCAGCCCATTTTCTACCATTTCTTCCATTTTTACCACATCATTAAAAGGCCTACCCACAATCGTTATCATATGCCCAGAGTTGGTTCTTTAGCTTGAAGAAAGTAGTTGACCATCTCTTTTTCTTTCTTGGGGGGGATTGAGTCTGGAAGCTTGCTCTCTCCATCTAAGCTCGTACTCCCTAAAGCTTTCATTAGGCTTTTTTTCTATCTTGGCGAGGGACCTGCGATCCGGGATGAGTTCTATGTTATACTGAAAGTGCCCGGCAAAGGCCTGAGCCATATCATCCCACGTGTACCACATGCTAGCATCTTGGCGGGTGTACCACTCCAGATCTTCCCCACTCAGACCCTGACTGAAATACTCCATGAATAATTTGCCTTTCCCACCCCTGCCTCTAATCTTACTGCAGTAACCTCTCAAATGAGCCACAGAATATCTGTGCCCATCATATAAATATAACTTTTGCATCTTAAACCCAACAAGTAATTGGACGTCAGGAAACAAGCACCAGTCTTTGTAAGCCACGCTCATATGGCTCCACATCCATTGCATGCTTCTTAAAGACTGCTCTAAGATTTTCGTTCCTGGATATCATCTTACTCTACTGTCTTACCAGGCTTTTCAGTTTCACTAGGAGCCTCAAAATGAGGAGCGTGAGAGTATGGATTTGAGACTTTAAAGGTTGGTTCTAGACATAGTGTTAGGCATCGGGACTTTGAACACAGTCTCGTTAGAGGATCGAGGAAAAATAGCCGGTGGAGGAGCTGCAAGAGCATGAGTGGCCAAAGGAGCAGTATATATGGTGGTTTTGGCAGTTAGAGTGAGAAAAGGTTTTGGGGAGATATCAGCGGCAGTGGGAATCTGGATTTGTGATAGCGGTGGGATAGTTGCAGGGCTTTCAGTGTAGTTAGTGGGGAATGAAGGTGGAGGATGCCCCCTGATCCAAGACTGATACATTTCTGCCATCTGTTGTTTCACCCTTTGGACCTCCTCTTTCAATTCAAACTCCGACTCCACAAACTCCCTTGACAGATCACCAATTCTTGTGCCCAAGTTTTTGCTAGCCATGGCTACCTTGCCCTTTGACCTTGTGTCATACGTACTACCTTAAGAACCACAAACCAACCACCCTTCTACTATAATGAGGAGAACAAAGAGGAACAAAAGAAAGTCATCATGTTAGCGTTAAGGAATTTAACATCTAAAAATATCAAATTTCGTGCAATGCACCTAGCCACAATTGACGGTTCAAGAATGTCTTCGAGGGTCACAAGGTCACTTGGCATCATCCCGATTTGTCCATTTGAATATTCTCTTTTCTTTTCTTTTTCTCGCACTTGCTCTCTCATTTTCCTTCCTCTCTTTTTTTCTCTAATTATCGCTCTTTTCTTTCCTTTCATTTCTCACATCCCATAATATCACTGTATTTTTTATTTCTTTTTCCTATTTTCCTTCTTTTAAATTTTTTTCTTTTAATAATAAAAAAATAATTCGATTGAACACTATGTAGGTTGCCTACATATCATGACGTTGCATGAATCAGATCTTTGCGTAGTTCTGGAAAAATCGAGAATAGATTAAACAAACTAACGTCCTCCTTTTCTTTTTCTTTTTCTTTTTCTTTTTCTTTTTCTTTTCTTTTTAGCTTAATGACTATTCTAATGAGAAAAGAGAAATAAAAGAAGAAATCCCTTTTTTTTAATTTTCTAGACTTAATGTTCTATAACCTATTCCAAACTCAAGCTTAACGAGCATTTTTTTTGCTTCTTTTTTCTTTATAAAACAAACAATCTATGGGAAATTATTAAGGTAAATCCCTAGAAGAGAAAAAAAAATTGATTCTTTTTTTTCAGAATAAAATCTAAAGAGCAAGCCACAGAAAAGTATTTAAACTTTCATTTGATATCCTGATGCGAGATTTTAAAACATGCAATAAAAAATAAAAAAATATTTTTGAATTCAAATTTTGATTGCCTAAAGGAGAAATTCTATTAATAAACAAATATAAAGTATGTTTTTTCCTATGTACAATATCCTAAAGTTCTAATAAAAATAAAAAGAATTTCTTTTTTATTTTCACTAATTTTCCAAAGAAACGCCTCATAAAAAGATCTTTTTGGATTTTGGAATTAGTACCTTAAAGAAAACCTTTTAAATAGATACTAACAGAAAATTATCTCCTTTTGAAGTTTTAGACCTAATATTCTAAATGAAGTTTAAATTTTTTTAAAATTTCTAGATACTAATTTTCTAAAATAAAACCACCTCAAGCTTTCTTTTCTTTTTTCTCTTGATTTCTAGGACTAGTATTTCTAAAGAAAATTCTAATGGAAATATAGAACACAAAATATCTTTTTTGTTGTTTGAGTTATACCGCATCTTTCAAATACAAAATAAAAGTACAATAACAAAAAACTTGACATAACTGTACAAAACTAGAAAGTAAAAGACGATATAAAAAACATACTGAAATAATAAAATAAATGTAAATCTCCTTAAGCAACTCTTGAATGCAGTGATCGTGGGGTATCTGTCATGCTCAAACTCCTGTAAGTAGATCCACACATGTATGAGAAATTTAAACCAACATTATGTGAGACAATAACATTCCCTACTAGACACATGCAAGACACGATTGAGGTTATTTTTGCAAAATGGCTTATTTGGCTAAAAGGTTGCTAGAAGTGCAAAATTTGGCTAAGACTCCGCAAAGCCAAGAACCTAAGATTTTCTAGGAAGACCGGACCCTATGTGGGTTGCCTACGTATCACGTCCCGAAAGACAAGAATCAGGTTTGCGTAGTTCGGGCAGATTGGATACAATTTAAAATTAAAAATAATTAATTTAGAGAAAACCTATTTTTACTTTTTCTTGAAAAATGATGAAACATGCAAAATCTTTTTGGATTTTCCTTTTCTCTTTTTTTTTGATTTTTTGATGTTTCGAAAAATGATAAAAAAGTACAAACTATTTTTGAATTTTTCAAGCTCTTTTTTTTTCCTTAAAGAAATATGACAGAAAACATAATTAGGCCCCACTCGTTTTATCTTCACACTTCACCCTCTCTTTTTCTTTCATTGTTTTCTTTTTCTTTCTTTTTTTCATTGTTTTTAAAATTTTATCATTTACCCTCAGCTATCATTGGTCCGTTAACTGACCATTTTACCCTTGAATACATGCAACATGTAGCACCTAGGATGCATCAGGATGGTCTGTTATTTCGGGTACACCTGTCCTAGACGGACCCAACCCCTGTGTTGAGTCCCCTATGTCAAGTGCACGTGGTACTAACAAACGTTCCTACTAGTGATCTGGCATGAGGTTGAGTTATTCTAGGTTCAAAACCTGGGCATTTTTTCTAGACATATGTACCCGATCGGACAACTAGAGTTGAGGAGGTAGATACTTACCGGGAACCAAAAGGCCATCTGGCTTGGTAACTTGTCCGAGCCTCTTTCTTATTTCAAGATATGACACTAACAAAATAGGGAGTCTCGACCAGCGAGCACATCCCTGAAGATGAGAAGAGAAGGGTTTCGTAGCAGTTTATATACAGTTCACAGGATATAAAATCGGTAAAAGCAACACTTAGCACATTAGGCCCAAACATGTAGCAAAATCAAATAACAAACAAATCCAAATATAACAATTCATCTAAGCTCAAATTCTTAACCCTGAACCAGAAATTCTGGGTTCTTGTCACCAGCAGAGTCGCCAGAGCTGTTACATCTCCTTTTTACCTACACCCCCACAAAGGGTATAAAAAAGAGTTTTTTTCCAATATAAGTGACAATCGAAATGAGATTATTTATTTATTAAATATTCAGTGTCGCCACTTGGGATAATTTATAGTGTTCCAAGCAATCGGTTTTAAATCCTGAATCGAGGAAAAGATTGACTCTGTATTACAGTCCGCGAACCAGAAATCCAGGTAAGGAATTCTGTTAATATGGGAGAAGGTGTTAGGCACTCCCGAGTTTCGTGGTTCTAACACGGTCGTTCAAATATTATATTTGGATTAATTATCTGATTTTGAAACATTTTGAACCTATGTGCAATTTTTAGCTTAAACCACTTTCAATTAATTGTAATTAAAGGAGAATAGCAACATCATTTAAAATATATTTTGAACCCCTTCACATAAATGCACCCGCAGTCCGCAACACATTATATTTAACGTTGAGATTTGGATTAAGGTCACATAAATGCGCACCCGAGTTTAGGAAGGTAAATTATTAGAAAGACGCGCCTAAAGCAACTACGTGTTTGGAACTTTGCGAGGGCCATGAAAATTTTCTAAATGGCACGCCTGGAATTCTAAGGATTAAATCAAACTTAACTAAGCAAGGAACATGTAATTTGTCATTTTGTTTGGCACGGCGCACGTTGAATTATTTAAAAAGGAATTCAAATTACATTTGGATGGCCACAACTACTTATGTAATTAATGTGGCTCACCTCCAATCTAGTTTTGTGATAATCTAGCTTAATTAAAGGAAGGCCCAAAGGAACTCAAGAGATGTTTTAAGTTAAAGTTAAACCCAAAAACATAATAGTAACCAAGATCCATTTCCTTGTAAAACTAAGCCCCAAAATGTATTGCAACTACAGACCCACGACTTTGAATGATTTGGGTTAACTTCAATAGTGAGCCCAATTTGAAAAACATTGAAGCTGAAAAAATGGGAAGTCAGGATCGACTCCCTGAAAGAAATGGCATTCCACAAAAGCTTATCACTAATTCTGAACACAAAGACAAGCCTCCATTATTGAATATTAAACTATAAACAGCCTTAAATTTTTAAATCTCACACTAATTTTTAGCACTGCAAAGGAATAGAACTCAAAATATCTTAGAGGATTGTACTCAAACTGCCAAAGAATCCACTTACTAGTGACTAGCAGGTGAAATACCAATTAACAGTAAAATAACAACTAATTCAATTCTCCCCTCTTGAATTAAACACACTCACATAATACTCAAAACCTAAATCTTAAACTGACATTTCAAACAAGATAACAAACCTCTTTTAAATACTGGAAAATCCATACTATCCTATAGTTTATCTTTTATAATTTCGATGCTTCAAGAGCGACAACAGTTAAATTATTACAATATATCTCTAACAAAACTACTAAATGGTAATACCAAACATGTATCTACAAAGGCAGTAGAATCTGTATAACTTAGAAAAAGCCATTCAAACTGAATAAGCTACCAGCAACTCTACCAAACAGGATCGACATATTGTGCCTATTAGATGCATAAGAGCATAAGCAACCTTACTATCCAGCATAATGAACTAAGCTTTACATAAAGAATAGGATTCAAATAACAAGCTTAAAATATGAACAGCATATAAATCTGAGCATCAGAACTCCAAACTTCTATTTTTCATTTCGTTTTTCAATTTGAGCATCATATTACAAGTTTCAGGAGGATGTAGAAGAAACAGAGAAATAGGGTAAGGAATCAGCAACTAAAGAGCAACAATCATCAGCAAAAGAAATCCCACCATCTCAAATAAACCCAAAAATCGTATCCAAACCAGAAAAAGGAAATCTACGGATCAACTTAAACCAGATCTTTACTAGCCCCAACTCAAACCATTTTTTTAAGCTCAAATGGAATCAAATGTCATCCAAAAAATGAAAACATTTTAGAACTCAAAGTAGTAAAATCAATTTAACAGTGTCTTCAAACTATTAAAACAAAAACTAGCTTTAAAATATCAGAATTTCAACTCATTTCAAACCATAAATGACTCGGACATTTGTTTCAAGGATTCAAGACTTCAAAAATCACCAAAGAAACCAATGGAACAGTGTTTCAAGAGAAATTTTAGTCGTTTGCTATTTCTGGATCTTTTTTTCAATCCTTTTCTTAAAAAGGCAAGAATGGAATGTTTTATAGGTAAAACGATAGGGCAACCATCAGATTTCCTTTTTTCAATTCTAACCTTTTCTAATTTTTATTATTGCTACTTAATCCCTCATATTTTGGCTTGTTAACCAAGAAAGGCTATTTTAAGCTTTCTATAAGCTTCTTAAACAGTTATCAAAGATTTCCGACAGCAAAATTTCCGAACTACCCCCCTCCCCCTAAAATGAACATTAGTTACTTTTGAATTTCACCTTCAGCAAAACAAATGGGCATGTGTCAATTTGACCCAACGACCCATCCCCAAACTTGGGCTTGCATTAGTGAGCTCAGTAGCTCTTGGGCCTCTGATGCTCGAAGCCCAAATTGTGGTTCGAATGATCATGGGTCACAAACAGGTAAGCCCAGTGTTCAGGCATCAAAAAAAGATAACCGACCAACAAACAGAAGAAGGGCCAGCAAGGCCACATGCATACATGAAACTGAGAAAGTAGAAGAATAACATTGACTACCCAAATATGCTAACAAATTACTAATGACCTAGATCTAAACATGAAACCAACCAACTAATGAATAACGAAGAGGGATTAATCCTTAGTAGAAAATAAACAAAACAGAAGAAAAATAACGAAAGAAAGTAAAAATGAGATGAAAACTAATCGGAACAAGGCTGAGAGGCCATGAAATCTAAACGAATAAACCATAAGTGAGAAATCGGAAGCCGGAAAAAGTAGTTGAGCCTCTCAAATCAAACCCAAACTCGAACTAGCCAGAGCTTCCAACAAGAAAACTGGCCACCACGAATCCTGGTTCATATTTGAACTCCGAAAGTAATAGGGTCTTGAAATTTGGTTTATGAAGTGAGTGAGGAGGGTTTTTGGGGTGTAGTTCTGAGACTAGTCCGAGACGGCGTCGCTGGCGAGGGAAAAAGGCTGCAGACTAGGGTTCATGACATGAAAGAGACGAAGGTGATGAATCAGAATGGGGGATGTTTGGTATGAGTTGATCTCCAAGTGTTAGGAAATATTTAAGTAACACTTAAGAGGCTTCCCCCATTGCTGGATAAGCCAAGGTTAAAGGTTCAAATCATTTTAAGCCTATTAACTCGAAACCATGTCGTTTGGTCTTGGAAGGAGACTACAAAAGGATCTGGGCCGGGTTTTGAGGGTTAGGGTTTTTGGGCTTGGATATTTGATCTTAAAGAGCAGCCCAAGCCTAACTTCTCATTTTAATTCAAAATAAATTATCCTAAAATTCCATTCTTTTCTCTTTTTTTCAAAATTAAAATAATTTCAAGATTAATTCTTAGAACCTAATTAACCTAAATGAAAGCAATAATTAAACCTAAATTATAATTAACACATTTAATTAAAAACAAATTAAAAGGAAAGCTACTTAGAATAAAAGTTGAAATTAAAAGTACAAATTACACTATTTTTGTGATTTTCTTTTTTATAAAATAACTAATTGCTAATTAATCCTTTAAAAATGCAAAGTTAAATTCTAAATGCAATACACATATTCTTTGTACTTTTTATGCTTTAAAGAATCGTGCACAAACAAATGCAATCAATTGACAGAAAATGCCACGAAAATCCACAAAATTACAAATAATAAAAAGAAATTTATATTTTTGAATTTATGGGAGTAATTCATATAGAACAAAAATCGTGTGCTCACAGCGCTGGAAAATCTGCTGGGGATTTTTCTTTGATTTGAAACATGGGCAGAAAATTTCGTTTGTTTCAAAGGAACCCTCCGTAGGAGAAAAGCAAGTACAAGATAGGTATGACCGTAAATTCTCAGGACCCTCCTGGAAAATGGTACCTAGTTTAAATTCAAAATAATCATGAGTAGTAAAATCTAGCATAAATTTACCCCAAAGGAATATAAGTTGGCTCCAAATTTTACGTTTAAGATAGGATTCAATTAGGAGTTTTCAGGATCCTCCTGGAAAATGGAACCTAGTTTAAAATTCAAAACAATCATGAGTAGCATAAGCTAGCATAAATGTACCCCCCCCCCCCCAAGGCATATAAGTTGGTTTCAAGGTTTTCATTCTTGAGTTAGGATTTAATCATAAGTTTTCAGGACCCTCATGGAAAATGGGACCTAGTTTTTTTTATAAATAATAAGTAGTCAAATCTAGTATAAGTGTACCCTAAAAGAATATAAGTCGGCTTAAAAGTTTGCATGTTTGAGATAGAATCCTATTAGGAACTTTCAAGACCCTCCTGAATAATGGGACCTAGATTTAAGATTTCCATTAGATAACAATGTTTAGCGTAAATTGTGTTGTAGGGTAGTATAATTCAGCCGTAAAGAGTTGTCATTCTTAGGATGAAATATTACTTTGGATTGTCAGAACCTACCTGGATAATGAGATGTAGCTTTAATACTTTTTTATATAACAAGATATAGTGGAAGTAATACCTTTAGAAGGTATAACTTAGTTTTAAAATTGTTGTTAATTAAGAATTCTCAGGACCCGCCTGGATAATAGGATGTAGCTTTAATACTTTCTTAGATAAAAAGATATAGCGAAAGTTATAACTTTAGAAAATATAATATAGTTTTAAGTTTTTCATTTAACTAGGAGTTTCTAGGACCCTCTTGGATAATGGAATGTAGTTTTAATAGCATCTTATATAAACCACCTCTTGACTTCCTTTTAGAGTTAGGGAATAAACCACCTCAAAATGCCTTTTTTTTCCAATGACTTTCTCAAACCTGGGTGTGTCAGAGTTCCTTAAGGCTCTCAGAGGGCCCTGGGCAATGCTTACACCCAAGTTTACAGAACCAGATAGAGATGAGTGCAATGTGGAAGGGCAAGTCCTTATGTGTCCAAGTTCAGAGAGAACTCATGGGTCCCAAGGCAATGCTCATATAAGAGGGGCAAAACCTAAGCCTAAGAATATGGTGGAAGTGCAGGAATATATATTTAAAACTGAGTGGAGAATAGAGAGGGGTAGGGTGATGGGAAAATAGTAGTAGGAAAGCACAGAATCAATATTTCATACAAATGGGTCTGGAGTCTGGGAATACATTGCAAGGAGAATATGTCCTTAGGAAGGGATGAGGTTTGGGCATGCACATCAATAGATGGTGCTGGCATGCCGAGAAACCAACCAGAGAACACAACACACAGAGGGGATATGGAGGTTATGAACCAGCGGGATCAGGTTTAGATCATGCACAACAATGTCTAATCCTGACATGACCCAAACCATCCAAGTAATACCAAACACATAGGGGATATTAGGATTCATAAGTCATAATAAGTGACTGATAGAGTTCATACAATAAAGCATTAATTCAGCATACAGAGGGGCAGATTACAGCATGCTTAATAATGGAACTTGATTAAACACAAGCAAGGAACAGGTAAGAGTTAAGGAAATAGTAAAGAAACATGTTGTTGTTGATGCTGAAAATTAGTTAGAACATACTAGTAAAGAAGCAAATGCAGAAAGAAAAGTAAGCAAGTTTTCCACAGCCTAGCATTGGCCTTCAGCCGGTGAGGTAAGGCAATAACACAAATAGTAATAGAGAAAAGAGAGAATTTTAGTGGAGTGTGTGTTTTGAACTCAAGTCGTTTGTTCCTTGTGTTTGTGTGTTTGAAAGAAGAGGGGTGCAGGGTATTTATATCCTTTTGAAAACGAGTGAAGGAGAGGTAACAAGTAAAATCTTATTGCAAATATGAAAACAATCAGCCAGAATTAATTATAAAAGTGATTCTCATTAATTAAGGAATCACTATTTAACGGATTTAAAATAAGGAAGGAAATCAATTAAGAGACATCCTGATTATTGCCATAAAAGAAGTAGTAAAAACATTAAGTAAGCAATCGAGTTTAAGTATAGAAATATATTTATTTTGTATATAGATTCAACAAGGTAAATATTATAGTAAAAGGAAAAGAATCAATCAATTCTAAACAGGCGAGTAAAATTAGGGTTTATAAAAGAAAAGCATTGAAATTAATCACACAATTAGGGTCAGTCAAGGAAGACACATGCTTCTGCACTTTAGAATATAAACAAAATGAACAGAGACATCAAGCATGCAAGGCCAAGCATATTGGCAAAAGCGATATTCACAAGCATGCGGTAATGGCAGAATAAACCAGGGTTCAGTAGTAAAGCAAACATTCAAAGCATAGTAACCAAGTAGGTCAAGTCACATGGAATCCTCAAAGTATCAGGACATGCAAAGGTCTCACATAGCAAGTGGGGGAAACCTCTTTGAAAAGTTAGGGTTTCAGCCATAGTCAGATAAGTCATATAGAGAAAAGAGCGTCTAATAATAAAAGCTTTCGGTCGAGTCAAGTACTCGAAAAAGTTTCAGACCCCAAAGACCTAGGGTTTCAACAACAATCGAGTTTTAAAGATGTTAAACAAATAAATCAAACAAGTACTAGCAAACACTTTCAGTATTCGAATGAACCTAAGGAAATTAGGGTTTTAACAACAATCGAGTTTAAAGATGATAAACTAAATCAGTCAAACAAGTACTAGCCAGATGAGTACACATCTAACAAGCAGCTTCAGTACTCAAATGAACCCAAAAGAAATTAGGGTTTGCAGCATACTAACTCAGATAGGAGAACAACATGAGTGAGACATAGAAAAATCACAGACACATAAAAATCAGAGAATAGATTTTGAAAAGAGAAACTTGAAGGAAAACCCTAATCGAAAAGTGAAGAGTCGTGTTGAAAGAAAGGTCAAAGAAACTTCATGAAGCACGTAAAAAGTTCATAGAAAGCATAGATCTAAGGTAGATCGGAAAGAAATCAAAAATGTCTTAGAGATTAGGGTTTTAGAAAAACCCAAAAGCAACAACAAAGGCCTTGAAAGTTACCGATCTAACCACGAGAATCAAAAGTCTGACTCGAATGGCCATGGCTAGCTGAAGAAAGGTCAGTGACGATCATAGAAAGGTCATCGAGCAAAGACTGGACTAAATCCCTTCAAAAGACCGTTCATGAGACCACATAGCAAAATATATAGAAATCATGGAAGGCTGGCATAGGTCTCAGATGACCCTAGAAGGCATGGATTAGGGTGGCGGCGACCAGGGTTTGGGTTTTGTTGCAGAGAGTGTTTGAGAGGAAAGGGGTTCTAAGGCAGTGGATTATGAGAAATGATAGGGTTTTGGCGTCGTTTGGGATTAATTAAGTCAAGGGCGACTATTGGCCATTGATCTGAATGATCAACAGCCTAGATTAAAACGGGTAAGTGGGGCAGTTTACGAAACTGGGTTTGGGTTTAAAATTAGGGTAGGAATTTGACCATGATTGAAATGAATTTGCGCTATTATTTAAATAGCCAATTTCTCCTTTTAAAATAATAAAAAATAGCAAATTGATTTTTGGAAATAAACTAAAGGTATTATAATGATTTATGAAAGATAATTAACCATTTAAAAATACAGGACTTAATTTTTATGAATATAAACGTAATTAATCCTACAAGGGGATAATGTTGCAATTATATAAATTTAGCCTTAAAATACAATATACTTTTTTAAAAATATGCAAATTTCCCTTAACAATATTTTAGTATTAATATAAAAGTTCCACAAGTGAATCACCAAAACTAATAATTTTAGAAATAATTATTGGATTCCTATGGATAAAATAGGGGAATAAATTGATTTAAAAATCTTTAAAGTTAAGAAAAAATAATGGAAACTTGGATATACTTATATATGCATACATATGAAATTTTGAAGGTACTTTGCATATTAAAAAAGTAGAAATAGGGAAAATTGGGTATCAACAGAGTAAATGTGAGGTCTTCATCATATCACGTGTGTACTAAGACGTGTAAGTACATTGATAAGGAGCACTAAGGTATTATTATCTATCGATCCATATGGTAAAAATCAATAAGAGAAAGGAAGATACAAGTTACAACAAGTAAAAGAAGCAAGGTGAAGAAGGGTACGAGGTATCCAGTTAGTGATATTAGCTGTATCTACAATTCATGTAGAGAAATATAAGCATTATGAGTTACTTTCAACGGTAACAAGGATATATACAATTGGCCACACCAATATTAATTATACCCTATGGAGCTAACAAATATAGTTAAAAGAAGGATGGGATATCAGGATCCGGCTGGGGTTGGAGTAACCCGAATTTGTGGATTGATTATTATCAATAGCTAACATTTTTGAGTGATAGTGAAAAAGTGGTAATAGATCTCCTTGTGAGACACCCGATGGTGCACTCTAGAATAGTACAATCATATATGAATACTAGAACCTTTAGAAATTTTAGAAGATAGGCAACGGAATCCTAGCAGGGATAAATATTTACCTTAGTATGACTCTCGCCACTAGTAAAAGAGCGAGCGATAGAGAGAGAGAGAGAGAGAGAGAGAGAGAGAGAGAGAGAGAGAATTTTAGGAATCCCAAAGAGCCAGTGAGATGAAGCAAGGGGATCTAAAAGTGAGAGAACGTTTTGTTGAAGTTTTCAGAATAAGGTGATAAACAGAAATATTAGCAACTGAATAAGAAGAGAATAAATAAAGTATTATGAGTAAGATGTGCTAAATAGGTGATTAAAGTAAATCAAAATATGGCACGATGATAGACTCTATAGTGAAGTGAAGGAAAACACAAGAGGTGACAGGCCCTGAGAAACTAATAGAGTATAGGCCAAAAGTCGTATCCTCATTTCGAGAAATGAGTTGGTGAGTCCAATGTGAATACCGGAAGGAAAAGTTAGACCCCCTGTAGTAACATAAATTAGTATGATCTAGTAAAAACGATAAAACTAACATTAATTAGGGACCGGAGAATTTGACAATAGTCGAAATCATCACAATTTTAGAGATCGTGTTCCGACAATAATAGAATGGTAAAGGAGGAATGTGGTAAAAAGGAGAGAGGGATGATGTTGCATTTATTCAATTCCTACACATACGTTCTGACTCCAGAATATTATACAAGCACGGTACCGGGGAGAGACAGTAAAAGTATCCGGCCAGGATGTTATTGATAAATAAGTGTGATTGGACACTTAATACATCAGGAGCTAGTGGCTAGAGGTAAGTTAAGACAAAGGATATATCCCAAGAGAGATTATGCAGAAGGTCTCCCTAAGTACTACAACTAAAGACTAGCTGAGGATAAGGGAGAAGGTTTCCACATAAGCATAGCGAGCTAAAGAGTAAATGATCTTGTAACAACAGTCTCACTACAATACTGTATACACTCCATAAGAAAGTGGCACCTATCATGGCTAATGAATAGGAAGGAAAAAATCAAAGGTGATGTTTGAGATCATATGAGGTACAGGAAATTACAGTATTCGTGGGAAATAAGACAAGCCAAGTATTCATGCAAAAAGTCACAGAATGACCAAGAAAAGTAATTTCTTACATTTAAAGACAACTGAGAAGGCACGAAATGAAATCTTTGGTTCTAGCAAGTTAAAGGAAGGTTACGAATAGTACAACTAGATATGGGTAGGTGCAAGATAAAGCATGGCAGAGTGACAAGATTTTTGGTATATAGGAGTAAGGATAAGAGAAGGTGAGTTAGAAGCTGATAAGAATAAGTAAGACCTCGGTATTAAGCCCATCAAACAAGAGAGCTTATGGTTTATGTATGTTATAAAAGGCTCGGTATAGATTGAATTAACATGGAAGAGTCTAAGAGTTGGAGCATTTAGAAGAGATGGAATGCTCCTTTGGACGTAATGTAAGGGTGTATTTGTGGCAAATTATAAAAGGATCATATTTAGGACTTCAATTGAGTAATGATTCAAAGAGAAGTGATTTCATGGATGGCACGGGACTAGAATACCCCCATAAGACGAATCACATAGGGATGGTATGAAATATGGTTATTGAAGTATAGTATTGTCCCTAGGTGGATCAGAAAAACTACTTCAGATGTTCCCCGATGAGACGTGAGACTTGTGACAATGTATTGCGTAAGAGATTTCAAGTTATCAGTGGTGGATTATAGATTAACATTAAGGTAACTAAACAATAGATGGACAAAAATTCCAAAGTACGGGAGGAGATTATTATGCCATTCTTTAGATGAACAGTAATAAGGATTATACATATAGGATAAGCGGTTAGAGAGTAACTTAGAGTTGGGTGAAAGACCTCGGTAATAATAAATTGAAGTAGGAATTATTGTATAGGATGACCTACCTAGTTGTACTAAAGCCATAAGAATAGATAATTGAGTCTATGAAACAAGATATAGCAAAACTCATATGTTCGAATAAGTATCGAGCGAAGAACTTTAGTACACCTATAGATGCCTAGAGGGACAGCCATAGTACTATGTATTTTCACAAAGTGAGGCATGCATATTGGCTAAAATCTGGGAGGAAGGAGAAAATAGTCGCATAGGCGTACATATAAGGTCAGAAATAGGCTGTGTGAAAGAATGTAGAAACAGTTATGAGATTGGATGAATTTCCACTACAAGTCATGGTGTGAGAAAGAGGCCTGAAGGGGGAAATGCCCTAGCCTTTGGATTTATTCGCCAAATAGCTCATTAGATGTCAAAGCCAATATTAAAGTATATGTAAGAGCTATTTCATGAGAAACAGATAAGTGCATCAGTCAACATTCGAGGACGAATGTTCCAGGGGAAATGATGTTAAATCCCATTTTTTTCGTATGTGAGAGTACGTCGTAAGTCAATTGATGTAAGCTAAGAAATAAAATTATATTGGAAGCAAATAATTTAATTTAAGCATGTTACTCTATAATAACAACCCAGTATAATCCCACTTAGTGGGGTCTGGGGAGGGTAGTGTGTACGCAGACCTTACCCCTATCCTTGGGTAGAGAGGTTGTTTCCATAAAATCATGTTACTCTAGAGGTTACAAATAGTTAATATCATGAATAACAAGTACCAAGATGGTTGGAAAGGCTTACAAACTAAGAAAATAGAAAAAAATAAGTTCCGTCGAAAGTCAATAAGTTTGGAATGTTACAACATGCACATTGGGGTGAGAATAGAGTTCGTAACATGATAATAAAGTTATGTTATAGTTTATTTTAGGTATATGATATTTGTGTGTTACATTTTGAAGTCAAGCGAGTTGTGGAACAAAAGTTAGAAAAGGTCATCATAAGTTGCATTTATAAATGTGCTAAAATATTAGGTCAAATGTAGTGGAGCTTCTCTCCTAATATACATAGAATTACAAGATGGTTCACATATCAAATTGAATATCTACGAGTCTAAATTATAACACATTAAATAGTTAGTCAATACAGTTTTCGAGACTGCACCGACTGCATAGGTGGAAAGCACGTGTGTCACTAAAGCTTTTTGAGAAATATATTTTGTGCGCTATATGATGTCTTTTTGGGACATATTATATATTAAATTGAAGTTCTTCTAATCTAGTTTCCAATTAACTATTCGCTCATACGACACCCAGATAAAAAGTTACAATCATTGGAAGAAGGACCAATGCTAGGGTGCCAAGTAGCACCTTTTTTACTTTTCAACAAAATGGGATATTACATCCCTTATCTCGTATCTTTCCCCATTTTTCCATAGAGCACGGCCAAATAACATCCCTAACCTTCCCCTCAAGCTCTCCACAAGGGGTTTCAATAAGATAATTATCCGAGGCACGGAATTAAGTAGCAATAACGTTAAAACGATCCCTACGATGTAAGTATCACTATGTTGCCTCTCTTTTTCTTTGTAGTTTGAGTTTTGGAAGGTATTTAATAGTTAAAAAAATTTATTATTTATGTATTTAAGCTTTTAAATATGAATGAAGGTTGATAAATATATTTTGTAATAGCTAGAACTCACTGGACGGTGATCGGAAGCCGTGAGTTCGAATTATTCGACTTATTGTGGGCTGTTTTTGGGTTGTTTCATGTTGCTTTTGGGATTTATATTTTGCTGCTATTTAATGGATATTTCTAGGAGAAATTGTGTGTAGAAACACCAAATAATGGATAAATGCTGGATTAGTCATTCTTTGTAATATTTTCGGCATATTTGACACTACTATAGTTGTCGTTTTGGGTATGAAGTGATTTGGGTGTATCGGGCTGTTGTAAGCTAAATGCCACATGGATTTTGACTAGCATACACTGTATGAGGCAATTATATTGTGTTCTTTATTTTCTTAAGATTATCTTGACATTGATTAAGTTAAACGGATGGACTAGACATGAACTAGTGAATAAAGTTTCTAATTGAGGATAATTGGAGTTGTGGATTTTTTTTCTTGTTATAAATACATGGTATTAGGATCGAATCAATGATGAATGAATTTATTATCATGTTAATGATAAGATTAACTTAAAGTAAGAAGCCTATGATGGGTGATATGGGTATATGAATTCTAACTGGAGCTTGTCGCTCGTCATGAAGTACTTGTGACTTGTTGTTATTTTATGGTGTCTTGTTAGTGATAATTATGTATTCCTAGATTTCTCTGGTCATTGTTGTTGGTATATGATATTTTAGGAGACTCTTGTTATAGGGGAGATTCTTCCTAAATTTACATAAACGAGTTACTAGTTTAAGTTGCGGACATAGCATGTACTCAACAATAATTTTGAATCTCCTTATGCTATGATAGATTGAGTTGAGTTATTTGAAGAATTACTTGGAAGGTATTAAGTAGTCAATGGAGTTAAGATATGTTAAGGCGCTTCCTTCTTTCTTTTGGTGTGATTTAAAATGAAACAAACATAAACGATATGCTATTTCTTAACAGATCTACTTCTAACAACTAAGGTTATCCATGTTGTTCTTTCCTTATGATGTTATTCCTAGCAAGTGCGTATGATCCTTAAATCTTACTGAGGTTCATATTGAGGGTATGGATGTCCATAATATTAATCAAAGATGCAACGACCTTAAGTCACCTCAAAAGGTTTAGAACGTGATTCTATGAGTCTAGCATGTATTTCACATAGTTTGGACATATATTGATTGGTATGGCAGAGCTCTGTTCCGACCTTTATGATATGTATGTACTCTTAGAGGCTTGTAGACGGATGTCATATATATGAAAGATTGTATGGCCTTATCAGCCTATGTTCAGTGTAAGAGTGTTCATTTTGGTATTATAGGACCGTATGTCACATGTATACGTTTCTAAATCATATTAAGTCTTCCTATGTCTAGTATTCCTTTATGTCTTACTCTGGCTATCTCATGACGACCCTTTTGGCCCATTTACCCATGATAGTATGATAAGAAAGGAAAAGTTACATTGGTACTCAGTTGAGTAAAGTACCGAGTGCCCATCATGGCCCTCCTACTTGGGTCGTGACATATATATATATATATATATATATATATATATGCGAGTAGGAACATCAAAAATTCCATCGAGTATAGGGTGTAATAAGGTCGTAGCTTTACAAGAGTCAAATGGTCCCACCCCTCCCCACCTCCCCATTGCTACAACAAAAGACTAGCTGAGGAAATAAGGAATAAGGATTCAATCTAAGCACAGTAAGATGAAGAAGAAATGGTCTTGTAATAACACTCTCACTAAACATTGTATGTACTCTATAAGAAAAAGAGATGGTTGTTTTTGTAAGTTATAGAAAGCTCAATACAGCATGAACAAACTCAGAGGAGTCTAAAACTAGGAGCACTTAGAAAAGATGAAATGTTGCCCTGGAAGTAGAAGGGTGTAATTGTGCTAGATATTGGATGACTTTTAGGCCCTTGATTAGGTAAAAATATAATATGAACCATGTTGGGATGCCATGAAATATGTTTATTGAAGTATAATATCGTCCCTAAGTGGATCAGACATATCACTTCAGATGTTCCCTGATGAGACGTGAACCCTAGTGACAATATATTACGTAAGAGGTTTCAAGTTATCAGTGGTAAATTATAGATCAAAATTAAGTTGAATCAATAATATATAGATAAAAGTTTCAAATCATGAGAGGCGATTAGGATGTCAGTCTTTAAATGAACAGTACTAAGAAAGCATTAAAGAACTTAGATTTACACATAAAGATACGCTGCGAGAGAGTAACTTGGAGTTGGGTAGCAGACCTCGGTAATAATAAATCGAAGTATTATGGTATAAATTGACCTACCGAGATGTAGTAAATCCATAAGGATAGATAATTGAGTGTATGAAAAAAAATATAACAATAGTCGTAAGTTCGACAAATTACCAAACGGATAATTTCAGTACACGCACAATTTCCTAGAGCTACATCTTGTTATAGTATTGTATATGTTCATAAAGTGAGGCCTATAGATTAGATAAAAGTTAGCGGAAAAGGAAGAAAAGAGTCGCATAGGCACACATACAAAGATAGAGTCGTACATGTTGCATGATAGAAGGTAGCAACGATTACGAGATTGGAAGAATTCCAACCATATGTAGTGGTGTGAGAAAGAGGCCCAAAGGGGGGAACGCCCTGGCCTTTGGATTTATTCACATAACAACGGCCTTGATGGTAAGGACAGAACAAAAGTAATCTTAAGAGCTATAGGTTATGAGACTGATAAGTGTATCAGTCAACATTCGAGGACAAATGTTCCAATGGGTAAAATGATGTTACACCCCATATTTACGTAAAAGTACATCGCAACTCAATTGATGAAAGCTCGGAAATGGAATCATCTATTAAAGTACATAAAGTAAGTTAATCACGTTAACTTGGAGGTGATAAATACTTAACATCAAGGCCTGCAAGTACTAAGAGAGTTGGAAGGCTTAGAAGCTAAATGAATTGAAGAAAATAAGTTTCGTCGAAAATCGACAAATTGGGAATGTTATAACATATACTTTTGGGGTGAGACTAGGGTGCTCAATATAATAAGGAGGTTATGTTATGATTTATTTTAGTCTTATGATAGTCTTGTGTTATGTTTTGAACTCAAGCGACTTGTGGAACAAAAGTTGGCAAAGGTCATCAAAAGTTGCATTCATAAATGTGCTGAAAATTGGGTCAAACTTAGATGAGCTTGTCTCCTAATGTACTTGGAATTACGGGATGATCCACCCACCAAATTGAGTATCTATAAGCCAAGTTTCTAACTCATTCAAGTATGTGTCGATACAACATCGGAATAGAGAGAGATTCGCATTTTTATGATACTGCACAAGTAGCTCCTTTTGGAAACACAAAGTCAGTGGAAAAGTCCAGCTCCTATTTATGTATATTTTAACTCATTTTCCTTGACCAAAACAGTTCTTAAGACCTTCTAGATGCTCTCCAAGAGTTCCTCCGTGATTATTGAGTGAATACCTGTGATGACTTAGCCAGTGCTAAGAATTTATGCTCTGATCCTCTATTAACTGCTTTCCCCATGATTATTTCTGCTATTTTTATTAATCACAATGTTTGATTTTGCGTTTCGGAGAGTTTTGGGATATTTAGTCCCTAAATAGGATCTTGAATGTTACAAATTTGACCATATTTAGAACAGTGTGAAGATGGCCTTGGAATGGAAATCCGAGTGTTCTGTTAACTCCGTTGGGTGATTTCAGGCTTAGGAGCGCATTCGGAATGTGTTTTGGAGGTCGTAGCTAATTTAGGGTTGGAATGTTGAAAGTTGAATTTTGAACAATTTTGGTTTGATAGTGAGAATTTGACCCGAGGGTCTGAATAGAATTCTGGAAGTTGGAGTCGGTTTTTAGTATTGGATATGATGTGTGTGCAAACTTTTATGTCATTGGGACGAGGTTTGGTAGACTTTTTTACAAAAGCATATTTCTAGAGTTTTTGGAGCTCTTGGGCTTGAATCTGAGGTTAAACTGGTGTTTTGATGTTGTTCTGAGCGTTCCGAAGGTTGGAACAAGTTTGAATTATGTTTTGGGATTGGTTGGCATGTTTGGTTGGGGTCCGGGGGCCTTGGGATGATTTCGGATAGTTGACGGAAGGATTTTGGAGTTTAGAGTTGCAGCTTCAGCTATTGGTTTTCTGTCATAACCACAGCTGGGGTTTGGGTCCCATAGGTGTGGCGCCACAGAAGCGGCTAAGTGGTCGCAGAAGCGAGTTTGGTCTAAGCTCCAGGATCTCGCATGCGCAGTTGGGTTTTCTCACATGCGATACCCCAAATGTTGCCAAGCAACCGCAGATGCGGACCCAGCTCGTTAAATGACTTTGCACCTGCGATGCATTCTTCCGTAGGTACGGGACCAAGTGCGCTCCCTTGACCGAAAATGCGGTAATCACTAGGCAGAAATATGAAATTTTGAGGGTTTGGTGCAAAACTTGAAAAAATGAAATTGGAGATCGGGAGAGGGCGATTTAGGGAGGAAATTGAAGAGGAAATCATTGGGTAACAATTCTGTAACCCTTTCTAGTTATATTCCATCAATCTATAGTTAGTTTCATCATTTAATTTCAGATTGGAGATGAAAATTGGGGAAAAGTTGGAAGGAAGTTCTTAGACCTAGAATTCGATTTTTGATTGTGAATTTGACCTTATATTTGGATAATTTTGGTATGCATGAACTCGTGAGAGTATGAATTCTGAAAATATAAATTTTACATGATTTCGAAACATAGGCCCGAGGGGCATTTTGGTTATTTTATCTAATTTTGCGTATTAGTTTAGAATTTAATTGTAAAATTAGTTACTTGAAGTGTTATTTACATTATGCAATTTAATTGAATAGATTTGGGCTATTTGGAGTTGAGTACTCGCGGCAAGAACGTGGTATCAGTTTGATTATTGAGTCGGTTTTAGATAAGTAGCTTATCTAACCTTGTGTGCGGACTCTTCCCTTAGGATTGGTATTGTAATCATTGAAATGCCTTATACGTGAGGTGACGAGTGTGTACTTGTGCTAATTGTTGAAAATCCTATTTTCATTAAAATAGCCTTAATTGTGATTTTTTTCCTTTCTTGCTAATACTACTTGGAACTTAAGCTTGTTGTTAGCTTAGGAAAGCATGTCGAAATGATTTAATTGCTTATTTGCCAGGACTTCCTTATTTGAACTATGTGTAGTATGACTACGGATGTGGGATTCTGGTAGATCCCCCTTGTTTTTTTTTTTTTTGACTACGGATGTGGGGTTCCATTAGATCCCCCTTGTTTGTTTATTTGGGACTACGGATGTGGGATTCCAGTAGATCCCCCTGCACAGTTATATGGAACTACGGGAATGCACCTGATAGATTCCCCTAGTACTGGGTATTTACATTTAGGACTACGGATCAGGATTCCGATAGATCCCCGCACATTAACAGTTGGACTACGTGAAGAGATCCTAGGAGATCCTTCGGATATATATAATGGACTACGGAAAGTATCCCGGGAGATCCACTGGATAGTTGTGATCGGGACTACAGGACGGTATCCTAGAAGATTTCTGGTTGTTATCTCTGCATTGAGTTGTATTTCCTTTCCATTATTATCTTGTCTCTATTCTAGTTGTTGTTGTTCTTGTATTTAGTTACTTCTTACTGTTGCACTCAGTTATACTGTCTTATTCTACGATGTTATACGTTATACTTTATTTAACCTCAGTAGGTTCCTGCCCTTCCTCGTCACTACCCAACTGAGGTCAGGCTTGGTACTTACTAAGTACTAATG
Organism: Nicotiana benthamiana; assembly: GCA_034376525.1. Lineage (NCBI taxonomy): Eukaryota > Viridiplantae > Streptophyta > Magnoliopsida > Solanales > Solanaceae > Nicotiana > Nicotiana benthamiana. Next base: position 114,347,458 of record CM067331.1, read on the forward strand.
TGGTGTACTCATGCCTTTTGCGCATGTTTTTCATGTGCAGATCTAGGTATTTTCACTCAGTCTTATCATCCCTGAGGCAATAAGGCTGTTCTAGGGACTTCGACGTATATCTGATGCGTCTACAAACCGTGGAGTCCCTTTCTATTCTCTCGTTTAAGTATTAGACCTTTTGTATTTCTTTTCCTTGTTAGATATTTTGGAGTTAGACACTTGTAGTTATTCAAAAGCTTGTGGTTACATGAGATTTTGGGTTTTGGAAAAGTGTTTAGTTTTTGGTGAAGTTTTATTGTTTATGCTAAGCGGCATTTTTAATACTTTTCCATTTGGTTATTCTTGGATTTTAATTATTTCTTCCACAAGTATTGTTTATTTTCCGCATTATTAGGCTTACCCAGTCGTAGAGACTGGGTTCCATCACGACAGTTCACGGGGGGCGAACTAGAGTTGTGACAAGTTGGTATCAGAGCTCTAGGTTCATGGGAGTCATGAATCACAAGCCACTTTATTAGAGTCTCATTGATTGGTACGGAGACATTTGTACTTACCTATGAAAGGCTATGTAACTATTAGGAAAACTCCATTTCATTTGATTTCCTTGTCGTGCAAGATTTTGACATCACAATTCTAAAATTATATCTATTCTCTCACAGATGGTGAGGACACGTGCTACCTGAGATAATTAGGCACCTGCGCCCCCTATTGCAGCTGTTAGAGGCTGGGGCCAGGGTAGAGGTTGAGGATGCGCACGTGGTGCAACAAGAGCATCCACGCAAGCTGCTACTAAGGTACTACCAGCAGTTACAACCGGTGTCCAGAAACTTGATACGCCTACTGCTACTACCACGCCAGCACTTCAGGAGTCTCTGGCACAGTTCATGAGCATGTACACCACTTTGGCTCGGGCAGGGTTGCTTTCCTTTACTGCAGCTACATCCCAAGCCAGGGGAGGAGCATAGACTCCCGCTGCCCGCATTCCTGAGTAGCGAGTACATGTTGAGAAGGCTCCAGAGATTATTCAAGAATAGCCCATAGTTCCATATTAGCCCGAGGATAGGGCATCGGCTTCCAAGAATGAGCAGCAGAGGCTTGAGAGGTTCAAAAGTATAAGCCTCCTGTTTTCAGTGGTTTAGCATCAGATGATGCTCTGGATTTATGGATGAGTGCTACTGTTTCTTCGCACCATAGGTATCTCAGGATCGAGTAGAGTTTCTTTCACTACCTTCCAGCTTCGAGGGTTCGCCTATGAGTTGTGGCGCACTTATGAGTTAGACAATACGGATGAGACATCTTCCCTGCCTTGGACTTAGAGAGAATATGTTCCTTAGAGCCTCAGAGACAAGTGGCGCGCAGGACTTGAGCATTTATGCAAGGGTGCTATGACTGTCTCAAAGTATGCACTACGTTATTCTATTTTGGAGAGGCATGTACCAGCCTTGGTTTGTACTGTTTGCGAGAGGGTTCACCGGTTTATTGATGGTCTTACTCCCAATATAATGTCTAGCATGCTCGTGAGTTAGATGTGGATATTTCTTATCAGCAGGGGGTGAGCATTGCTAGGAGGATTTAGGGTATGCATTCTAGGGAGAGAGAGGGGAGGGAGGCTAAGAGGTCTCGAGAGTCAGGCCATTATAATGGTGCCCATGCTCCAGCGGTAGGTCTTTATAGTAGGAATAATATGAGTCACCATGTTCATTTAGATCTTCCAACACTCAGTGGTATTCCAGCTCCTCCTAGGCCTCAGGATCCTTATAATGCACCTCCGGTATCTAGCGCACCTCCTGTGCAGGGTGCATTCAGAGGTCAGTCCAGCAAACCTGACCCGAGCCAGTCACAGCCACCACTTCCTCCCAGATCTTGTTTTGAGTGTGGTGACACACGCCATATGGTGAGGGATTGCCCTAGACTTGGGAGGGGTGAACCTCCATAGGTTTCTCAGCCATAACGTGCCCTGTAGAGTTCTCAGGCTATGGTTAGCGCTCTAGTTTCTACCCCACCTGCTCAGCCAACTAGTGGTAGAGGTCAGGAAAGTAGAGGTCGCCCTAGAGGGGGAGGCCAGGCTAGATACTTGCCCTTCCTGCCCATACCGAGACTCTTACCTTAGATTCTATCATCACAGGTACTGTACTGGTTTGTCACAGAGATGCATCGGCTCTATTCGATCCAAGCTCCATTTATTCTTATGTGTCTTCTTATTTTTCTTCGTATTTAGGTGTATCTCGGAATTCTTTGAGTTCTCATGTTTATGTTTCTATTCCTGTAGGAGATTCTCTTATTATTGACTGTGTTTAGGTCGTGTTTGGTTGCTCTTTGAGGTTTTGAGACCATAGCCGATTTGTTGTTGCTCAACATAGTTGATTTGATATTATCTTGGGCATGGACTGGTTTTTTACTTATTATGTTATTCTTGATTGTCACTCCAAAACCGTGATGCTGGCTATGCCAAGTGTACCGCATGTTGAGTAGAGGGGTGCTTTAGATCACACTCCAAATAGAGTTATTTCTTTCCCTAAGCTTCAGGGTATGGTTAACAAGGGTTGTGGCGTGTATTTATCTTATGTGAGAGATGGAAATATTGATACCCCATCCGTTGATTAAGTTCTAGTAGAATGGGAATTTTTAGATGTGTTTCCAGCTGACCTTTCGGGCATGTCTCTCGATAGAGATATTGATCTTGGCATTGATCTGTTGTCGGGAACTCATCCCATTTCTATTCCCCCACATCGTATGGATCCTCTTGAGTTGAAGGAGTTGAAGGATTACTTACAAGAATTGCTTGATAAGGGTTTTATTCAGCCAAGTGTATCACCTTGGGGTGCTCCTGTCTTGTTTGTGAAGAAAAAGGGTAATTCTATGCGTATGTGTATTGATTATCGCCAGTTGAAAAAAGTTATAGTGAAGAACCGTTATCCTTTGCCTCGTATAGATGATATGTTTGACCAACTTCAAGGCACTCGACTGTTTTCTAAGATTGACTTGCGCTCAGGTTACCATCAGTTGAAGACTTAGGAGACAGATATCCTGAAGACTACTTTCAAGACTCGATATGGTCATTACGAGTTCCTTGTCATGTCATTTAGGCTGACCAATGCCTCAACAGCTTTTATGCATTTGATGCACAGTGTATTCCAGCCATACCTTGACTTATTTGTCATTGTCTTTATTGATGATATTCTAGTATATTCCTGGAGTCGGGAAGATCATGAGCAGCACCTGACGATTGTGCTTCAAACTCTGAGAGAGAAGAAGTTATATGCTAAGTTCTCAAAATGTATGTTTTGGTTGGATTCAGTGGCATTCCTAGGCCACGTGGTATCAAGTGAGGGTATTTAGGTGGATTCGAATAAAATAGAGGCCACTTAGAGTTGGCCCAGACCATCCTCGGCTACAGATATCCGCAGTTTCCTTGGCTTGACGAGTTACTACCGTCATTTTTGTCACGCCCCAAACTGGAGGAGGCACGACTAACCCTCGATACTGTATTTGACCGAGTTAGCCACTACACATACTAGCTAACTAAACTGGGGCCCAACGAATTGAGCAGCAAAACATCTGAAATACTAAGCCTGGACCATTAAGGTCATGACCTGAATAACAATAAGCCATATAACCAAAAGTAGACGAGTCAAAATAATGAAATACTAGCTGGACGACGAGGCCATGATAGGAGACATACATGCCTACATACAGATATGTACATGCCAAGCCTATGGGTTGGAGAGTTGAAGCTGCGAAAGGCAACCTAGAGTACTATGTCCACAATAGCCTCTAAGAGTGTCATAAGCATTGTCGAGACAAGGCCCCGACTGTATCCAAACTGTACAACAAAAGTAACCGTCCTATGAAAGCTCCAGGAAGAGGTGGAGCTTACCAACTCACAGCTGAACCTTGAAATCCTAGCAGAGGGGTACGATTAGAGTCCCTACCTGGACCTGCACGTACGAACAAAATGTAGTGTCCCCAGGCAACGGGACATCTGTACGAATAAAAATGTACTGGTATGTATGGCAGAAAGTAGAATCACACCTAGCTGATGTAAAAAATATTAGAGATACCACCTAACACTGAAACTCTGATAGCCTCCATGGACGACATCCGACCTCATAGTAAAAAAATATGTATGGTATGCTCGTGTAATCGTATGTCGTTAATACATATATATGTATATATTGATGCAAATGCATGACATACCCAACCAAATTCTAGCAGTGGTGGTCTCTTCCAGTAGCTAACGGGTATCATATTGCCAATACGTGGATATCTGTAGAATATATAGTGTTTGGGGAAAATAGACCCCTTACCTTCGATTATAGCTCGAAGTCCATGCATAATATTCCATGTATGGTATGAACTTTGAATGCACATAATAATAACTTAGCCAATCTTGGCTCATAGGTACCCTTATTCTCATGATCTCATAATCACCTCCGTATTGCATACAATTGCCTCGTGAAACCTTATATCTTTCTTTTTTTTTATATATAAGCTTGAAAACTTAACTCGACTTTTAGAAATATAACTTAATTCTAAAGATGTTCATAAAAAGCTTAAGGTGCTTCACTTAGTCCTTATACCTGATTTCTTGATATTTAATAAAAGAAATTATTTCAAAAAAATCAAGTGTTTTAGTAGTTTAAATAAAAGTTATATTTGAGATTACTGGAAATAGACGTGTCACTTCAGAGATTTTAATATACACTTTAACAAGGAAGAAATACTGATCGCAAATACTAAGTGCCTTTATTTATTTTATTATTATTTATTATAGTTACACAACCCAAAGACGAATAAGAATTCATATATATAGACATATAGTTAAGAAAACTGACAAAGTGACATATATAGATGTCGAATACCCTATTTAACTGAGTGAGTGGAACATCAACCTAATAGTGTTATGAAAATACTTCAGCTATGATCCCAATGTCTTCCACAGAAGGTCTTTCTAGCAATAAAATAGTAAAATATCACATTTGACGTCTTACGAATTTCCGTAATTCATGCTAAAAGAAAGGGCGGAACTTAGCCTTATCATACCTTAAACATGTTGAGTCCTTAATTCCTTCCAAGAGACTCTTCAAACAATTCAACTCGATCTATCACAGCATAAGGAGATTCAAAATCAGTGTTGATCAAAGTCCAAGTTTATAACTTAAGCTAGTAGCTCGTTTTACATAAATATGGGCAGCATCTCCTTTGTAACAAGGGCCTCCATCAATACCATATACCAACAATAACAACTTGATAAATCCATCAACGTATTAATTTCAATAACATGACACCACATAGCAACAATAAGTCACAACAAATTCACGACGAGCGGCAAGCTCCAATTAGAATCTGTATAACCCATCTACCCCTTACAGACTTCTTACATTAACTTAAAAGAATTATTAACATGATAATGAATTCATTCATCAATGATTCCATCCTTATACCATATATTTATAACAAAGGAAAAAATCCACAACTCTGACTATCTTCGATTAGTAACTTTATTCACTAGTTCATGTCTACTCCATCCATTTAACTTAATCAACATCAATATAACCTTAGGCACATGTAATAAAAATATATGCCAACATCCTACAGTAACTTCAAGTCGAAATTAGAGTTGTATTCAGCTTACAATAACCCTCAATGGCAATATAACACTATAGAAGTGACTTAAGCTAATCCAAGCATTATCTTGTAGTTTATCATCCTAACAACTTAACCAACATACAAGCAAGCTTAAGCACATTTAGTAGGCTGTTAGACTCACCTTAGACAGAAGCAATAACTTGGAATTTCATCCAAATATATCCCACAACAATCCTCAATGACAACACAACCTCAAAGAGGTGTTGTTCTTCACTAGGACTAGGTTTGATGTTGAAATATGGTGTAATCACTTTGGAATCACTTCAAACCCTTGTGGAACCTGTTTAAAAGGGTTTGAAGAAGTTTGGAGATGAGGTTGAGTTGAAAAATGAGCAAAAATAGGCATCCAAATCGTTTATAAATTGAAGTAGCTCAACCACCCTTTGTGGGTCCCATTGGGAGCTTCTTGCGCAGTCTTGCGAAAACTCGAATATCTCTCTAATACGACATCGTATAGATGAACGGTTTAATGCGTTAGAAACTAGACTCATATATTCAATTTGTTATATATATAATCCCTTTATTCCAAGTATATTGGGAGAAAAGTGCATCTACATTTGGCCTAAATTTCAGCATATTTATGAATGTAACTTGTGATGACTGTTGCCAACTCTTGTTCCACAACTTTCTTGCCTTCAAAATGTAGAAAATAAATATAATACGACTAAAAATAACTCATAGAATAACCTCCTTATCATGTTAAGAACCCTAGTCTCACCCCAAAGTACATGTTATAACATTCCAACTTTGTCGACTTTCAACGAAACTTATTTTCTTCTGTTTGTTTATCGTCTAAGCTTTCCAACCCTTTTGGTACTTGTTATTCATGATCTTAAAGATTTGTACTTCCAAAATAACAAGATGAAACTTATATTATGTACTTTCACAAATGATCTCATTCTGAGCTTACATGAATTGGTTTACGACGTACTCTCACGTACGAAAACATGGAATGTAACATCATTGCCCCCTTTGAAACATTCGTCCTCGAACTTTGACTTACGCTTATCAGTTTCATAAACTATAGCTCTTACGAACACTTTAATGCTCACCTTGCCATCTAAGCAACTGTTTTGTGAATAAATCCAAACGCTTGGGCGTTCTCCCCTTTAGGCCTCTTTCTCATGCCATAACATGTTGTTGGAATTCTTCCAATATCGTAACATTTGTTAGTTAATGTCATGCAGTATGTACAATTGTGTCCTTGTATGAGCGCCTAGAATCTATCCTTCCCTTTTTCCTCCATCCTTCATCCAGTCTCTAAGCCTCACTTTATGAACATATACAGAATTATGACAAGTTGTCCATGTAGGAATCTATAGATGTACTGATGTTCATCACTTGGTACTTTGTTGAACTTACGACTAGTGATATATCTTGTTTTATAGACTCAATATCCATCCTTAGGACTTCGATGCATCTAAGAAGGTCAAATTATACCATAACTCTTACTTTTGTTTTATTATTATCGAGGTTTGTTACCCAACTCCAGTTTATCCCCCCGCTGCTTATCCTACATGTATAAATCTAAGTTCTTTAGTGCTTCCACATTATTGTTCATCTTAAGAATAACAACGTAACCTCCTCTCATATTTTGTTTTTTAACTTGTATCCATCATCGTTGATCCCAGTCCTAATATTGATCTTAATCTACCACTCATAACTTGAGACCTTTTACGTAATACATTGTCATTGAGGCTCATGTCTCATCAGGGAACATCTTAAGTGATTTGCTACATCCACATAGGCATGATACTACACAGCAATAACCATATTTCATAGTATCCCAACATGATTCGTCTTATGGGGGTACTCAAACATGAAATCCATTCTCTTTAAATCATTACTCAATCAAAGGCCTAAACATTATTCTCTTATCATTTATCACAACTACACCCTCGTTCTACTACCAGTGCAATATTCCATCTCTTCTAAATGCACCTAGTCTTAGACTCCTTGAGTTCATTCCGGCTATAGCGAGCTTTCAATAAAGTACGTAAGCTATTAGCTCTCTTGTTGTTATGTGTTTAATCCTGTGGACTCACCTATTCTTATCATCTTCTCACTTGTCTTTTCTTATCCGTACCCCTATATACATAAAACCTTGTTGCTCTACGATACTTTACCTTATTACCTACACCTATCAATTTATACCACTCGCAACCTTCCTTTAATTTTCTAGCAGCATAAATTTCCTTTTGTGCCTTCTCAGTCCTTAAATGTAAGCAACTTCTTTTCCTGGTCGTTCTAATACTTGTTGCATAAATACTTTGCTTGTCTTATCGCCCATGAATACTGTAATTTCCTGTACCTCATAAGCTCGCTATGCATAAGTGGAAACCTTCTCCCTTATTTCCTCAGCAAGTCTGTTGTTGCAGTTTTTTGGGAGACCTTATGGGTCTTGTAAAGTTGCGAGCTTGTTATATCATGTACCCGAAGGAAATTTTCGTTGTTCTTACTCGCGTATAATAGTCCTTAGTTACATAACTTTGTGCCCTTGTACTCGTCGGGTTACTTCTAGGCTCAAATTTTGATTGTCTCCTTAGTGGAATTCTCTCTTGGGATATATCCTTTATGTTAGCTTACCTTTAGTCACTGTCTGTTGATGTATCAAGTGTCCATTCAGACTTATTTAGCAATAACATCCTGGCCAGAAACTTTTACTCCCTCTCCCCGGTGTCGTGCTTGTATAATATTCTGGAATCACAACATATCTGTAGGAATTGAATAAATGCAATAGCATCCCTCTCTCCTTTTTACCATCTTCCTCCTTTACCATTCTATAATTACTTGAACTGCTTAACTCCGACTTAGTGCCATATCATATCATATTCCCCCCTTTTAGGGGAGTACCATGATTTAGTACTATGACGATCTATCTATAGATGTTTTATCTATTCATCTTTGGTGTCTTCTCACGTCATCAATGAACATTAATTGCCTTATGGTAATCTTATGTACCAGGAATAACTAAATATCTTACGCATGAAAGCAACACCTAGTATAACTGGCACACTTGGTCCCTTATGATTAACTATGCTCACAGCGCTTGCCTTAGGGAAACATCTTAGTGAATGACCTTTTAAAGGTTATTCTTCTGTTGTCCATTCTATTATCGCCGGAACGCAATCTCTAAAATTCTGATGATGGTGACTATTATCAAATCATTTGATTCCCAATTCATGCTCAGTTTATCTTGTTCACCAGCCCATACTTCTTTCTATTACTCTGGGGTCAACCTTTTCCTACTAGTAATCATGTCGGGGTCACCAACTCATTTCTCAAAATAGGGATATTGTTTTATGGCTTATAGACTTTTATTTCATCATGGCATGTCACCTTTTGTCTTTCCCTTCCGTTAATTGTAGACTTTCATCCTGTCATACCATTTATCACACCTTACTCATAATATTTCAGTTACTCTCTTTTTATTCTCTGACTGGTACTTCTATCGATCACTTTATTTTGAAAACTTCAACAAAACGTTCTTTCCCTTTTAGCTCCTCTTGCTTCATCTCACTGGCTCCTCGGGATGCCTAAAATTTTTCCTCTCTCTCTCTCTCTCTCTCTCTCTCTCTCTCTCTCTCTCTCTAGGGCGGGAGTCATACTAAGGTAAATATGTTATCCCTTTTAGGATTTTGCCGCCTATGTTCTGAACTTGCTGACTATTCTAGCATTCATATCTGATTGCACTATTCTAGATATCACCATCTGGATGCCTTACAAGGAGATCTATTACCACCTTTGCAGTAACCTTCGAAAATATTAGCTAACGATAACAATCCATCCACAAATTTTTGTTACTCTAACCCCAGCTTGATCCTAACATTACATCATTCTCTTAAACTATATTTTTTAGTTCCCATAGGAAATAATTGAGGTGGAGGTGGTCAATTGTATAAAACTTTGTTACTGTTGAAAGTAACTCAGAATTCTTATATTTCTTTACCTGAATTGCAAATACTGATAATCTTCATTTTCTAGGTTCCTCGTACTTTTTTTCATGTTATTTCTTTCACTTATTGAAACTTATATCCACCTCCTAATTCTCTCGTTGCTCTTTACCATATGAGTGGATAAATATTCATGCCTTGGGGCTCCTTACAAAGAGTCTAACAAATCTTAGTATACACATGATATTGCTGAAGACCTATCATTTACGCATTATAAGCATGATGCAAAATCGAGTTCCTCTGATAAACTCTTCCACGTCCATATTCAATCTCTTACCAACTGTCTTTCTAGATATATGCATCATCATATCATGAATAAGATAGAGTTTAGGAAATTGAGTTCTTATAACTGAGCTCTACCACACGATCTAGAGTAAGAAGAAAGAGTGACAGTCCTAAATGCCATGTAGCCTCCAAGCTTATAAGTGTGGTGCACTACACACCCAAAAACAAAAATCTACTAGATGCGGCTTGTGGACTCCCTGGGATACGACCTGTTCTGTTACCAAGTTTGTCACGCCCCAAACTAAGGGAGGCACGACTGGCCTTCGATACTGTATTTGACCGAGTTAGCCACTATACATACTAGTTAACTAAACTGGGGCCCAACGAATCGAGCAGCAAAACATCTGAAATACTAAGCCTGGACCATTAAGGTCATGACCTGAATAACAATAAGTCATATAACCAAAAGTAGACGAGTCAAAATAATAAAGTACTAGCTGGCCGACGAGGCTGTGATAGGAGACACACATGCCTACATACATATATGTACATGCCAAGCCTATGGGCTGGAGAGTGGAAGCTGCAAAAGGAAACCCAGAATACTATGTCCACAATAGCCTCTAAGAGTAACATATGCATTGTCGAGAGAAGGCCCCGACTGTACCCAAAATGTACATCAAAAGTAACAATCCTATGAAAGCTCCAGGAAGAGGTGGAGCTTACCAACTCACATTTGAACCTCGAAATCCTCGTAGAGGGGTAGATCAGAGTCCCTACATGTACCTGCACGCACGAACAAAATGCAGTGTCCCCAGGAAACGGGACATCAGTACGAATAAAAATGTACTGGTATGTATGGCAGAAAGTAGAATCACACATAGCTCATGTAAACAATACTAGAGATACCACCTAACAGTGAAACTCTGATCCATGGATGACATCCGACCTCATAGTAAACAAATATGCATGGTATGCTCGTGTAATCGTATGTCGGGAATACATATATATATTGATGCAAATGCATGACATACCCAACCAAATGCTAGCAATGGTGGTCTCTTCCGGTAGCTAACCGGTATCATATTGTCAACTCGTGGCCATATGTACAATATATAGTTTTACGGGAAAATAGGGCCCTTACCTTCGATTATCGCTCAAAGTACATGCATAATATGCCATGTATGATATGAACTTTGAATGCACATAATAAGAACTTAGCCATTCTTGGCTCATACTTAGCCTTATTCTCATGATCTCATAATCACTTCCGTATTGCGTACAATTGCCTCGTGGATCCTCATATCTTTCTTTTCTTTTGAATAATCTTGAAAACTTAACTCGACTTTTAGAAATATAACTTAAATCTAAAGAAGTTCATAAAAAGCTTAAGGTGCTTCACTTAGTCCTCATACCTGATTCTTGATATTTATTAAAAGAAATTATTTTTAAAAAAATCAAGTGTTTTAGTAGTTTAAATAAATATTATATTTGAGATTACTGGACATCAATGTGCACTTCAGAGATTTTAAAATACATTTTAACAAGGAAGAAAGACTGATTGCAAACACTAAATGCCTTTATTTATTTTAGTTACACAACCCAAAGACGAATAAGAATACATATATATAGACATATAGTTAAAAAAACCGACAAAGTAACATATATAGATGTTGAATACCCTATTCAACTGAGTGAGTGGAACATCAACCTAATAGCATTATGAAAATACTTCAGCTATGATCCCAATGCCTTTCACAGAAGGTCTTTCTAGCAATAGAATAGTAAAATATCACATTTGACGTCTTAAAAATTTCCCAAAATTCGTGCTAAAAGTAAGGATAGAAGTTAGCTTTAACATACCATAAACATGTTGAGTCCTAATTCCTTCCAAGTGACTCTTCAAACAAGTCAACTCGATCTATTATAGCATAAGGAGATTCAAAATCAGTGTTGATCAAAGGCCAAGTCTATAACTTAAGCTAGTAGCTCGTTTTACATAAATTTGGGCAGCATCTCTTTGTAACAAGGGCCTCCACCAATACCATATACCAAAAATAACAACTAGAGAAATCCATCAACGTATAAATGACAATAACAAGACACCACATAACAACAATAAGTCACAACTACTTCACGACGAGCGGCAAGCTCCAATGGGGATCCGTACAACCCATCTACCCCTTACAGCCTTCTTACGTTAACTTAAAAGTATCATTAACATGATAATGAAGTCATTCATCAATGATTCCATCCTTATACCATATATTTATAACAAAGGAAACAATCCACAACTCTAACTATCTTCGATTAGTAACTTTATTCACTAGTTCATGTCTACTCCATCCATTTAACTTAATCAACATCAATATAACCTTAGGCACATGAAAGAAAACAATATACCAAACTCCTAAAGTAAATTCAAGTCGAAATACAAGTTATATTCAACTTACAATAACCCTCAATGGTAATACAACACCATAAAGTGAGTTAAGCTAATCTAAGTATTATCTTGTAGTTTATCATCCTAACAACTTAACCAACATACAAGCAAGCTTAAGCACATTTAGTAGGCTGTTAGACTCACCTTAGACAGAAGCAATAACTTGGAATTTCATCCAAATATATCCCACAACAATCCTCAATGACAACACAACCTCAAAGAGGTGTTGTTCTTCACTAGGACTAGGTTTGATGTTGAAATATGGTGTAATCACTTTGGAATCACTTCAAACCCTTGTGGAACCTGTTTAAAAGGGTTTGAAGAAGTTTGGAGATGAGGTTGAGTTGAAAAATGAGCAAAAATAGGCATCCAAATCGTTTATAAATTGAAGTAGCTCAACCACCCTTTGTGGGTCCCATTGGGAGCTTCTTGCGCAGTCTTGCGAAAACTCGAATATCTCTCTAATACGACATCGTATAGATGAACGGTTTAATGCGTTAGAAACTAGACTCATATATTCAATTTGTTATATATATAATCCCTTTATTCCAAGTATATTGGGAGAAAAGTGCATCTACATTTGGCCTAAATTTCAGCATATTTATGAATGTAACTTGTGATGACTGTTGCCAACTCTTGTTCCACAACTTTCTTGCCTTCAAAATGTAGAAAATAAATATAATACGACTAAAAATAACTCATAGAATAACCTCCTTATCATGTTAAGAACCCTAGTCTCACCCCAAAGTACATGTTATAACATTCCAACTTTGTCGACTTTCAACGAAACTTATTTTCTTCTGTTTGTTTATCGTCTAAGCTTTCCAACCCTTTTGGTACTTGTTATTCATGATCTTAAAGATTTGTACTTCCAAAATAACAAGATGAAACTTATATTATGTACTTTCACAAATGATCTCATTCTGAGCTTACATGAATTGGTTTACGACGTACTCTCACGTACGAAAACATGGAATGTAACATCATTGCCCCCTTTGAAACATTCGTCCTCGAACTTTGACTTACGCTTATCAGTTTCATAAACTATAGCTCTTACGAACACTTTAATGCTCACCTTGCCATCTAAGCAACTGTTTTGTGAATAAATCCAAACGCTTGGGCGTTCTCCCCTTTAGGCCTCTTTCTCATGCCATAACATGTTGTTGGAATTCTTCCAATATCGTAACATTTGTTAGTTAATGTCATGCAGTATGTACAATTGTGTCCTTGTATGAGCGCCTAGAATCTATCCTTCCCTTTTTCCTCCATCCTTCATCCAGTCTCTAAGCCTCACTTTATGAACATATACAGAATTATGACAAGTTGTCCATGTAGGAATCTATAGATGTACTGATGTTCATCACTTGGTACTTTGTTGAACTTACGACTAGTGATATATCTTGTTTTATAGACTCAATATCCATCCTTAGGACTTCGATGCATCTAAGAAGGTCAAATTATACCATAACTCTTACTTTTGTTTTATTATTATCGAGGTTTGTTACCCAACTCCAGTTTATCCCCCCGCTGCTTATCCTACATGTATAAATCTAAGTTCTTTAGTGCTTCCACATTATTGTTCATCTTAAGAATAACAACGTAACCTCCTCTCATATTTTGTTTTTTAACTTGTATCCATCATCGTTGATCCCAGTCCTAATATTGATCTTAATCTACCACTCATAACTTGAGACCTTTTACGTAATACATTGTCATTGAGGCTCATGTCTCATCAGGGAACATCTTAAGTGATTTGCTACATCCACATAGGCATGATACTACACAGCAATAACCATATTTCATAGTATCCCAACATGATTCGTCTTATGGGGGTACTCAAACATGAAATCCATTCTCTTTAAATCATTACTCAATCAAAGGCCTAAACATTATTCTCTTATCATTTATCACAACTACACCCTCGTTCTACTACCAGTGCAATATTCCATCTCTTCTAAATGCACCTAGTCTTAGACTCCTTGAGTTCATTCCGGCTATAGCGAGCTTTCAATAAAGTACGTAAGCTATTAGCTCTCTTGTTGTTATGTGTTTAATCCTGTGGACTCACCTATTCTTATCATCTTCTCACTTGTCTTTTCTTATCCGTACCCCTATATACATAAAACCTTGTTGCTCTACGATACTTTACCTTATTACCTACACCTATCAATTTATACCACTCGCAACCTTCCTTTAATTTTCTAGCAGCATAAATTTCCTTTTGTGCCTTCTCAGTCCTTAAATGTAAGCAACTTCTTTTCCTGGTCGTTCTAATACTTGTTGCATAAATACTTTGCTTGTCTTATCGCCCATGAATACTGTAATTTCCTGTACCTCATAAGCTCGCTATGCATAAGTGGAAACCTTCTCCCTTATTTCCTCAGCAAGTCTGTTGTTGCAGTTTTTTGGGAGACCTTATGGGTCTTGTAAAGTTGCGAGCTTGTTATATCATGTACCCGAAGGAAATTTTCGTTGTTCTTACTCGCGTATAATAGTCCTTAGTTACATAACTTTGTGCCCTTGTACTCGTCGGGTTACTTCTAGGCTCAAATTTTGATTGTCTCCTTAGTGGAATTCTCTCTTGGGATATATCCTTTATGTTAGCTTACCTTTAGTCACTGTCTGTTGATGTATCAAGTGTCCATTCAGACTTATTTAGCAATAACATCCTGGCCAGAAACTTTTACTCCCTCTCCCCGGTGTCGTGCTTGTATAATATTCTGGAATCACAACATATCTGTAGGAATTGAATAAATGCAATAGCATCCCTCTCTCCTTTTTACCATCTTCCTCCTTTACCATTCTATAATTACTTGAACTGCTTAACTCCGACTTAGTGCCATATCATATCATATTCCCCCCTTTTAGGGGAGTACCATGATTTAGTACTATGACGATCTATCTATAGATGTTTTATCTATTCATCTTTGGTGTCTTCTCACGTCATCAATGAACATTAATTGCCTTATGGTAATCTTATGTACCAGGAATAACTAAATATCTTACGCATGAAAGCAACACCTAGTATAACTGGCACACTTGGTCCCTTATGATTAACTATGCTCACAGCGCTTGCCTTAGGGAAACATCTTAGTGAATGACCTTTTAAAGGTTATTCTTCTGTTGTCCATTCTATTATCGCCGGAACGCAATCTCTAAAATTCTGATGATGGTGACTATTATCAAATCATTTGATTCCCAATTCATGCTCAGTTTATCTTGTTCACCAGCCCATACTTCTTTCTATTACTCTGGGGTCAACCTTTTCCTACTAGTAATCATGTCGGGGTCACCAACTCATTTCTCAAAATAGGGATATTGTTTTATGGCTTATAGACTTTTATTTCATCATGGCATGTCACCTTTTGTCTTTCCCTTCCGTTAATTGTAGACTTTCATCCTGTCATACCATTTATCACACCTTACTCATAATATTTCAGTTACTCTCTTTTTATTCTCTGACTGGTACTTCTATCGATCACTTTATTTTGAAAACTTCAACAAAACGTTCTTTCCCTTTTAGCTCCTCTTGCTTCATCTCACTGGCTCCTCGGGATGCCTAAAATTTTTCCTCTCTCTCTCTCTCTCTCTCTCTCTCTCTCTCTCTCTCTCTCTCTAGGGCGGGAGTCATACTAAGGTAAATATGTTATCCCTTTTAGGATTTTGCCGCCTATGTTCTGAACTTGCTGACTATTCTAGCATTCATATCTGATTGCACTATTCTAGATATCACCATCTGGATGCCTTACAAGGAGATCTATTACCACCTTTGCAGTAACCTTCGAAAATATTAGCTAACGATAACAATCCATCCACAAATTTTTGTTACTCTAACCCCAGCTTGATCCTAACATTACATCATTCTCTTAAACTATATTTTTTAGTTCCCATAGGAAATAATTGAGGTGGAGGTGGTCAATTGTATAAAACTTTGTTACTGTTGAAAGTAACTCAGAATTCTTATATTTCTTTACCTGAATTGCAAATACTGATAATCTTCATTTTCTAGGTTCCTCGTACTTTTTTTCATGTTATTTCTTTCACTTATTGAAACTTATATCCACCTCCTAATTCTCTCGTTGCTCTTTACCATATGAGTGGATAAATATTCATGCCTTGGGGCTCCTTACAAAGAGTCTAACAAATCTTAGTATACACATGATATTGCTGAAGACCTATCATTTACGCATTATAAGCATGATGCAAAATCGAGTTCCTCTGATAAACTCTTCCACGTCCATATTCAATCTCTTACCAACTGTCTTTCTAGATATATGCATCATCATATCATGAATAAGATAGAGTTTAGGAAATTGAGTTCTTATAACTGAGCTCTACCACACGATCTAGAGTAAGAAGAAAGAGTGACAGTCCTAAATGCCATGTAGCCTCCAAGCTTATAAGTGTGGTGCACTACACACCCAAAAACAAAAATCTACTAGATGCGGCTTGTGGACTCCCTGGGATACGACCTGTTCTGTTACCAAGTTTGTCACGCCCCAAACTAAGGGAGGCACGACTGGCCTTCGATACTGTATTTGACCGAGTTAGCCACTATACATACTAGTTAACTAAACTGGGGCCCAACGAATCGAGCAGCAAAACATCTGAAATACTAAGCCTGGACCATTAAGGTCATGACCTGAATAACAATAAGTCATATAACCAAAAGTAGACGAGTCAAAATAATAAAGTACTAGCTGGCCGACGAGGCTGTGATAGGAGACACACATGCCTACATACATATATGTACATGCCAAGCCTATGGGCTGGAGAGTGGAAGCTGCAAAAGGAAACCCAGAATACTATGTCCACAATAGCCTCTAAGAGTAACATATGCATTGTCGAGAGAAGGCCCCGACTGTACCCAAAATGTACATCAAAAGTAACAATCCTATGAAAGCTCCAGGAAGAGGTGGAGCTTACCAACTCACATTTGAACCTCGAAATCCTCGTAGAGGGGTAGATCAGAGTCCCTACATGTACCTGCACGCACGAACAAAATGCAGTGTCCCCAGGAAACGGGACATCAGTACGAATAAAAATGTACTGGTATGTATGGCAGAAAGTAGAATCACACATAGTTCATGTAAACAATACTAGAGATACCACCTAACAGTGAAACTCTGATCCATGGATGACATCCGACCTCATAGTAAACAAATATGCATGGTATGCTCGTGTAATCGTATGTCGGGAATACATATATATATTGATGCAAATGCATGACATACCCAACCAAATGCTAGCAATGGTGGTCTCTTCCGGTAGCTAACCGGTATCATATTGTCAACTCGTGGCCATATGTACAATATATAGTTTTACGGGAAAATAGGGCCCTTACCTTCGATTATCGCTCAAAGTACATGCATAATATGCCATGTATGATATGAACTTTGAATGCACATAATAAGAACTTAGCCATTCTTGGCTCATACTTAGCCTTATTCTCATGATCTCATAATCACTTCCGTATTGCGTACAATTGCCTCGTGGATCCTCATATCTTTCTTTTCTTTTGAATAAGCTTGAAAACTTAACTCGACTTTTAGAAATATAACTTAAATCTAAAGAAGTTCATAAAAAGCTTAAGGTGCTTCACTTAGTCCTCATACCTGATTCTTGATATTTATTAAAAGAAATTATTTTTAAAAAAATCAAGTGTTTTAGTAGTTTAAATAAATATTATATTTGAGATTACTGGACATCAATGTGCACTTCAGAGATTTTAAAATACATTTTAACAAGGAAGAAAGACTGATTGCAAACACTAAATGCCTTTATTTATTTTAGTTACACAACCCAAAGACGAATAAGAATACATATATATAGACATATAGTTAAAAAAACCGACAAAGTAACATATATAGATGTTGAATACCCTATTCAACTGAGTGAGTGGAACATCAACCTAATAGCATTATGAAAATACTTCAGCTATGATCCCAATGCCTTTCACAGAAGGTCTTTCTAGCAATAGAATAGTAAAATATCACATTTGACGTCTTAAAAATTTCCCAAAATTCGTGCTAAAAGTAAGGATAGAAGTTAGCTTTAACATACCATAAACATGTTGAGTCCTAATTCCTTCCAAGTGACTCTTCAAACAAGTCAACTCGATCTATTATAGCATAAGGAGATTCAAAATCAGTGTTGATCAAAGGCCAAGTCTATAACTTAAGCTAGTAGCTCGTTTTACATAAATTTGGGCAGCATCTCTTTGTAACAAGGGCCTCCACCAATACCATATACCAAAAATAACAACTAGAGAAATCCATCAACGTATAAATGTCAATAACAAGACACCACATAACAACAATAAGTCACAACTACTTCACGACGAGCGGCAAGCTCCAATGGGGATCCGTACAACCCATCTACCCCTTACAGCCTTCTTACGTTAACTTAAAAGTATCATTAACATGATAATGAAGTCATTCATCAATGATTCCATCCTTATACCATATATTTATAACAAAGGAAACAATCCACAACTCTAACTATCTTCGATTAGTAACTTTATTCACTAGTTCATGTCTACTCCATCCATTTAACTTAATCAACATCAATATAACCTTAGGCACATGAAAGAAAACAATATACCAAACTCCTAAAGTAAATTCAAGTCGAAATACAAGTTATATTCAACTTACAATAACCCTCAATGGTAATACAACACCATAAAGTGAGTTAAGCTAATCTAAGTATTATCTTGTAGTTTATCATCCTAACAACTTAACCAACATACAAGAAAGCTTAAGCACAATTCGTAGGCTGTTAGACTCACCTTAGACAGCAGCAAAAACTTGTAATTTCATCCAAATACAGCTCACAACAATCCTCAATGACAATTACAACCTCAAAGAGGTGTCGTTCTTCACTAGGACAAGGTTTGATGTTGAAATATGGTGTAATCACTTTGGAATCACTTCAAACCCTTGTGGAACCTGTTTAGAAAGGTTTGGAGAAGTTTGGAGGTGAGGTTGAGTTGAAAAATGAGCAAAGTTAGGCATCCAAATCGTTTATAAATTGAAGTAGCTCAACCACCGCCTATGTGGGTCCCATTGGGAGCTGCTTGCGTAGTCTCGTAAAAACTTGACTATCTCTCTACCCGACGTCATATGGATAAATGGCTTAATGAGTTGGAAACAAGACTCGTATATCGTCAATTTGGTATATATATCATCCCTTGATTCCAAGTATAATGGGATAAAACTGCATCTGCATTTGGCCTAAATTGCAGCAAATTTATGAATGTAACTTGTGATGACCTTTGCCAACTCTTGCTCCACAACTTGCTTGCCATCAAAATGTAGAAACTGAATATCAAACGACTAAAATAACTCATAGAATAAACTCCTTATTATGTTAAGAACCCTAGTATCACCCCAAAGTACATGTTATAACATTCCAAATTTGTCGACTTTCAACGAAACTTATTTTCTTCTATTTGTTTAGCGTCTAAGCTTTACAACCCTTTTGTTACTTGTTATTCATGATCTTAAAGATTTGTAACCTCCAAGATAACATGATGAAACTTACATTATGTACTTTCAAAAATGATTCATTTCTAATCATACATCAATTGGTTTACGACGTACTCTCACGTACAAAAACATGGAATGTAACAATTTTCTGGAGGGGTTTTCATCGATTGCAGCCCCTATGACTAGACTGACCCAGAAGGTTCCCCGTTCGAGTGGACAAAAGAGTGTGAGTCTAGCTTTCAGAAGCTCAAGACAGCTTTGACTACAAGCCCAGTTATGATATTGCCAACAAGTTTGGGGGCCTTATACTGTCTATTGTGATTCCTAGAGGATTGGCCGTGGAGCGGTATTGATGTGAGATGGTAGGGAGATTTCCTACACGTCCAAATAGTTGAAGGTACATGAGAAGAATTATCCTGTCCATGATCTTGAGTTAGCTGCTATTTTTCACGCCTTAAGGATCTGGAGTCATTATTTGTACGGTATACCTTGTGAGATTTATACTAATCACCAGATCTTACAGCATATGTTCAAGCAGAAGGATCTTAATTTGTGTTAGAGGAGATAGCTAGAGTTGCTGAAAGACTATGATATCACTATTTTGTATCACCCAGGTAAGGCCAATATGGTGGCCGTTGCTTTGAGCTGTCGAGCGGAGAGTTTGGAGAGTTTGGCTTATTTACCAGTAGTATAGAGGTCCATGGGGATGGATGTTCAGGCCTTAGCCACTCAGTTTGTGAGATTGGATATTTCGAAGCCCAGTCAGGTTCTAGCTTATGTGGTTTCTCAGTCTTCCTTATTTGATCGTATTAGAGAGCGTTAGTATGATGACCCTCATTTTCTTGTCCTCAAGGACAAGGTTCAGCCGGTAATGCCAAGAGATGTGACTATTGATGATTATGGTGTACTGAGGATGTAAGGTCGGATTTGTGTACCCAATGTTGATGGGCTTTGGGAGTTGATTCTGGAGGAGGCCTATAGTTTATGGTATTTCATTCATCTGGGTGCCGCGAAGATGTACCAAGACTTGAGGTAGCACTACAAGTGGAGGTGGATGAAGAAAGATATAGTTGGATTTATACCTTGGTGCCTCAACTGATAGCAGGTGAAGTATGAGCACCAGAGACCAGGTGGGTTACTTCACCAAATAGAGATTCTGGAGTGGAAGTGGGAGAGGATCACCATGGACTTCGTATTTGGGCTCCCACAAACTTTGAGAAAGTTCAATGTTATTTGGGTGATTGTGGATCGGCTGACCAAGTCCGCGCACTTCATTCCTGTGTGTACTACTTATTCTTCGGAGTGGTTGGGGGAGATTTATCTCCGGGAGATTGTTCGTCTGCATGGTATTCCAGTTTCCATTATTTCAAATAGAGGTACTCAGTTCACATCACAGTTCTGGATGGTCGTTTAGCATGAGTTGGGTATTCGAGTGCAGTTGAGTACGGCATTTCACCATCAGATGGACAAACAGTCTGAGCGCACTATTCAGATTCTTGAGGATATGTTGTGTGCATGTGTGATTGATTTTGGAGGGTCTTGGGATCAGTTCTTTCTATTGGAGGAGTTTACATACAATAACACTTACCAGTCCGGCATTCAGATGGCGTCGTATGAGGCTTTATATGGTAGGCAGTATAGATCTCCAGTAGGTTGGTTTGAGCCAGGTGAGGCTAGATTATTGGGCGCAGACTTGGTTTAGGATGCCTTGGAGAATTTGAAGAAGGTTAAGGTAATTCAGGATAGACTCCATACAGCCTAGTCCAGACAGAAGAGCAATGCGGGCCGGAAGGTTTGTGATGTTACCTATATGGTTGGAGATTCTACTTCGGGTTCCGCCTAACAAAGGCGTTATAAGATTTGGAAGAAGGAAAATTTGAGTTCGAGGTTTATTAGCCCTTTTGAGATATTGATACGTATTGGGGAGGTTGCTTATGAGCTTGCCTTACCTCCCATCTTGGCAGGAGTTCATCCGGTATTTCATGTTTCGATGCTCCAGAGGTATCACGGCGATCTGTTGCACGTGTTGGTTTTCAGTTCAGTCCAATTGGACAAGGATCTATCCTATGTTGAGGAGCCAGTGGCACTACTGAATAGGTAGGTTAGGAAGCTGAGGTCAAAGAACATTGCTTTGGTAAAGGTTCAATAGTGGGGCCAGCCGGTTGAGGAGGTGACTTGGGAGAGCGAGCAGGATATGCGCAGCTGTTACCCTTATCTTTCCAATACTTCAGGTATGTCTCTATGCTTGTTCAAGGACGGACGAGTGTTTAAGTGTAGGATAATATGACAACTTGGCTGGTGGTTTTCAGAATTTATGCCTAGATCCCCTATAACCTACTTTCCCCGTGTTTATTTCTGCTATTTTGATTTACCGGGATGGTCGATTTTGAATTTTGGAGAGTTTTGGCGCACTAAGTCCCTAAATGAGAGCTTAAGAGTTGTGTGAAGACGGCCTCAGAATGGAAATCCGATGGTTCCTTAGCTCTGTTGGGTGATTTCGAGTTTAGGAGCATGTTCAGATTGTGTTTTGAAGGTCTATAGATAATTTAGGCTTGGAATTCTGAAAGTCGAATTTTACAGTTTTCCGGTTCGATAGTGAGAATTTGGTCCGAGGGTCAGAATGGAATTCCGAAAGTTAGAGTATCTTTATGGTGTTGAATGTGACGTGTGTGCAAAATTTCAGGTCATTCGGACGAGGTTTGGTAGACTTTTTTATCGAAAACATATTTCTAGAATTTTGGAGTTCTTAGGCTTGAATGCGAGGTTAAATTGGTGTTTTGAGTTGTTTTGAGTGTTCCGAAGGTTGAAAAAAATTGAATGATGTTTTAGGATTGGTTGGCATGTTTGGTTGAGGCCCCGGGGACCTCGGGATGATTTCGAATGGTTGAAGGAAAGATTTTGGAGTTTAGATTTGCAGCTTTAGCTGCTGGTTTTCTGTCATAATCGTACTTGCAGTTTGGGTCCCGCAGGTGCGGCGCTGCAGAAGCGGCTAAGTGGTTGCAGAAGCGAGTTTGGGAAAAGCTCCAAGATCTCGCAGGTGCGATTGAGTTTTCGCACATGTGGTGCCGCAGATAGGGACTCAACCCGTTAAGTGACTTTTCGCAGCTGTGCTGCATTTTTCTGCAGGTGCGGGACCGCAGTGCTCTCCCTTGGCCGCAGATGCGGTAATCGCTGGGCATGAATATGAAATTTTGAGGGTTTGGTTCAAAACTTGAAAAAAACAATTGGTGCTCGGGAGAGGGAAATTTTTGGAGGAAATCGTTGGGTAACAATTTTTAACCCTTTCTAGTTATATTTCATCAATCTATAGTTAGTTTTATCATTTAATTTCGGATTGGAGATGAAAATTGTGGAAAAGTTAGAAGAAAATTCTTAGATCTATAATTCAATTTTTGATTGAAAATTTGACCTTAGATTTGGATAATTCTGGTATGCATGAACTCGTGAGAGTATGAGTATTCTGAAAATATAAATTTTACCGGATTCCGAAATATGGCCCCGCGGGTATTTTGGTCATTTTACCTAATTTCACGCATTAGCTTAGAATTTAATTGTAGAATCAGTTACTTGGAGTGTTACTAATATTATGCAATTAATTGAATAGATTTGGTCCATTGGAGTAAAGTACTCGGGGCAAGAACGTGGTATCACATTGATTATTAAGTCGGTTCGAGGCAAGTGGCTTGTCTAACCTTGTATGGGGACTCTCCCCTTAGGATTAGTATTGTGATAAATAAAATGCCTTGCACGTGATGTGATGAGTGCGTGCTTGTGCTAATTGTTAAAAATCCTGTTTTATTAAAATAGCCTTAATTGTGTTTTTTCTTTCTTACTTACTTAGACTACTTGGAATATGAGCTTGTTATTAGCTTAGAAAAGCATGTCTAAATGACTTAATTGTTTATTTACTCAGACTACCTTATTTTAATTATGTGCAGCATACTAAGTTATTAATACTTATTTAGCCTTGATATAAAGTTGACAATTTATGACTATTTTTCGTATTGCTACTGTGTGTTTACATTGGGACTACAGATGTGGGATTCTAGTAGATCACCCTTGTTTTTAATTTGGGACTAAGTATGTGGGATTCCGGTAGATCCCTCTTATTTTTTTATTTGGGACTAGGGATGTGGGATTCCGGTAGATCTCCCTGCACAGTTATATGAAACTACGGGAATACACCTGGTAGATTCCCCCAGTACTAGATATTTACATTTGGACTATGGATCGAGATTCTGGTAGATTCCCGTGCATTGATAGTTGGAATATGGGACGAGATCCGGGAGGTCCTTCGGATATTTATGATGGACTACGGGACAGTATCCCGAGAGATCTACTGCATAGTTTTGATTGGGACTACAGGACGGTATCCTTGAAGATCCTCGGTTGTTATCTCTATGTTGAGCTTATTTCCTTTTCGTTATTATCTTGTCTCTATTCTAGTTGTTGTTGTTATTCTATTTTGGTTACTTCTTACTGTTGCACTCGGTTATATTGTCTTATTCTAAGTTTTTATACCTTATATTTTATTTAACCTGAGTAGGGCCCTAACCTTCCTCGTTACCACCCAATCAAGGTTAGGCTTTGGCACTCACTGAGTAACGTTGTGGTGTACTCATGCCCTTTCTGCGCATGTTTTTCATGTGCAGATCCAGGTACTTCGACTCAGTCCTATCACCTCTGAGGCGAGATGACTCTTTCAGAAATTTTGAGGTATATCTACCGCGTACGCAGATCGAGGAGTCCCTTTCTATTCTCTCGTTTAAGTATTAGACCTTCTATATTTCTTTTTCTTGTTAGATATTCTGGAGTTAGACACTTGTAGATATTCAAAGGCTTGTGGCTTCATGAGATTCTGGGTTTTGGAAAAGTGTATTCGTTTTTGGTGAAATTGTATTGTATATGCCGAGGGCATTTTTAATACTTATGCATTATGTTATTTTTGGCTTTTAATTATTTCTTATACAAGTTTTGTTTATTTGCCACATTATTAGGCTTACCTAGTAGAAACTAGGTGTAACCCCGATAGTTCACGGAGGACGAACTGCGGTCATGACAATACCAAAGATAAAAATATGAATCTGATATTAGAAATCTCATGGTATTTGCTAGATTGTTGTTCTTCTTCTTGTGGCTATTTTGGAGGATTCTTCAAAGTGAAGTAACTTCAGGTTTCGAGTTGTTTTTGTTGATTAAGGCAAGAATCATTGCCTCCTTCATATATATATATATATATATATATATATATATATATATATATATATAGAGAGAGAGAGAGAGAGAGAGAGAGAGGGAGAGAGAGAGAGTGTGTGTGTGTGTGTGTGTGTGTGTGTTTCAAGGCAAACTACAAGTGTTTATACACCAACTTGAACACCAAAATGCAACACCTATAGTATTATGTTGTCATTGATGATAGTTATGGGCCGTATTTGGATGAAATTTTGTGTTTTTTCTACTTGTTAAGGTGATAACAGCCTATTACATGTGCTTGAAGTTGTTTGTGTGTTGGTTGCATTATTTGAGAAAAATAGAGGAGACTTGAAAAACATTGCGATGTTATTAATTTTAATGGATTGTTTTGGATCATGAACTTTAAATGGTCAGAAACCTTGAAAAATGACTTTCTTATGAAGTTGTGATTACAAATATATTATCTACATGTTGAACTTGTTGTTGGTATTGTGAATATGAAGATAAAGGACAACATAAAAATGGAAGGTTGTACTTGTTATTGTTTTTGGATTATTGGACTATTTGAGGGTGAATTAGGAGATGCATAGGATGTTAGAAGTCTTCTCATTATATTTAATATCATACTGGATGTGTTGTTAAGTTAATGAATGAATGAGTTTGGGATTAAAGGGTTTGAAAGGAATTGAATCTGAATTTCTCGTTCGTCATGTTGAATAGTAATTTCCTTAATGATGTTTATGCACTTGTTATTGTATCGCTTTATTAGTCTTGTTATGCTAAAAGTATGTAGTTGAAGGTTGTATAGGTTCTTGTTGGTTTATGGAGTTGGAAAAGCAAGAAAAATAGGGGAGATACTGCCCGTTTTAATATAAAATAAGCTTGTCATTCATTGTATGATAGTTGCATCTTTCATATCTTCACGATATCATTATTATCGTTGTTGTAGATTGAAGTGCGACGAGACTAGCTCAACATGGTTACAGGACAAAGTATGATAGGGTATGTTAAGGCTAAACCTTTTTTTATTTTGGCATGATCTCGTAACAACATGCGTTGATAATGAGACATAATGAGAAATTCGTATTCCTGAATTTATGTACATTATCCTAGTCTCATAAGTTATCGTAGTCTCTTTTATGGGGACTTTATATTCAGTTAAGTATTTCTTTTTTCACTACCATCGAGCTATAATTAGTGGGCAGGCCCCTATTGGCAAACCTCTGATCAGATGGTAAGTTATATACCAAGCCTACTATGGTCGTGAACCTGTGAGCGAGCCCAGAATGGATGAGATACTGAGCCTAGTATGGCCGAGTACCTATGAGCGAGCCTACTACGCTAGAGCAGTTATACGTACCGAGCCTTATAGGGCCAGACAATTATTTTACTTACTATATTGAGAGAGTTGAGTCAGTATTAGTAGGTAAGCATATGTTTAGTTCATCTTTGACTTCCAGTTACTTTCAATTATTATATTATTAGTTTAGTCTCAGATTTCAGTTATTCTATTGCCTTACATACTCGGTATATTATTTCGTACTAACATTCCTTCTACTTGAGATGATGCAATTCATGTTTGAATGTCCTAATGAAAAGCTGGATTGACCTTCCCAGTAGATAGAACGAAACAGTAGCTTGGTTGGTAAGCTCTACTTCCACGGAGTTACCAGGTCTAGAACTTAGAGTCCATTTTATATATACAGATTTGATGAGCAGGTCGAGGCCTTGTACCGACCATGATACAATTCAGTTATTTCTAGAGACTTGTAGACGAGTCATGTATATTTAGTATAATAGTATTGTGGCCTTGTTAGCCTGTGTACATGTTCAATTATGTATTGTTGGTTGTAGACGTCAATGGCAGCCTCGTCGGCCTACACAACTATGTATATGAGCTTTTGGGACCCTTCATACGAGAGAAACGTTGTTTTTAGATTGATTTTGTTAGCTCGCAAGTAGGCCTCATCGGCCTAAGTTAAGGGTTACTCCTTCAGATTTTATAATTACATAACGGTATGCTCGAGCCAAGTATGGCACCAGATGCCGTCCACGTCTCCCCAGATTTCATATCTTTCTTTCAAAGTTCTCCAAAGTCAACAACTATCTCTCATGCATGAAGTTATCCAAGGCTTGGCACCATTAAACCAAAAGAAAAAAGGATTATCATGCTAAACCAAATACTAAAGTTTTAGCCTAAACACTAGTTAATGTTCAATTACAACGCCAAACTTCGACCTTTTGAATAATTTCAGTCATCCATGAGTATCTCCAGAAGATAACCAATTCATTATGCATCCAAAACCTAATTCAACATATCTATACATTCGTTATCTTTTAAGTGCAGATCAGCCTAATTTGAAATAGAGCACTACTGGCTAACATAATACCCATGAAAATACAATATAACTGCATTTCGTGGTCCTCTGCTCTAAATATTTGTCTTAGTTTTCTATTCGACTTGTCCAAGAGTTCGTTACTTCATTACATAGAGAATTATATTGGTACTCAAATAAGTAGCACACACGTTTTAGAAAACCAACTTACAGTCATTTAGTTTATACTACTATTCCTATATATTTAACAATTTTAAAAAGTTAATTATGACATTTACAACAGATATTAACCAACTCATA
This sequence comes from Nicotiana benthamiana, assembly GCA_034376525.1. Taxonomy (NCBI): domain Eukaryota; kingdom Viridiplantae; phylum Streptophyta; class Magnoliopsida; order Solanales; family Solanaceae; genus Nicotiana; species Nicotiana benthamiana. The sequence continues at coordinate 114,375,032 of CM067331.1, forward strand.
TTTTCTATTCTTCTTTCATCTTTCAAGAATCAAACAGAAGTCCCAAAACAAAGGTCAATTACATTTATGGTCAAACTAGAAAGAGGTCAGGAACGAAGGTGCTAAAAACTCGTCAACGAAATTTAAGCCCGACAAAGAAGAGATTTGGAGTCCTTTAGCTTTATTACTGCTGATGACATCTGATTCGTTTAAGGAGACTTTTTAATTTTTTTTTTAAAAAAGAACTTTTGCTAGACCTTACAGGCTTGCGACCTATTATACCAACTCTTAAGGTTTTCTTGTTCCTGACAAATACGTGGCCTAAACACATCCACAAGTCGAAAAGTGTAAGATCAGCAATTATTCCTAAATTTTAATTAGAATAAAGTGTACGATTGATAATTTATAGGATGCAGAAGTCTTTGTCATATTCATGAAACATGACACATCTAACTCTAAAAAACGTGTAAAAATGACATAATAAATATCATGCAGCAGTATAATTAAATGACCAGAAAAATTTAAACATTAGAAGAATTGTCGAGCAAAATAGTAATCATGGGATTTCAACGATGGAAGGAGCCAACTGAAGAAGCCAGCACCAATTTCTCCCCTCAGTCTCTGGACGGAGTATTCCACCAACATATTCCAAAGCTCCCCAACAGTCCACCCCTGTGAAGAAATCCGTTGAGCCACCTATTCCAGGTTATCAACAAACAAATGTCAACAATGAAATATATATATATGCTACCAAGTCCTGAAGATGCTTGTGGTGTATGATCACATCTATATTATATTAAAACCTAGTACATCCATTGGTGCTACAGCTACAGCAAACAAAAAAGTCAAGATTTCCTAGTGAGCAAATTTATGCATCTATTATTTGACCAACATAAGGATCTGTTTAGGACAAACCTCATTTACCATTTCTAGCATCAATTACCATCAAAACATAGTGAGTACTAAAATTACACAAAATTTCTACAGCAGAGGAGCCTTTTTGTCACGTAATGTCAAAGAAAGCAGTCAGATACAGTAGTCTTTAAAATCTAAAGAGCAAGCAGCGTCTACTAACTTTCAGAGACTAAACGAAAGAGATACAAATAACAAATGGCAAACATATCATGAAATGGAAGTTCAAAATTAAAAGGTATTCCCTTTCAAGCAGAAACGTTCTCAAAGACAATCTCATAGTTTAGAAGACTAGTACCTGTCCCAACATCTGCAGTGCTTCCAAGTCAAATGTATAATACAAGATGAAAGGTCTGAAAGCCTGTCAGAGAAGAAAGGAGAGGAAATTTGGAAGAAAAAAAAAATTAAAATCAAAGTAAAAAGAATTAGGAAAAGTAGTTTAAGGGGAAAAAAATGGGTGCTCACGCCTTCACATAAATATATAGGGACATAAAGTGTTTATATATTGCCATTAACCATTTTATGTGACATGATGCATTGGAAAGTGAAAGGGAAAAGTTGTAGAAATATAAAACAGTCAGATATCTGATGAAATCTTGAACCTAAAGCATGAGAATTATAGAAAGGGAGAAAGCAAAAGATTACTCTTTGCCTTGCATGAGAGAAACATTCCTGTAACAAAATGCTGGGAAAATGTCCAAGGAGAGAATAACCTGAGATGCAGCAAGCCATTGAAGCATAGCTTTAACTTGAGAATCCCCACCGAAAGCACCACAACCCCATTTCCTGTCACAACCCCGATTTCTTGCTGGTAGTCTGAAGGCTGACAATAGTGTGCCTCGTGATTTTCGAGCAACTGGCTAGCCAAAGTTTCCTCAATTGTTTGAAATGATATTGAAGGATTTCCAAGAAACTAGTGGTGACAGGATAATAAATAGCCAAAAGCAAGTCAGACAATTTTTTTTTAAAAAAAACACGGATAGCATAACTGGAGAGATTCCGAAAAGTGGGGGGAAATGGGGTGAAGCAGTGAAGAAAATGAAAAAGTAGGACGATCTAAAAATAGTAAGAAGGGAGATACTACCAAATGATAAACTTCAGAATGTCCACACAGATTCTTCATCATTCAGATCATGCTGACGTCCCAGGAAGCCAGCATCTCGAAAAAGCTTTTGATACTGATGACACTTAAAATGATCCAGAAAACCACAAAGAGCCTTGTTAATTTCCCTACAACAAGTTGAAGGACTTGGTGTTGTCAAAGCGTGGAAGGGGCCGAAAGCGCCAAGTCTTTTACTTTAAGTGTAAAGAGCAATTAAGTGTGAGCTTTAGCGAAAAAACGCGCAGATGAAAATAATACACATACATACATAATGTAAGAAAACAAAGTGCAAAACAGATAAATCATATGCAAGGAGAAAATAAAATTGAGAAGTACAACTATGTACATACCCATATGAAATCATAAACTCAGCCAAGTCATTCCCCAGTGAATTTGCTAAATTAATTTCACCAAGCTTAATCTAATTACTGGAAGTGAAAAGTATCTATAAGCTTTTATCAAAGTGATAATTGTGTCTATTGCCCTCATTTCTCAACCCTGTTCAGTATAAATGGAAACAATTCCATGGCTTAAAACCAATGATTAGTTAATCTAAACAAGTATGTGTTTACCTAAATTCAAATATTCTACACCTATCAAATTAACATAGAGGCTATATGAGCAAAACAATGTAATTCTATTGAACAACTACTCTTTAAGCATGTAGATTTGATTCAAAGACAGCAAAAAGTAGCAGAGAAAAAAGAAGCCTGAGAATTATCATTTCAAGAAAAAACTCAGAGAAGTTGGAGAATAAAAAATTATCATATTCAATTGCAGTACAGAGTGACAGGTCTCAGACTACTAACTACAAAGGAAAACTACATTCCTGTTGGACGTGTAATCCATTTCACCTATAAAACACCAGCTCTGATGCTAATTAATTTGGGACATCTCACCATAACCATAATAACTACTTCTCTAACTTTACTTGAGGCTTGGAAAAATATACCTAATACTACAATTTTTAACACTGAAATAAACTAACATCCATAGATACTAGTACTGGCATGAATCTCTGGTTTTCTCATGCTCGTATTTACCCGAATACCTTAAATCCAAATGGCTCATGGAGGTAAAATCTTCCCACTGAAGACATATTGTTAGATCCCGAAATATTTATACCCAGGCCATCCACTGCTTGTCTTGTTCGTAATCTTTCATTCAGATGATCCCAAAAGTAAACCATCTCTTCACTCAGGAACTTATGGATTAAGCTCTATTTCAACAAATTCTGGTGAATTTCATGGCATGGGCAGGTCTGACAGGCAAGGATCTATTCACAAGATAGTTTTGTAAATTATGTGGGTATGTCCTAATCCATTCATTTCTTTAACATAAACATAGGTGGAATAGAACACAAACCACCTGGCTGGCAGCATCTAACTGTTAGCCACCTTTATCTAACATCAACTCCAAAACATCAGCTCATAAACATTTACTTCCTTCTCAGCTTTGGGCATACTAAACCTCACTAATACAACAACAACAACAACAACAACAACCCAGTATAATCCCACTTAGTGGGTATGGGGAGGGTAGTGTGCCTTACCCCTACCCTTGGGTAGAGAGGCTGTTTCCAAATAGACCCCGGCATCCTTCCCTCCAAGAACTTCCCACCTTGCTCTTGGGGAAACTCCTCACAACCTTTCCGTTGGAAGTGGGGGTTGCTAACCATCAGAGCAACCCCTCTTGTCTTTAAACTTCACTAATACTTCCTTTCTAATAAGAAACAGAACACAATTGGAGCTCAAATATAATCAAAGTACTGACAGATTCACAGTAATCTCTTTTATGACCCAATTGACCTTAAGAGAGAATCTTACTCCAAATAAGATTTCCAAAGTGTAATAAACACTCTCATACCTTAGGAGGCATTCAATTCTGTACTGCCTTTTTCCTGGGCTGCTTAGTGCATCTATTGCAATTATTCTCCTCTTACGCCTTCCAAGAACATCAATTTCTTTTCTGTCCAAGTGGTCACCACCAAAACGGAACGAAGAAGCATATCTACACCAATCAAAGACATTTAACATTAGATTATACATATTAAAAATTATGGAATTGCAGTTAAAGGTAAAAACTGTCAATAAAACTTCATTGTAAAATAGGAAATTTCAGCTAAAATAAATTAGCAAGATAATTTGATTATAAGTTACTTGCTTATGTAAAAGGAAATTAATTCTCAAACTAAGCTCACCAGCGTAATTTGAGAACCTCTCTGTACCAACAATTTCAATTGCTTCATTGTCTGCCATGCAAGGCAAGAAAAGCATGCCAGCAATTAACTCTGGATTGATCATAAAGCGAATCTCTTCCTAACAAAGGAAACATTAATATAACATTTTATATATGTCCCAAAGAGACGGAGGTTGCTTGAATAAGAATTTAAGCAAGAGAAAAATATATTAAATCACCTAATTAGATACATCTAATGAAAGCAAATTAGGAGCAAGAAAAACCAGAAAATATTATCTACTTTAAATTAATACTCCAGTAAATAAATAGGATCCCTCTTCCTTTATATTCTTAACGTATTCTTACTTTTTTCTTTTTCAAAAATTCTACTTTCATATACACACACACACACACACATATATATATATATATTGGTAAGCAACCCCCACTTCCAACCGAGAGGTTATGAGTTCGAGTCTCCCCAAGAGCAAGGTGGGAAGTTCTTGGAGGGAAGGATGCCGGGGGTCTATTTGGAAACAGCCTCTCTACCCAAGGGTAGGGGTAAGGTCTGCGTACACACTACCCTTCCCAGACCCCACTAAGTGGGATTATACTGGGTTGTTGTTGTTGTTGTATATATATGGAGTAACAATAGCAAACAAATATATCAAAAGATAAAACTGAAACCAGTGTTATCAAAGGCAAAAAGAGCAAAAAAGCTCTAAGGTCCATTGGAGCTTTAAGCGCAAAGAGAAATAAAGCATGTGCTTTAATGAAAAAAAGCGGAACGGAAGAAAAAGTAAAAAAATATGCATGTAGTTCAAGTCTAATCATTATAAGCATGAATAATGAATATATGGACAAAGAAATTGAAAATAAAATCACGATAAAGTGAAATACTAATTGTTTAAGGTCGCCTTTTTAGGATTACACTCCTTGGCAAGGAAAAATATGTCTTAGAGCTTTGATGCGACATTAAAGTGCCCACAAAGCGAGGCGAAGCGCTCAATGTGTTTTGAGCCTCGCTTCAGGGTTTAAGCACGCCTTTGACGACACTGACTGAAATTATGTTGAGAAATAAAAACCTGTACACAGCCCCTACTGAGAGCACCACCTCCAAGATACTTGTTCGCAAAATCCACTTCTATAGCTTCATTTGGTTGATCTTCAATGAAGCCTGAATTGGAAATCTAAAAAGAAACAGAAAGATGTCATCCTTTCGAAAGTAAGATCTTCTATCACCAAATAGAAAAATATAGTTTCATCTCTTACCTTAAAAGGGCAAAGGGAAATATTCGATTGGCCCCAGAAATTTTCCTTTGGATAAGGAAAACAAAATGTACCATGTTCTAGAGCAAGAACTTTGCGCTCAAATGACACGTAGCCCCAGGACATTGATGAGGCAATCCTCTCAAAATAGTGAACAATGCACTTTAATTTATTTTCAAGTTTCTCATCATAATGATCATATAAATACCTGAAAAACATGTTTGTCACAAGGTGAACTATCTTTCTGCATTCAGAGAATCGGACTCATAAATGGTATGTTGCAACCAACCATAAAAGAGCATAAGAATAGCTTCAGACTTCAGTAGATCATTTCCATAAGTAGTCGCAGAACTGGAAAACTATACACTGCTTTTTACAGCCTTGGATTACTCCTGATAAACCATAGTTAGGATCCTATCATAGAGCCTTTTTTCTTGTGAAACAGCTCGACCGCCATTTCCTATCTCAGAATGCTATATCAAACTCCTCACTAAGTGATATGGGTACAAAGTGTCAGTATTCTGTAAAGGTCTCAACTTCAACATGCTTCATTCATTTACAACAATTTTGTTCTCTCAAACACCTAACGAAAACTTCTCAAAACGACTAACAACAATTGGATTCATCATTCTTCATAAAACGTTCTGCTTAAGAGTTCTTAAGCTTTACTTCCAATTCAATTGCCAACTAATGCCACTAATACATTTAAAATGTATCCTCCATTTTAACAAGATGGTTTACCACATCAACCTCTTTCAGAGTTCAGAACAGACTGTTTCTTTTAGGGCTCTCATAACTTCTAGCTTTGCATCCCCAATCGATTTGCGTGAGCTGTTAGTACATACTGAGGCATATGCTTTAACATAGCAATGCTGCATTCTTCTCTGGTGTTAGATGGGGCTTCTGGAAAGTGGAACCCCTATGACAAGTTTTTCTTTCTTCATAGAAGAGTCACATATACTCCTGCTAATCAGTAAATCTAGAGTCTAGACATATTAAATAGTGCATTGTTGGTTCTTGAACTCCATAGTTTAGAAGTAACCAACAAAAAGAAATAAATTTATGCTTCCATCTCGGAGTTACATAATGTTGTGCAACTTTAGGCATACAAAAGAAGAGAAAGGGGATGTGTGAAATATGCTTGATGGAATGTGAAAGCCATGAAAAACAACAATGATGGCATTGTGAAAGGCCAAAGTAGCCATTTAGGTAGAGAAGACTACATCAGGAAATATGACATTCAACTCTTCCATATTATTTCAATACTGTGACAACAAACACAAAAAAATTACGAACAACCTCTTTTCAAGTTAAAGTTGTTGAAGTGGAGAAGTTCTTTTTTTTTTTCAAAGTGGAAACGAGTTTCACAATGATAACTACATCAGAATCAAGTGAAGTAGGACAAAATAAGGGGATGGATAGCCTGCAAGTAGGCTGAAGTGCTACATATAAGTATGGCTTCTTTTGTAGCTGATTTAGTGGAAAATTGTTGGAACTCAACGGTTCGAATGTAGCAAAATATGTTACTGTTTGTGTATGCAGCTTTTTACAGCTGAAAAGAAATAAGGTTGTGTTCACATACCTTAAAACAGAACTTAGAACGCAACTGACATGAAAAATGTATAAAAGAACCAATGTTTCAGATACACACAACAGCTATAAGAAAATAGACAGCCGATAAAACATACGCAAACAAATGATCAAAGTTGATCGTTGGAAGATGTTTGGCACCTCTTTCACTGGTCGGGAATAGACAAAAGAAGGAACATGCAAGAAGAGCACCGACTAATTCCTGTAAGAAAATAATTTACAATCATGCTCAGTGATACGATATATACTTGCTGAAAGGTAAAGAATCAGATTCTAATTCATACATTAGTGCATAAAAGTATACTACTTCAACGAAATAATTATACTTTTAGCAAATTTCAAAGAAAACCTTACTATTCGTTCAAATGTATGCCACCATAATCTGCAAGTGGACCTCTGAAATTTGTTAGTAGAAGCTTAGTATTGTGTTCTTTTACAGTTTAGTGATTGCCCGGAGTACTTTTGGGTCACTTTATTCTGGTTAGAAACTTGCATGTTGGCAAGGTTTATTGTGAAGTTTAGAAAATTCTAGTTTTTAGAGGCCCTAATTTGCTTTTAAAGATAACTTACATTATTTTAAACGCTCAACCATTTGGTATCCAAAATTCAATGATCAGACTAATCGAGAGCCGCACCGCCTAGGGGGACATTAAGGGAAAGCCCTCCCAGGGTTGAACTCGAGACCTCTAGTTAAGGGTCCTTGCTAGTAAAGGCAAATTATTTGACATTGGAATGAAATGGGCCACAATACAATGGAGTGGTTGCAGATGACTCAAGTATCCTTCCCCAACTAGCCTGAAATTTAGTATGGTTACTGTTAAAGCTAGTTAATGATTAAAGCTAGCTAAGTTGGTGTGAATGAGAAATGGAGGGAAGAAGACAATAGAAGGAAAATGAAGTTTCAAAGCAAAGTTCCTTTGAAAAGGAGCTTTGTACCACATTGGTGGTAGAAAGGGAAAGTTATGTGCTTATATTAGAAAGCACTTCTTCTAGCTCTTAAAGGGTTAAGAAGAGGGACTCCCCTCGCGCCGTCGTCGTCGCTCGGCTCGGCTTCGGCTTCGGCTTCGGCTTCGGATTTGGATTTGGATTTGGTCAAATGATCTGATTGATTGATAATCTTTTTGGACCAAATTTATTTAAAATTCAATCTTCATTTTCTGAAATTAATTTTAATTCCCGCGGGAAAAAAAAAATTAATATATAATTTGTTAACTGTAAACTTCCCAACGTTCTTATTTTTCAGGAAAAGGCATGGCCTTTCCCGAACAGGCACCAAGCCTTTCCGAACAGTCACAATTCGAGGCTATATAAACTGAGGCAATGCCTCATTTTCGAATATACTGAAAAAACATTAAAAATTCTGCATTCTTTTCTGCAAACTGAAACATATCGAGTCATAGTGTGATTTCGTTCCCGAATTTGAGTTCGTCGAAGTCGTAGGCGTTTGAGGTACCGCCACTCCTACGACAGGTATATCCGTTATATCCTGGGAGGAAATAATCCACAACCTCGGGTACAGTGAGGGGGTTAAATTCCTTAAGGACACACAGTGAATTCTGTGGTCTCGGATTTCTTCATTTCTGTGATTTTTTTTTTAACGTTACATACGTTCTGTTTTTTGTGTCTCTTCTTCTTACTGGTTTCCAGTTTCTCGTTGCTTTGAACACGGACAATCGATAACAAGCTTAAGGAATTTATTTTATTTCCGTGTTCATCTGTTGTTAACGAACTTGTATGTTGTTTGGAGACTAAATCTTCGGATTTTCTACTCCGGTTGAGATTAAAGTTTTCAGAACTTTCTACTCATTTGGGTACTTGATTTGAAGATATAAAAACTTCATCAAGTATACTACATACAGTATATTACATTCTATTTGAAGTTTGTTTTAATTCTGTTTGTGTAAATTTGATTCGGTTTGAAGAAATAAAAACTTCACCGATTATTAAAGTGTTCTGTTATTTCCTACGACAGAAATGGGAGACCAAACTCCAAATTTGAATGCTACTGCTACTGTTACTGCCACACCAGCCCCCGTGGTTGGTTCTACGAGCAATGCTGCGTCCTCCAGTCGTACTGCACCAGCACCGGCTCCGGCAGAGAAGCCCGGAAAATTCACCGGGATTGATTTCAAACGATGGCAACAAAAGATGTTCTTCTATCTAACTACTTTAAGCCTTCAAAAGTTTATTAAGGAGGATATTCCGGTTCCGCCGGAATCAACACCTGAAAATGAACGATTTGTTGTAATTGAGGCGTGGAAGCACTCAGATTTTTTGTGCAAGAATTACATTCTTAGCGGACTGGAGGATGATCTTTACAACGTCTATAGTAATGTGGGAACATCAAAAGAACTATGGGATGCGTTGGAAAAGAAATATAAAACAGAAGATGCTGGCTTAAAGAAGTTTATCGCTGCCAAGTTTTTGGACTACAAAATGGTAGATGGCAAGTCTGTTGTCACTCAAGTTCAAGAGTTGCAGGTTATCATCCATGATCTCCTCGCTGAAGGTATAAATTTAATTAATGCCTTTGTCAAAAGCATTCAGTGCCCCGTCACTTACATGTTGTTTGTTGTAGGTTTGGTGATTAGTGGGGCGTTTCAAGTTGCGGCAGTGATAGAGAAGTTGCCTCCTTCATGGAAGGACTTCAAAAATTACTTTGAAACATAAGCGAAAGGAGATGACATTGGAAGATCTCATCGTCCGGTTGAGAATCGAGGAAGATAACAAGGCAGCGGAGAAAAAGGCAAATGGGAGATCAACCATAGGGGGAGTACATATAGTTGAAACTGCCCCAACTAATATGAAAAAGAGGAAAAAGGCATCGGGACCAAGGAACTATCCCAACAAGAAGAAATTCAAGGGAAACTGCCATAATTGTGGAAAAATCGGACACAAAGCTGCAGACTGTCGTGCTCCGAAAAAGGAAAAGAAGAAGGGTCAGGCTAATATGGTTGAAACAAACGAGGAGGTTGATGACTTGTGCGCTATGTTGTCCGAGTGCAACCTAGTGGGAAGTCCGAAAGAGTGGTGGATTGACTCTGGCGCCACTCGCCACATTTGTGCTGTTAGAGAAGCCTTTGCTTCATATGCTCCCGCCGGGCCCGACGAAACAATATATATGGGAAATTCTGCAACGGCCAAGATTGAAGGTTATGGAAAGATACTGCTGAAGATGACCTCTGGCAAGGTGGTGACTCTCAACAACGTCTGTCATGTTCCTGAAATTAGGAAAAATCTTGTATCTACCGGACTTCTAGTGAAGAACGGTTTTAAATGTGTTTATGTTTCTGACAAGGTTGTAATAAGTAAGAACGAAATGTACATAGGAAAAGGCTACCTCACAGAGGGCCTTTTCAAACTGAATGTAATGGTTGTTGCTAATAATAATAAAGTTTCTGCTTCGTCTTACTTGCTTGAGTCAAATGATTTATGGCATTCACGTTTAGGACATGTCAATTATAGAACCTTGCGAAAAATGATTAGTTTGGAAGTATTGCCTAAGTTTGAATGCAATCAATCAAAATGTCAAATCTGTGTTGAATCTAAGTATGCTAAACATCCTTATAAGTCAGTTGAAAGGAATTCAAGTCCTTTAGACTTAATCCATACAGATATTTGTGACATGAAGTCAATTCCATCTCGCGGTGGAAAGAAGTATTTCATAACTTTTATTGACGATAGTACGCGGTATTGCTACGTTTATTTACTTAATAGTAAAGATGAAGCAATTGAAGCGTTCAGGCAATACAAAACTGAAGTTGAGACTCAACTTAACAAAAAGATTAAAATGATAAGGAGTGATAGGGGCGGTGAATATGAATTTCCTTTTGAACAAATATGTTTGGAATATGGCATTATTCATCAAACAACTGCTCCTTACTCGCCACAATCAAACGGAATTGCGGAAAGAAAAAATAGAACACTGAAAGAAATGATGAATGCCCTGTTAATAAGTTCTGGTTTACCCCAGAACTTGTGGGGGGAAGCCATTCTAACAGCTAACCGAATACTCAATCGAGTGCCCCATAGCAAAACAAAATCTATTCCATACGAAAAGTGGAAAGGAAGGAAGCCCAATTTGGAATACTTCAAAGTGTGGGGGTGTTTGGCCAAGGTGCAAGTTCCTAAACCCAAAAGGGTAAAAATAGGACCTAAAACCGTTGATTGTGTTTTCATAGGATATGCCACAAATAGTAAGGCATATAGATTTCTGGTTCACAAATCAGAAAATCCCGACATTCAGGTGAATACGGTAATTGAATCAGATAATGCTGACTTCTTTGAAACCATATATCCGTATAAAAAAGAATGTGCGTCGTCTAGCAAAGAATCTAAACGACCTCGGGAAGAAATAAAGGAAAACATTCCTGATGAGGAAAATCCAAGACGTAGCAAACGTCAAAGGACGACTACTTCCTTTGGACCAGAATTTTTAACATTTTTGTTGGAAAATGAGCCTCGAACGTTCAACGAAGCTACGTCTTCATCGGAAGCTCAATTTTGGAAAGAGGCAATCAATAGTGAGATAGAATCCATATTGAACAACCATACTTGGGAATTGGTTGATCTTCCTCCAGGGAATAAACCTTTAGGTTCCAAATGGATTTTCAAGCGGAAAATGAAAGCTGATGGCACTATTGAAAAATATAAGGCAAGACTAGTTGTTAAAGGGTTTAGACAACGAGAAGGTCTTGATTACTTTGATACATACTCGCCGGTAACGAGGATTACATCTATTCGGGTGTTAGTAGCATTAGCCGCCGTGTACAGTCTTGAAATCCATCAAATGGATGTGAAAACAGCCTTCTTAAATGGAGAGTTGGAGGAAGAAATTTACATGGAACAACCCGAAGGGTTTGTAGTTCCAGGGAAAGAGAAGAAGGTATGTAGACTTGTTAAGTCTCTTTATGGACTAAAACAAGCACCAAAACAGTGGCATGCAAAATTTGACCATACGATGCTGTCAAATGGATTCAAGATAAATGAATGTGATAAATGTGTCTACATTAAGAACACTCCGAACCACGTCGTCATTGTTTGTTTATACGTGGATGATATGTTAATAATGAGTAACAACATTGCTAACATAAATGCTACTAAGCGCATGCTTGCTAGTAAGTTTGATATGAAAGACTTAGGAGTTGCCGATTTAATTCTGGGAATTAAAATCCATAAGACTCCTCAAGGTCTAGCATTGTCTCAATCTCATTATATTGAAAAAGTACTTGAAAAGTTCAAGTATTTGGACTTTAAAGTTGCAAAGACGCCAATTGATATGAACCTTGCTCTTGCAAAGAATAAAGGTGAAAGTCATTCTCAATTGGATTATGCCAAAGTGTTGGGAAGTTTGATGTATATTATGAACTGTACGCGACCTGATATTGCGTGTGCTATAAGTAAACTAAGTCGCTACACGAGTAATCCCGACCAAAATCATTGGCTGGCAATGAAACGAGTTTTGGGATATTTGAAACATACTCAAAACTTTGTTTTGCATTATAACAGGTATCCTGCAGTTATTGAAGGATACAGTGATGCAAATTGGATCACCGGTTCAACTGAAACTAAATCCACAAGTGGATACGTTTTTACTATAGGTGGAGGAGCAGTGTCTTGGAAGTCATCCAAACAGACATGTATCGCCCGCTCTACAATGGAATCTGAGTTCATAGCTCTAGACAAAGCCGGTGAAGAAGCTGAATGGCTCCGGAATTTCTTAGAAGATATTCCATTTTGGCCCAAACCGTTGGCTCCTATATGCATACATTGCGATAGCCAAGCGGCAATAGGAAGAGCCGGGAGCGTTATGTACAACGGAAAGTCTCGTCACATACGACGAAGACATAATACCGTTAGACAACTACTCTCTAGTGGAATTATCACAATTGACTATGTTAAGTCAAGAGATAATGTGTCGGATCCACTAACTAAAGGCCTAACTAGAGAAGTGGTTGAAAGATCATCGAGGGGAATGGGACTATGGCCGAGGACAAGTCATCGTGGCGGTAACTCTACCTAGAATACATGAGATCCCAAGATCTAGGTTCAAAGAGATCAAACAAAGTCATTGATGACGGTTCAACATTGTCACAATAACTTTTTGGTCCATTCTCGTGATGAGACAATGTTCAGTACCAGGATAAAGCATTAAGGTTTTTTAATGGTTTCTAAGTTTGATACGGGGTATATCAAATAGTGTATCTACGGGATGACACATTTAGGAATCACCTATGTAAGTGTGAAGTGTAAGCCGCTTCAAGGAGAACTCTGTAAGGCCAGCTCTCTACGCACTTATGAACCAGGAAGTGTTCATGGCTGAAACGAACAAAACAATGAGAACCAAAAACGGTTAAAGGGTTAATTGTGTGACATGTGGTTGTCTAGGTATACACCAAAGCTCGACGGTTCAAAGATATCAAATCTACCGATTGACCGAGTATATCCGACATATGCTCACTACGGAAAGTTCAAAGAGAAATCTACTTATCCAGATGCAATTAATCCTTGCTTACGAATCACACAGTTTTTTTTTTCATGCATGTTTTTTCATCATATAGCCATTCCCCATTCATGTGGGGGATTGTTAAAGCTAGTTAATGATTAAAGCTAGCTAAGTTGGTGTGAATGAGAAATGGAGGGAAGAAGACAATAGAAGGAAAATGAAGTTTCAAAGCAAAGTTCCTTTGAAAAGGAGCTTTGTACCACATTGGTGGTAGAAAGGGAAAGTTATGTGCTTATATTAGAAAGCACTTCTTCTAGCTCTTAAAGGGTTAAGAAGAGGGACTCCCCTCGCGCCGTCGTCGTCGCTCGGCTCGGCTTCGGCTTTGGCTTTGGCTTTGGATTTGGATTTGGATTTGGATTTGGATTTGGTCAAATGATCTGATTGATTGATAATCTTTTTGGACCAAATTTATTTAAAATTCAATCTTCATTTTCTGAAATTAATTTTAATTCCCGCGGGAAAAAAAAAATTAATATATAATTTGTTAACTGTAAACTTCCCAACGTTCTTATTTTTCAGGAAAAGGCATGGCCTTTCCCGAACAGGCACCAAGCCTTTCCGAACAGTCACAATTCGAGGCTATATAAACTGAGGCAATGCCTCATTTTCGAATATACTGAAAAAACATTAAAAATTCTGCATTCTTTTCTGCAAACTGAAACATATCGAGTCATAGTGTGATTTCGTTCCCGAATTTGAGTTCGTCGAAGTCGTAGGCGTTTGAGGTACCGCCACTCCTACGACAGGTATATCCGTTATATCCTGGGAGGAAATAATCCACAACCTCGGGTACAGTGAGGGGGTTAAATTCCTTAAGGACACACAGTGAATTCTGTGGTCTCGGATTTCTTCATTTCTGTGATTTTTTTTTTTTAACGTTACATACGTTCTGTTTTTTGTGTCTCTTCTTCTTACTGGTTTCCAGTTTCTCGTTGCTTTGAACACGGACAATCGATAACAGTTACAAATGAGGATGTGAGTCCTTTTAGTGCTCAGCAACAATAACCAATACGCCTCAGTCCCAAACAAGGTGGGGTTGGCAATAGTGTAAATTACAACATACTCCTAAATCAATACTAAATAATCAAAGTATAACAATCATAAAACCTGAGTGAGGAAAACAATTCCAGACTGCTGTGATTCCAACAAGCGAAGACCAGTATTGACTCCTTTAACAATTCCACCATCCGCCTTCTCATAATGAGACTCTAATAAGGAAGGCAACCGCAAAAGCAAATCGGCTAATTTGGGAACCACTTCTTCGAACCATTTAGCAGTTTCTGTCCTAGGAATTAACTGCACCAAAACATTTTCACCATTCAGTCAATAAAAACACCATATATAATAATAAAATAAACAGAGAATTGAAGGTGAAACGTAGAAGGTTTACGTCGTCAAAGAAGAGAGCAAAACCGTCAGAAGCGGAGGAGGAAATTGAAAATTCAGGGAGGGAGAGGGAGTTTCGGATGTCGGAGATGGCGAGGGAGAGGACTTGGCCGGAGTTAACGTTGCTGTACTGAGGGCCTTGAGAGAGGGCTTTAAGTGGTTCAACAACAGGCGGTGGCCAAAAGAGGGAAGATGACCGGAGACACAGTGGTAAGAACGGAAGGATTGACGTCAGGTCTTCTCTATTCTCCATCGCTGGACCTTTCTCTCTCTCTACTCTTCACCTACATTTTGCGTTGGTTGAATTCAAACTTCAGACTGACACTGTTCCTCTCATTCTTTTTGCCCTTTTCAACTCGTGAAACTTTGGTTTACATTTTTCTTTTCGGCAAATCGCTCTTATATGGACCAAAATTATCTTACACAGTCAATATTTTCAAAGTGTATCTAAGATACACATTTTTTATATTTGACCACTTTATCTCAAGATTGCATCACACACGTTAATTAAATTTTGACACGTATCATAATTCAAGAAAAAATATATAATTTACATCACAATATATACTATATAAAAGAGGACATGAAAATTTAATTGAATTTATTATATAGTTACTGCTGACTATCATTTACTTTCTCTGAGAAATTCAAATAGTATCAATTTACTTTAGTAATTACCACAATAATATCGCAATAATTACTGTATTAATATTATAAAACTCCTCAACTATTCTAAATATTGAATATTTAAGGGCTGAAACTGATCCAACAACCAATAAACGTAACTAATTATACAAAGTATAGGGATAAATCTGGCTTTTTCTCATTTTAATATTCATTTGTTTGCGCATTATATATTCATGTGTTATTTTTCATGAATTTCTTTTTTGTTTAAATTATAGGAACAAGAATGCATAATTTTTCCATTTTCATTTCTTTTTTCTTCTTCTTTTCTTTTTAAGTTTTTTTTTTCAAATTTTACTTTAGATAAATAAAAAAATATCAACCATATGAAAATAAAAGTTTCTAACATTTCTTTTAAAGATCTCGATATTCTGCGAAAAGAGCTTAGAGGAAGAAGAAAAAAAGTGAATAATATGTCAGGTTTAGACAACTAAATTTTATACGGGCAAGTTGTCTTTTCGCTTTTTTATTATTCTCAATTTTTTGCTTTTACCTGTTCAAGTTAAAATGCGCAACAAATTGTTTTATATTTAAATTAAAATATCGCTTTGTAAAAGAGTCATGAAAAGTATAGGGTGACTTTTTCACAAATTACATAAGAATATTTGAACTTCTTTTATTTTCTTCTAAAACTTATAAAACTGGTTTTTTCTCATATTTTTAATTTATGACCATGCAAAACGCGAATAAATAGATACTAATTTTTAAATAAGAAAAAGAAAATAAAAAAACAAACCCCACCCACTCGTCTCTTATCCCCCCCCCCCCAACCGTCCCCTCCCTATGTCCACCACTTTCCTCTCCGATTAATCAGAAAATTCCCTCATAAAATACTTTCCTTCTCCCATTTTTAAGAAAAACCAAGAATTTCCTTGATTGATATCTGAAATGGATTATTAATTTGCACCAATTAAGTTATAGTAGAAGTGTGCAACGATTCTTTCTCTAAAACTTTAGCAGTCATGATTAACTCTCTTCTTTTGCCACTTCACATATTCATATAAATGAAGCACCCAATTGTATTCACTTTTTAATTTTTCAACTTGAAACAGAATTTAAATTATTTCACCTGTTGGAGTTTTAAGTAGAACTCCATTTCGACTGATAAAAGACGAAAAAGATAAGGGCTTCATTAATGATTCCATGGCTATAGATAAAAATATAGAAAGAGATTTTAAATCTAAATATATTTATTTTTTATTCCTACTTAGATCTACTGGAGAGCAAGGGTGAAGTATATCGTGGGAACAAGACCAATGAACAGGGAGGCTGGGGACGAAGGTGATTAGCGATCTTTTTTTCTTTTCTTTTTGTGTTGTGTGTTAATGGTAAAAGGAAAAAAAAGATATAAAGAAAAAAATATTTAGACCTACTTGCTCGAATCTATACCGTTCAAATAAAATTTCAGGGTTTCATCTTTTACCTCTTTATGTGCCCGTTTTGCGTGTGTAATTTACCTGGTCAAAAGTGGGGTGTCTTAGACACACTTCAGAAAGATTGAATGTGTAAAGTAATTTTGGTCCACAAAAAGTGTAATGGAGGAATAGTTTGGAGGAACTTATGTATTTTGCCTTTCTTTTTCTCTTTCTTAGTCATTATAATAGATTACAAGGGAAAGGTCCAAATACACCACTTTACTTTGTTATGTTATTCATATGTACCCTTCGTGATATTATAAGACAACATTCACCTTTACTGTTATCTTACTTTATAAAAATACCCCCCATTTAACGGAAAGCCATAAGATATTAGGGATTACCCGTTTTTTTTCAATAAAAAAGTTTCGACCCATCATAATCCATTTAATCAAATAGATTCATGGGATCCCTTGTATTTCCTGCAATTCTTAGATAATTGAATATCTTTTGAACTTGTAAAGATGAACAATTTAGCATTAACGTGTGCATTTGTGTTACGGACTGCAATCCACCTAGTCGTGATGACACTAACCCAACCCGCTAGGTAAGTCAAATATTAGTCAACACAATTTTAATGAAATTAATAAATATTAATAAGTGAAATAATTGAATTTCTATACAATAACCCAAAGATTTATAATACAAGTCATGAACCACTGCTCTTTAGATTTACAAACTGATATAAAAAATAAGTACAATGTGTTTACATAAACAGAGTAAAATCCTAAACTACCTAATCAAAAGGTCGCTTGAATCTTATATTTAGCTTCCTATAATGTACAAGTCAATATCTTGCTTCAATATTGCAATAAGGTTTGAACATGATATTTAACATAAATATAAATATAGAAACTCAAGTATCGCAAGAACGTCGGATATAGATATGTGTTCACGACTTAAAGTATGATCGCGACCAAATCAAATATATAACCATCCTAAAAATAATCCATCATGATTAGTTAAGATATTATCAGTTATATCATGATCTATAGCATGGATAATTGTACTCATAATAGATTCCTTTTTTTCTCCTAAAAATAACTTGTTTTCTGTCAGTCACTTGCAGTTAACCATTTTTGTCTCATCTTTTCTTCTTCTGAGTGTCTTATCCATGTTGCCATAGAAATCAAGTAAGATATAAGTCAAGAAGGATACGTAACTCAACAAAGCAATAAGTAATCCTAGAATCTATTCAGGGCATAAATACCAATATTACATGCATATACACTCATCACCTCATATACATCACCTTTTAATGTAGTAAAAAAATATTATTTTCTAGGAAAAATTCCCTCAAACCAAAGCTAGGTAAGACACTTACCTCATCCGGGCTAGTCTAAGGCTCCAAAAGTATTTTCCTTTTAGAGTACACCTACAAATGACTCGAATCTAGACAAATATTAATCAAGGAAGTTAAACGATACTAAAGGAAGTGATCCCAATTAATAAAGCTTTAATCTTTTGAAAACCCCAAAACTCAACTTTTCTACCATTTAAAATTCTAGACTTTGGGTAAAATCTATGGAAAATCATGAAAATTAACCAAAATTAAGTTAAGCCACTAACATCTGTCACGCCTCTTTTTTTCTCGTGAAATCAAGTTTTGACATGTGACAACTCTTTTAAATGATGGAGATAGGGTAGAATATTAAAAAAGAAGAGTCACCACCTAATGATTTTGAGGTAAGTTAGGGCACATATTATGCAAATGACTTTATTTGACTAGTCAATATTATCAAAGATCGGGTCAGGGCTAAAATTACCTCAAAGAGAAGGTGTTAGGCACTCTTCGAGGATCACAATTGTGGGTCTCGAACGAATGTGAGACTGTGTGGATTAGGCAATTAGGCTAGGTGATTAAAAAAAATCAAAAAAATATAAAATAAATCGATTTATTATAACATATATGAATTGGTACAAATCTTCATCATTGCATAAATTTATACAAGATAACTAAGTGTGGCAACAAGTATGTAAAGGAAAAAAGACATGGGGGAGGGGGTCCCAAGTTTTTTAGCCTAAAGGATTACCCCGTGCAACATAAATAATACTTCACAAAACTCCTTTAATATAGGGGATTGCTCATATTATTCAGTGGGTACAAACTATCTTATCCTGCTACCCGAGTACTATGTTAAAGTTGTTCAGCTAAAGTGTTCTAATTCGATTCTAAACTGTGTCCTATGCATGCACTACATGTCCTATGCCTATGGTCAAGTAGGTGTTGCACCTCTATTTGGATAGTTCTAAACTCACTTAGGCTGCTCAAAAAGGATAAAACTAATCGCGCGTACAAAAACAAATAGGACTGCACATAATAGTAAGGGTGACTTATGTTAGCCTCCACATGTAAGCAAGGAAGCACGCAGACTGATTTTAGAGTTGACAATAGACATTTTCAGAACTAAAACGAATTATAGTCATTAGTTCCTATAGTCATGGATTGTAGAAGATTTCAATTTTCAGTGTTATATGCATAAGCAGCATTCAGACGAATTAAACGTTATAAATTCTATAGGCATGATATCTAAGTGATTCCAGATTCCAATAATATATAGGTAGTACAGTAATTCCTAGATTAACGCATAAATAAATTGAGCATTGTAAGCCGTATAGACATGATATCTAACCATTTTACTTTAACGAATTAATGAAGAGCAATCACAATTCTGAATTGCTAATGCTGGTTTTAGGCATGCATCTTAAACAAGCAATAGTGCAATAGAAAAACAATGGGGACAGTCGATTAGAATGTCAGAACCCTATAGCCATGATGTCTAGACGGGCAACATACTAAAGTAATTGATAAATTTATTATTTTTTGAGTCATATAGGCATGCCATCTGAATAAGTGAAAACATAACATTGTCGCGCCCTAAAACATGTTATATGAGAGTGTTGAATAAGAGATATGAAAATAGGTGTAGCAAATACTGGAAATAACATGTCTTGACAATTAAGTGAAGTGTGTGCAGGACTCATATAGGCATGAAGTCTATCAGTGTACAAAAAAGTAAAGCATGCTAAACAAATAGAGCACAAAGATCCTATAGACATGTTCTCTACCCTTTCACGCAAATACCAGAATATCCTCTTTACCCAAATTTCACCAAATCCCCAATTATTTCTTTACAATTTGTTACAGGCCCAAGAAGGTATGAAAATAAACTTTAGAATGACAATATCTAAATAATTACAAACCCCCCACATAGGACAGGCCCAAAGGAGATAATCCAAGACTGTTTGGGACTTCAATATGCTTATTCTCCGCACCAGCATCGAACTCAAGCCCAAACTTGACTCGAATCATGGAATGTACCAATTGCAAACTCATACATAGACCCATACCAAGCAAATGTAGAGAATTCATACATTCAATAATGGCAGATGAACAACTTAATCCAATCACTACTTACTGAATTATAATTACACAAGAGCCTAGAAAGTGCCCCGAGCAGTACTTGCATTGGATGAGGTTGATAATATTACCAACCGGACAAAGACCCAAGTGTTTCCAAGAAGATGAACGAGTAAGGAAAGATATAATGAGTACGATACCGGTGATGGGTCCTTTCAAAATGGATTATAAAGGGGTTTATATAGTAGCAACATTAAACACCCAAACAAGGAAAAATTATCAGTAAAACACAAGAAAAGAAATAATATCACATGCAATCAAAAATCAGTAAGGAAAAAGAAAAATCTCAAACACGAGTTGGGTACAACGATCTTGAATTGACCAATAATATAAGAATCGTTCATTGTTGTGTGTATTAAACAAAAAGTCATCCATATCTTCACCAAAATCAAGGTAATATGTTCCATTTTTTTAGAAATAGTTCTTTACAAAAATAGGCAAGAACTGAGTAACACCATAGACACACGTATAATAGCAGAATATCACAAAGTAGGTAAGATCATGGATTGATTTCATGATTGGGTTGGAATCAGAGGAGATTGGGGATATAGCAGTTAGGTTTACCAGAGATGGGTGGAAATATGAGAGAAATTAGAGGTGACTGAGCAGAGAAATGAGTCTCTAGGGTTAGGGTTAGGGTTAAGATATAAAAGGAAGTAGGATGTTATTGTGGGCCATTGATCATCTAAGATCAACAGTCATGATTGAGAGGAGATGGGGCTGTATAGGAGAACATGTTGCTTGGTTTGGGCGGGGGCGACTAGGCTAAGGAATTTTGGGGGTATTTGGTCCACTAATGTGGTCTGAAATTGTCTTGAAAAATAAGCTATAATTTAAATACATGAAATTTTATCAAAATAAATTACAAAATAATTAATAAATGATAAAAAAATTATTTACGCAATCAAATACATAAACAAATAGCTTGATATTATAAAAGTATAAGAAAGGCTTTAGCATAAATAATATAGTGAATCCAATTATGTGTAGAATATATGTTATAAAATTATGTAAATAACTTAAAAAATATGAATACAATTATGTAAAACTAGAGTAAATAAAATATATTAAAGCATGTATGTGGGTAGGAATGACAAATTTGGATGATTAAGTCATCATGCATAATTTAAAGGGATAATTAATAGCTATTTAAGTAATTTAAATGCAAGAATATTAATTTTAAAGCTCTAAAAATTGCTGAAAATTATGAAAAATACATATATAATTCTTATAAATTAAATAATAATGCTAACTAATATTTTAAAAATATATATATACTATTTAAAAAATATAAATATAAAATTAAGTATCAACAACCTCTGAAGTTGGGGTGATAATCCTCTAAGTTGGGGTGATAATCCTTTATCCGAAGTATAGGTCTAAAAAATATTCAAAAATGGCCTAGGTCCCGTTTTTCAGCATTAAATATATTGGGCCAAACTACTCTACTTGATATGAAGGCCCCTCACATTCGCGACGGCTAATGGTCTGAGACCATCGCATTCGTGATACTGCCCCGCCATTCGCTAAGGCCAGCCCCCTTTGCAAGCCTTCACGTTCACGACCCCACTACGCATTTCTTAAAAGCAAAAGCTCACTGCCTTAAAATACTTTCCACGAATGTGAGACTAATTCCGAGTTCGCAAAGCACTAAAATACACCAAAAACTAGCAACTAAAACATGAACAAAAATGGTCTGAAATCATCACTAATCTCATTACTTGCTCCCCTAGAGACCTCATCCAATCATCCCAACTAGTCTATGCAGTCTATGAACTTGTTCGAAGACTCAAGACATTAAAACAACATCAAAGCAAGGATAAGCATCAAATCTAAATATTTTGAAAGTTTTGAAGTTCAAAATTTCCTACTAGACATACCAAAATGACCTCGGGCCACCCAGGACCCAAACCGAATATATGTACGAGTCCAAAATTATCAAACATACCTAATGAAATCATCATATGACCAATACGAGATTATTTACTCAAAACGCAAATCTTGGTCAATTGTTTTAGTTTAAAGCTTCCAGAAAGAAAATTACTCTTCCAAAACATTCTTAAACATCTCGGAAATCAAAATCAACCATGCGCACAAGTCATAAAACATCAAATTAACCTAATCAAAGTCTTGAATCACAAAATAGAATGTTAAAACTTAAAGCGTCTTGTCTGATCATCATAACTAATATACAAAGTCGAAAGATCCCTTCAAGTCGCAAAAAAATTATAAATAGCCATTTTTAAGCCTGGTCAATCATATTTAGCCACATAATCAAAAGTCAACCTTATTTAGACAGTAAATTGATACAAGAAACTGTTATTGACTAAAATTACACATATTCTATTTTTAAATTTATGCAACACGACCTAACACTCTGTTTTAACAGAATCTTACCGCATAATCCATTGATTGAAGTAAGCTCTCAATTATTCTTCCGATTCTTCGAATTTTCTAGTTTGATCCCAATGCTTTTATCTATGCTAATCTCAAATTTTCTCAATGCATTAATCTGTGCTTAATTGTATAATATATATTCTTGTTTGTAATTTAGATCGTAACTAATAAAATCTGCATTGTTATGATATTATTATAAATTTATATGAAAAACCTTTATTTGTTCTTAATTGTACAATATATAAATGTAATTTAATTTCAAGTAATTTATGTTTTTCTTTAAAAAATGCACAGTAAAAGTGATAGCAAATAAATTATTGCAGAACAAAACATCGTGTATAATATGCTGGATTTTTTTGAATAGATATATAAACCTTTTAAACTTCTAGAATATTATACGGTGAGTATGTATGATTCAAGCACCAAGAATATATCTAAATTTTTAAGATTCACCTACTATTCTGAATAAAAAGATGAAATTTTGTTGTTAGATATGTCAAAACTACACACTCTCCAGCATATAGTATTAGAGGTATCTTTGATTCAAACAACTACAAAATATTAGGCATAAATTATATTGGAAGTATCTGTGATTACAAATCAAAAATTTTTAAGGTTCGACTAATGTTAAATGCTATAGTACTTGTGACGCCTGGTCGGTCGTCTCATGAGTTACCGCTCCGTAACTCCCATTTCTACTTCTTTATGCTTCGTTATCCATATTTTGTTGCATCGGGTTGGCCGGATCTAATCCGAAATGATTTTGGTAAGGTTTGAGACACTTAGTCTCTTTTAAGGAAGTTTAAGTTGGAAAAGTCAACCGAATGTTGACTTATTTGTTAGAGGGCTCGGATGTGAGTTCAGAGGGTTTAGTTAGCTTCGGAAGGTAATTTATGAGTGTGATCGGAATGAGTTCTGGAGGTTCAGAGTAGAGTTATGCTTGAATTGGCGAAGATATTTTGGCGATTTCTAGTTGGTAGGTGAGATTTTGATATACGATTCAGAATGGAATTTTGAGAGCTGCAATAGCCTCGTTATGTCAGTTGAACTATGTGTGCAAAGTTTCAGGTCATTCGAACATGGTTTGGTTGGGTTTTTAATAAAAAGCGGAATTCGGAAGATTTTAGAAACTTAGGCTTGAATCTGGTATGTTTTGGTTGATTTGATTTTATTTGAGGTATTTTGAAGGTTGTTACAAGTTTGAATAAGGTATTAGGATATGCTGGAGCCCTTGGTTGAGGTCTCGGGGGTCTTAGATGAGTTTCGAATGGTCAATTGGAGCATTTCATGCCTAGATGTTGCAGAATTGCAGGTTCAGCTATTGCAGAGTTTTTCCCTTCGCGATCGCGTAGGGAGTCTCGCGATCACGTAGAAGCTTTTGAGGGGGGACATCCATTTGTTCTTCGTGTTCGCAAAGGTTTTCTTGCAATTGCATAGAGTGGAGTGGTTGTTGATCGCGGACGCTTAGTGAAGGTTGCATTCGTGTAAAGTTAAGTGGCCCAAGGGTGTTGGCTTGGAGGCTGTTCTTCGCGAACGCGGTAGTTGGTCCGCAACCACGTAGTGTAATAGGGTCTGAGCATCGCGTTTGTATATGCTTGATCCCATTCGTATAGAGTAATTTTGGGAACTGAGTTTTTAGTGCTTCACGATCGCGATGAAGAAAATTATGCTTGTGCAGAAGGTTTTTAAACTCGTCTTGTCTATGATATTCGGGCATATTTCCTTCATAGTTGGTCGTTTTTGGAGATTTTTGAAGGAGATTGGAGAGGGATTCAAGGGGAATCATTTGGAGGTAAGAATCTTGGACTTAAAACTCGATTATTATGTGAATTACACCTAAAAAAATGAAAATTATGCTAATAATTAAAGAACTAGGGGTTGGAAATTTGGACTTTTGATTGGGGAATTCAAGGACCATTTGGGGCCGGATTTGAGAACTTTTGATATGTATGAACTTGTATGGAGATAAGAATGACGAGATGTGGGCCTGGGGGTCGGGTTTTGGTAGTTTCGAGATTTGTGTAATATTTTGATTGTTTTCGCTTGGGCTTCGTTCCCTTAGCATATTTTGACATCCTCGTTCTGATTTTGGTTAGATTCGATGCGAGTGGAGGCTGATTCAATAGGTAATGGCATCGTGAGCTAGAGATTTAGCAGGTTCGAGGTGAGTAATGATTGTAAATGATGTTATGAGGGTTTGAAACCCCGAATTGTACATCGTAATGCTATATTAAGGTAAAACACACGCTTGATGACGAGCGTGTGGTCGTGCACTATTGGGAATTGTGACTTAGTCCGTTCCCATTGATGATTTTAGTGCGTATTTGACTAAAATCTATTTGCTATCATCATTATTTGGGCTGAATGCCAACTATTTGAACCCCTTGGGGCTTTTTATTGATATTTCCTCACTATTTTGACTTTATACTTGAACTCAG
This sequence comes from Nicotiana benthamiana, assembly GCA_034376525.1. Classification (NCBI taxonomy): domain Eukaryota; kingdom Viridiplantae; phylum Streptophyta; class Magnoliopsida; order Solanales; family Solanaceae; genus Nicotiana; species Nicotiana benthamiana. The sequence continues at coordinate 114,400,308 of CM067331.1, forward strand.
TCATGTTAATTTCCATTATTTTACTACTCAGCCATGTTTACTCAGTTTAAGACTTGAATGATGTTTGGGCTGAGAAACACAATTTTACTATTGCTCGAGGGGCTGGTGAGGATTTCTAAACCGACGGCCTATATTGTAAGGAAACACTGATACTGATTTGAGGCCGAGGGCCTGAGATATGTATGCCACGGGGTGGCTTGATTGATATGAGGTCGAGGTCCTAGTTTTGATGCTATGAGATGGCTTGTTATTGCACTTGGATCGTAAGGGGGCCCTCCAGGAGTCTGCACACCTCCAGTATGTGCGAGTACTCATTGTGATGTGAGATTGAGCCCGAAGGGCTGATATTATTCTGAGATATTGTCCGATGGGTGGATTTGTTGATATTGTGCCCAAGGGATGAACTTCTATTTGTTTACTTTATCTTAACTGTTTGTCAATTACCTTTCTACTTGTTGAAAAAGGATTTTTCTTAACTTTTCACTTGTTTATTGCTTCATTATAAAATGATTTGTGCCTTACGTGTTTTCTTACTGTCAGTCATTATTTACATTTGTTACTTGCTGAGTTGGAGTACTCACTTTATTCCTGGCACCCTATGTGCAGATTCAGGCGTAGCTGGTCCCGCTCTCTAGTGCTGATTCATTCCAGCTTCAGGTAGATCTCGAGGAGTCTTTAGGTAGCTGTTGGCGTGCGCAGCCTGAAGCTCTTTCTATCTCTTTTCCTTTATGTTGTCCTTAGTTCAGTATTAAACTCTATAGGTACATTCGAGTATTCAGTGTTGTTAGATGCATGTGACTTATGACAACCTGGTTAGGGCTGTGTTGGGTTGTACTTCCATATTTTATTGATATTATCTGCTACCTAGTACTATTAAATCATGTTTTAGTATGCTTTTATGTTGCTTAACTATTTGAAAAAGTTAATTGGGTTTAATTGGCTTGCCTTGTCTTCACGAGAGGTGCTATTACGACCGGGTTCGGGTTTAGGGCCGTGACAAGTTGGTATCAGAGCCTAGGTTACATAGGTCTCATGAGTCATGAGCAGGTTTCGTAGAGTCTTGCAGATCGGTACGGATACGTCTGTATTTATCCTGGAGAGGCTGCAGAACCTTTAGGAAAAACTTCATATTCTTGAAATTCTTGTCGTGCAAACTTGTTGATCTGAGTACTAAACTTCTATTATTCTATTCCCTCACAGATGGTGAGGACAAGCACTACGGATGACCACCAGTGCCACTAGTTGTGGCCACTAAAGGCCGAGGACGCTGTCGTGGTCGTGGTAGAGGTAGGGCAGCGGTAGTAGCACTTGTAGATCCACCAGTTGCCCTAGTTTAGGACCAGGTCCCAGCCATGGACGCTCTAGCAGCACCAGCTCAAGCACTAGCTGTGCCCATCGTGATTTTGGGTCTTAAGAAGGCCTTGGCTCAGATCTTATTAGTTTGCACTGGCCTGGCCCAGGAGGTATTAGCCACTACAATCGCAGCTACATCTTAGGCCGGGGGAGGCAATTAGACCCCCCTGCTCACACACCTGAGCAGGTCATGCGGGGACTTCAGATGCCGGGGGCACATCCAGCCTAGCCTGTTGCAGCTTCTTAGGACTATGTAGTTCCTGTCATGCCGGAGGATGAGCAACGTAAGTTAGAGAGGTTTGGTAAATTGCAGCCTCTGACCTTCAGTGGCATAAAGGGTGAGGATGTCCAGGGCTTTTTGGATAAGTGTCAGAGGATGCTTTGTACTGTGATATTTTGGAGACCATCAGGGTCGCTTTACCACCTATCGGTTTTCAGGAGCTGCTTTCACTTGGTGGAAGGATTTTGAGAGGCGTAGGCCTGTTGGTGCAGCACCCCTTTCCTGGAAGCAGTTCTCCATTCTCTTCCTGGAGAAGTATGTATCGCGATTTCGCAAAAAGGAGCTACATAGGCAGTTTGAGTAGTTGTGTCAGGGGGAGATGACTGTGTTGCAGTATGAGTTGAGGTTCTTCGAGTTGGCTCGTCATGCCATCTGGTTGGTTAGGACAGATTGGGAGAGGTTTAGGAGGTTTGTTGATAGTCTCACTTATCAGCTCCATATTCTTATGACCAGGGAGAGGGTATCTGGTGCTACGTTCGAGGAGGTTGTGGATATTTCCTGGGATATTGAGTCTGTTCGTCGCTAGGAGCGAAAGGAGAGTGAGGCCAAGAGGCCTCGAGGATCTAGTAGCTATAGTGGTGCTCCTTCGAGGGATCAGTTTTAGCATGGCAAAGGTTTTCCTTCACGCCTGCTCAATCAGCTCAACCAGGTTATCGTAAGGCATCATTGGGCATGGACCCCACAGTTCTCATCAAGGCCAGTCATCACTCAGTGCCCTTCCAGCTCAGAGTTCATCTCGTGCTCCATCAGTCCAGGGCTCTTCTATGACGAGTGCTTCGACTAGTCACTCTGGTGCGAGGGGTTCCCTTTAGTACCCTTCTCTAGAACTTGGGAGTTGTTATGAGTGTGGTGAGATGGGTCACATATGGATGAAGTGTCCTTGTTGTTTTTCTAGTTCATCCCAATAGAGGGATCAGTCATCGGCTTCAGTGCTAGTTTCTTCACCACCACCCGCCCAGCCGCTAGGGGTAGGGGTCAGTCAGCTAGGGTTTGCCCGAAAGGGGGAGGTTGATCAGGGAGCGATCAGGTCCGTTTCTATGCACCCCAGGTAGACTCAATGCTATTGCTTCAGATGATGTCATTACAGGTATTTTTTCAGTCTGCCAGAAGATGCCTCTATATTATTTGATCCTGGTTCCACCTTTTCTTATGTGTCATCATACTTTGTTCGTTATTTAGGTATGCCCCGCAAGTTTCTTACTTTAAATGTTCATGTATCTACCCAGTGGACGATATTATTATTATAGACCATGTGTATCGGTCGTGTGTAGTGACTGTTGGGGTCTGAAGACCCGAGTGGATTTGTTATTATTGAGTATGGTAGATTTCAATGTCATTTTGGGCATGGATTGTTTATCTCCATGTTGTGATATTCTAGACTGTTATTCTAAGATAGCCACATTGGCTATGCCGTTGTGCCACAGATCGAGTGGCGAGGTGTGAGTGATTATGTTCTTAGTAGAGTGATCTCTTTCTTGGTTCCGCGTATGGTTGAGAAGGGTTGTCTTTCGTATCTAGCATTTGCAAGAGATGTCGGTGCTGAGACTCCCAGTATTGATTCAGTTCCAGTTGTGAGGTATTTTCCTGATATGTTTCTTGCAGACCTGTTGGGCATGCCATCGGATAGGGATATTGATTTTGGTATTGACCTGGTGCCGGGCACTCATCCCATTTCTATTTTGTCGTATTGTATGTCACCAACATAGTTTAAAGAGTTAAAAGAGCAGCTTTAGGAACTCCTTGATAAGGGGTTTATTTTGCCTAGTGTGTCACCTTGGGGTGCACCGGTTGTATTTGTGAAGAAGAAGGATGACACAATGAGAATGTGCATTGATTATATGCAATTGAATAAGGTAACAATTAAGAACAAGTATCCTTTGCGTCACATTGATATTTTATTTTACCAGCTTTACGGAGCGAGGGTGTTCTCCAAGATTGATCTCCGTTCAGGTTATCACCAGTTGAAGATAAGGGATTCGAATATTCTTAAGACGGCTTTCAGGACCCTATATGGTCCCTATGAGTTCTTGGTGATGTCTTTTGGCTGACCAAAGGCCTAGTAGTGTTCATGCATTTGATGAAAAACATGTTCCAGCATTATCTCGATTCGTGTGTCATAGTCTTCATTGATGACATTCCATTGTATTTGCATAGTCAGGAGGAGCACGCGGAGCATTTGAGAGTTATGTTGCAGAGATTAAGGGAGGAAAAGCTTTATTCAAAATTCTCTAAGTATGAGTTTTGGCTCAGTTAGTGGCTTTCTTGAGGTATGTGGTGTCCAACGAGGGTATTTAGGTTGATCCAAAGAAGATAGAGGCAGTTCAGATTTGGCCCAGATTGTCTTCAGCCACAGAGATTCACAACTTTCTTGGTTTGGCAGGCTATGATCGCTGTTTGTTCAAGGATTCTCATCTATCACATCGCCATTGACCAAGTTGACTCAGAAGGGTGCTTTATTTGTATGGTCAGACGAGTATGAGGAGAGCTTTGAGATGCTCAAGATAGCTTTGACCACAACTCCAGTTTTTGTTTTGCCATCAGCTTCATATATCATGTAATGTGATGCTTTGAGAGTTAGGATTGGTTGTGTGTTGATACAAGATGGTAGAGTTATTGCTTATGCTTCTCGTCAGTTGAAGCCCCATGAGAAGAACTACCCTGTTCATGATTTGAAAATTGGTGCCATAGTTCATGCATTGAATATTTGAAGGCATTACTTGTATGGCGTATCTTGTGAGGTGTTTAATAATCATCGCAATCTTCAGCATTTGTTCAAGCAAAAGGACCTTAATTTGAGGCAATGGAGATGGTTAGAGTTGCTTAAGGATTATGATATCACTATATTGTACCATCCGAGAAAGGCCAATGTGGTGGCCGATACTTTGAGCCGAAATGCAGTGAGTATGGGGAGTTTGGCATATATTCCAGTTGGGGAGAGACCTCTTGCAGTTGATGTTCAAGCCTTGGCCAATCGGTTCATGAGGTTGGATATTTAGGATCCCAATCAGGTATTAGCTTGTGTGGTTTCTCGGCCTTCCTTATATGATCGCATCAGAGAGCGCCTGTATGATGATTCACATTTGCTTCTCCTTAAGAATAGAGTTTAGCATGATAATTCCAGGGTTGTGACCATTGGTGATGGTAGGGTGTTAAGGGTGCAGGGCCGGATTTGTGTGCCCAATGTGGATGGGCTTCGAGAGCTGATTCTGGAAGAGGCCCATAGATCACGGTATTCCATTCATCCACGAGCCGCAAAGATGTATTAGGATTTGAGGCAACACTATTGGCGGAGAAGAGTGAAGAAAGATATTGTGGGATTTGTGGCTCGGTGTCTCAATTGTCAGCAGGTGAAATATGAGCATCAAAGACCGAGTGGCTTGCTTTAGCAGATGGATATCCTAGAGTGGAAGTGGGAGAGGATCACAATAGAATTTTTTTGGAACTTCCATGGGCTTTGAGGAAGTTCGATGCTATTTGGGTGGTTGTTGATCGGCTGACCAAGTCCGCGCACTTCATTCCTATGTGTACTACTTATTCTTCAGAGTAGTTGGTAGAGATCTATATCTGGGAGATTGTTCATTTGCATGGAGTCCTAGATTCCAACATTTCAGATAGGGGCACTCATTTTACCTTGCAGTTTTGGAGGTCTGTGCAGCGAGAGTTGAGTACTCAAGTTGAGTTGAGTTTAACTTTTCATCCTCAGATGGACGGGCAGTCCGAGCGTACTATTAGATATTGGAGGACGTTGCGTGCTTGTGTCATTGATTTCGGAGGTTCATGGGATCAGTTTCTACCACTTGCAGAGTTCGCTTACTACAACAACTACCAATCGAGTAGTCAAGGCGATTCAGGAGAGGCTTCACACAGTGTAGTCAAGGCGAAAGTGTTATGCGGACAAGAAGGTTTGAGATGTGTCCTACATGGTAGGTAAGAAGGTTCTATTAAAAGTTTTTCTCATGAAGGGTGTTATGAGATTTTGAAAGAAAGGAAAATTGAGTCCTCAGTTCATTGGGCCTTTTGAGGTGCTTCAGAGGATTGGGGAGGTGGCGTATGAGCTTGCTTTGCCACCCAGCTTGTCGAGTGTGCATCTGGTATGTCATGTTGCTATGCTCCGGAAGTATATTGGGGATCCATCTCATGTTTTGGATTTCAGTTCGATTCAGTTGGAAGATGACTTGACTTATGATGTGGAGCCAGTAGCTATTTTGGGTCGTCAGGTTCGAAAGTCGAGGTCAAAGGATATAGCTTCAGTGAAAGTGTAGTGGAGAGGTCAGCCCGTGGAGGAGGCTACCTAGGAGACCGAGCGGGAGATGAAGAGCAGATATCCTCACCTATTTGAGGCTTCAGTTATGTTTCTTGACTTGTTTGAGGATGAACGTTTGTTTGGGTTGGGGAGGATGTGATGACCCGGCCAGTTGTCTCTTGAGTTACTGCTTTATTGCCCTCATTTATGCTTCTTTATCCATGTTTTGTTGTATTAAGTTGGTCGGATCGAATCCGAAATGATTTTACTAAGGTTTGGACACTTAGTCTCTTTTAAGGAAGTTTAAGTTGGAAAAGTTAATCGGATGTTGACTTATGTTTTAGAGGGCTCAAATGTAGGTTCAGATGGTTCGGTTAGCTTCGGAAGAAGATTTATGACTTAGGAGTGTGATTAGAATGAGTTTTGGAGGTTTAGAGTAGATTTAGGCTTGAATTGGCGAAGTTGATATTTTGGAGATTTTTGTTTGGTATGTGAGATTTTTATATGGGGGTCGGAATGGAATTTTGAGAGTTGTAGTAGCCCCGTTGTGTCATTTGGGATGTGTGTGCAAAATTTCAGGTCATTCAGAGGTTTATGATAAAAAGCAGAATTCAGAAGATTTTAGAAACTTAGGCTTAAATCCGATGTGTTTTGGTTGATTTGATATTGGTTGAGGTATTTTGAAGTTTGGGACAAGTTTGAATAAGGTTTTAGCATATGTTGGTGCCCTTGGTTGAGATCGTCTCGGGTGAGTTTCGGATGGTCAATCAGACCATTTCATGCTTTGTTAATGTTGCAGAACTGCAGGTTCAACTGTTGCAGAGTTTTTCCCTTAGCGATCGGTAGAGAGTCTTGAGATTATGTAGAAGCTTTTGAGGGAGGCCGTCTAGTTGTTCTTTGCGTTCGCGAATGTTGGCTTGCGATAGCATGAGTGGAGTGGTTGTTGATTGCGAACGCGTAGTGAAGGTCGCGTTCGCAAAGTTAAGTGGCCTAGGGGTGTTGGCTTGGAGGTTGTTCTTTGCGAACGCGGTAGTTGGTCCGTGATTGCATAGTGTAATAGGGTTTGAGCATCGTGTTCGCATAGGATTGATTGCATTCGCATAGAGTATTTTGGGAACTGAGTTTTTTATGCTTCATGATCGCGAAGGATGTTCCGCGATCGAGATGAAGAAAATTATGCCTGGGCAGAAGGTTTTTAAACTCGTCTTGTCCGTGATTTTTTGGGCTTATCTCCTTCATAGTTGGCCGTTTTTGGAGATTTTTGAAGGATATTAAAGAGGTATTCAAGGGGAATCACTTGGAGGTAAAATTCTTGGACTTAAAACTCGATTATTATGTGAATTCCACCTACAAAATCATGGAAATTAAGCTAAAAATTAAAGAACTAGGGCTTGGAAATTTGGATGTTTGATTGGGGATTTGAAGGATCATTTAGGGTTGGATTTGAGGACTTTTGATGTGTATGAACTCGTAGAGAGATAAAGAATCTATTGGTGTAACGACCCAATCGGTCGTTATTATAGTCATATCCTTGTTCCCCCGTTTTCTGCTTCATTTGTGTTGTTCGGCTATATTATGTTGTATCGAGTTAGTTGGTTTGGGTCTGGAGTGGTTTCGGAGTGAACACATAGTCTCTTATTTGGAAGCCTGAGTTGGAAAGGTTAACCGGGTGTTGACTTATGTGTAAAAGTCTCCAATTTGAATTTTGATGGTTTTGTTAGCTCCGTTTGGTAATTTTGTACATTGGAGTGCATTCAGAATGTGATTTGGAGGCCCATGGTAGAAATAGGCTTGAATGGCGAAAGTAAGAATTTTGGCGATTTTGGCCGGAAGTGAAAATTTTGATATTGGGGTCGGATTGGATTTTCGAAAGATGGAGTAGTTTTGTGGTGTCATTTTAGGCTTGTGTGGAAAATTTGAAGTCATTCAGACACAGATTGATAGGTTTCAGCATCGTTTGTGGAATTTTGAAGTTTAGAAGTTCTTAGGCTTGAATCCGGGTGTTATTTGGTATATTGATGTTGTTTTGAGTGATTCGAAGGTTCGACTAAGTTCGTATGATGCTATTGGATGTGGTGGTATGTTTGGTTGAAGTCTCGAGGCTTTGAGAGATAGTTGATCTGCTAGTATTTTTCTATTGTTGGTTTTCTCTTATGCATTCGCGAGGCAGGTCTCGCATTCGTGAAGAGTACTTAGAGATTGAGGGAAATCTTTTCTTAGCATTTGTGAAGTAAGGGATACATTTGGAAAGGTTCAGGATCAGAGTGCATCGCGAACGCAAGAGGAGTATTGCATTCGCGAAGAAGAGAAGAGGCAGCTGGGAATCCTATTTATTTGGTCTACGCATTAACAAGGGGTGGTCGCATTCGCGATTTTTTGAACTGGTAAAGCTTCGCATTCACGAAGCGTAGGTTGCGTTGGTGAAGAGTAAATTTGAGAGGCAGTCCAAGTGGTCTACATGAACGCGAGGGTGTTGTCGCGTTTGCGAAGAATGAATCTAGACAGGTAGTATTAACTTTCAAAATTGAGGGTTTGAACCTATTTTTCATACTTTGAGCTAGGTACCACAAATTTTGGCGATTTTTTAAGGGATTTTTAGGTAGCTGATTGAGGTAAATATTTCTCACTTGATTTTGGTTAAATTTCATGATTATATCTTGATTTTTATCATCTAAATTGTGATTTGGGGTGAAAATTTGGGAGAAGACGGTATTTTGAGGTTTCGAAGGGGATTTTGTTGTCGGATTAAAGTAAATTTGGTATGGTTAGACTCATAAGTGAATGAGCTTTCAGGTTTTGTGACTTTTATTGGACTCCAAGACGTGGGTCTGGGGGCCGGATTTGAGCCAATATCGGGTTTTGAGTCTAATTTAGTAATTTTTATTGTGGAATTGATTCCTTTAGCATATATTAATGGTATTGTATTGTTTGTGGCTAGATTCGGGATGTTCAGAGGCCACTTCGATAGGCAAGAGCTTTGTGGAGTAAAGATTTGCTTAGTTTAAGGTAAGTAACAATTATAAATCTAGTCTTGAGGGTATGAAACCCTGGATTTTGTGTTGTATGACTATTCTGGAGGTGATGCATATGCTAGGTAATGGTCTTGTGGGCTTGCACCGCAAGGATTGTGACTTGTTCCGTCTTGTAACTTTAGAATCAATTAGCATACTATTTACTATGTGCTCCCTCTATTTTTATGGAAATTGACTGAACTTTTTGTTAAAAATCATGTCTCGGCCTTATGATATCATTTTTAGACCCGTGGGATCGTGTACTTGCTAAATTAACTACTATTTGATGTTTCTTCTCAGTCATGATATTACTTGTATATTTTACCTCCGTCCCTTCCTATCCGTCATTGTTACATGTTATTATCTTTGTTTGGACTAAATTATATGCTTTTTGAGAGCCCGAGGGACTAGTAGGTTAGTAACTGAGATAGGGCCTGATTGCCTAGCTGTGAGCTCTATAAGTGTATATAAATCGGGTTGCACGTCGCAACGAGCCTTGGGACTATATATGTATATATATTGGATCGAGGTTGCACGTCGAAATGAGCCTTATGGATGCTTATATATTTGCTCGGACTGCACGTCCCAAAAATATAACATTTTGGCTGAAGGAGCCCTCTGGAGTCTGCACACCCCTAGTGAGTGTAGGTAATTATTGAGTGTGAGTACTGAGGGCTGAGAGCCGAGTGATTGAGCTGTTGAGATAAGCTGAGCGACTTTTTACTTGAGAGGCTGTACTTGCTTTCAATTACTTGTGACACTTAGTTGTTATCTGTCTTGGTTGTGCAAATGCCTGGATATCTGGTTTACTTAAGCACAAACTGATTTGACTTAAACTACTAAATTTTGAAAGAATGATTGTTCCTTATTGGAAGATATTAAAATAAACCGTATTTGCATAGCTCGTCACTGCTACTCATTTCCTTATTTGTTTCTGTTACTTACTGAGTCTGAAGTACACATATTACTCCCTACACCTTGTTTGTAAATTCAGTTGAGACCGGTCGCTAAGGTGTGTCACGACCCCAAATGCTTGATCGTGATGGCGCATATCACATTACTAGGCAAGCCAACGTAACCATATAACCACATCAAATTTCCTTTCATAAAATCATTTTTCTAACATGGGTTTGAATACCAATTATCATATGAAGTGTTTAAAACAAATCAAATATGTGGAAGTCAATAAAACATAAGACAACATAGCCCAAACAACTGGTGTCACGAGTCTAGAGCCTCTAATACACATCCAACTGTCTAATACATCATAAGTCTAAAATACAGAAAAGAACAAGATAGGAAGGAGAAAAGAAGGGGTGCGGACGCCATGTAGCTACCTTATATTTTCCGGCAACCTCTGAATAAGCTGAGGACCCACACTCTATTACTCGGGCACCTGGATCTGCACACAAGGTGCAGGGAGTAACGTGAGTACGCCAACTTAGTAAGTAACTAAAGTAAATAAGGTCTAAAAGCAGTGATGAGTAGTTAAAAATCATATAAATGAATAAACGACAAGATAATATAGTTTAAAACCAGTTTCGTCATAAAATCATCAATTTCAGTTTAAAAACTTGAAGTCATATACTTATCAATTGTTCAACAGACGATTATTTTAAAAGAATAGTGAAAATAGTGAAAATATCATAACGCGGCCCCTCAGGCAAGGTATCACTCAGACTATGGCCTCTCCGGCAACCTCTTAGTCACTCGGTACTCACTCTAAGCACTCAGGCTCATAATTATAATAATCATAGTAATCGTTGTAGCGTGCAGCCCAATTCATAATTTATAGTCGATTACACTCACTAGGAGAGTACAGACTACGAAGGGGCTCCTACAGCCTAAGCGTCATATCGTTGCGGCGCGCAGCCCGATCCACAATATATATATATATATATATATATATATATATATATATATATATGTGTGTGTGTGTGTGTGTGTGTGTGTGTGTGTGTGTGTGTGTGCTGCCCAATCCATATAATTACTGCTACAGTGTGCAACCCTATCCATAATTCATACATATATAAATATCCTCACTATTAGGTTCTCAACCTCTCTTAGTCATTAACTTCACAGCCTCTCGGGCACAACAACAGAAATTAGGGAACTCAATCCAAATAGTCCTCTCGTTTAAGAAGTAGAATGATAAAACTAGTTTTAAACAATAAACAGGTAAACATGACTGAGGATATGCTTTCAAACAAGTAGAGTGAGGAAAAACAGTAAAAATGCCCCTAAATGTCTCAATAGGTCGGCACAAGACCCCAAACATGACATATATCCCATAATATAGTATAAATGGCTAAAGTACGGAATATCATAAGATTTTCAAATCAAATACACGGCTTAATAATTGCTACGGGACAGTCCAAGTCACAATCCTTACCAGTGCACGCCCACACGCTCGTCACCTAGACTGTGCATCACTGAATTTATCAAACAAGTCAAATACCGGGGTTTTGTACCCTCAATTCCATATTTACAATGGTTACTTACCTCAAACTGGTGAAAATACTACGGCGCGACGCCCTTGCCCCTCGAATCGGCCTCCACTTGTGTCGAATCTATCCAAAATCAGAATCACAACGTTAAAATATGCTAAGGGAATGAAGCCCAAGCGAAAATAATCAAATTATACCAAAATATCAGAAATTGGAAAAACCCGACCCTCGAAATTGGCCCAACCCGACCCTCGGGCCTAAACTCGACAAAAATTACATCAACAGAATCCTTATCCTCCATGAGTTCCTACATATTAAGAGCATCAAAATCTATCCACAAACGACCCCTTAAATCCCAATATCTAGGCCTCCAATTTCAAGCCCTAATTCTTCAATTTTAGGCTTAAATTCATTGATTAATTAGGTAGATTTCACATTAGAATCGAGTTTTAAGTCTATGAAACTTACCTCTAAGTGATTCCCGTTGAATCCCTCTTCAATCATATTCAAAAAGCTCAAAAAACGATCAAAAATGGTGGAAATAAACCCCAATATCCCAGGCAATGCCAGAACTGAAATCCTTCTTTGTGAACGTGGTCAACGTCTCGCGTTCGCGATGCACATTCAACTTTGACCAAAATTCCCTCTTTTGCAATCGTGACCTCCGCATCGCGAACACGATGTTTTCCTCAGACCACTCTTTGCAATCGTGTTACCCCTCTTGCGAATGCGATGAGCAAAATGCCTCAAGTCCAGCTGACCAAATTCCTCTACGCGAACTCAGTCCACTTCACACGAACGCAATGACCAAACAGCCAGCCGTTATCAAACATGAAGCCTTCCTCATGAACGGGAAGGCTTAAATAGCAGCATTCACCAACTAACCCTTTGCTAACGCAAGGACCCACTCCGAACGCGAAGGTCATTTCTCTGCAACACTAATATGCAATTTCTACAATTCCAAACATCATGAAATGGTCTAGTTGACCACCAGAGGCCCCCGGTACCTCAACCAAACATGCCAACATATCCCATAACCTCATTCAAACTTGTTCCAATCTTCGAAACGCTCAAAACAACATCAAATACCAAATTCGCATCGGACTCAAGCCTAAGAATTCTAAAATCTTCTAAATTACGCTTTTGATAAAAAAAAACCCAACTAAACCACATCTGAATGACCTGGAATTTTGAACACATATACCAACTGACACAATGGAACTGCTGCAACACTTGGAATTCCATTTGGACCCCTATGTCAAAATCTCACCTATCAACAGAAAATCGCGAAAAATCCAATTTTTCCAATTCAAGCCTAAATCTACTCCGGACCTCCAAACCTCATTCCGATCACACTCCCAAGTCCCAAATCACCTTCCAAAGCTATTCGAACCATCGTAGCTCACAATCGAGCCCTCTAACACATATTCAGTTGACTTTTCCAACTTAAGCTTCCTCAAAAGAGACAAAGTACCTCACACCTTACCAAATCCTTTCCAAACCCAAGCCAACCAAGCCGAGCACATATAGAACCGATGGAAAAAGTGATAAGAAGAATAAATGGGGGAAACATAGTGGTAACTCATGAGATGAATGGATGGGTGGTCACATCCTCCCCAACTTAATCAAATATTCATCCTCGAACGAGTCAAGAAACATACGTGAAGCCTAAAACATGTGAGGATATTTGCTCTGCATCTCTTGCTCGGTCTCCCAGGTAGTCTCCTCCATGAGCCAACCTCTCCACTACACTTTCACTAAAGCTAAATCCTTTGACCTCAATCTTTGAACCTGACGACCTAAAATAGCTACTGGCTCTACATCATAAGTCAAATCATCATTTAATTGAACCGTGCTGAAATCCAGAACATGAGACAGATCCCCAATATACTTCTGGAGCATAGAAACATGAAACACCGTAGGCACACTCAACAAGATGGGTGGAAAAGCAAGATCATAAGACACCTCCCAATCCTCCGAAGCACCTCAAAAGGCCTAATGAAATGAGGACTCAATTTACCTTTATTCCCAAACCTCATAGCACCCTTCATGGGTGAAACCTTCAACAGAACTTTCTAGCCAACCATATAGGACACATCTCGAACCTTCCTGTCAGCATAGCTCTTTTGTCTCGATTGCGCTGTACGAAGCCTCTCCTTAATTACCTTTACCTTTTCTAAAGCATCTAGCACCAAGTCTGTCCCCAATCACCTAGCCTTACCCAGCTCAAACCAACCAATTGGTGATCTAAACTGTCTCCTACACGAAGTCTCATATGGAGCCATCTGAATACCCGATTTGTAGTTGTTGTTATAAGCAAAATTTGCAAGCAGTAGAAACTTATCTCGTGACCCTCTGAAATCAATGATACAAGCACGTAACATGTCCTCTAGTATTTGAATAGTGCACTCGGACTGCCCATTCGTCTGAGGGTGAAAAGTTGCACTCAACTCAACCTGATTACCCAACTATCGCTGCACAGACCTCCAAAACTGCAAAGTAAACTGAATGCCCCTATCTGAAATGATAGAAACTGGGACACCATGCAAAAAAACAATCTCCCGGATATAGATATCTGCCAACCGCTCTGAAAAGTAGGTAGTACACACAGGAATGAAGTGCACGGACTTGGTCAACCAATACATAATCATCCACGTAGCATCAAACTTTCTCAAAGTCCATGGAAGTCCAACAATAAAGTCCATGGTGATCCTCTCCCACTTCCACTCGGGAATATCCATCAGCTAAAGCAAGCCACCTGGTCTCTGATGCTCATATTTCACTAGCTGACAATTGTGATATTGAGCTGTAAATCCCACCATGTCTTTCTTCATTATCCTCTACCATAATGCTACCTCAAATCGTGATACATTTTTGCGGCACCCGGATGAACGGAATACTACGAGCTATAGGCCTCTTCCAGAATCAACTCTCGAAGCCTATCTACATTGGGTACACAAATCTAAACTTGCATCCTTAACACCCCATCATCACCAATAGTCACATCTATGGCATCATCATGCTGAATTTTGTCTTTAAGGACAAGCAAATGCGGATCATCATACTGGCGCTCTATGATGCTATTATATAAGAAAGACTGAGAAACCACGCAAGCCAATACCCGATTGGGCTCCGAAACATCTAACCTCACAAACCGATTGGCCATGGCCTGAAAATCAACTGCAAGAGGTCTCTCCCCAACTGGAATATATGCCAAACTCTCCATACTCACCGCCTTTCGGCTCAAAGCATCGGCTACCATATTGGCGTTCCCAGAATGGTACAATATAGTGATATCATAATCTTTAGTCAACTCCAACCACCTCTGCTGCCTCAAACTTAGATCCTTTCGTTTGAACAAGTGCTGGAGGCTAGGATAATCGGTAAACACCTCACAAGACATACCATACAAGTAATGCCTCCAAATCTTCAACGTGTGAACTATGGTAGCCATCTCCAAATCATAAACGGGGTAGTTGTTCTCATAGGGCTTTAAATGACAAGAATCATATGCAATAACTCTACCCCCTACATCAATACTCAACCAATACCAACTCTCGAAGCATCACAATACACAGTATATGAACCTGAAGTTGATGGAAAAACTAACACTGGAGTTGTGGTCAAGGCTTTCTTAAGCTTATGAAAGCTCTCCTCACACTCTTCCGACCATACAAATAAAGCACCCTTCTAAGTCAACTTGGTCAAGGGCGATGCAATAAATGAGAATCCCTGAACAAACCGGCCATTATAGCCTTCTAAACCAAGAAAGTTGTGAATCTCTATGGCTGAGTACAGTCTGGGCCAACTCTGAACCGCCTCTATCTTCTTCGAATCAACTTGAATACCCTCGTTGGACACCACATGCCCCAAGAAAGCCACTGAACTGAGCTAAAACTCACACTTGGATAATTTTGCATAAAGCCTCTCCTCCCTCAATCTATTCAACACAACTCTCAAATGCTTCGCGTGCTCCTCCTAACTACGCGAATACACCAAAATATCATCAATGAAGACTATGAGAAATGAGTTGAGATAAGGCCGGAACACGTTGTTCATCAAATGCATGAATGTTGCTGGGGCATTGTTCAATCCAAAAGACATTACCAAGAACTCATAATGACTAGAACGGGTCCTGAAAGTTGTCTTAAGAATATCCAAGTCCTTGATCTTCAACTGATGATAACCCGAATAGAGATCAATCTTGGAGAGAACTCTCTCTCCCTGAAGCTGATCGAATAAATCATCAATACGGGGCAAATGATACTTGTTCTCAATTGTTACTTTGTTCAATTGCCATTAATTAATGCACATCCTCATAGTTGCATCCTTCTTCTTCACAAAAAAAACCGACGCACCCGAAGGTGACGCACTAGGCCAAATTAACCCCTTATCAAGGAGTTCCTGAAGCTGCTCCTTTAACTCTTTCAACTCTGCTGGTGCCATACGATATGGAGGAATAGAAATGGGTTGAGTGTTTGGCACTAGGTCAATACCAAAATCAGTATCCCTGTTTGGTGGCATGCCCGACAAGTCTGCGAGAAACACATCGGGAAAATCCTTCAGAACTGGGACAAATTCAATACTGGGAGTCTCTGCATCGAGATACCTCACAAGGCTAGATACAAATGACATCCCTTCCCAACCATACGTTGGGCCTTCAAGTATGAGATCACTTTACTAGGAACATAATCACTCAAACCTCACCACTCAATCTGTGGCATACCCGATATAGCCAATGTGATTGTCTTGGCATGATAGTCCAGAATAGCACGACACGAAGATAGCCAAATCCATGCCAAAATGATATCGAAATCCACCATACACAATAATAAAATATCCACTCGAGTCTCCAAACCCCCAATAGTCACCACACATGACCAATACACACGGTCTACAACAACAGTATCGCCTACTAGAGTAGATACATGAATAGGTGATAAAAGAAACTCATGGGCATATCCAAATAACGGGAGAAGTATGATGACACATAGGAAAGGTAGAACCGGGATCAAATAAAACAGCGGCATCTCTGTGGCAGACTAAAACAATACTTATAATGACATCATCTGAAGCAATAACATCAGGTCTACCTGGGAGAGCATAGAAACGAGCATGACCACCCTCTGATCGACCTTCCCCTTCAAGGTGACCCCTAGCTAAATGACCCCTACCCTTAACTGGTAGGGCATGTGGTTTTGAAGAAACTGGCATTGAAGCTGATGACTGACCCCTCTACTGGGATGAACTAGTAAAACGACGAGGATATTGCCTCCACATGTGGCCTATCTCACCAATACTTGATATCACGACATCTGAAGCAGTAGCATCTGGTCTACCTGGGAGGGCGTAGAAAAGAGCCTGACCACCACCTGATCGACCTCCCCCTCTTAGTCGACCCGTATCTGACTGACCTCTACCCCTAGCTAGCTAGACGGGTGGTGAAGTAACTGCACCTAAAGTTGAGGGCTGACCCCTTTGCTGAGAAGGACTATCATGAATACGAGGACACTACCTCCTCATATACCCAAACTCTCCACACTCATAGCAACTCCCCGGTGTTGGAGATGTGGACTAAAGGGAACCCCTTACACCGGAATGATGACCAAAAGGACCTGGCATGGAAGAACCCTGAACTAATGGAGCACAAGACGAACTCTGGGATGGAGGGGCACTAAGTGATGAATGTCCCTAGTGAGAGCTATGAGAACCACGACCTGATGATGCCCAACGATAACCTGGGCGAGCTAACTAAGCCTGCTTGAATGGACGGCCTCTGCCCTGCAGGAACTGACCCCTCAAATAAGCACTACTAAAGCTACCAATCCCCGAGGCCGCTTGGCCTCCCTTTCATCTCGCTCCTGGCGGCGAACCGACTCAATATCACAGGCGATGTCAACAACCTCCTCGAAAGTAGCAAACTATCACCTTCTCCCTAGTTATGAGAATATAAAGCTGATATGTGAGGCCATCAATAAAGTTCTTGATCCTCTCTTGATCTGTAGGAACCAACCAGACCGCATGACGAGCTAACTCAGAGAACCACATCTCATACTGCATCACAGTTATCTCTCCCTGATGTAACTGCTCAAACTGCCTGCACAGCTTCTCTCGACGAGATTGTGGCACATACTTCTCTAGAAAGAGAACAGAGAACTACTGTCAGGTAAGGGGCGCTGCACTAACAGGCCTACACCTCTCATACGCCACCTACCAAGTGAAGGAAACCCCAGAAAACTGAAAGGTAGTAAATTCTACACCACTGGTCTCTAGAATACCCGCCATACGAAGCATCCTCTAGCACTTATCCAAGAAACACTTGGCATCCTGCCTCTGCACCACTAAAATTCGGAGGCTGAAGTTTTCCAAACCTCTTTAGTCGACGCTGCTCGTTGTCTAACATAACTGGTACCACATACTCCTGAGCTGGTGTAACTGGCTACGCTAGAGGTGCTCCCGGTGTCTGGAGTCCTTGCATCACCTATTGATGTGTGCGAGCAACGGGAGTCTGGGTGCCTTCCCCGGCTGCAGAAGTAGTTGCGGCCATAGTAACTAAGATCACTTGAGTCAAATCGGTGCACACTGATAAAATCTGAGCTAAATCCTTTTAATGGCCTGGAATCACAATAGGAACAGCTGGTGCCTGAGCTAGTGCTGCTATAGCATCCATAACTGGGACCTGATCTTGAACTAGGGCAGTTAGTGGATCTGCAGGTGCTGCCCTAGCTGCTCTGCCTCTACCACGACCTCAGTTGCGTCCTCAGCCTCTGATGGCCCCAGCTGGTGGTACCAGTAGTCATCTATCCTACCGGTAGCATGTGTCCTCGCCATCTGTGAGAGAATGGAATAACAGAAGTTTAGTACTCAGGTCAAAAGATTTGCATGACAAGAGTTTCAAGAATATGAAGTTTTTCCTAAAGGTTCTGCAACCTCTCAAGAATAAATACAGACGTCTCCGTACTGATCCGCGTGACTCTACTAAATGACCCATGACTCGTGAGACCTATATAACCTAGCCCAAATGCCCGATCGTGATGGCACTTATCACATTACTAGACAAGCCAACCTAACCATATAACCACAACTAATTCCTTTCATAAAATCATTTTCTAACACGGGTTTGAATACCAATTATCATAAAAAGTGTTTAAAATAACTGAAATATGCGGAAGTCAATAAAACATAAGACAACACAACCCAAACATTTGGTGTCAGGAGTTTAGAGCCTCTAATACACAGCCAACTATTTAATACATAATAAGTCTAAAAATACAAAAAATAACATGATAGGAAGGGTAAAAGAAGGCTGCAGATGCCATGTAGCTACCTTGTATTTTCCGGCAACCTCTGAATATGCTGAGGACCCACACTCTGCTGCTCGGGCACCTGGATCGGCACACAAGGTGCATGGAGTAACGTGAGTACGCCAACTCAGTAAGTAACTAAAGTAAATATGGTCTAAAAGCAGTTATGAGAAGTTAAAAATCACATAACTGAATAAACGACAGGATAACATATGAAACTCCATAGTTTAAAACCAGTTTCGTCACAAAATCATCAATTTCAGTTTAAAAACTTGAAGTCATATACTTAGAAATTTTTCAACAGAGGCTTAGTTTTAAAGAAGAGTGAAATCAGTAAAAATATCATAACCGGGCCCCTCGGGCAAGGTATCACTAAGAATATGGCCTCTCGGGCAGCCTCTTAGTCACTCGGTGCTCACTCTCAGCACTCAGGCTCATTAATAGCTCATACGAATAATAATAATGATCATAGTAACCGCTGCGGCGTGCAGACCGATCCATAATTTATAGTCGACTACGCCCACTAGGGGTATACATACTCCGGAGGGGCTCCGATAGCCCAAGTGTCATATCGCTGCGGTGCGCAGCCCAATCCAATATATATATATATCGCTACGACGTGAAATCTGATCCATATAATTACCATTGCAGCATACAACGTAATTCATACATATATAATATCCTCACCATTAGGTTCTCAACCTCTCTCAGTAATTAACCTCACAACCTCTCGGGCATAACAGTTGAAATTAGGGAACTCAGTCCAAACAGTCCTCACATTTAAGAAGTAGAGTGATAAAACCAGTTTTAAACAATAAAAAGATAAAACATGACTGAGGATATGCTTTCAAACAAGTAGAGTGAGGAAAAACAGTAAATATGCCCCTAAGGGTCTCAATAGGTTGGCACAAGGCCCCAAACATGGAATACATCTCATAGTAGAGTATAAATGACTAAAGTATGGAACATCATAAGGTTCTAAATCAAATATGCCTACAGGACGGAACAAGTCACAATCTCTACCTGTGCACACCCACATGCTCGTCACCTAGCATTTGCATCACCGCACTTATCAAAAAGTTAAATACCGGGGTTTTGTACCGTCAGTTCCATATTTACAATGGTTACTTACCTCAAACTAGTGAAAATACTACTCTACGATACCTTTACCCCTCGAATCGGCATCTACTCGTGTCGAATCTATCCAAATCAGAATCACGGTGTCAAAATATGCTAAGGGAACGAGGCTCAAGCGAAAATAATCAAATTATACCAAAAATCTCGAAATTGGCCAAACCCGACACCCGGGCCCATGTCTCGAAACTCAACAAAAATCATATCAATGGAATCCTTATCCACCCACGATTTCATACATACCAAGAGCGTCAAAATCCATCCACAAACGACCCCTCAAATTCCAATTTCTAGGTCTCCAATTTCAAGCCCTAGTTCTTCAATTTTTGGCTGAAATTCCATGATTAATTAGATTTCATATTAGAATCGAGTTCTAAGTCCATCAATCTTACCTCCAAGTGATTCCCCTTGAATACCTCTTTAGTCATCTTCAAAAAGCTTTAAAATGATAAAAAAAAATGATGGAAATAAATCCCAGAATCATGGATAAGACGACTATTTAAATCTTCTGCACAGGCTTGAAGTCCTCCTTCACGAACGCGGTCAATGTCTTGCGTTCGTGAAGCACAATTAAAAATTGACAAAAATTCCCTATTTCGTGATCGTGAATTCCCCATCGTGAACGTGATGTTTTCCTTATACCACTCTTCGCGATCGCATTACCCCTCTTGAAAATGTGATGAATAAAATGCCTCAAGTCCAGCTGAAAATTTTCTCTACGTGAACGCGGTCCACCTCACGCAAACCTGATGACCAAACACCTAGCGCTTTGGGAATGCGAAGGCTTAAATCCCAACCTTCACCAACTAACCCTTTGAGAACGTGAGGATCCATTTGCGAACGCGAAGGTCATTTCTCTGCAACACGGATCTGTAATTTTTTGCAATTCCAAACATCATGAAATTGTCCGATTGATCACCAAATTTGCATCGGATTGAAGCCAAAGAATTCCAAAATCTTCTAAATTACGCTTTTAATAAAAAAACCCAACCAAAACACATCTGAATGACTTGAAATTTTGCACATACATCCCAAATGACACGACGAAACTTCTGAAACTCTTGGATTTTTATTACGACCCCTATATCAAAATCTCACATATCAACCGAAAATCGCCAAAAATCCAGTTTCGCCAATTCAAGCCTAAATCTACTCCGGACCTCCAAAACTCATTCTGATCAAGCTCCTAAGTCCCAAATCAGCTTTCAAAACTATCCGAACCATCGAAACTCACATTCAAGCCCTCTAAAACATAAGCCAGCATTCGATTGACTTTTCTAACTTAAGCTTTCTCAAAAGAGACTAAGTGTCTCATACCTTACCAAATCCTTTCCGAACCTGAGCCAACACCCCCATAACTTATAGAACCGATGGACAAAGCAATAAGAAGTAGAAATGGGGAAAACAGAGCAATAACTTATGAGACATATGGCCGGGTCGTCAAAAGGTCGTTGAGTTCGTGCACAGTGGGTTATCATAGATATATGAGGTAGCTGCCAGAGTCCGCAGCCCTTGATTCTCACTCCATTGTTATCTTTTCTTTCTATTTTGATATTGGTGGACTATTGTAAACTCTTTCTAGAAATGGTTTTAGATGCTCATGACTTAGTGACACCCTGATATCAGGCTATCTTTTTTCCGCATTTTTATTTTCAGTTCAAATCGTTTATGAAGTTTCTATTATGAAAAAGCTTTAACTTAACTTTTAATAAAAAATTAAAGTATTTTTGAAAGGTGTCAGCTTGCCTAGTACCATGCTAGACACCATGACGATGGGTTAGAGTTTTGGGTCGTGACAATAAGATTTTTTCAAGTTATGGAGCTCGACAAGAACAAGTTTGAAGCGATAGTATGGCTTAATATCATTCTAGGTACTAGCAAGGGAATACATGTGACAAAAAATGAAGAACTTATTTCCTGTATGATGCTTTTAAGAAACGATCCATACTACAAAGGTTCCAAACTTGCTGTTGATATATCAAAAAATACTTTCTAAAACTTTATTACAGATCAACAACAGTAAGGTAATGCAATAATGGAGATTAACAATCAACAATTATTGAAGGTAACTACATATGTTCCGGAAGAGCAACTGATGCTGATTTATCAAATAATAGAAGAACAAGACATGTTGATTTATAAAATTACAATGGAAAATGAGAGTTAATTCCTGTAGAATATAAATACTTCAAAAAACTAGACACACTTGAAGGGAGAATAAGGAAAGAAAAAGGAAAGGCAAAAGAATCCCCATCAATAATATTAAAGGAAAATGCATCGTTAGATGATGTAAAAGTAGGGTCTATTTTTCAAGACAAAAATGCTATGCTTAAATGTTTTTACTTAGCAGCAATAAATGAGCACTTCGAGTTATATATTGAAATTTCTTGTGTTTGTGGCCCCACATCTGCTCATATCCTTTAGTATTCAGCTCGTCATCGTAAAACTAAATTTTATTTTCTTTTCAATGTAACAAATTTATTAATATATTTTTATGCACGGGGGGGGGGGGGGGGTCAATTTCTTAATGGATGTATTGTAGACCACTTATTGCTGTTGATGAAACGTTACTAAAAAATAAATATAGAGGTTTTCTATTAGTGACAGTTACAAAGAATGCAAATAAACAAACTTTTCCTATAGAATTTCGTGTAATGGATTCAAAGAATAATGAATCATATGAATGGTACTTCAGAGAATTAAGAAAAGCAATTGGCATTCGTAAATATTAAATGTTTTTGTCAGATCGACACAAGGCCATTGCAAATGGAATTCCCTAAGTACAACCATGGTATTTGCATATATCATTTAGAGAAGAATCTAAAGCAAAGAAGAGTGAAAACTAATGTATTAAAACCTTTTCGAAGTGCTGCAAAAATATATATTCAATCAGAATTTGATGGCTTTATATCCCAAATCGCGATAAGAAAACATTCGACTATTTGATGGAGGAACCACCAGGAAGATGGGCTCGTTCCAATTATCTAAGACGATCATATGATATGTTATCAACAAATATTGTTGAGTCAATGAATAATATTTTTCATACATGTAAGAGAATTGCCACTTTTAACAATGATAGATTTCATACAAGAAAAATTACAAATCTGGTTTTATGAAAGGACATGAATAGAAGGAATATTCCATGAATTATCAAACTGGGCAGAAGCAACATTGGAAGACAAATTAAATGAGTTTTTACATTTAGAGTATTGCCCATTGATCGACTCAAATTCAAAGTCAAAGAAAGGGGTATGGAATTTATTGTTGATCTAGACAAAAAAACATGTGATTTTTCTAAATTTCAGCTAGATGAGATACCCTGCGAATATGCAATTGCTCCACTTGACAATATATATCAAAAGAAGTTGGCTTTCTGCTCCGCCTATTATACAAGAGATTTTGGTTGAAAATATATATAGGGCAAGTAAATTCTGGAGGTGATTCAATAACATGGGTTATACCAGATACTATTAAATCAGAAAGCACTAAGCCTCTATATGCAAAAGTTATGCTAGGAAGAAGACAGAAGAATCGACATGTTTCCTGTACAGAATTCAAGAAGGAATCAAGATGTGGCCGTTGCAAAAGATATGGGCATTACAGAACAAATTGCACAAATTCAGCAGTAGTTCATCCTTATGCAAGAAAATACAGGCGGAATAATGATTGATCATATACAATAAGGTTGCATAGGCTCATTCAAAAAACTTATTGTAATCCGGAATAATTTGTTCGGGGCTCTTGTTTCTCAATATTTTATTGCTGTCTATTTTTCGTTTCTTGATTTGAAATCAAAATGACTGTAATCTTTGTTCTTCTATAACAACATACTTTGTTGCAGTTATATAATAATTTTTGTTTTTCGAAATCCATATATCTATCAAATTTTCTATCTAATACTCAGTTAAATATACAGGAACTTATCACATAGAATATAGCACCATTCAGTATATTATACCGATCCAACATAATATACTGATCTAGTATATTATCTCATATTGTTACGACCCAAAATCCGTTAAAGATCGTAATGGCACCGGACACCACTATCAGGCAAGCCAACACTAAATAGTTATCATTTTAATATTTTTTTTGAAATCATAAATTTCCTTCAACTTAACTTGTAAAAGACGAACTTTAGAGAATAATAATAATGTATTCCAATTTCAATACTGTGTATCCCATAATCCTCCTAAAACCAGGTATCACTAGTACATGAGCATTTACTACGAAATAACATAAAATACAATAACTGTTCGGAATATAAATTTGGACAAAAAAGAAAAATACAAGCACTCTAAAGGAGACTCTGCTGGCTGTGAATCGTCTCATAAGATGTAGCTCACCCAAGTCTCTGTATCAACCACGCCGATGCGTCCACAAGACCACAAGACTTACAAGTGTTTTTACAACAAATGTAGTATGAGTACAAAAATAACGCGTACCCAGTAAGTATCCAGTGTAATCTCGAAGAAGTTGTGACGAGAGGTCGACTTCGACACTTACTATGGCCAACAATAGTATACAGATAATATGATTAATTATTGATTTTATAAGGTAACTGTAAACTCAATAACATGAAGTAGGTAAATAATTCTTTTGTTAATAGGAGATTTCCAATTTTATTTTTATCTTTTAACAATATATATCTCAAGCAAATGAAGCCACATAAATTATTAATAATTCCAAACAATCAATTAAGTCATGCATAAATCATGCCGGGGTTGTACGACCAGACACAATATAATATTAAAATGTGCATTGCCGCAAGGTCGAAAGAGCGAACCATAGATGCATCTATTTAACCTTTCGAGGCATTCGACCCATTCCACAAAAGATAAACACATTCAAACTACCAAATCAAGGATTAATTTAGGTTTGATGTTCAAAGAAATATCAATTCTCATTAACGGTCAAATGACCCATTCATGTCACGACCCGGTTCGCCCCCGTGATCCATCATGACGGCACATAGTATCTATGACTAGGTAAGCCTAACAATGTGGAATATAAACCATAATTACGAAATAAATAATTAAAATTGAACTGCTAAAGTAAAACAATGTTTAAAGTGCTGCTCGGCACATACAATAAATCTCTTGAAACTAACAAAATTCCCAAAACCTGGAATCTCACAAATCACAAGCTAAGGGATACGTAAGAAGCTTTAACTCCGGAAATGTCTAAAAAAGGAAAAACACTGAAAGGGCTATACTTATTACAGAAACATAGAAAGGCACTCTTTGGTCTGCGAACGTAGCAGATATACCTCGAAGTCTCTATAGAAATGTCTCCTTCCAAGGCTGAAGGAACTTAGTGGGAGTGCCTGGATCTGCACAACAAAAATGTGTAGAAGAGTAGAATGAGCACACCATAGGGGTGCACAGTATGTATCAAGACTAACCTCGGTGGAGTAGTGACGAGGAACAGTCAAGACACCTACCGGTCAAATAAACAGTATAATTATAGGAACAATGAAACATGACATATATATTTATGTGAAGACTGTACGAAATGACCAATAATGCTACAATCAAAATGAGGGAAGAGATAACAAGTAACACGAGAATATAAAGAATGATGGCACATAATGATGGCAAAAATACAATCCAAATCCTAAGGTCACAATACCGAAAAGGAAACACAAAATAATAACTCGGGTCCTGTGGTGGTGTTCACATCAGGTCTTATTCAACAATTTCCATGAATTTACCGAATCTCGGTCAAATCAAAACTCACGAGTCCCAACGTCTGAAATCTACACTTGGCATCTTGTACTTCCATCAGCATTACAATCACACTGAAAACTAACTGGCTAATGAGGGCCACTCTCACATATAAAATGATTAAACGAGGACGTGCCTTTATACTTAGCAAAATCTCTTTTGACTTCACATCCAATAGGAGTGTTTTAACTACGTGTATGCTTGTGCGAGTGTAATAACAAGATTTCTACCAACTAATAAAGGTACGAAGAAGAGCGGGTAGCACGCATAATGTTCCCTCACTACATCCACAAGATAAAGCTCATACAATAAAGCAAGCCACAATACCAATATTAAACGAATATAGGAATGCCTCCACAAATCCTTACAATCAATCCCTAACATAGTTCACCTTATTCCGCCACGTGTGCAATTAATAACATAATAAGTACCGCCTTATTTCGTTAGACGTGCATCATAATGTTCCCACCTTATTTGTTAAATGCGAAACCCACATATAAGCATATAAATGTATCCCGCCTTATTACGCCGCATGGGTAACATATGAATAGCAAAATTAGCACGGCAAAGACCTCGTGCAACCCCTCAACAAAAATCGCACAGCAGAAACCTCGTGCATCACAATATCAACAATCGCACGGCAGAAACCTCGTGCATCACAATATCAATAACCGCACGACAGGAACCTCGTGCATCACAATATGAATAACTGCACGGCAGAAACCTCGTAAATCAACACCCCAGGTATAACAGCAAAAACAATATATACAAGTGAATTAACTCAAGGATCTTTCATTCAGAGGGGGCAGTAAAATTAACTTACAAGGAATAACCACAATGGAGAATACTTAACGTAATAAGAACAACTCAACCAGGGAGAAGATAATATGAAGCAACGACCCCATAGCATGTAGTTCAACAACAAGGGAGTTAACAAGATTCAAGTAAATTTCAAATAAGGAAAATATCAATTAAACATAGAATATCTACTCTTCTTGAGATTGGGCAGGTTACGAAGGATATACAACAATTTCAGTTAAGACTAAATAATTACCTGAGAGATAATAATGATTTCCAATAAAAACAAGCAGTTATGAAAGATAACATGACAATGGAGGAGGTAAAGATATTCAGTTAAGTAATGTAAGAGTCAATTAGGCAATAAGAATAAACCATAAGGCAATTAATTCCAAGTAAAACTTGTAGAGGTGGAATTAGTAATAAAAAAATTCAATCATATCAAGAACAACTTCATACTTAGTGAATATAAGGACCTAGGAACCTAAAAAGGCCAATTTTCCCACAAATAAATTCGAGCACGCACTCGTCACCTCGCGTACACGGAATTACAATCAGCAGAGAAGACTCAAGTCCTAAGGGGAAGTCCCCCACACAAGGTTAGACAAGATACTTACCTCGAACCGACTCAAAATCAACTAGAAACCACATTCTTACTACGAGTACTCGATTCCAAATGGCTCAAATATATTCAATTCTTCAAGTAATTAATCCTACAATTAAATTCTAAGCTAATACGCGGAATTATGTAAAATGACCACAATTCCCCCCAGGCCAATGCCTCGGAATCAGGCGAAATTTATATTTTCAGAATCCTCACGCTCACATGAGTCCAGTCATACCAAAATTATCCAAATCCGATGTCATTTGGTCCCTCAAACCATGATTTTTCATTTTAGAAATAATCTTCAAATACCATCTCCTTCCCCAACCCAAAACACAATTTAAATGATAAAAATAAGGACAAATTCATGGAATACATTTATTTCTAGTTAAAGAACATTTACCCAATTGAATTACATGAAAATCCCAACAAAAATTTCCAAGAACCATGCTAAAGAAGTCAAAATGTGATAAAAATGGTGAAACTCTCGATTTGGAAATTATATTCTGCCGAGACATTTAAAAAGCATCGCGAACGCGGAGGAAGTCTCGCGTTCATGAAGAAGAAAAATAAAGGCTGCCCAGATGTTCTTCGCAAACGTGGAAGCATGCATGCAAACACGAAGAAGGAAAACATTATGGCCTAGAATTCTTCGCAAATGCGTGAACTAGTACACGAACACGAAGAGTGGAATTCCATGGCTACGTGAATGCGTGATGACGTACACGAACGTGATGAGGAATGAAGCAAAGCTTTGCGAACGAGAGGAGAAGGATGTGAACGCAAAGAAGGATTTTGAGATGGTTTTCAACAATGCATTGCGATCGCGGGAGAATGTTCGTGGTCGTAAAGAAGGATATCAGAAGCAGCAAAAACGGCAATTCTAAAATAGAGAAAAATGATCCGCCGAGTATTTGAAACACACCCGAGGCCCCCGGGACCTCCACTAAAAGAACCAACAACACCTAATACCCCATTCAAACTTGAACCAATCCATAAACCACCGAACACAACATTTGGAACTCAAATAAATCAAGGATTTAAGCCTAAGAACTCTAATTTCCCTCAAAATATGATTTCGATCAAAAACCTAACCAAACCACGTCTAAATGACCTAATATTTTATACACATCCCAAATGACATGACGGAACTACTGCAACTTCCGGAATTCCATTCTGACCCTCGGATCAAAATCTCACTATTGGACCGGAAACTTCAAAAAATTCAAACTTCGGCATTTCAAGCTTAAATTAGCTACAGATCTCCAAAACACAATCCGACCACACTCCCAACCCCAAAATCACCCAATGGAGCTAACGGAACCATCAAATTTCCATTCCAAGGTCATCTTCACATTGTTCTGACTACAGTCGATCTTCCAACACTTAAGCTCTCATTTAGGGACCAAGTGCCCAAAACCCTCCGAAACTCAAAACCAAACATCCCGAAAAATTAAAAGTAGCAGAAATGAACTTGGGAAAGCAGTTAATAAGGGATTAGGGCATAAATTAAAAAAATGACCGATCGGGTCGTGACATCCTCCCCCTCTTAAGACCAATGTTCGTCCTCGAACGTGCTAAGATTTGCCTCGAAGTCCTCAAGTCATTGAATTCATACTTCCAACATACACCCGTGGGTGATCCCATGTCATCTCAATCCACATAAGCATGACGACACCATCTCAACTGAAATTTAGCCTTTCCAGCAATACCAATAAGCCTCAAAGCTAGAATTCTTACCTAACATCCATTTCCAAAACACCCGATTCTAAATCCATATCCGGTATCAGTATCAACCAGCTACTTCAATGCATGCCAACACCTACAGGGTACAACCACATAACATGAAGCATCACATATAGGCCCTCAATAACATTCTGATAATAATAGTTGCCTGAGATTAAATCCGCACCGGCCATGAGCCTCACATCCAATAGGAACACTTTTCAAACCCCCAAAACACTGGCGAAGATATAATAACCACATAACTAAACACCCGAGTAACCAAATATCAGCTTATACCAACAGGCACACACCCACGAGCTCAAACTCAAGAAGCATAGAACGAAAATAACTGATATGGGAAAGGAAATACATAAGGGACTATCAACAAGTCGGACAAGCACAAATCTTCTAAAACACTAATATACAATACAATTTAACGAGAAAGAATGAAAGCATATAAAGACTCACAAGGATCTTATACTAATACAACCCTTACCGCGGTACATAGTACGGTCTCCACACATCAAATCACCTAAAATCACGAGGGTCCCGGCCTCAACAATGAATCACAAGTAGGGTACAAAAAGAGCCATCTAGAGACTCTCACTGGATCAATTCCGTCAACAAAATTACAATATGGACTAGTTCCCACACCGATGGAGCATAGAAATCACATCTTGTAACCAAGAATACTCAGAAATCATATCAAACCTACCGAAACAAACAACAGGAATTGACTGCTAGTCTCATAACTATCGACAATGGCTACAAACAGACGATAGACACGGCTATCACTCATAGAACCTCCCAGTAGGATAATCACATAAACAAGGTGAATTCATGAAATGCACCCATAAATGGAACAACGATTAAGGGAACTCACCCCGATAAGCAGCACTGTAATGAACTACAGATAGTTCCCCTCTATAACAAACCGAATACATACCTATATGGCATTCAGCTGGTATACCGGCCTCAAGCATACTATATGAAACACATTAATGAGTCGGGCCTCCTACTCTTGGTCACCCTCTACCTGCCTGAATACCTCATTGTGACACATTGGTCCGAAGTTTGGGACAATCTCTCACCATGTGGCTAGTATCTCCACACTTAAAGAACCCTCTCTGCTGATGAGGCAGTGGGAACTGTGCGGTACAGGTACTCCGAGACCCATGAACACCCGAGTTACCTCTACAATGACGCACCATACCTCCAATATAAGGACCAGTATACCTCCCCGGCCTACGGGGCTTGATCGCCTCCTCAAACTCCATCTCTTGATCTCATCTGCTCTCTCTCTCTCTCTCTCTCTCTCTCTCTCTCGTGACCCTGCTTGCCCTCTCTCTCCCTAGCATGCATACCCTCTATCCTCCTAGCAATGTTCACCACCTGTTGATATGAAATATCCATCTCCAACTCATGAGCCAAGCTAGACCTGATGCTGGGAATAAACCCCTTAATAAATCGGCGAACCTTCTCGAGAATAGTAGAAGCCAAGGTTGGGGCATGTTTAGTCAAGCTAGTGTAACGGAAAGCATACTCCCAGACAGTCATATCATCCTGGCCCAGATGCTCAAACTCTGTGTGCCACACATCCCTGAGGCTCTGAAGGACAAACTCTATCAGGAACATGTTTGAAAACTAGGTCCAAGTCACTGAAGCTGCCTTGTCTGGACTGTCTAACTCATAGGTGCGCCACCAATCATAGGCGGCTCCTCGAAGCTAGATGGTAGTGAAAGAAACACCGCTCGATACTGAGATGCCCATAGTACGGAGAATATGGTAACACTCATCAAGAAACCCCAGAGAATCCTCTGATACTAGACCACTAAATACATGAGGCTTGTACTTCTTGGACCTCTCCAGCCTCAGCTGCTCCTACTCGGAAGCCGCTGCTATGCCCTCGGGCTGAACCGGTCTTGTAGGAGGTGCAGGAATAATCTCAGGGACCTTATCAACATGCACTCGCTAATCAGGAGTACGAGCGGCGGGAGTCTGTGCTCCTCCACTGGCCTGGGATGTGGCTGCAGTAAGGGGAAACAGCTCTGGCTGAGCCAAAGTAGTGTACATGCTCATGAATTATGCCAAAGTATCCTGAAGGACTGGAGGAGTAGTAACAGTAGGCGTGTCAAGTGCCTGGACTCCAGCTGGATCTGCTGGTGGTGCCTCAGCGACAACTTGCGCAGGTGTTCTCGTTGCACCACGAGCGCATCCTCAGTGTCTACCTCGGCCCCGGCCTTTGACGGTTGCAGTAGGGGCGCGGATGCCTGATCGTCTCGGGTAGTACGTGTCCTCACTATCTGTGAGAGAGTAGAAGATAGAGGTTTAGGACTATGATGTGAAAAATCTCACACGATAGGGAAATCAAATAAAGTAAAATTTTCTTAATGGTTACATATCCTCTCACAGATAAGTACAGACGTCTCCGTACCGATCTATGATACTCTAATAAACCGGCTTTTGATTCGTGACTACTATGAACCTAGAGCTCTGATACTAACTTGTCACGACCCGGTTGGCCTTCGTGAACTATCATGACGGCACCTAGCCTCTATTACTAGGTAAGCCTAAACAATGCGGAGTATAAACCATAACTGCGGAAGAAATAATTATAAATGAACTAGTAAAATAAAGTAGTGTTTAAGGTGCCGCTTGACACATACAATAACATCTGTTGAAACTAACAAAATTCCCAAAACCCGAAATCTCACAAATCACAAGCTATGGGATACATAAGAAGCTCTAACTCCGGAAATGTCTAAACAAAGGAAAAATACTGAAAGGGCTATACTTATTACAGAATGATATAAAGGGACTCCTCGGTCTGCGGACATAGCAGATATACCTCGAAGTCTCTACAGAAATGCCTCCTTCCAAGGCTGACAAAACTCAGTAGGAGTACCTGGATCTGCACAACAAAAATGTGTAGAAGAGTAGCATGAGCACACCATAGCGGTGCACAGTATGTATCAAGACTAACCTCGGTGGAGTAGTGACGAGGAACAGTCAAGACACCTACCGGTCAAAAAAACAGTATAATTATAGGAACAATGAAACACGACATATATATTTATGTGAAGACTGTACGAAATGACCAATAATACTACAATCAAAATGAGGGAAGAGATAACAAGTAATACGAGAATATAAAGAATGATGGCACATAATGACATAAAAATACAATCCAAATCCTAAGGTCACAATATAGAAAAAGAAACACAAAACAATAACTCGGGTCCTGCGGTGGTGTTAATATCAGGTCTTATTAAAAAATTTCCACGAATTTACCGAATCTCGGTTAAATCACAACTCACGAGTCGCAGCGTCTGAAATCTACACTGGGCATCATGTCCCTCTATCAGCCTTATGGTCATATTGACAACTAACTGGCTAACTAGGACCACTCTCACATATAAAACGATTAAACGAAGATGTGCCTCTATGCTTAGCAAAATTAGGAGGACTTCACATCCAATAAGAGTGTTTCAACTATGTGTATGCTTGTGCGAGTGTTTTAACATGATTTCTTCCAGATAATAAAGGTAGAAGATAAGAAAGGCTGCACAGCAGTAGTAGGGGCGTTAAGACCAGAGCTTTTTGTAGTGCTAGAAGGCAGCACACACAATGTTCCCTCACCACATCCACAAGATAAAGCTCATACAATAAAGCAAGCCAGAATGACAACATTAAATGAAAACAGGAATGCCTCCATAGGTTTACCAGTGGTTGTGCTTAACCAGATCCAAAAGGGGAGAGGACACACACCGTTCGGTGAGTGAAAGACGAGGAAATGCCGATTCCAGTGTCTCCTAGGAGGCGCCGTGCATCGAGTATACACCAGGTACCCAGCTTCCCGTAAACGATACGACAATGTGGGCCTAGTATCCCAGGGATTGATTAAATACGTAAAGGTAAACGCTTACGCCCCTCGACTTGTGCTGGTAAGGCTACTGAAGCTGCTTTTGTATGATTGATGGAAGACCTTCTTATCATTTCTGTTATGGCTTTCTTGTTGATCATACTCATCCTACAGAGCGTGATTTTTTTCTTCTTAGATCAAATTAGAATGAAATAGATTCATTCAGTAACTTTCACAACAATCAGAATTTGACCTTTCAAGGAAAGCGCGGTAGAATCGAGCTTTAGCGGTAATTGCGGAAAGCGAGCACTAGCAGCTGATTCAATGCTTTTCAAGGAAGACTTTTTCCTAGCTCTCTTCCTTATGAATAAATTAAGTGCAATTAATAATGTAATAGTTACCGCCTTATTTCCCCATACGTGCATCATAATATTCCCACCTTATTTCGCCACATGCACAACCCATATATAAGCATATAAACATATCCCGCCTTATTACGCTGCATAGGCAACATATCAATAGCAACAATAGTACGACAAAGACCTCGTGCAACCCCTCAACAGCAATCACATGACAGAAAACTCATGCATCACAATATCAAAAACCGCACGACAGAAACCTCATGCATCATAATATCAATAACTGCATTGCAGAAACCTCATGCATCATAATATCAATAACCGCACGACAGAAACCTCGTGCATCACAATATTAATAACTGCATGAAAGAAACCTCGTGCATCACAATATCAATAACGGCATGTCTGAAATCTCGTGCATCAACACCCCAGGTATAACAACAACAAAAACAATATATACAAGAGCACAACAAATGAATTAACTCAAGAATCTTTCCTTCGCTGAGGGCTTTAAGATTAGCTCACAAGGAATAAGCAAAATAGATAATACTGAACGTAATAAGAACAACTTAACCAGGGAAATAATAATATGAAGCAACGACCCCATAGCATGTAGTTCAACAATAAGGGAGTTAAGAAGAGTCAAGTGAATTTCAAATAAGGAAAATATCAATAAGACATAGAATATCTACTCTTCTTTTAAGATTTGGTAGGTTACAAAGGATATACAACAATTTCAGTTAAGACTAATAATTACCCAAGAGATAATAATGATTTCCAATAAAAATAAGCAGTTATGAAAGATAACGTGATGGTGGAGGATGTAAAGATCTCCAGTTAAGTAAGGTAAGAGTCAATTAGGCAATAAGAATGAACCATAAGACAATTAATTCTAGGTTAAACATGTAGAGGTGGAACTAGTAATAGAAAAATTTAATCATATCAAGAACAACTTCATACTCAGTGAATATAAAGACCTAGGAACCTGAAAAGGCCAATTCCCACAAATAAATCTGAGCACGCACTCGTCACCTTGCGTACACGGAATACAATCATCAGAGAACTCAAGTCCTAAGGTGAAGTCCCCCACACAAGGTTAGGCAAGATACTTACCTCGAACCGGCTCAAAATCAACTAAAAACCATGTTCTTGCCACGAGTACTCGACTATAAATAGCCAAAATCTATTCAATTCAACTTCATAATGTAAATAGCACTTCAAGTAATCGATCCTACAATTAAATTATAAGCTAATACGCGGAATTATGTAAAATAACAAAAATGCACCACAGGCCAACGCCTCGAAATCAGGCGAAATTTATATTTTCAGAGTCCTCACGCTCACGTGAGTCCAGTCATACCAAAATTATCCAAATCTGATGTCATTTGTTCCCTCAAACCATGATTTTTCATTTTAGAATTTTTCTTCAAAAGCCATCTCATTCCCCAACCCAAAACACAATTTAAATGATAAAAATAAGGAAAAATTCATGGAACATATTTAATTCTAGTTGAAGAACACTTATCCAATAGAATTACACAAAAATCCCACCAAACATCACCAAGAACCGAGCTCTAGAAGTCAAAATGTGATAAAAATGGTGAAACCCTCAATTTGGAAATTATATTATACCCAAACAATTAAAGCATCGCGAACGCAGATGAAGTCTTGTGTTTTCAAAGAAGAAAAATAAAGGTTGCCCAGATGTTCTTCGCGAAAATGGAAGCACGCACGCAAACGCGAAGATGGAAAACATTATGGCCCAGAATTTTCTCTTCGCGAATGCGTGAACTAGTACGCGAACGCGAAGAGTGGAATTCCATAGCTACGCGAACGCATGATGGTGGACGCGAACGTGATGAGGAATGAAGCAGATCTTTGCGAATGCGAGGAGAAGGATGCGACGAGAACAAGGATTTCGAAGTGGTAATCAACAATGCATCGCAATCGCGGGAGAATGTTCGTGATCGCAAAGAAGGATATCAGAAGCAGCAAAAACAGTAGTTCAAAAATGGGAAAAATTATCCATTGAGCATCCGAAACACACCCCAGGCCCCTGGGACCTCCACCAAAAGCACCAACAACACCTAATACCTCATTCAAACTTGCACCAATCCTTAAACCACCTAAAACGACATCGCAAACTCGAATAAATCAAGGATTTAAGCCTAAGAACTCAAATTTCCCTCAAAATATGATTTCGATAAAAAAACTAACCAAACCTCATCCAAATGACCTGAAATTTTACACATACATCCCAAATGACTTTGCAACTTTTGAAATTCCATTCCGACCCTTGGATAAAAATCTCACTATCAGACCGAAAACATTAAAAAATTTAAACTTCGGCATTTCAAGCTTAAATGCTATTGACCTCCAAAACGCAATCAGCCACGCTCCCATCCCTAAAATACCCAACGGAGCTGATGGAACCATCAGATGTCCATTTGAAGGCCGTGTTTACACTGTTCTGACTACGGTCAGTTTTCCAAAACTTAAGCTCTCATTTAAGGACCAAGTGCCCAAAACTCTTCATAACTCAAAACTGAATATCCCATCAAATTATAAATAGTAGAAATGAACTTAGGGAAAGCAGTTAATTGGGGATCAGGGCGTAAATTCAAAAAAATGATCGGTCGGATCGTTACAGTTCAAAACCCAAGTAGGTGAAGTTTAACCTTTTGAAATTCCTTTATCAAGTTCCAATATGTTTAAACGGTTAAATTAACAAGTAGGATACAATCATCGCAAATATAACGTAAATTATGTCCAAGACTACCTGGACATAAGCATAATAATAGGTACGCACAGACTCTTGCCACCTCGTGCATATGTAGCCCCCACAAATGGAAACACATATTGAATTATTTCACCTACGGGGTAAATTCCCTCTTACAAGGTTATAAAGGAGACTTACCTCACTCTGAAGTTCCATATTCGGATCCAAAGCCCTTCCGACGACTCAAACCGATGCCCAATGCTCCAAGACTAGTCAATAATCATGCAAACCCATAAATATATACTCTAATATTCATTTTAATCCAATTTATAACAATTTCTAACCCCGATTGAAAAGTGAATAAAAATCACCCTCAAGACCATATGCTCGGATTCCGAAAATTTTTGAAGATAAACATTACCCATAGCATCACGAACAATAATATGTAATTTATTCTAAATTCCATGTCCAAAGTCGTGGTCAAAATCTAAAAATACCAATTTTTTAGGTTTTCTACCAAACCACTATATTTCCACTAATTTTTCATGAATTTTCATGTTAAAATCTATATATAAATCCAAGTATTAACCTTGTAATAGGTGGGAATCACTTACCTTGACATAAATGATGAAGAGTGAGCTCTAAAATCGCTCCTAGGTCATCTCCCATGGAGGAATGAGATGCAATTAGCCAAACCCATTTTTTCAAACTTATACACTTCCAAGCAACCCTTCTTCGCTTTCGCGGGCCTCCCATCGCGTTCTTGATGAACAAAATTCTCGAAAGCCATTTCCAAACTCTTCTCAGACAGCCTCTAGTATAATGATCATAACGTTTTGTAAAAAACTCCAAATGACAAATGATTTAATTTTTAAAAAAATTAGACACAAAGATCTACAACCTTCATGTTTTGGTCAACCCCCAATTCCTTATAAATTTTGAGATATAAGATGCCAAAGTCAGCCTTGTGCAAGATAAATTTCTTCTTCATCTTCCCAGGCAGCCTGTAGTGTACTAGCCATAACTTTTAGTACACAAATCCGAATGCTAAATAGTTTACTTTTCTTTAAACTAAGCACAAAGAGATACAACTTTTATTTTTGGATCATTTCCAAATTCCTTATAGATTGTGAGAGATGGATCTCTGAAGTCAGACCTGTGCAACAAAAATTTCCTTCTTCGCGAATACGAGAGTCTCTTTTGTGAATGACAACAACAACAACAACAACAACAACAACAACAACAACAACAACAACAACAACAACAACAACAAACCAAGTATGATCCCAACAGGTGGGGTCAGGGGAGGGTAGTATTTACGCAAACGTTACCCCTACCTAATTCAGGTAGAAAGGCTATTTCTAATAGACCCACGGAAGACAAGAGAAAAAGGGAGAGATAAATGATAAGTAGCACCAAATAACAGTAACGCATAATAAAATACCTAAGGCGAATAAAACTACATAACATACTAAAAATCTAAGAATATGAGGAGATATACATGCTACTAAGATTATTGGTGAACACTAAAAACTACCCACTAACCTTCTATCTTAATCCTCGAACTCCATACTCTCCTATCAAGAGCCATGTCCTTAGTGAGCTAAAGCAACGCCATGTCCTGTCTATTCAACTCTCTCCAGTACTTATTAGGCCTACCCCGACCTCTTCTAAAACTCTCTATGGCCAACCTCTCACACCTCCTAACAGGAGCATCAATGCTTCTTCTCTTAACATGTCTGAACCATCTTAGCCTAGACTCTCGCATCTTGCCCTC
The DNA here is from genome assembly GCA_034376525.1 of Nicotiana benthamiana. Lineage (NCBI taxonomy): Eukaryota > Viridiplantae > Streptophyta > Magnoliopsida > Solanales > Solanaceae > Nicotiana > Nicotiana benthamiana. Next base: position 114,437,653 of record CM067331.1, read on the forward strand.
ATAAAGGCTACTCTCATTCTGTCCCGGATAGCTTAATTATTAATCCTATCTCTCCAGGTACACATGTACATCTATCTCAATATTTCATCTATGCTACTTTCATATTTTGCAGGTGGGAGTTCTTGATTATCCTACACTCAATCCCATACAGCATAGCCATTCGGACCACCACTCGATAAAACTTAACTTAAAGTCTTGGTGACCCATTCTTATCAAATAAAACTCTGGAAGCGAGTCTCCACTTCATCCATCCCGCTCCGATGCGATGTGCGACATCTTTGTCTATCTCGCCATCACCCTGGATAGTAGAATCGAGATACTTAAAAATCGCTCTTTTGGGGATAACTTGAGCATCAAGCTTAACCTCTAGGACTGCATCTTGGGTCTAATCACCAAATTTGTACTCCAAGTATTCTGTCTTGGTTTAACTCAGTTTGAAACCTTCAGAATCCAAGGTCTGTCTCTAAACCTCCAACCACGCATTATCTCTGCTTCGCGTCTCGTCAATCCATACCATATAATCGGCAAATAGCATACACCAAGGCACATCTCCCTTGGATTTGTCGTGATAGTACATCCATCGCCAAGGAAAATAAAAATGGGGTAAGAGTTGATCCCTGGTGCAACCCCATCTCCATAGGGAAATGCTATGAGTCACCACCCACATTCCTCACCCGAGCCTTAGAATCATTGTACATATCCTTAATTACCCAAATGTACGCTACTGGAATGCCGCTAACCTCAAAACACCTCCACAGGACCTCCCTCGGGACTTTATCGTATGCTTTCTCAAGGTCAATAAACACCATATGCAAGTCCTTCTTTCTTTCCCTGTACTGCTCCATTAATTACCTTACCAGATGAATTACTTCTATAGTCGAACGCTCAGGCATGAAACCAAACTAATTCTTAGAAATAGACATGCACCACTTAACCCTGGCCTCCACCACCCTCTCCTAAACTTTCATAGTGTGACTCAACAACTTGATACCCCTATAATTGTTGAAATTTTGGATATCACTATTGTTTTTGTAAAGGGGAACCATCATACTCCACCTCCATTCTTCGGCATCTTCTTTATCTTAAAAATAACATTAAATAGCCTAGTCAGCCACTCCAAACCTTCCCGACCCGCGCTCTTCCAGAATTCCATCAGGATTTTGTCTGGCCTCGTTGCTCTGCCCCGCACATCTTACGAATCGCCCCTTCCACCTCCTCTACCATAATCTGCCTACAATACTTAAATCCCTCCGACTCTCAGAGTGATCCAACTCACCCAGAGTAATGCGTCTCTCCCCCTCCTCATTCAATAATTTATGGAAGTATGTCTACCATCTTCTCCTAATAAGTGCGTCGTCTATCAACGCTTTGCCATCCTCGTACTTTATGCACTTGACTTGGTCTAAATCACGGGCTTTCCTCTCCCTTATCTTGGCCAACCGGTACAACTTCTTTTCTCCACCTTTTCCCCTAAGCTCCTCGTATAGACGAGCAAGCATCATGTTCTTAGCCATCATACTGCTAACTTTGCCTCTTTCTTTGCCTTTCTGTAACACTCCCTGTAAGTCCCTTTTCCTCCTCGTTTGTACTTTCTACTAGCTTCAAATAAGCAGCTTTCTTAGCTTCCACTTTACCTTGAACCTTTCCATTCCACCACCAGCCCCCTTTATGACCCGTAAGAGAGCCATTCGTGACCCCTAAGACCTCTCTAGCAGCTACCCTAATGCAATTTTCAGTCGTTAACCACATACTAGATGCGTCTCCCCTACTCGTCCAGGCCCTCATCGCCAACAACTTCTCCCCTAGCTCTTGAGCTTTGTCCTTTGTCAAGTTAACCCACTTGATCTTAGTTCGCACGTGGTGTCTTAAGCATCAATGCCACACAAAAGGAGGGGGAGGGTGATTTGTGTGGTACCTGATTTTAACTCTAGAAGAACCCGGTTCTTCTAGGTGTTCTAACTACTATTTTTTGCAAACTAATAAGTACATAAAATAAAGAACACAGAGATTTCTTACGTGGAAAACACCTGGCTCAAAAGGTGAAAAAACACGACCTACTACTCAGTAGGATTTTCCCAAACTTCCACTAAAATCACTGAGCCAAAATGGCATTTACAAAAACTATTTGTAAACCTAAGGATTAACTCTAATTCCCGTTGTGGCACACAGCCTCAGCTGCTGCAATAACTTCAAGTTAAATCTAACTTGAAAACTCTAAGTACCTAATACAAATGCTTCTATGAAAGCTTAAAGGTACACTTATGAATCACCTACTACAACTGAACTAGAATAAAAAAAGACACAACAGAACTGATTCTTCTATCTCGTTCAAGTAGCTTCAGGAGTGTACACTCAAATCTCACATAAATTGCTTGCAAAATCGCCTTGCTTTTTTGCTATTAATTTAGTTTTACTTATGTATTTCTGCAACACCTGTGAAACAGAACAATCACTGTGATTTATTAGGTTAGTAATCAGAGTCTATTGGGACTCAATTGCTATCTTTTATCATAGTTGAGTCCTTGAAGATCTCAAACTCTAACACTATCTTTATCCCGGATTGTCTTCTCTTCATACAAGGAGACTTAATCTCCTTATCTAATATGCAACCTTTTTGATCAGATCAGGAGATATTGTTGCTTGACAAGTATGACTTATCTCTTTCACGTGCACCTTACATGTATAGGTTGATCATGACTGTGCGTCACAAGATGGACTTGGTCCATGACTGAGTTCATTTGTCATTCTTCAAAACTTCACCTATTCTTGGGCCAAAAAATTACCCCTTGTTGATGATGACAAACTTTGTGCTTTTTACTGATTTGGAACTTGCAAGAACTCAGCTTAACCATCAACACTAAAATTATAAAATTCACTTATCATCGCGGACCAGGTTAATTAGGTTATAAACATCACTTATTTCAGAATGTGTAAAGCACAATATCTCTTCTCCATATTGGCACCATCGAAAAGTTGCATACACAATTTGAATCCCAGATTTTGATAAATACTCATAGCCACTAGGGAAACTACAAGAGCAATCATCATAATCAACAAATATATGTACACTATTAAGGTCAGAATAATCATTGAACAAGAGAAAGCAACAATTTTCATTAATAGAGATATGTTGCCACCAACAATCCACAAAAAGAAGGAAAAATATTCAAACCATGAGCAAAAAACAGAAATATAGAGAAATCCCTAATCTGGGTGACTAGGGTGCTAAACAAGTGCAGGAGACATGATCTAGGAGTCCTAAGGCTTGGAGGAACTAGAGGGTTGGGATTGAGTTTGGAGAAGATTCAAAATGTTCTGAACAATTCCATCATTCTTCTCCTTTTCTTTGGCAAGCTCAGATCTGAGACCATCCCTCTCAGCTTCTACTTCAATCACACTTGCCTTGAGCCTTTCTATTTCAACATCCTTGGATGCATATTCCTAAACCAGACTCCTAACCTTGCTGTTGATGGGTGTCCTATGGGATGAACCAGGTTCATTTGGGATAGCATTAACTTGATAGTCACAAGCAAGCATAGTATTGATGCCAAAGTGTTCCATGCTTGAGACCATTGCCCACTTCTTAAGAGGCACATTTAGCCTGTCCAGAATTGTGGTTAGAATAAAGCCATATGGAGTAGCATGAGCCTTGGAACTATTTATAACCCTGTTTAGCAGCTTGACAATGAAAGCAAGACAATTGATTTGCTTTCCTCTCTCTGGACACTACATAAGAACCAGATCCATGTAGTTAGCAGTGTGCCTTCTCTCTTGTCTTGGAAATAAGTACTTGTTGAAAAATTCAAACACAACCTTGTGCTCAAGCCTCATCTCACTTTTCTGCACAACCTAGCTTCATTAACTTTTTCTGAATCACAAAACCTCTTGATGATTTCAATGGCAGTAGGGAGGGAGTCCAGGCATGGCCACCTTTACCTTGTATATTCATCAAACCCTTCATAGGGTATGTCTAGAATCTCTCCCAGTTTTTTCTGCATCAAACTGCAATTCGACTCCTTTCACCAAGCTACTAACAACACCATCTTCAACGACAACATTGGCCATAAATTCAATCAGCTCATGTCTGGCTAGCCGGCTATCCAGCTGAAGGACCATGTCTTTCCCCCCCTGAGCTGCTAAAGCATCCATCAACCTAATCATTCCTGGTTGCACCATGTCTTTCAACAGTCTACCCTGTAGAATTTTCCTTCTGCCAAATATGGCAAACTTGTCCCATTCCTTCTTAGAATCATGTTCTTCTTCTTCTCCACTCCAGCCTTCATTATCAAAAATTCTTGATTGTTTGTTTTTCACTACAAATCTTGTCCTCTTGGCTAGTGAAGGTTCAACAGCCACAGACACAGAGGAAGACTTCTTGGAGGAAGCCTTGGGCTTTTTAGGCTTGGGTGTAGGAACCTACACTATTTTACCCCTTTCTTGATGGACCAATTCCATCTCCTCTTCCTCAACAGCCTCTGAGGATTCTACAATCTTTCCCTTTCCCTTATCCATTTTCTCTTTCTTACTTTTTTCTAAGACTTTTTATAGATCGACTTTACTCTATTTTATCCTACTTCTTGTGGCTCTACCCCAAGGCACTAAAGAGGCAATAGGTGTCGGGATAAAGTTGTTCTTTTCTTGGAAGGCTTGGGAACGTTTGGGGCTTTTGTTGTGGAGTTATGCATTTATTTGGGTCATATCTTGCCCCAACTTTTTTCGGTAGATCAACAGGGTCTCTTCAGTAGATGAAACAGGTTCATTTCTTTGTTTTCTTAGATGAACCAACCCCTCAGAAGCTTCCCCATAACCACTTCCCCCTAACTTCAGGCCACTCTCTTCTACCCTTTCATCTTCAACACCACAAATAGTAGACACTACTCTTTTCCCAGTTCCCCTCTCTTCACACATGCACCCTCTCTCTTATTTTCTTTTTCTAAATTATTTTTACCTTTACTCCTACGTATTTCAGGCAACTCAACATCCCTAATAGGTCCAACCAGAACAAACCTAGTCTCTAAGTTTTCAGTAGGAGATTCTTGAGTCTTTTCGGAGTCAGAAGGCCTATGTTTTTCCCCCTCAATTGCTGATTGATAGGATTCAGACTCAGTGTTGGATTCAGAATTTGGAGCTTGTCTTTCCTTCATTTGTCTTGCTTTCAATCTTTCGTTTAAAGCTCTCAAAGCCCTAAAAGCTAAAGTCTTTCGAGCAAGCATTTTTTGCCTTCATAGTCTAGGTTTTGGAGATACACTGGGGGGAGTAGATGAGGATGAATTTGAAGGAAATGGTGGTGGATGAGATCCAAGGTTATTTTTAGGGTTTTCCATGATCGTCGATTTCTTGAGAGAATTTGGGAATTTTAGAGAAGAGGGGAAGTGAAAGTGAAAACAAGTTTTTGACGATTTGGAGCTATGATGAAGGCTGTAGAATTGATGTATCTTTAAAGTGAATTATACATTTAATAAGTAATGACAGTCTTTTCCAGTGGCCAAATAGGAGTCTAACCAACCTGAAATTCTAGACTTTGAATAATTTATTTGGCTTCCCTAGATATTAGGGAAAAATTACATTTTAGAGTTCTAGATGGACGAAATTGGTTCAATGCTAATTGATAGAATTCTTCTAGGAATTTGACAAGTAATGGACTTCTGATCATGATTGCATTATTAATATTTCTAATTGTGCAGGGTATAGAAAACATACATGAGCTTTCATATGAATTCATACTGACAAACCAAGTTCTTCATTTAGAACTCTCTTGAACAAGCCCCAAATGACATAATAGAGAAAATATATAAGAGATCGGTGAGTCATTTAAACACATGTCACATGAGTATACTAATTAAAGTATGAAGCTGAGTAAGAATTAATCTAGATATTTACACAAGTTCAAGATTTCTAGCCAAATTTTTTTTTTCATTTTTCAATTTTTAATTTTTTTTTCATGGTGCATTCAGAGATGGACCTATTAGGTGATCTTAATCATCCCTAATTCCAACATGTTTCTCAAAAATTTTCTCGACTCAGTGCTTTAGTGAAGATGTCAACAATTTGTTTATCAGTATAACAAAATTCTATGGAGATCACTCATTTCTTATAGTTATCTCTCAAGAAGTGGTGTCTAACATCTATCTGCTTAGTCCTCTTATGATGAACAAGGTTCTTCTCATACTTATAGCACTAGTGTTATCATAGAATATAGGAATGCAACCAGCATCAATGCCAAAATCTACCAGCTGATGTTTGATCCATAATAATTGAGCACAACAAGATGCAGCAGCAACATATTCAGCCTCAATAGTGGATAAGGCCACATAATTTTGCTTTTTAGTGGCCCATTATACAAGACATGAACCAAGAAAGTGAGCCATACCTTAGGTGCTTTCCCTATCCATAAGGAAACTTGCATAATCTGCATCAACATATCTTACTTGATTAAAATTACTACCTTTAGGATACCAAAGACATAGATCAATGGTGCCTTTCAAATATCTTAGTATCCTTTTGACAACAGTGAGGTGAGACTCGTTTGGATTAGCCTGAAAGCGAGCACAAATCCCTACACTAAAAATAATGTCAGGTTTGTTGGCAGTAAGATACAAGAGTGAACCAATCGTATCCATACAACTTTTGATCAATTGATGAACCAAGTTCATCAATGTCTAATTTAGTGGAAGTTGCAATGGGTGTGTCTATTTCTTTTGATTCTTCCATTTTAAACTTTTTGATTAGCTCTTTTGTATAGTTCTGCTGATAGATCATGGTTCCATTTGAACTTTGTTTGATCTGTAAGCCTAAGAACAAGTTAAGCTCACCCATCATACTCATTTCAAACTCACTCCCCATTAGTTTTGCAAAATCCTTACTTAGTTTATCAATGGTGGCTCCAAATATTATGTTATCAACATATATTTGTACCACAAGGAGATCCTTACCTTTTTCCCTTAGGAATAAGGTACAGTCAATTTTACCTCTTTTGTACCCATGTTCAAGTAGAAATTTGAACAGTCATTCATACCATGCTCTTGGAGCCTGCTTGAATCCATAGAGAGCCTTGTCTAATTTGTACACATGCTCAAGACATTCCTTGTTTTCAAACCCTGGAGGTTTTTCACAAACACTTCTTCTTTCAGGTAGCCATTCAGGAAGGCACTTTTGACATCCATCTGATGAAGAGTGAATTCCATGTGTCCTACAAAGGCTATAAGGAGTCTTATTGCTTCTAGTCTTGCAACTGGAGAAAAAGTCTCATCATAATCTATGCCCTCTTCTTGGTTGTAACCTTGTACCACCAGTCTTGCCTTGTTTCTTGTAACTGTTCCATCTTTATCAAGTTTGTTTCTGAAGACCCATTTTGTACTAATAACTAATTTGTCCTTGGGTTTTGGAACTAGATGCCAAACTTGATTTCTTTCAAACTGATTGAGTTCATCTTGCATTTCATTCACCCAATCTTCATCCTGAAAAGCATTAACAATATTTTTAGGTTCAATAAAAGATAAAACGGCATCAAAAGCACACACATTCTTTAATTGTGATCTAGTTTTGACTCCAGATGTTGGATCAGTGATAATGTTCTCAATAGGATGAGATATTTTATACTTGTGAGGTTTCACAACCAACTAGTTTCTACTAGATGTTTTTCCCATGTTCTATTGCTAAGGAAAATGGTCATGGACAGGCTCTTTTAGGGGATTTATTTTAATTCTTCTTTGATTAGTTCCCCCTGTCAGGTTGCCCTGAATGGAAGAACATGTTCCATCTCCTGTTCCTTCTTTTGGTGCCATTTTAACTTCTGTTGCGGTTTCAGTCAAATCCTTTACCAATCCAATGGCTTCATTTTCATGTTCCTGTCTTTCAGAAAGAATGTTAGTTTCATAAAACACTACATGCACACTTTCTTCTACACACAAAGTTCTTTTATTGAACAATTTATATGCTTTACTATGTGAAGAATATCTCAAGAATATTCCATCTTAACTTCTGGGATCAAACTTACCTAGGGAGTCTTTTTTATTACGGTGCACAAAGCACTTGCATCCAAATGCCCAAAGATGGGATATATTTAGCTTTCTCCCTTTAAGTAACTCATAGGGAGTCTTCTGTACAAGAGGTCTAGTCATGTATCTATTGATAATGTAACATGCAGTGTTTACAGCCTCTGCCTAGAAGTTGTGGGGCAGTTTACTAGAAAGAAGCATAGTCCTAGCCATGTCTTCAAGAGTCCTGCTCTTTCTTTCAACTACTCTATTTTGTTGAGTAGTTATGATCTATACTATTTTCATTACAGAATTCAGCAAACTTAACATTTTCAAATTCAATTCCATGATCAAACCTAATGGATGCAAGTTGATTTCCTAATTGCTTCTGAGTTTTTCGAACAAAAGCAATAAAAATGTCAAATTCTTCATCTTTAGATGTTAGAAATAGTACCCAAGAAAATATAGAATAATCATCAACAAGTGCCATTACATATTTCTTTCTAACTCTGCTTATAGTTCTCATTGGACCACAGAGATCCATATGGACCAGTTCCAGCGACTTGGTTGTGCTTACTATTTTCTTGCTTTTCAATGATGATCTTACATGCTTCCCCCTTGCACAAGCCTCACAAACTTTGTCTTCCTTGAACTTTATGTTAGGTAACCCTATCACCAAGTCCTTAGAGACTAATTTATTTAGCTGATCTAGACTGGCATGACCAAGTATTTTGTGCCACAGAAGGGGATCTTTATCCAACACACTTAGACATATGAGTTCATTTTCTGAAAGAGTAGACAAATCCAAAATGTAAATATTATTAACTCTTTTTCCCTGCAAAACAATCTTGTTAGTGGTAAGGTTAATCACAAAGCATTTAGTAGAGGTGACTGCTACAAGGTTATCTCTGTCACACAGTTGTGACACACTGATCAGGTTGTATTTCAAGCCATCTATCAAGTAGACATTCTCAATGGAGTGAGAGTCAGTCTTACCTACCTTTCTCACCCTAATATCTTACCTTTCTTCCCATTTCCAAAGGAGACATTACCTCCCTTTAAGTCCTCAAGTGAAAGGAACTGGTTCTTGTTTTTAGTCATATGTTTTGAGCAGCCACTATCCATGTACCATATTTGGCTACTTCCCTTCACTTGGACCTGCAAAATAAAATCAGGGGTTAGTCTTAGGAACCCAAACTAGTTTGGGTCCCTTTCTATAGGCAAAGGGATAAATCAAATTCCTTGTGGCCCACCTAGGCAGCCTATGTTTTTCTTGAACAAAAGCTTTGTTCTTTTGATTGACTTTTTCTTTTGCATTACATTCATTTTTGTAATGGCCAGTCTTGCCACAGTGTGTGCAGATTTTGTTCGCAGAAAGAGCGAGGTAATTGCTTTTAGAATCCCACGTAGGTGCTTGAGTCCCATAGCCAAGTCCTATTTTGTTGCTATTGTGATGTTCTTGTAGCTAAGAAAGTGCATCAGAAGACTTGTTCCATTCACAAGTTTTGTCTAGTTCATGTTTTACTTTCCCTAGATTTCTTTTAATACTCTTATCTACTCATCCTTCATGAACAACTCATCCTTCGTGTACAACTCATCCTTCATTTTTCCTAAGTTTTCTTATAGGGTGAGATGTGTGTAATCAACTTTCTTCTTTCATGTTCCTAGTTTCAGTTTTAAGTTCTCACACCTAAGTTCTAGGACACTAGTGTCAAGTTCAAGAACCTGGTTCTTCAACACAGCATTTTTACCCTTCATTTTCATTAGCCCTAGACTCTAGATTTTTGCACTTGGCTTTCAAGATCACACATTCCCTAGACAAATCTTCCTTCTCATTGTTAGTTATCTCAGACTCATCAATAAAGTCTAGCAGTATCTCGAACAACGTTTCTTTAGACAGGAGTTTAATCTTGTCTTTGAGATGAAGAATATTTACCTCTTATTCATCATCCGATTCTCCAATATCCATAAGTGCGTGTTCATCTCTAGCTTCATCTTCTGAGTCCTCATCTGATGTTTCTCCACAGGTAGCAACCATAGCCTTTGTTGATCCCTTGTTCCTTCTTGATTGAACCTGTTCCTTCTTCATGTTCCTTCGTTTAGCCCTTTCCTTCTTCCACTAAATTTACCATTAAGGACAATTCTTGATCATGTGATCAGTCTTACAACATTTGTAACAACCCTCATTGGTCTGTTTCTCAAGAGCCCTTGGTTTGTTGAAGGTTGTACCTCTTGCAGAACCCTTTCCTCTCATCAGGTACTTTTTGAAGTCTCTTGTGATCATAGCCATTTCATCATCCTCCATATCTGAACCTTCAGCAATTCTGAGAGCCAGACTTCTTTCCTTGTTGGGTGTATCCATTTTCATGGTTTTCCTTTTCTGTTCATAGGCAATGATGTTTTCCAAATTAGTTCATCCAACTTGAGGGTAGCAATATTCTTTGATTCCTAAATAGCAATGATTTTGCTTTCCCAAGAGACTGGCAAAACCTATGTCAAAATCTTCTCAACTTTGTCTTCTACAAGAATAATCCTTCCAAGAGACTTAAGTTTATTTGTCAGCGTGGTGAACCTTGTGTACATCTCTTGGATGGTTTCTCCTTCCTTCATGGTGAAATTATCATATTGAGAATAAAGCAGTGTTCCTATGGACCTCTTCACTTGAGGTGTTCCATTATGAGTCGCTTGCAAAGTGTCCCAGATTTCGTAGCAGCGGTACAGCTTTGAATTCTATTGTATTCATCTGGACCCAATCCATACACCAACCATTTCTTGCCTTGGCATTCTTCTCCTATTTCTTCAGGTCTTCAGCAGTGCAGTCAGCTCTTATCGTTGGCATATCCACTCCTTCACCATTCTTCTTTGTAGGTTCTACAGAACCAATAGTGACTATGTCCCAGAGTTCATAGTTTTCTCCTATGATGTGATCCCTCATCCTATTTTTCCACCAAGGATAGTATTGACCGTTAAAAAGTAGAGGCCTAGCAGTGGATTGCCTTTCCCAATTCCCATGTGGTGCACTTATTTTGATCTTTTAACAAGGTGTTAGCCTCTTCAAGGATAATCTGCTCTGATACCAATAATGTTTTAAGCATCAATACCACACAAGAGGGTGGGGTGATCTGTGTGGTACTCGATTTTTGCTCTAGAACAACCTGGTTCTTCTAGGTGTTCTAACTGCTACTGTTTGTGGAATAATAAGTACATAAAATAAAGAACACGGGGGATTTTTACGTGGAAAATACCTGGCTCAAAAGGTGAAAAACCATGACCTACTCCTCAGTAGGATTTTCCCAAACTTCCACTAAAGTCACAGAGCCAAAATAGCATTTACAAAAACTCTTTGTAAACTTAAGGATTAACTCTAATCCCATTGTGGCACACTGCCTCAACTGTTGCGACAACTTTAAGTTAACTCTAACTTGAAAACTCTAAGTACCTAATACAAATTCTTTTATGAAAGCTGAAAGGTACAATTATAAATCATATACTATAATTGAACTAGAATAAAAGAAAGACACCATGGAACTGATTCTTCTATCTCATTCAAGTAGCTTCAGGAGTGCACACTCAAATCTCACATAAATTGCTTACAAAATTGCCTTCCTCTTTTACTCTAAATTTAGTTTTACTTTTGCGTTTGTGCAACACCTGTAAAAGAGAACAATCATTGTGATTTATTAGGTTAGTAATCAGAGTTTGATTGGGACTCAATCGCCAATCTTCTATCGTAGTTGAGTCCTTGAAGATCACAAACTCTAACACTATCTTTATCCTGAATTGTCTTCTCTTCATACAAGGAGAGTTTCTCTATCAAATATGCAACCTTTTCGATCAGATTAAAAGATATTGCTGCTTGACCAGTATGACTTATCTCCTTCATGTGCACCTCACATGTATAGGTTGATCATAATTGTGCTTCACAAGATGGACTTGGTCCACGACTAAGTTCATTTGTCATTCTTCAAAACTTCACTTGTTCTTGCGCTAACAGCCTGCGCCCCGCCCTCTTCCTCCTACTCCTCTTGAACTCTAGGTCCATAACTAGGAGCCTATCTAGGATCGTGAGGTGCTCATTTGAGATAACCTTGCAGTCAGTGCACAGACCTTTATCATATTTCCTATAGAGAAGATAATCAATATGAGTTCCAAAAAGTGACCAGGTGCTCTTCCCTCTTTGGAAAACTCGAGTTAGTTATAACCAAATCAAAAACTCTAGCAAACACCAACAGTGAATTACCTCCCTCATTCCTATCCCCAAAAATGAACCCTCCATGCACATCATCATAACCCCTATCACTAGCCCAAATATGACCATTGAAATCTCCGCCAATGAATAACTTCTTTATGTGCGGATACTACGCACCATCTCATCCAAATCCTCCTAGAATTGTTTCTTGACCTCGTGGTCAAAACCTACCTAATACTTATCAACCTATCATTTACCATCCTAACCTCGACCACGAGCTCCCTAAGGTCCCTGTCAACTAAAATACCTACCCCATTCTTACCCCTAGTGCTTCCTGAGTACCATAGTTTAAACCCGTCTACATCCTCTGCCCTATTACCCTTCCATCTAGTCTCCTGAACACACGCTATGTTAATCTTCCTATTCTGAATAATCTTACCTAACTCTATAGACTTCCCCGTCAATGTACAAATGTTCCAAGACCCAATTCTCAGCTTAGAGGCTTTCTTACCCCTCTTCCCAGCACTGGACCCCACCCCAGCCCCAACCGAGGACATGACCTTACTCTCGCATCATTCATTATCTCCACTATAAGCAAAAGGTATCAGGTAAACACTTTAACCAAGAGCAAGTAATGGGAACGAAGGACTACAAGTTATGAACCAGAGAGCTAAAAACAACTCAAATGAGCTACTATGAGGACAATAGCATGAACAGGTTCTAGAAAAATAAATCTACCACGTCTAAGAAACTACCCCGATACAAACATAGAATTAAAATGGATACATGAAATGTTAAGCTTAGAACACTAGTAGAAAAGATATAAAAAGCAATCAATCTAATTAAAATTTCCAGAAAGGCAATAATAGATGTGCACAAATATAACACAAGACAGATGGAACCTAGATCACAGTCGGAGATGTCCGAACGCGCTTCCAAATTCGCTAAATGCACAACCAAACCCTTTTCTCGGCAAGAAGGGAAACAAAAAATAGAGTCCCAATTATTTCATGTAATAATCTGACGGATGTTTCTTTATTTTTCGGCCAAATTCAATTAAGATATGGAAAGAACTGCGAGAAAAAAAAAGGTGCAAGTACTGTTCGATGGCGTCAGGTAAATTTAATGATTCAAAGGGATTTGAAGGACCGGAGTGAAATTTCTGAATAAACAATTGAATTGGATTATTCTCCAGCAAAGGCGACGACCAATTGTTAGATACCGATGCGACAAGAAATTATTTCGTGAACTGATACAATTTGGTTTAGACCCTAAATCTCCAAGAAATTTGCAAATGGACAAAAAATAGGTATGATGAAAGCAAAGATCTATAGCATTAGTTACCAGAATTCAACGATTCTTACTTATTGAAATATGAAATTTGATGCAATTGTGCGAGGACCCGGCCAGTCATCTCATGAGTTACTGCTAAGTTTTCCCTATTTCTGCTTCTTAATGCTTCATTATCCGTGTTGTATGTGATCAAGTTGATTAGTTTGTGTTCAGAGTGGTTTTGGTAAGAAATGAGACACTTAGTCTCTTTTAAGAAGGTTTAATTTGGAAAAGTAAATCGCATATTGACTTATGTGTTAGAGGGCTCAGATATTAGTTTGATGGTTTGATTAGCTTTGGGAGGTGATTTATGACTTAGGGATGTGATTGGAATTAGTTTCGAAGGTCTGGAGTAGAATTAGGCTTGAATAAGCGAAGTTGAGATTTTGGCGATTTTTGGTTGATTGGTGAGATTTTTATTCGGGGGTCGGAATGGAATTTTGATTGTTTCTTTAGCTTTATAATGTCTTTTGGGATGTGTATGCAAAATTTTAAGTCATTCGGACGTGGTTTGGTAGGATTTTTAATCGAAAGAGTATTACAGAAGCTTTTTAGAGAACTTAGGCTTGAATTCGAAGTAAAATGGAGGATTTGGTTGTTTGAGGTGTTTTGATGATTGGAACAAGTTTAAATGAGGTGTTAGGATGTGTTCGTACTTTTGTTTTAGGTCCCGGGGGCCTCGGGTGAGTTTCGGATAGTCAATCGTCTCTATTGTGAAATCTACCTAAAAACTCATGGAACTTAAGATAAAAATGGTATAAAACTAGGGCTTGGGATTTTGAAATTTTGAATTGGGATTTGAAGGACCATTTGAGGTCGGATTTGGGAACTTTTGATATGTATGAGCTCATGGGAGGATAAGGAACCCGTTAATGTGAAAATATGTGAGTTTCGAGAAATGGTCCCTGGGCTCGGGTTTTACTAATTTCGGGATTTTTGATATTTTTGATTGTTTTCGCTTGGGATTTGTCCCCTTAGCATATTCTGATGTATTCATTCTAATTTTCGATAGATTCAACGTACGTGGAGGTCGTTCGAGTGGCAAAGGTGTCACAGGCTAGGGTTGTAGTCGGTTCGAGGTGGTCGGTTCGAGGTGAATAGTGATTGTAAATGATGTCCTGAGGGTTTGAAACTCCGGATAGGGTAGTGCTATATTGAGGTGAGACATGTGCTTGATGATAAGCATGGGGTCATTTACTATTGTGGATTGTGACTTGGTCCGTCCCCATTGATAATTTTATCGCGTATTTGATTGAAACTTATTTGTTATCATCATGTTTTGTGTTGATTGCCATATTTGGGCTTCGTGCCACTTATTTGAACCCTTCGGGGATTTTTATAACTATTTCCTCATTGTTTTGACTTATTACTTGAACTCAATCCTGTTGATATCTACTGTTTTACAAACTCGGCCATTTTTACTCAGATTTGAAACTTAAATTATATTTCTAAATAATGCTTTGGGCTGAGGACTACTATTTTACTAATGCCCCAGGGGCTTTTGATGATCTTTGGACTGAGTGCGGTCGAGGGCCAGATGTGAGGATACACTGAGTGATATGAGGCCGAGGGCCTGAGATACATATATATACGCCACGAGGTGGCTTCAGTGATGTGAGGCCGAGAGCCGAGAGTTTATGCCAAGAGGTGGCTTGATATAGCACTTGGGCCGTAAGGGGCCCCTCCGAAGTCTGCACACCCACAATGAGCGCGGTCGAGGGCCAGATGTGAGGATACACTGAGTGATATGAGGCAAAGGGCCTGAGATTCATATATATACGCCACGAGGTGGCTTGAGTGATGTGAGGCCGAGAGCCAAGAGTTGATGCCAAGAGGTGGCTTGATATAGCGCTTGGGCTGTAAGGGGCCCCTCCGGAGTCTCCACACCCACAGTGAGCGCAGGTACCCATTCTGATCTGAGAGTGAGCTTTGGTATAGAATGCTTTGTGCTTTTACGTGTTTTCTTTCTTTCAGCCATTATTTATAATTATTACTCACCGAGTCAGAGTACTCACTTTACTCCCTGCGCCGTGTGTGCAGATTCGGGCATAGCAGATTTTGCTCCTGACTAGTGATCCTCCCAGTCCAGGTGGTGTTTCGGAGTTTACGAGGTAGTTGTTGGCTTCCGCAGCCTCCCTTATCTTATTATTTCTATGTTCTTCAGACTATTCAATCAGATTTCGTATTTAGTAGACTTGTATCAGCATTCATTAGTTGCTCATGAATTGTGACACACTAGTTAGGGTGTGTCGGGATGGTTTCGTCTATTATTATCTATGTTTCCGTGAATTTATTGCTATTAATCTATTGCTTAAGCTATTTTATGGTAATTAATTGCTTAAATGGGGTTGTATTGTATTGTTTTGACTGGCCTTGTCTTCACGAGAGGCGTCATCACGATCGGGCTCGAGATTAGGGTCGTGACAAGTTGGTATCAGAGCCTAGGTTACATAGGTTTTACGAGTCATGAGCATGTTTAGTTGAGCCTCGCGGGTACGGAGACTTTTGTGTATATATCCTTGAGAGGCTGCAGAACCTTTTAGGAAAAACGTCATATTCTTAAAATTCTTGTCGTGCGAACTTCTTGATCCGAGAAGTAAACTTCTATTTATTCTATTCTCTCACAGATGGTGAGGACACGAGTTACCGAATGAAGTGGACGACTACCAGTGCCACCCACTGAGGCCACCAGAGGTCATGGATGCAGTCGTGGTTGTGGCAGAGGCAGAGCAGTGAGTGCAGCACCTGTTGATCCACCAGCTTCCCACAGCTCCGGATCAGGCTCCAGCAGCACCAGTTTAGGAACCAGTTGTGCCCATCATGATTTTGGGTCTACAAAAGGCCTTGGCTCAGATCTTGACAGTTTGCAGTGGGCTAGCTCAGGCAGTTTCAGCCACCACAACAGCAGCTACAACACAGGTCGGGGAAGACAATCAGACCCCCGCTGCTCACACATCTAAGCATGTAGTCCAGGGACTACAGACACCGGAGGCACCCCCAGCCCAGCCGCTTGCACTAGCTCAAGAGTTTATGGTACCAGTTATACTGGATGATGATTAGTGTCATCTTGAGAGGTTTGGTAGACTCCAGCCTTCGTCATTCAGCGATGCTGAGGGTGAGGATGCCTAGGGTTTCCTAGATGAGTGTTAGAAGATGCTCCGTACAGTAGAGATTCTTGAGACTAGTGTTGTGTCATTTACCACCTTTCAGTTTACTGGAGCTGCCTTCACTTGTTGGGAGGCATATGAGACGCGTAGGCTGGTTGGTGCAGCGCCCCTTACTTGGCAGCATTTCTCCACTCTCTTCTTGGAGAAGTATGTATCGCAGTCTCGCAGAGAGGAGATGTGTAGACAGTTCGAGTGGATATGACAAAGGGATATGATTGTGTTACATTACGAGTCGAGGTTTTGTGAGTTGGCTTGTAATGCTGTCTGGATGGTTCCGACCGATCTTGAGAGGATCAGGAGATTTATTGATGGCCTTAACTACTATCTTCGTATTCTTATGACCAGAGAGAGTGTTGGGTGCTACATTCTAGGATGTGGTTGATATCACTCGTGAGATTAAGACGGTTCACTGTTAGTATCGAGAGGAGAGTGAGGCCAAGAGGCCTCGAGGATTAGGCAGTTACAATGGTGCTCCTTCGAGGGGCTAGTTCCAGCATGGTAGAGGTTGTTCTTTCAGGCGTGCTCAGTCAGCCCGCCCCGAGTACTGTGGGGCATCTTCCGGTTGTGGTTATTATAGGTCTCAGCAAGGCCAGCACTCACTCAGTGCCTTCCCAGTTTAGTGTTCATCTCGCGCCCCGTCAGCTTAGGGTTCATCTATGCCGAGTGCATCAGCTAGTCACTTTGGTGCGAGGGGTTCCCATCAATCCCCTTCTCCAGCACCTGGGAGTTGCTTTGAGTATGGAGAGTTTGGTCATTTACAGAGGTCGTGTCCTCGTCGTGTTGCTAGTTTGTCTCAGCAGAGGGTCCACTCTTGACTTCTGCTCTAGTTACTTCACCACCCCCTAGCCAGGTAGGGGTGGGGTTCAGTCAGCCAGGGGTCGCCCTAGAGGAGGAGGCCGATCAGGCGGTGGCCAGGCTCATTTCTATGCTATTCCAAGCAGGCCAGATGATATTGCTTCAGATGTTGTCATTACAAGTATTATTTCAGCCTGCCATAG
This sequence comes from Nicotiana benthamiana, assembly GCA_034376525.1. Lineage (NCBI taxonomy): Eukaryota > Viridiplantae > Streptophyta > Magnoliopsida > Solanales > Solanaceae > Nicotiana > Nicotiana benthamiana. The sequence goes on from CM067331.1 coordinate 114,455,315, forward strand.
AGATGCCTCTGTACTATTTGATCCCAATTCCACCTTTTCTTATGTGTCCTCATATTTTTCACCCCATTTGGGTACGTCCCGATAGTTTCTCGATTCACCTGTTTATGTATCTACCCTGGTGGGTGATACTATTATTGTAGACCGTGTGTACCGGTCATGTGTGGGGACTATTGGGGGTCTAGAGGCCCGAGTGAATATATTGCTATTGAGCATGGTGGATTTTGATGTCATTTTGGGCATGGATTGGTTATCTCTATGTCGTGCTATTCTAGATTGTCAAGCTAAGACAGTCACTTTGGCTATGCTGGGTGTACCGCAGATCGAGTGGCGTGGTATGACTGATTATGTTCCCAGCAGAGTGATCTCATTCCTAAGGGCCCAGCATATGGTTGGGAAGGGTTGCCCTTTGTATCTGGCGTTTGTGAGGGATGTTGGAGCGAAGACTCCGAGTATTGATTCTATTCCAGTTGTGAGGGACTTTCCCGATATATTTCCTGCAGACCTGTTAGCATGCCACCGGACATGGATATTAAATTTGGTATTGACTTGGTACCGAGCACTCAGCCCATTTCTATTCCGCCAAATTATATGGCACCAGCAGAGTTGAAAGAATTGAAGAAGTAGCTTTAGGAACTCCCAGGTAAGGGGTTCATTCGGTCTAGTGTGTCACCTTGGGGTGCGCTCATTCTTTTTGTAAAGAAGAAGGATGGCACAATGAGAATGTGCATCGATTATAGGCAATTGAACAAGGTGACAATTAAGACCAAGTATCCTTTGCCTCGCATTGATGATTTATTTGACCAGCTTCACGGAGCGAGAGTGTTCTCCAGGATTGATCTCCGTTCGGGCTATCATCAGTTGAAGATTATGGATTCAGATATTCTCAAGACTGCTTTCAGGACTAGATATGGTCATTATGAGTTTCTTGTGATGTCTTTCGGGCTAGCCAATGCCCCAGCGGCGTTCAACATTTGATGAACAGTGTATTTTGGCCTTATCTTGATTCCTTCATTACTGTATTCATTGATGATATTCTGGTGTACGTGCTTAGTCAGGAGGAGCGCAGAGCATTTAAGAGTTGTATTATAGAGATTGAGTGAGGAGAAGCTTATGCAACATTCTCCAAGTGTGAGTTTTGGCTAAGTTCAATGGCGCTCTTGGGGCACGTGGTATCCAGCGAGGGTATTCAGGTTGATCCAAAGAAGTTAGAGGCGGTTCAGAGTTGTCCTAGACCATCTTCAGCCACTGAGTTTTGTAGTTTTCTGGGCTTGGCAGGTTATTATCGTCGGTTCACTCATGGGTTCTTATCTATCGCATCACCCTTGACCAGGTTGACTCAGAAAGGTGTTTCATTTGTGTGGTCGAATGAGTGTGAGGAGAGCTTTTAAAAGCACAAGATAGCTTTGACCACAAGTCCAATATTGGTTTTTCCATCACCTTCAAGTTCATATACCGTGTATTGGGATGCTTCAAGAGTAGGGATTGGTTGTGTATTGATACACGAGGGTAGAGTTATTCCTTATGCTTCCCCTCAGCTGAAGCCCAATGAGAAGAACTACCCCATTCATGATTTGGACTTAGCTTCTATAGTTCATGCATTGAAGATTTGGAGGCATTATTTATATGGCGTATCCTTTGAGGTATTCACTGATCATCGCAATCTTCAGCATTTGTTCAATAAAAGGATCTTAATTTGTGGCAGCGGAGATGTTAGAGTTGCTTAAGGACTATGATATCACTATATTATACCATCCGGGAAAGGCCAATGTGGTGGCCTATGCTTTGAGATGAAAGACAGTGAGTATGGGGAGTTTGGCATACATTTCAGTTGGGGAGAGACCCCTTGTAGTTGGTGTACATGCCTTGGCCCGTCGGTTCGTGAGATTGGATATTTTGGAGCCCAGTCGGGTGTTGATGTGTGTGGTTTCTCAGTCTTCCTTTTATGATCGCATCAAAGAGCGTCAGTATGATATTCGCATTTTCTTGTCCTTAGGGATAGAGTTCAGCATGATGACGCCAGAGAGGTGACCATCGTGATGATGGGGTGTTGAGGATGCAGGGTTGTAGTTGTGTGCCCAATGTGGATGGTCTTAGATAGTTGATTCTGGAAGAGGCCCATAGCTCGCAGTATCCTATTTATCCGAGTGCCGCAAATATTTATTAGGATTTGAGGCAGCAGTATTGGTGGAGGAGAATATAGAAAGATATTGTGGGATTTGTAGCTCGGTGTCTCAACTATCAGCAGGTAAAATGTGAGCATGAGAGACTGGATGGCTTTCTTCAGCAAATGGTTATTCCTGAATGAAAGTGGGGAGGATCACAATGGACTTTGTCGTTGGACTCCCACAGAGCTTGAAGAAATTCAATGCTATTTGGGTGGTTGTGGATTGGCTTACCAACTCCGCACACTTCATTCTTGTGTGTACTACTTATTCTTCATAATGGCTAGGAGAGATATATATCCGGGAGATTGTTCAGCTGTATGGTGTCCCAGTTTCTATCATTTTAGATCGAGGTACTCCGTTTACTTCCCAATTTTGGAAGTCTATTATGCGAGAATTGGGTACTCATGGAGTTGAGCACAACTTTTCATCCCCAGAAGGATGGGCAGTCCGAGCGTACTATTCAGATATTGTAAGATATGTTGCGTGCTTATGTCATTGGTTTTGGAGGTTCATGGGATAAATTTCTACTATTTGTAGAGTTTTCTTACAACAACAGCTACTAGTCTAGAATTCAGATGGCTCCATATGAGGTTTTATATGGGAGGCGGTGTAAATCTCCAGTTAGTTGGTTCAAGCCCGGCGAGGCTAGGCTATTGGAGACATATTTGGTTCAGGATGCCTTAGAGAAGGTAAAGGTGATTCAGGAAAGGCTTCGTATAGCGCAGTCGCAGTAGAAGAGTTATGCCGACAGAAAGGTTTGATATGTGTCATACCTGGTTGGTGAGAAGGTCTTGCTGAAGGTTTCACCCATGAAGGGTGTTATGAGATTTGGGAAGAGAGGAAAGTTGAGTCCGCGGTTCATTGGGCTTTTAAGGTGCTTTAGAGGATTGGGGAGGTGGCTTACGAGCTTGCTTTGCCAACTATCTTGTTGAGTGTGCATCCGGTAATTCATGTTCTAATCTCCGGAAGTATATTGGGGATCTGACTCATTTTTTGGACTTCATCACAGTTCAGTTGGATGATGATTTGACCTATGATGTGGATCCTGTGGCTATTTTGGTTCATTAGGTTCAGAAGTTAAGGTTAAAGAATATAGCTTTATTGAAAGTGTAGTGGAAGGTCGGCCCGTGGAGGAGGCTACCTGGGAGACCGAGCGGGAGATGCGGAGCAGATATCCTCAGCTATTTGAGGCTTTAGGTATGTTTATTGACTCGTTCGAGGATGAATGTTTGTTTATGTTGGGGAGGATGTGACGACCAGGCCGGTCGTCTCATGAGTTACCACTCCATTTCCCCCATTTTGGCTTCTTTATGCTTCATTATCAGTGTTGTATGTGATCAAGTTGATTAGTTTGCATTCAGAGTGGTTATGGTAAGAAATGGGACACTTAGTCTCTCTTAAGAAGGTTAAAGTTGGAAAAGTCAACTGGATGTTGGGCTCGGATGTAAGTTCTGATGGTCACTTAGCTTCGGGGGTGATTTATGACATAGGGGTGCGATCGGAATTAGTTTCGGAGGTCTGGAGTACAGTTAGGCTTGAATTGGCGAAGTTAAGATTTTGGCGATTTCCTATTGGTAGGTGAGATTTTGATTCGGGGTTCGAAATGGAATTTCAAGAGTTTTGTAGCTTCGTTATGTCATTTAGATATGTGTGCAAAAATTTCAGGTCATTCAGATGTGGTTTGGTTGGGTTTTTTATCGAAAGCATATTTCGAAAGCTTTTTAGAAAACTTAGGCTTGAATTCGATGTGAAATGGTGGATTTGGTGTTGTTTGAGGTGTTTTGATGATTGGAACAAGTTGAATGAGGTTTTAGGATGTGTTGGTGCTTTAGGTTGAGGTTCTGGGGTTCTCGGGTGAGTTTCGGATGGTCAATCGGACCATTTTTGAAGTTTAAAAGTTGCAGATTTTGGGAGTTCAGATGTTACAAAAATTAACCCTTTGCGATTGCGTTAGGTGAGCCACAATCCCATAGAAGGAATTTGGAAGGCCGGGATTTGGACCTTCGCATTTGCATAGGTTGTCTCGCATTCGCGGAAAGCTGAGAGTTTGTGCTTCGCGTTCGCATGAGGTTGTTCGTGTTCGTGTATAAGGATTAGGTGTCCAGAGGAATTTACTCTTCACGTTCGCATCAGGTGTCTCGCGTTCGTGTAGGTCTGGGAATTAAGGCATCGCGTTCGCGACCAGTATGTCGCATTCGCATAAAGTAAAATTGGGTCAATGCAAGGTTGTGCTTCGCGAACGCGAGAGTTTGACCATGTTCGTGAAGAAGGAAGGGTCAGACCTGGGCAGAATGTTTTAAAACATTTCATCCGCGAGTTTGGGGCTCAATTACTCCATTGTTGATCTTTTTGGGAGCTGTTTGAAAGGAATTGAAGAGGGATTCAAGGGCAATCGATTTAAGGTGAGATTTATGAACTTAAAACTCGTCTCTATTGTGAAATCTACCTAGAAACTCATGGAACTTAAGCTAAAAATGGAAGAAAACTAGGGCTTGGGATTTTGAACTTTTGAATTGGGATTTGATGGACCATTTAAGGTCGGATTTGGGAACATTTGATATGTATGAACTCGTGGAGGATAAGGAACCCGTTGATGTTAAAATTTTTGAGTTTCGAGAAGTGGTCCCGGGGCTCGAGTTTTGCTATTTTCGGGATTTTTGATATTTTTTTATTGTTTTCGCTTGAACTTTGTCCTCTTAGCATATTGTGACATATTAGTTCTGATTTTGAATAGATTCGATGCGCGTGGAGGCCGATTTGAAGGGGAAAGGCGTTGTGAGCTAGAGTTGTAGTTAGTTCGAGGTGAATAGTGATTGTAAATGATGTCCTGAGGGTTTGAAACTCCGGATTGGTTAGTGCTATATTGAGGTGAGACATGTGCTTGATGATAAGTGTGGGGTCGTTTACTATTGGGGATTGTGACTTGGTCCGTCCCCATTGATAATTTAATCGTGTATTTGACTGAAACTTATTTGTTATCATCATGTTTTATGTTGATTGCCATATTTGGGCTTCGTGCCAATTATTTGAACCCTTCGGGGATTTTTATCACTATTTCCTCATTGTTTTGACTTATTACTTGAACTCAGTCCTGTTGATATCTACTGTTTTACAAACTCAGCCATTTTTACTTAGATTTGAAACTTAAATGATATTTCTAAGTAATGCTTTGGGTTGAGGACTACTGTTTTACTAATGCCCGAGGGGCTTGTGATGATCTTTGGACTGAGTTCCAAGAGGTGGCTTGATATAGCTCTTGGGCCGTAAGGGGCCCCTCCGAAGTCTGCACACCCATAATGAGCGCGGTCGAGGGCCAGATGTGAGGATACACTGAGTGATATGAGGTCGAGGGCCTGAGACACATATATATACACCACGAGGTGGCTTGAGTGATGTGAGGCCGAGAGCCGAGAGTTGATGCCAAGAGGTGGCTTGATATAGCATTTGGGCCGTAAGGGGCCCCTCCGAAGTCTGCACACCCACAATGAGCGCGGTTGAGGGCCAGATGTGAGGATACACTGAGTGATATGAGGCCGAGGGCCTGAGATACATATATATATATACCATGAGGTGGCTTGAGTGATGTGAGGCCGAGAGTCGAGAGTTGATGCCAAGAGGTGGCTTGATATAGCGCTTGGGCCGTAAGGGGCCCCTCCGGAGTCTGCACACCCACAGTGAGCGCAGGTACCCATTGTGATCTGAGAGTGAGCCCATGAGGCTAATATTGTTTCTGAGAATGAGCTCGATGGGCTAGTACTGTTATGAGAGATGGATACTGTGCCCGAGGGGCGGATTTATATTGTTATTTAACTGCCAAATTACCCGTTTTACTTGTTAGACACGGATTTTACTTGATTTCTTCATTGCTTTACTGTTTAAACTGTTTTTTACTGCTTTGTTATAGAATGCTTTGTACTTTATGTGTTTTCTTGCTTTCAACCATTACTTATAATTATTGCTCACTGAGTCGGAGTACTCACTTTACTCCCGGCACCGTGTGTGCAGATTCGGGCATAGCTGATTCCGCTCCTGAGTGCTGATCCTCCCAGTCCAAACGGTGTTTCGAAGACTACGAGGTAGTTGTTGGCGTCCGCAACCCCGTGCCTCCCTTATCTTATTATTTCTATGTTCTTCAAACTATTGTATCGGATTTAATTTATAGTAGACTTGTATCAGGATTCATTAGTTGCTCATGACTTGTGATACCCCGATTAGGGCTCTGTCGGGATGGTTTCTTCTATTATTATCTATGTTTCCGCGAATTTATTGATATTAAATTATTTCTTAAACCGTTCTATGGTAATTAACTGCTTAAAGGGGGTTCTATGTATTGGTCTGGCTGGCCTTGTCTTCATGAGAGGCGCTATCACGACCGGGTTCAGGGTTAGGGTCATGACAAATTGATAATGATGGTAGAATGTCAAAAGTGTGCCGGAACAAAGAGGAGACTACTAGTCGAAGTTAAAACATAACTAACTACAAAATTGAATTGGACTATTCTTCGCAAAGAATAAAATACCAGAAGTAAAATCCCTCTTCGCAAATGCGAGAGGATCCTCGCGATCGCGAAGAACAACACCAGATATTAGTAAATCTGCATCCAAAGTATCTCAAAATGATCTGGAACACACCCGAGACCCTAGGACCCCGTCCAATCACACCAACATGTCCCAAAACATGACACAAACTTGATCGATGCATCAAATCACATCAAACAATATCGAAATCATGAATCACACCCCAATTCAAGCTTAATGAACTTTAAAACTTCAAACTTCTACATTCGATGTTGAAACCAATCAAATCATGTCCTATTGACCTCAAATTTTGCACACAAGTCATATTCGACATTACGGAACTACTCCAACTTTCAGAATCTGAATCTGACCCAATATCAAAAAGTTCACTCCCGGTCAAACTTCTCAAAAACCTTCAAATTTCTAACTTTTGACAAACAACTCCGAAATGATCTACAAATGACCAAATCTACATCTATATGCGCTCCCAATACTAGAATCACCATACGGAGCTATTCTAGACTCGAAATCCCAAACGGACATCGATAACATTGAAATACACTTCAACCTAAATTTATGAATTTCTTCCAAAAAGCCAAATTCCATAATAGACGCTGAAATGCTCTCGGATCATCCAAAACCCGATCTGATGTACGCCTAAGTCCGAAATAATCATACGAACCTATTGGAACCTTCAAATCCCGATTCCTAGGTTGTTTACTCAAAAATCCAACCTTAGTCAATTCCAAATCAACTCTTAACTTCCGAAATTTCAGTCTCGACCACGCATACAAGTCATAATACATGAAGTGAAGCTAATCAAGGCCTCAAACCAAACAACGCGCTAGAGCTCAAAATGATTGGTCGGGTTGTTACACATACAGTGCATTATATTGGTATTTTGTTATTATTTTTTAATATTTTTGCAGCATGAGGAAAATGCATTTTATGCCTGTATGTGAAGTGTGCATGTCAAATACAATGCAATATAGTGATAAAACCATATGCATACTCCCAGAGTATCAATTCACTTAGTCCTCAAATTCACTTGGTCCTCCCAGTCGCTCGACACTAGCTCTCAGCACTTATACTCACACTCAACACTCGGTAGGTACCTACTCACTGTAGGTGTGTAGACTCTGGAGGGGCAGATCCAACCCAAGCCCTAAAATAATCCAATCATGGCATGAATCAATAAAGCATGATGCGGCGTGTATTCTGATCCAATAAACATCCTCACAATAAAGCTCTCGCCCTCACGCAGTCATCAATCTCTACAATCTCTTGAGTTCATAATATTACGAAAATAAGCCCAATATGATGATATGATGTATCAATAAATTGCAACAGAGATTGAGATCTGATATGCCAATGAATGAGTATGACTGAGTATGTAACTGCAATTTAAGCAAATAACTCAACAACAGATATGACGTCGGTGGGTCTAACTAGAATAATCATGTAGTCTAATCATGGTTTCTAACATGGATCACAGCTAGCGCATAGAGATTTCATAGATAAAACAATATTAGGTAGCTACACATTGCAACAGAAACAACCGAGTCATATATCACACAGTGCACGCCCCCACGCTCGTCACCTCAACACTAACACATAAAATGTATATTCAAGGGTTCATACCTTCAACATCAAGTGTAGAAGTATTAATTACCTTGAACAAGCCAAATCCAATACCAAGCAAGCTAGATGCTTCAAAAAAGACATCTCGCATACCGACCTCCGAACGGCTCGAAACTAGGCAACATCAACTCAAATATATCAACTAATGCATCAGGAAACAAACTCAATCAATAAAGGTGGAATCTTTAATCAAAAACCCAAAGTCAACCAAAAAGTCAAACCCGGGCACGCACCTCAAAATCCAACAAAACTTACAAAATCCAACAACCCAGTTAATTAAGAGTCCAACCATACTAGTTTCAATCAAATCCGGCTCAGAATCGTTTCAAAACTCAAATATTTCACTTTATAAAAGTAGACCAAAAACAACAATTTCTACTTTGGACTCCTCAATCAAATGCCAAAAACGAAATTAGATTTATGAAATGAAATCAAAATCAAGTAGAGAACACTTACTCAAACCCATATGGTGAAGATCGCATCCAAAATCGCCCAAATCCGGGATCCCCAACTCAAAATATGACCAAATGAACAAATCCTCGATACCATATGGTTCAACCCAGCTGCTATGTCTCCTTTCTTGGGACAAATGATCTTGAAACTTGATTTTGATACTCCAATGGATTCCTCGTGAAGTTACAGTAAAGTTAGGCCTTTGCATCACTCCATTTAACCGTGTAATGAAGGAGATATGTTTGTTTCAATATTTTGGTAATAGTGCCGATTTTTAAATACAAATTCAGCGGCAATTTCGTAATTAATCTAAAAAACTAGCAACCCAATTTTTTTAGTAAAATGGTCATAATTTCCTCATACGACGTTGATACTTGATGATTCCAGTTGCTATGGTTCCAAAATTACGATACGGATAGCTCATTTGCTTAATGTGATACAATTTATGCATGAAGAAACAACGTCGAAACATAAAAAATGAGTGCAACACAACCAAACCTATCCGAAACTCACCCGAGCCCCTCATAATCCCGTCTGAACATACATATAAGTCCCATAATATAATACGAACTTACACGAGGCTTCAAATCACGCATAATAACATCAAAAACACGAATCACACTTCAAATCGAACTTAATGAACTTTAAATCCTTCAGCTTCCAGAACTCCTGTCGAACCTTATCAAATCAACTCGGAATGAACTCACATTTTGCACACAAGTAATGACATAATAAATCTATTCCAATTCTCAGAATCATAATTCAAAGTCAACTCCCCGAAAACTTATGGACATTCCAAACCATTAAATTTTGAATTTTTGCCAAATAGTGTAGAAACATTCTAGAAATATCCAATGAAAATCCAAGTATGTGCCCAAGCCCAATATCAATATCCAGACCTAACGGAACCATCAAAACTCTAATCCCCAGTCAAGTACTAAAAGGTCAAAGTTGGTCAACTCTTCCAACTTAAAGCTTCCTAGTTGAGAATCATTCTTCCAAATCAATTCCGAATGATTTAAAAATTAAAACCAAAAATTCACACAAGTCATATACATCATATGAATCTACTCAAGATTTTAAGCGGCTGAACGGAATGAAAATACTCAAATGACCAGTCAGGTCGTTACACGTAATTAATGAAGATTTTGTTACAAGATGATGAAAAATTTAGTTTGAGGGAAGTTTTTGGTTAACTTTAGGAAACATAAAAGAATGTTTCCTATTAAGTGGAATACTGTAATGTGTAATGAAAGTTAAGGTGAAACTATAAGGATGATTTCTGTCAAAAACTCAATGGAAATTCAAGCTATTGCTGGAACTTAAATTATTGGTTCAAGTTTTACTACCTTTATATGTTGCGGTTTTATGTTTTAAATTGTATTAAATACTTAAAAGAGGGTGAATGAGAAACGGAGGAAAATAAAAATTTTAAGTTTTTTGCTTTGGCAAAGTGATATTGTTCCATATTGGAAGAACAGGTTTTTATGAGTATATAAGCTATTGCTCTTCTTCTAACTCTTAAAGAGTTGAGAAGAATGCAAGCCTCGCGCTGTCGTCGTTGTTGCTCGCTCGGCTTCGACTTTGCTCAATTGATTGATTAATTTTTTGGACCAAATTTATTTTTTAATAGTAAAATATTAATATAAATGTTATTAAATATTTGTTTTAATAACAGAATATTATTAATATTAAATCCAATCCGTTTTTCAGTTGTGTAACTGAAAATTAAACTATCCTCTTCAATTTTTCCTCTTTATTTTCCCTCTTTATTGTTGAGTAAATAGCCATTTATGTTGTGGCCGTTGTGCATAAACAACCATTCTAAAGAGTTGTACCTCTTCATATTTCAGCCCAACTTTGGCTATAAATACAAGACTATTCTGCTCGAAATTTCTATGCGTTTTTCTGAGTTTCTCCTCCTTCTTCTGCATAGTTTAAACATCAAACAGAACAACAGTAAGCATGATTTGCTACCGAACTTTGTGTTTGATGAAATACTAGGGTTTGAAGTACTACTACACCATTGTGTAATTCTTTCTATTGTGGGAGGAAATAATCCACAATCTTGGGTACTAGGAGGGGATTAAATTCCTTGCGGAAACAGTGTGAATTCCATGGCTCGTATTAAAATTCCGTTTCTGTTTTTATTTCTATTTATGTTCATTTATATTTTTCGGAATTATTTTACAAATAAAGTTTACTAACAAGCGTAAGGAATTTAATATATTTTCTGTATTTGTATTTACTATTTCTGGAGAGTAAAACCTTTGTGGTTTTGTACTCTATTAAAATCTACATGATTTTAATGTTTGTGTCATTCTTTTACAGAAATGACTAAAGATAATAGGAACCAAGTTGTTCCAATGGTGAATGTCAATGCCTCAACAAGCCGAACAACGCCGGCAGCATTGGCACCAGCGCAGAAACCCAAAAAATTTTCTGGGATTGATTTCAAGCACTCCAGAAATTCTCCAGAAATTGACTACTCTAAGTCTCCAGAAATTCATCAAGGAAGATGTTCATGTGCTGTCCGATGAAACTCCAGAAACTAAATGCTTTCTTGTGATTGAGGCATGGAAGCATTCAGAATTTTTGTGTAAGAATTATATTTTAACCGGGCTGGAGGATGCTTTGTGTAACGTTTACAGTAGAGTTAAAACATCAAGAGAACTGTGGACTGCGCTTGAAAAGAAATGCAAAACTGAAGATGTCGGGTTGAAGAAGTTCGTTGCTGCAAAGTTTTGGACTACAAAATTGTAGATAACACATTTGTTATTACCCAAGTCGACGAACTGCAAGTGATTATTCACGATCTCCTTACTGAAGGTATAAAATACTGATATTGAAAGTAGTAATCTTAGTATTTTTATTAATAGGAATTTCATTGAAGGTCTTGTCACCAATGAATCATTCCAAGTAGTAGCGATAATTGAGAAGTTGACTCCTTTGTGGAAGGACTTCAAAAACTACTCGAAACACAAAGTAAGGAGATGTCCCTTAAAGATCTCATTGCTCGGTTGAGAATCAAAGAGGACAACAGCGCTGCTGAAAAGAGAGGCTGTAGAAATTCAACAATAATGGGAGTAATATTGTTGAAGAGAAAAAAAAGGAGGAAGAAGGCTTCTGGACCGAAATACAACCCAAGTAAGAAGTGGTCCAGTAGAAATTACTACAATTATGGAAAAGCCAGATACAAATCTACGGAGTGTCGTGCTTCGAAGAAAGACAAGAAGAAAGGTCAAGAAAACATGGTTGAAAAGCATGATGATGTTAAAGACTTGTGTGTCATGCTTTTCGAGTGCAACTTGGTGGTCAATCCTAAAGAGTGGTGGATTGATTTTGGAGCCACTCGCGATGTTTGTAATGTTAGAGAAGCTTTTGCTACTTATGCTCTTGTTGGACCCAATGAAATGATTTCTATGGGAAATGCTGCAAAGGCCAAGATTGAAGGATGTGGGAAGATATTTCTCAAAATGACTTCCGGTGAAGTGGTGACTTTGAACAACGTCTTCAGGTTCCCGAGATTAGAAAGAATTTAATCTCTACTGGACTTCTTGTTAAAATGGTTTTAATCCGATAAGGTTGTAATAACTAAGAACGAGATATTTGTAGGAAAAATGTTACCTCACCGAGGGCCTTTTTAAGCTGAATGTACTGGTTGTTGAAAATAATAATAAACTTTTTAGCTTTGCCTTACTTACTTGAGTCAACTGAATTATGGCATATACGCTTGGGTCATGTCAATTATAAAACCTTGCAAAAAATGATTAGTTTAGAAGTATTTCCTAAGTTTGAATATGACAAATCAAAATGTCAAGCATGTGCGGAATCTAAGTACGTTAAACATCCTTATAAGTTAGTTGAAAGGAATTCAAATCCTTTAGACTTAATTCACACAGATATTTGTGACATGAAGTCAATACCATCTCGCGGTGGAAAGAAGTATTTCATAACTTTATTGACGACAGTACTTGATATTGCTATGTTTACTTACTTACTTAATAGTAAAGATAAAGCAATATACGCATTCAAACAATACAAAAATGAAGTTGAAACTCAACTTATCAAGAAAATCAAAATGATAAGAAATGATAGGGATGGTAAATATGAATCTCCTTTTGAACAAATATGTTTCGAATATGGAATTTTTTATCAAACAACGACTCCTTACGTGTCCCAATCCAATGGGATCGCAGAAATAAAGAATCGTTCATTAAAGGAGATGATGAATGCATTATTTATAAGTTCTGGTTTGCCACATAACTTGTGGGGGAAGCTGTTCTTACGGCTAGCCAAATACTAAATTGGGTACCCCATAGCAAAACACAATCCATTCCATATAAAAAATGGAAAGGAAGGAAGCCCAACTTGAATTATTTTAAAGTGTGGGGGTGTTTGACAAAAGTACAAGTTCCTAAACCCAAAAGGTAAAAATAGGACCGAAAATCGTTGATTATGTTTTTATAGGATATGCGACTAATAGTAAAGCATATCCATTTCTAGTTCATAAATTAGAAAATCCCGACATCTAAAATAATACAGTTATAGAATCAGATAATACTGAGTTCTTTGAAATATATATCTGTATAAAAAGAATGTGACTCAATTGGTAAAGGATCTAAATGACTTCGGGAAGAAATAAAAGAAAGTATACTTAATCAGGAGGATCCAAGACGTACTAAACGTCTACTTTATTTGGACAAGATTTTGTGACTTTCTTATTGGAAATGAGCCTCAAACATTTAAAGAAGCTACATCTTCTTCGGAATTATTATTCTGGAAAGATGTAGTCAATAGTGAAATATAATCCATACTGCACAACCATACATGGGAATTAGTTGATCTTCATCCTGGAAATAAACTATTGAGTTCTAAATGGATATTTAAGAGGAAAACGAAAGATAGTGATACTATTGACATATTTAAGGCAAGACTTGTAGTCAAAGGGTATAGATAACAAGAAGGTCTTGACTATTACGATGCATACTCTCTAGTTATAAGAATTCCATCCATACGATCGTTAATAGCGTTAGGTGTAGTTTATGGTCTTGAAATTCATCAAGTGGATGTTAAAACAGCCTTCTTAAATAGAGAGTTAGAGGAAAAAATTTACATGAAATAACCTGAAGGTTTTGTGGTTCCAGGTAAAGAAAAAAAGGTATGTAGACTTGTTAAGTCCCTTTACGGAGTAAAACAAGCACCCAAATAATGGCATGCAAAATTTGACCAAACAGTGTTGTTAAATAATTTTAAAATAAATAAATGTGATAAATGTGTATATATTAAAAATGTTCAAAATCACATAGTCATTGTTTGCTTATATGTGGAAGATATGATGATAATGAGTAATGACATTGCCAATATAAGTGTGACTAAGCGCATGCTAACTGGCAAGTTTGATATGAAAGACTTTGGAGTTGCTTGTTTAATTTTGGGAATTAAGATCCATAAGACTTATCAAGGTCTACATTGTCACAATCTCATTATATTAAGACAATACTTGAAAAATTCAAGCGTTTGGGATTTAAAGTTGTAAAGACTCCAATTGACATGAATCTTGCATTAGCAAAGAACAAAGGCCAAAGCATATCACAATTGGATTATGCTCGTGTCTTGGATTTCTTAATGTACATCATGAATGGTACACGACTAGATATAGTTTATGCTGTAAGTAAATTGAGTCGATATACGAGCAAACCAAGTCAATCTCACTGGATGGCCATGAAACGAGTTTTGGGGTATTTAGTACATACTCAGGACTTTGCTTTGTACTACAGTAAATATCCTGCAGTCATTGGGGGATACTGTGATGCAAATTATATTACCGGATTAACTAATTCCAAGTCCACAAGTGGATATGTATTCACTATTGGTGAAAGAGTGTTATCTTAGAAGTCGTCCAAACAAACTTGTATTGCCCGCTCTACAATGGAGGCTAAATTCATAGCCTTAGATAAAGCCGGTGAAGAAACTAAATGGCTCCGAAATTCCTTGGAAGGTATTCCATTTTGTCCCAAAGCATTGGCATCAATGTGCATACATTTCCATAGTCAAGCGGCAATTGGAATGGCTGTGTGCGTTATGTATAAAGGTAAATCTCGTCAAATACGACGAAGACATAAAATCGTTAGACAGTTACTCTTTAGATAAATTAACACGATTGACTATGTAAAGTCAAGTGACAATGTGTCAGATCCACTTTTAAAAAACCTAACTAGAGAGGTAGTTGAGAAATCGTCAAGGGGAATGGGACTATGGCCGAGAACAAGTCATAGTAGCGGTAACTCTACCTAGAGGACTAGAGATCCCAAGATCTAGGTTCAAGGAGATCAAACAAAGTCATTAATGACGGTTCAACATTGTCAACTAAATTTTTGGTCCATTCTCGTGATCAGACAATGTTCGCTTCCAAGGATAAAGCATTAAGGCTTTTTAATGATTTCTAAATTTGATACGGAGTATATCAGATAGTGTATCTACGGGATGACACGTTTAGGAATCATTTATGTAAGTGTAAAGTGTTAGCCACTTCAAGGAGAACTTTATATGGCCAAGTCTCTACGCACTTATAAACGGTGTTCATGACTGAAACGAATACAAAAATAAGAACCAGAGATGGTTAAGGGTTGGTTGTGTGAATTGTGGTTAACTAGGTATACACCAAAGTTCAACGATTTAAAAATATCAAATCTATCGATTGATCGGCTATATCCGACATAAATTTACTACAGAAAGTTCAAAGAGAAACCTATTTATCCATATGCAATTAATCATTGCTTGCGAATCATATAGTTTTTCATGCATGTCTCCGTGATATAGCCATTCCCTATTCATGTGGGGGATTATTGAGGTTTATGTTTTAAGTATATTAAATATTGAAAAGAGGGTGAGCGAGAAATAGAGGGAAATGAAAATTTTAAGTAAAGTCTTAAGTTTCCCTCCTTGGCAAAGGGACATTGTCCCATATTGGAAAAAGAAGAGGTTTTTTATGGGTATAGAAGCAATTTCTCTTCTTCTGGCTCTTAAAGAGTTGAGAAGAAGGCAAGCCTCGTGTCGTCGCCGTCGTCGCTCGCTCGGCTCGGCTTTGGCTTCGGCTTTGGATTTGGATTTAGATTTGGATTTGGTCAAATGATCGATTGATTGATTATTTTTTGGACCAAATTTATTTATTAATAATAAAATATTACATAAATATTATTAAATATTTGTTCTAATAATAAAATATTAATATTAAAATAAATATTAATATTGAATACAATCCATTTTTTAGTTGTGTAACTGAAAATTAAACTACCCTCTTCAATTTTTCCTCTTTATTTTACCTCTTTATTGTTGAGTAAATAGCCATTTATATTATGGCATTTATGCTGTGGCCATTTTGCATAAACAATCATTCTGAAGAGTTGTACCTCTTCAGATTTCAACCCAATTTTGGCTATAAATACAAGACTATTATGCTCAGAATTTTCATATGTTTTTCTGAGTTTCTCCTCCTTCTGCATTGTTTAAACATCAAATAAAGCAACAGTAAGTGTGATTTGCAACCGAACTTTGTGTTTGCTGAAACACTGCGGTTTGCAGTACCACTACAGCAGTGTGTAATTCGTTCTATCCTGGGAGAAAATAATCCACAACCTCAGGTACTAGGAGGGGATTAAATTCCTTAAGGAAACACTTTGAATTCAGTAAGTTCGATTTAAAATTCTATTTTTATTTATATTCATTTGTATTTTTCAGAATTATTTTACAAATGCAATTTACTAACATTATATTCATGATTTTTCCACTATTAAGCGTGTAAACCTTACCCAAAGAAAAGAAATGTAGTTTGGCAGGGTTACGTTCCAGAATTTCTGACATACTAAAGTTTTATGTAAAAGTGTGTAAGTTTTATCGTCAAGAATTAATCTACAATGACTTAATGCCAATTGCTATTATATATATATATATATATATATATATATATATATATATATATATATATATATATATATATATATATATATATATATATATATATATATATATATATATATATATATATATATATATATGGTAATGTTACAAGTCCATTGCGCTGCGTTTATCACTTTAGGAGCAATCAATGGCTTTGCAAAACAGTGTTGACATTCTATGGAAAAATTAATAAACTTTTCATGACAAGTATGTAATTTCGTGGAAGGTAATACCTACCAAGTCTTCTGCCATATATCTATCTTTTTCAAAATAATATTATCTCTTTTGGTGAGTCATCGTCGTCTCCAACAATAATGAAATTAATTTTTGAGAAATGGTAACAATAATTAAGTAGGTCACGCTTAAAATTTTAAAGTGAATTAAAAAAACCTTTAGTCGTTATCAGACACAAATTTATTTATTTGCTTAACCTTTGAACATCTCAAGAGTTAAAGATAATTAGTGGCGTACGTTTCTTAAACTTTCTTGCCTACGGAATTTATACATACAAGCCCATGCGATGTCTCATTTGACGACATACTATAATAAAGGGAAACGCTTGATTAGTTGATTACATCAATTCTCGCATGTTAAATTGAGTATATTAGATTTTATTGGTCAATTTGAAAGAGAGGTAGTAGTAGTTGTATTTGATAAAAGTCTTAGCAAGTACAATAGCCAAGTACAATTGTTAGTTTAGATTAATTTACTTTTGTAATCCTAACTTAAGTTGACATAATGTCAACAACAAAAACTAAATATGGATGTGATCTAGGGGTGTTCATCGGGCGGATTGGGCGGCTTTTTACTCTAAACGGTTTGGCTTAACGGTTATCGGCTTTTAAATGTATTCATCCGTTAGCCACCCGATAAGATATCGGGCGGATTGGTATCGGGTTAGTTCTTATCGGGCGGTTACCGGACGATTTATCGGTTTAATACCTATGGGGTTATCGAAAAGCTTATACCGAATTACAATACTTGTACAATACTAAAAGTCTAAAAAGCATAAGTCAATTGCAAATTGTACACATTTTTTAGGCCGAGGTATTTCTATGTTAACATTCAGATTTCTGATGTTCAACACGAAATACTCCTTTGTTAAGCAAGTATTTTGATTTTTTGTAAGTTATGATAACACCCTCTCCCTATCCTGATATCAACTTTTTGTTCGGCAGTTAATTCTTGACATGCACTTCACTGTGTATTTCTCTGATCCTGAGAGTTAAACAATGCTGTCTAATTACTTCTAGTGACTTGCATTAGAGATTGTATCTGTTGCTATTGTATGTGTTAATGTTAGGATGTTAGGAGAAATGTAAGTACTTGTAGTCCCCCTCTTCTGTTGTACTCAAATAGTAGCCACATTATCAATTAACTAGTAGGGATTAAAGGGTTATCTGCTCCACAATTCAGTCCAACTTTTAGTTTTTTATATTTAATATATATAATTATATAAGTAAAAATAAATTTTATATATATATATATATATATATATATATATATATATATATATATATATTTATATTCTTAACGAGTTAACGGATTATCCGTTAAGAAAATTGAATAATTCGCCCCACACTGATAAGCCGTTAATAAAAAAAATTCAATCCGTTCTCCGTCCATTAAGCCGTTACCAGTAAGCCATTAAGCTTCGGTTCGGTTCGGTTTTCGGTTTCGAATCGGTTTTGAACACCCCATTGTGATCTAACAATTAATGAAATGGTTAAAACGGGAAATGGCCTAAACTACTCCTATTATTTGGTAAATAGTTTATATTTATTCTTCGTCCATTTATCTGTCCAAAAATATATATCACGCTACTTTTATTAGTAAAGTTGCATGTCCTTTTAATGGCGCAACATGTGGGCCTTCAAATTAATGTGCTGACATATTTTTACTGCGCCACATGGCTCTCTGTTCAGAATCAAATATGTATATAACCCGACTTTATTATTCGAATTAAAAATTAGATTTATTCCTCCTCTGCCAACATGGCTCAATTTATAGCCACCCCTTTTTGCTACTCTTTGACCACCACCTGTACAACTATACGTTTTACATCAATAACCACCGGAATTCTTTTAATATTTTAACAAGCGCAAAACACAATACGAGATTGATGCTCGTTACCCAAAGATCATATAATTTATTTATCAACTTTATATAGATTGAATTTTAATAATGTTCAAGTAAATTTTGCTTTAACGCTGTTCAAAATTATTAACACTTTAGTTGGGTTAGTTATGAACTAAAATTAACTACTAAAATTAAAGCAAGAAATAATTTATCACAAAAAGAACTAGGTAATAATGTAATAATGTACAACTTCATGTTCATGGTCTTTCGAATAGGGCATTGTGTCTCATATATCCTTCGACCACGTATAACTGTGTTTCCTAAATGGTTCTAGTGGTGTTTGCCAACAGGGTTATCTTGTAGACCCAAAATTGTTCCACGACCCTCGATATGATGATATTGGTCAAGCTACCCGGATCAATTAACACATGCTTAACTCAAGATTTATTTATGAGTACAAATATGTGGTTGTATGATGCCTTCAACGTCCTCATATTGAAAGATGTGGTTCCCTCTGGTACATAATCTCGCCTCCATTTTTCCCTTGTAATGAACACCTTAGTATGCTTTAACATCGATTCTTGGGGACGTCAACTCCGCCAATGATCATGTTAATGATGTGCTAAGGTTCCTTTTGCTCGATCTGCTTGTTAGAGTCCGTACTCCTGAAGTGGTTTTTTGCTTGATCACTCAGAAATTCTTGAAGGTGTCCATTATTGAATAACTAGGCTACTTCTTCTCTCAATTTTTGGTTGTCTTCGGTTCTTGTGGTCATGAGTGCCATAATATTTACACATTAGGTTGGGGTCACTTTGGGCAAGATCAGACTACAATGGTCAAGGACACTTAGTATCTTATTCGATTCCTGAGACGATGCTGGCATCATCAATGTTGAAGTTGTACTCTGATAACCTTGGTACCTCCTTAGATCCAGTGGGTTTGTCGAAACTGGTTTTGCTCGTAAGTCCCCGGTTACTATGACCTCGATCGCTCCTTCTTTCACTTCTCGCAGGGTTGCGTATGGACCTATTTTCCCCTTCGATCTTCGATGTATGGTTGATACCAATCCCTGTTCGATCTTGGTTAAAGATCGACTACTCTTTTGGATTTGTCACTACTTCTAAGGGGATAGACGGATTCGGAAGGGGCCCCAAGCTGATCGTCTTCGACCCTAATTTTTGATTGGTATCTATTATGGACGTCAACCTAAGTTACCACCGGGTTTTCTATAAAATTTTGTTTCAATTATTGCAAAGCCAATGAGTTTTGGGGTTTGAGTCCTTAGGACAGCCCAGTCGTCCGCGACCGGAGGGAAATCCATCCGTTCCATTTGAAATCTTGGCACGAATTTCCTAAGCATCTAGTTATCTCTTTGCTTTACTTTGAAAAGGTTTGACTTCCTGGTCATGGCCCTGGCATGCGCTTTTACAAAGGAATTTGCAATCATAACAAATGAGTCAATAGAATTAGGGGGTAAATTGTGATACCATATCATGGCTCCCTTTGACAAGGTCTCTCCGAACTTTTTCCGCATAAAGGATTCGATTTCATCATCTTCCAAGTTATTTCCCTTGATGTCACACGTGTAGGAGGTAACATGCTCATTTGGATCAGTTGTTCTATTATACTTCGGAATTTCGGGCATGTGAATCATGTTCAAGATCGGCTTCGGAGCTATGCTCCGACAGAAAGGTTTTTGAACAAATTTTTTGGAATCCAGGCCCTTCAGTATCGGTGGAGCTCCTGGGATTTGATCAACCCTGGAGTTACAGGTTTCCATTTTTTTGTCGTTGGCCTCAATTTTCTTTTCTCCATATTCCACCCGTTTTGTTAGTTCCTCAAGCATCTTTATTATCTCAGGGTTGGTCCTGGGTTCAGCTCTACTTGGCATTTCTGCGGTTAGTTCATTTCTGTGAGCATTTCCCTGGGATGTTTTAGGCTTAAGTCTGTTGGGGTGCGACTTTTTTTCTATAACTGGGCTATTGCTGCTTTTAGAGACTACAATATTTTGAAGATCACTCGCAAGTTGATCCCATCACTTTTGTCGTTGTGCATACTCCGGGCTACCGATTGGGCTCCCCCACGGTTGTTGTTCTCATGATTGGTAGTCAAGTTTGCATCAATAGCCACATGTGAGTTAGCATCGATCGGGTCCTAAACTGGAACTCTGTAGAGGTCAATAAGGGGCACCTCATTACTAGGTACCACATTGTTATTCTCACCATGGTGGCAAGACTCAGCATCGACGATCAAAGGGGGAAGATTGGGAGTTTGACATTTTTAACCTAACATGAAATTAAAAGAAAAGAACAAGTGTAAAACAAAAGTGCATTATGAAAATTTGTATGAAATTACAACTATTATCCTTAGCCCCACGGTGGGCCCAAATTGTTTATCCTAAAAACAAATAACAATTGAATTTATAAATGGTTTCAAGGATACATAGATTAATTCAATTCAAATGATAAATGACTTTAGATTAAATAGAAAAGGGACATAATAAATTGTTAAACCAATTTAGGGGAGTGACCTTGGACTCAGTAACCGCGTCAGAACTTTGAATAACAGAGAAAATAAGAGCATATTGCCTTGATATATATGTTACCTTGTGCCTTCATGAATATTTGGACTCCCCTTTATATAGTAGAAGAGTTGTACCCTAAATACAATTCTAATAAAGGGTAAAAATTCTTCTTCTTGCTAACCATTGATCCTTTGCTAATAGGGACCTAGAATTACGCCGTGACATCCGGTTGAGCGCGGATATCACGGCCCTTTTCTAGCCGTATGTGATTGTCTGGTAGAGCTCTCCAAATTTTGGGATTCAAATCGGTCCTGGGGGACGTGTCCCCAATTCTTCCGAAGGTAGGTGTTTCGCCCGAATCTCGAGGGGGGGGCTCCTTTCCCTGATTGTGATTCCTTACGGTCACGTCTCCGCTCTGTTTTGTTTTACCGAGAATCGAGGTGTTCAACAGGCTCGGTTTCACCCCATATACATGCTCCATATGTATTATCTTTAACTAATGTGTTGTATGATCACTTTCTTATTATGCGTTTGTGCATTAATCTCTTTGTTCTTCCATATTCATATGTCAAGATAAATTATCTTCTTATATATTTTTCAAATTTGAAATAGTATTTCGATAATTTAAAAATAAATAGAACATACCATTATAAAGTTTGATATTTATTTTTATGTTTAAACTATTACATTCGATTAACCTTGAAAGCGTACATTAACGTAAATTTGTCAGATGACAAAAAAATAACTATTATGTGTTACTAAGAAAATTCTTCCAGAAGAATATTTTAATAGATTATATATTTGTCAATTTTTTCTAAACATATATTTATTTATAAATTTATTTTAATAAAGTAAGATTAAAATAATATTCATATGACAAAAAAATCTTCAAAAACTCGACAAAATCGAACCAATCCAAATAGATCAAAATCAAACCAACACGATCCATGTACCACCTAATAACATATATGATAAAATTATTGAGGTACAACCAAATTGATCCACATATTATTTTTATTTAAAATAAAAATAATTTAAGGTGTGGGAGTGTGTATGATTGATTGACACTCGAAAAATGAATGCGGACAATTTGATCGTTTTCCTACGGAAGTCATTGGAATACAAAACAAATTGCTCGTACAGTCGCACATCAATAATGTTGGTATATATTTCCAACTTGAGCAAACCCGATAACCAGAAAGAGGAGGGAGCCGAGCCGACCCGACCGACCCGAGTAGAGCAGTGGATCTCCATTCTCCAATATCCATCATATTCACGTGTTTCCTCTCCTATACACCCAATTCAGTACCACCATCTCTCTCATTCATTGTGCCATTGACAAAAAAGGTTCCTTCTTTCTCTGAATCTTCGTTTTATTTATTTGCTCTTTTTTCTTTTTGGAAATGCGATCTCCATTGCTCTTTTTTCATTCATTGTGTCATGTTTTACAATTTGAAAGATTGCAAATTTCGTTGTTGAATTGAGATGGTTTCATCCATTAGAAGAACAAAATAATTTTAAAAGTACTTATTATATCCACACAAAAAAAGAGAAGAAGATTAAGACTCGTTTATAACAGATTTATACTGTTTGACAGCTCAGTTGCTATTGGCAATTGTTAGTAGTTACTTATCTTTTGTACTTCATATTGGTTTTTGGAACTTTAGTAAATTGCTAAGATAATTTAGTGGCTATTGCTGTTTTTGTCTATTTATGAATGAAATGGTGTGATTTTTTCAGAGCTAATAACTTTATTGGTTTGTGTCCATTGAATCTACAACAGTGTTGTTAAAGGCTCCCTATAAGTGCGGTTAAGACTGAAGATCAGATTGTGTGATTCTGCTTGCTTAATTGCGGCTGTGGTGTAGGCTTTAAGATGCTAAGACGTGTGCACCTTCACCTAGGGGTTATGTCTTGATGGAAACAACATCAAATATATAGCTGAGTTATAGTAGTTCCATTCTTTTGTCCAAATATTTATTGTGTGTGTATAATTACATTTACTTGCATTAAATTTCTATTTTTTATTTTTCGTTATTGGCATTTTTTTCCCGCTAAAGCCCACACTTTAATTGCGCTCTGCACTTAAAGCTCCAACAACTTTTGGTGCTTTTCGCTTTTGACTACTTTGATCTGCGAGGATCAGTTATTGTGTTTTAATTGATCACTTCCAAATATTGAGTACTAGTGTTGTTTGTTTGTGGAATTTGAATTTCACATAATAGTTTTTTAGAGTTGGTGTTTGTTTGACTTTTTCTAAGAAAAAGTTGCAAAAGAATTATTCGAACTTTAAGTCTTTGAAATATGGTTTGAAAGTTGTTCCAAAGAGAAGTTATTTTGAATTTTCAGCTTCCATTCACCCAAAAAGGAAAAAAAGCCTTCCATTCACTGATCTTCAACTCCCACTAACTTTTTTCTGAAAACACTATGGGTCCATTTAGCCATCGATATTTCAGCAATTATAAATATTGAACTTCATTATTTGCCAACAATCGAAACACAATTTCAGCTTCTTTTTCCAACTCCAACTGTAATGGTTGTCCAAACAGAGATCATGATCTTTTTGATGTTGTAGCTTTTACTCTTATTTCTTTGCATTAATCTGTGGCAGTTTATTTTTCCGATTTTTTTTTTTGTATTATTTTTGGTCAATATGATTAAAATCAGTAATAAAAAATGTTTTACAAAAATGGCAGATAGATGTATCAAGTAGATATTGATCATGGGCAAGAGAAGCAACCGCGTCTCCCTGCTGCAGATGGGGACGAGGAATCAATCCATGCAGTTGGACAAGAAGGGATGGGTCAACAAACCCATCTTGAGAGGAGAAAAGGGAAATTGGCTTCCAAGGTGAGAAATGTTCTCTTCATACTTTCACCAGGCTTACATCTTAATGCCTTTTGATAGTGCATGTGTACAAGTATGTGCTTCCAGAGGCGGATCTAAGATTTCAAAGGTGCGGGTGCCAGGTGCCATTGACTTTCGTGTTCACTAAGTAGAGATGGAAATTGAATTGTATTTCAATCCGTACGTCTTGGGTTATTCGATTTACAAGGTTTTTAGTTCATAAATAAACCATTTGATCATCGAACTGAAATTAGATTTGTTCAATTTTCATCTAGTTTCTATCGAGTCAAATTTTATTGAATAAAATAAGAAAATATATTAAAACAAAAGAAAATTTCTTAAGGAGTAAATTTCACCCTTTCAATTCAAATATAACATACTTAAATCATAGCAACAAGCAAATTGCAACTTATTTATAATTCTATTAAAACATACAAGAAAAAGTAACTTCAATGAGGGAAATGCACCCTTTCCATCAACAACACAAGCAAAGGGATAAGGCTTAAAATTAAGGGAAAAATTAACATTATAAGAGGGACAAGAACAAAATAAGAGTAAAATCACATCCAAATACAATTTTGGATACATTGGATAGGGAAATTAAGCAAACATATAATTTAAGTGGGCATTCAGACATAAGAATTGTAAAGTTCCCAAAAAATTGTGAAAAAATTTCAAGTGAAAATGGTATTTGAAAATTAGAGTTGTGTTTGGACATGAATATAATTTAATATTGTTTTTGAGTTTTGTGAATGATTTGAGTGAAAATTTTGAAAAATAGCTTTTTGGAGTTTTTCAAATTTTCGAAAAATTCCAAAATTCATATTCAAGTAAAATTGAAAGTTTTATAGGCAAACACTAATCTCAAAAAAATAAAAATTTCAAAATAAAAGTGAGAAATTCTTATGTCCAAACGGGCTCTAAATAAATATAGAAACAAATGGAGCTGTATAGGAGGAAGAAAGAGGAAAAACATAGCTCAAGAAAAATAAAAAAAAATTAAAGAAAGAAGAAAGCAAAGAAAAGAGAAGGAAACAAGAAAAAGCCACTTCAGTTGTGGGAAAATAAAAGAATTAAGGGAAGAAGAAAAGGAAATCTGGGAGCCGACTGAGTTGTAGTTCGTAGAGGATAATAAAAACATAAAACAGTATTATGCATTTAGTAAGTTTCGAATTCAAGTCGCGAGTACAAAACTGCGACGCCCAACCATGGCACCCGACGACCTGTTTAAGAAATGGGGTGCCACTAGCTCAATATAACCGATTTTCTGCAAGAAATATCTGTAATCATATGAAAGTTTAGCCGAGCGTCCGGGTGACGTGACACCCCACCTCACTATGTAGATTCGCCCCTGTGTGCCTCAGTACCTGCACTCTCTTCTGAAATTCAGATAAACTGTTATAAGATTACACAGAATCGAGCTGCTGTTGAAGGAAGTTAACAATACTCTAAGCTGTTGCTAAATTTCTTCTGAACTAATTTGTTATTTATTGGCTTATAAAATGGAACTAGCTGAAAGAAAACTGTTTTCTTCAATATGTTGTTCCATTATTCATGTAAAAGTTAAAGTTGCTTGAGATGGATTCATCTAATGGACTTGGACTAAAAGAAGCTTGTATGCCTCGAACACAATTTATAGCATGCTTGCTTTCATGGACATTAAGGTGTTACTCGGACTACTTTCCTTGTAATAAACAAATTATTAGGTTAATGTTTGTAGTTTGCGGTTAGGTTCTTTACTAGGCTAATGAAACTGATGTGGATTTTCAAGCGGATGGAAACTTAAAAAAATAGCACCTAAAGAAGAGTCAAAACATGCTAAGTTGCATTCTTTGTTGAGTGGAAACTGTTACTGCCTTGGAGACATCTTCTCAATTTTAGTCCAAGTCTTAATTAACCAGGCACTTTTTGGTTATCCCCAACACGTAACTGTATAATAGGCTTGGGTTGTATTATGAATGGACCTTGGGTCTAACTCAACCCCCAAAACAAAGTCATGAGGGGAGGATTGTCCAAGTCCATTTAAGTAAACCACCGGCCCAGTGCCCAACCAATGTGGGACTCTAACCCACTCTAACTCCCCTTCAGACAGCCAGACCGACAAATGGAAAACTGGAATGTGGACAACATAACATGGGGGTCCAAAATGAAACTAACATGGCTCTGATACCATGATAAAAGTAGACAATGTGCCAACCTCAACTCCAAAAGCTAACTCATGAGGGCGGATTGCCCAAGTCCATATAAGGAGACCACCAGCCCAATCACCAATCAATATGGAACTCACTCTAACAGTTCGACACTTAATGATTGTAGGCATTTAAACCTTGCCTACTGGAGCTCCTCTAGCTTGCATATTTGAACGCCTCCCCTCCCCCTCCCCCCCCCCCCCCCCTTCCCAGTTGCCAAACATTAATACCACAGCAAAAATTCAGATTCCATTTTTTGTTCTCCATAGTCCACATGCCTTCTACTGTCATCATGTATCTCTATCCCAAAAACGAATTGCTATCCTCATTGCTATCCATGCCTCTGAAAAAAAGTTTCGAAAATATGAAAAACCTTAAGCAAACAACATGAGTCAGCAAGCTCAACTTGACCATTTCCTTCACAAACACAATGAGGTGGTGATGATCTTTAATTGCCTTTGTCACCAAAATTTAGCTTCAGCAGCGGAACCATTATTTATTCTTTTTGCTTTTAGGTTTCCTTAAGTGATAATTTAAACAACCTCTGTTGAGAAAATCTGGAACTGACACACTTACTGGAAAATGAAGGCGAGAAAGGAAACTTTGAAGTTGAGAATTCTTTTAGAAAATAAGAAGTGGAAAACCTTTGTCTGAACTGAACACACCTTGTATTCTTCTCCAGAATATTTAAGGTCATAAGATTTCTATTAGATCTACTAGTGAAATATACTTTATGCTTGAAGATGTTTCTAGTGTTTGCATCTGTAACAGTCTAGATCTCCTTGGCACATACATAAGCCAAACATAGATTTATTTGGGCAGAAGTGGGTCTAATGAGAGGGACCTCATTGCATCTGTGCTTTTCTGTAGCTGCTGATTGTGTGTGAAACCAGCTCACGCCGTGGATCTTTTGACTTTGCAGTTTACTCTGGTGAATATTTCCACTAATCTACTATTGGCATACCAAAGTCTGGGGGTGGTATATGGAGATGTGAGCACTTCTCCGCTTTATGTCTATAGGAGCATCTTTGTGGGGAAGTTGCAAAATCATCAGAATTCAGAAGCGATATTTGGTGCATTTTCACTGATCTTCTGGACAATAACGTTCATTCCTCTGCTCAAATATGTGTTCGTTGTATTAAGTGCAGATGATAATGGTGAAGGTATGTACAGAAGGGACTCTAAATTGATCAGTACTTATTGAACAATACTAATACCTGATGATGACAAGAGGGGTTGCTCTGATGGTAAGCAACCCCCACTTCCAACCGAGAGGTTGTGAGTTCGAGTCTCCCCAAGAGTAAGGTGGGAAGTTCTTGGAGGGAAGAATGCTGGGGGTCTATTTGGAAACAGCCTCTCTACCCAAGGATATGGGTAAGGTATGCGTACATACTACCCTCCCCATACCCCACTAAGTGGGATTATACTGGGTTGTTGTTGTTGTTGTTGTAATACCTGATGATGTCTAACCAAATACCTAGGTGGTACATTCGCTCTTTACTCTCTGCTATGTAGACACGCAAAGTTTAGTCTACTTCCCAACCAACAGGCAGCAGATGAGGAGCTATCTGCTTACAAATATGGCTTCTCCGGGCAGTCGACAGCATGTTTATCATTGAAGAGATTTCTTGAGAAGCATAAGAAGTCACGCACAGTACTGCTTATTGTTGTATTGTTGGGTGCTTGTATGGTAATAGGAGATGGTGTTCTGACTCCTGCAATGTCAGGTAGACAATACTAAAAATAGATGCCTCCTTTTATGGTATTTAGCCTTTTGAATTTGCAAAAAAGAAGTTTGTTTAAAAGTTGCTTCCATTGAATGTTAGATAGCCATTTCAACTTTTATAATATAATAAGTTGCACCTTATAATGCATGTGTTTCCATCAGATATTCTATAAATATTATCCCAAAATGTGGATTCTTGACGTCATAGAACTCGCAGTTGAATTTGAGTATATCTTTTAATTAAAAAATGATTTACTTTGGCAGTTATATCATCAATATCAGGGATCCAGGCTGCTACTGAACATCTATCTCATGGTAGGTATACTTTTGATATATCCCCGTGCAAAAATTGACGACTTTTAGGTAGTCAACATCTCACTTCTGTCTGAGACTTTGACCATTCATGCATCTTTCTTCGTAGGTGTTGTGCTACTTCTGTCTTGCATAATATTGGTTGGCCTGTTTGCTCTACAGCATTCTGGAACCCAAAGGGTTGGATTCTTGTTTGCACCTATAGTGACTATTTGGTTGATATCTATTTTTGTCATTGGGCTGTATAATACTATATTTTGGAATCCCAAAATTGTATCTGCTCTTTCTCCATATTATATCATCAAGTTCTTTAAGGAAACTGGGAAAGATGGTTGGATTTCTCTAGGAGGTGTGCTCCTCTCAATTGCAGGTACCATACATATATTGACTCTAATACAGTATTTCTTTATTCAAGAATAGGCCGAGTAGCAGCCTTTTCGTGGAACCTCTTACTATTTGTTGAAGGAGATGATATTAAAATCTCCTAAATTGGGATCCGGTTTCTAATTCATATTTCTACCATCAGGTACTGAAGCTATGTTTGCAGATCTTGGTCATTTCACTGCCTCCTCAATGAGGGTAAGTCAAGCATTTTGCAGTAACAAACACATCAAACTATCCTTCAGGAGACTGTTCTGTTCTAGTTCTTTTTTTGGCTTAACTAATACTCTTTTTCTAGAAGATCCTGAATGCAGATTAAACTAGTTGGATTATGCGGCAGTGGTAGGAACATGTTTTAGGTGCATATATACAGCTGGTTATAAGTCATCATGGAATTGGGAAAATGAGCTTCATTTTGTGTTAAATGAATAGGGTTTGATACTATCGAGACTCTGATTTAGTATTTCGTTTTCTTTTGAGCATAGAGGGACTTAGATAACATTATTAAATGCTTTCATCAAATCAAGGCAGATCACTGATGCAGCTCTAATAGCCAATGAAATATTAGATTGGAAGATGAAGTCTGGCCCACCCGGTCTACTTTTCAAACTTGACATTGAAAAGGCATTTGACCAACTCAATTGGGCGTACTTGATTAATATACTCAGGAAGATGAGATTTGGTGAACGCTGGATTAGATGGATTAAATTTTGTATTACCACCGTGAAGTACTCAAATCTAATCAATGGTGGACCTGTTGGGGTTTTCTTTCCCCAAAAAGGCCTCAGACAGGGAGATCCACCGTCACCTTTTTTGTTCATTCTTGCTATGGAAGGTCTAAGCAAAATGTTAGATAAAGCTAACCAACTCCATTGGCTAGAGGGTTTTAAGGTGGGCAATGAAGAGGGAAATTCGGTGATAGTGTCGCATTTGCTATATGCAGATGACACTTTGATTTTTTTCGAAGCTGAAAAATCACAAGTTCTATATCTTAATCTTACACTGATGATCTTTGAAGCTATTTCAGGCTTTCACACGAACATGCTGAAAAGCACCATCTATCTGGTTAACACAGTCCCAAATCTGGATGAGCTTGCAGAGGTTATGTGCTATAAAGTGGGATCTGTCCCTGCATCATATATGGGGCTCCCATTGGGAGCTGGATACAAGTCTCAAGGCATCTGGAATGAAGTGATTGAAAAATTTGAAAGGAAACTGGCTTTCAGGAAAATGCAATACTATCCTTTGGAGGTAGACTTACACTCATCAATAGTGCGCTAGATAGCATACCAACATATTTTATGTCCTTATTCCCAATCCCAGCTAAGGTACAAAAGAGACTTGATCAATTAAGAAGAGATTTTTTATGGGAAGAGTGACACTCAAAGTTCCACCTAGTTAAATGGCCAAGAGTTATTCTTCGTAAGAACCATGAAGGGCTAGGGATAAAGGATCGTGCCTTGCATAACAAGAGTTTACTGATAATGACATTGGAGGTACAACCTGGAAAGTTCAGGGCTATGGAAAACAGTTATTCAAGCAAAGCATGGAGTGGCAAACAACGGGTGCACTAGGTAGGGGAGAGCTCCACATGGTTCAGGCCCATGGGAACACATTTCAAAGCTTTGGGGAGAATTCAAGCTTAAGTCATCACTCAAGTTAGGGAACGGGGCTCATATATCTTTCTGGAAAGATAAATGGCTAGGAACAGAGACCCTGAAAGATGAATTTCTAGCTTTATTTTTACTTGCTAGTGATAAAGATGCAACTATCTCACATGTTTGGCAAAATAGTGCTTGGGCTCCACATTTCAGAAGGGACCTCCAAGATTGGGAGTTAGATGATCTGTTGGGTTTGCTCAATAAATTATCCGGTGCTAATGTCAATTCTCAGGTGCAGGATAGGTTGGAATAGGGTGAATCAAATGAGAGAACCTATATTGTCAAAAGAGGATATAACAATCTATGCTCCAACAAGGAATTGATCGACAAATGGCCTTGGAAGCTTATATGGAAAACCAAACTACCTTCAAAAATAGCTGGCTTTATGTGGACAACATTGTATGAAGCTTATCTTACTCAAGACAATCTTAGCAGAAGGAGTATACCGACTGTGAATAGATGTTATATGTGCCAAATGGAATCTGAGAGTGTGAGGCATCTTTGTTTGCATTGTTCAGTAGCAGCTGATATTTGGAGTATGTTTTTATTAGTTTTGGGACTTGCCTAGGTTATGCCAAATAGTATCAAGGAAGCTTATGAGAGTTGGTTTTCTTAGAGAGTTGGGAAATCCATCAAAAAGACTTGGTCAATGGTACCTGGTGTTATTTTTTGGAGTAATTGGAATGAAAGGAACCGTAGATGTTTTGATGGGATTTCAACTCCCAACCACACTCTTAAAGCCACTTGTTTAATTAACTTATTTTTGAACTGTTTCTGGATTTTGTTTGCTCCTTAATTGTCCCGTAAGTTTTTGTATATGAGCGGACAATACCTTTATGTTGTAATTTTTGCTATGCATCTTCTTGATGCCATTTAATGAAATTCCCTTCATAAAAAAAACATTATTGACGTAAGACTGAAATCCATCTGAAGTAGCTTTGAGGAATACTGAGTCTAAGATTTGGAATCCTTAATGAGCGGAAACATATAGAATAGCATGGACCACTGGAGCCAAATGGTTCTTATTCCACCAAACGAGTAAACTGTCCTAGTGGTTAGCAGATTATATTGCATGTATGATTACTTGGATTCGAGGAACTTGCACCAAGTTGACTGAATTTTTTCTCTTATGCAGATTGCATTTCCATTTTTTGTATACCCTTGCTTGGTGGTACAGTACATGGGTCAAGCTGCTTTCCTGTCCAAAAACATTGCTTCTATTCCAAATAGCTTCTATAATTCCATCCCTGGTTGGTTCCTTTTCAGATATTTGTCTGATTATTCTCAAGGTTTTTTGATTATTTAAGTTCAATCCTACTAAACTGCTGCTCTTTGATTCTCTTGCAGACATTGTATATTGGCCTGTCTTTGTTATCGCTACCCTTGCAGCCATTGTTGGCAGTCAGGCTGTAATTACTGCTACATTCTCCATCGTGAAGCAATGTAATGCACTGGGTTGCTTCCCACGGGTCAAGATTGTCCACACTTCAAAGCATATTAAAGGGCAGATCTATGTCCCAGAAATAAATTGGATCCTAATGATTCTGACCCTCGCTGTGGCGTTTGGGTTTCAGGACACCACTTTAATTGGAAATGCATATGGTAAGCCTACTAGTCTTTTGACAATCTCTATTCTGATTCTTCAAATTCCACTGTATGACACTGCCTTCCTACATTTCCTTCTCATAGAAAGCAGACTAATCCCCCATTATATGATCTCCACAACTATCCCAATTATATCACCCTCACAAGTAGTTGATTTTTTTATGCATCTGTCAGTTCTGTGGTAGTATTATATTTATTGGTATGCAGGTGAAGAAATAAAATGTTGACATATCCAACATTAATCCGTTCAATGTGCCTGAGCTATAATGTTCACAAGTAATTCTGTTTGCCAAATATTTCTGTTATACCTGATTACTCTTCATGATTATGTATTTGTTTCCTCAAACATGCTTGTAAGACTCTCCTTGTGCCCTTTGCAGTGTATAGGTCTAGTTTTTGAAAAACCCTGATGAAAATAAGAACATATGAAATCAAATGATGAATGATGTGAACATGAAGGAATCTCAGATTACATGGCATATTGGCTAAATAGAGTGTAACAACTACCTACAACCATATGAGGTTTTGGGGGTTCAAGTCGCGAAGGAACTAAAGTGGAAAAGCCAAGCCACTGTTAGGCTTCTAATTGTTGGTGGAGTGGTGGTGGTGGGGGGGGGGGGTTACCAAATCCAAAAAAAGGACATAAGAAAGTGATCCCTTGTGGAAAGTGTGAAAAGGGCCAGGAGGGACATGACACTTATTTTCTTTCTGCATTACTGCGGGTCTTTTGAACTATTCATCTTGCTGTTTATATTCAAGCTTTCTTTTGACATAATTCTTGGTTTGGTTCTCTCTTATGAATTTATTTTTCTTTCAGGCTTAGCTTGCATGACAGTTATGTTTATTACTACATTTCTCATGGCGCTTGTCATAATCTTTGTGTGGCAAAGAAGTGTAGCACTTGCCACTTCATTTCTCCTTTTATTCTGGCTCATTGAAGGTGTCTACCTTTCTTCCGCATTCATGAAGATTCCACAGGGAGGATGGGTCTCCCTTGTGCTCTCATTTGTCTTCTTGGCTATCATGTTTGTCTGGCACTATGGAACTCGCAAGAAGTACAATTTTGACATGCACAATAAAGTTCCATTGAAATGGCTCCTTGGCTTGGGCCCCAGCCTTGGTATAGTTCGTGTGCCAGGGATAGGGCTGATATACTCTGAATTGGCAACAGGAGTCCCATCTATCTTCTCTCACTTTGTTACGAATCTCCCTGCATTTCACAGTGTGCTGGTGTTTGTATGTGTCAAATCTGTTCCAGTTCCATTTGTCTCACCTGAGGAGCGCTTCCTCATTGGTCGCATTTGCCCAAGGCCCTATCGCATGTACCGTTGCATTGTCAGATATGGTTACAAGGACATACAGCGAGATGATGGGAATTTTGAGGACCTTCTCATCCGGAGTATAGCAGAGTTCATCCAAATGGAAGCAGTAGAGCCACAACTGTCAAGCTCTGAAAGTCCATCATTTGACGGGAGGATGGCGGTTATAAGCACGAGAAGTGTACAGTCAGGCTCAACGTTACTTGAATCAGAAGAGGATTTTGGTATTAGTAATTCCATTCAAAGCAGCAAATCTTTAACCCTCCAGAGTCTAAGATCTGCTTACGATGATGAGAACCCACAGATGAGGAGGCGCCGAGTAAGATTCTGCTTGCCAGAAAACCCTGGCATGGATCCAGCTGTTAGGGATGAGCTTTCAGATTTAATTCAGGCAAAAGAGGCAGGGGTCGCATATATTATGGGGCACTCTTACGTGAAGGCGAGGAGATCATCTTCTTTCTTGAAGAAGCTTGTTATTGACATTGGATATTCATTTCTGCGCAAAAATTGTAGGGGCCCCGCTGTGGCACTTAATATTCCTCACATTAGTCTCATTGAAGTTGGCATGATATACTACGTCTAGGGTCTAGAGGGTAGATGATTGGCCGTGGACGAGTTTTTTAATTGTCACCTCTCCAGTTGCTGCCTGCTGAATGTTTCGTGAGGTAGGCTTATGGCTAATATTGTGATCCTCTGATAGAATATGTTGTGCAAGGCCATTTGAATTTTTTCGTATTCAGCACATTGAGTAGTTGTATGTATATAGCATTATATGCAGGCTTTGATGACTTGGCATGCTGGAAATACACCCTGGATATGGGCAGGCACATATGTTTCAGCTCAGACTCATTTTTCTTGCCACAAAGTAAAATAAAGTAGTCTTGTATTTATTTGGTTTTTCCATTTCCATAATTCCCTTCTAGTCTAATTAAATTTTCCAACTCAAGAGTCACAAGGGATTAGGAATTTGTTGCAGAGATTGTAAGCATAGGTCGTATCCAACACAGAAATTTAGTACCAGGCGAAAAGGAGAGTTGCTTTTGGTTTATGAATACATGCCTAATACGTATTCGACAAACCAAAATTTACCCTCAATTGGAACCAAAGGCTCAGATCATTAGAGGCGTAGCATCAGGACTATTTTTCCAACACGAAGAATGTGACCATGTAGTGGTTCATCGAGACATTAAGGCTATTGGATGGTGACCTAAATGGAAGGTTCACGAGACTTTGGCCTCGCGAGGCTATATGGTCATGGAACCGATCCTCACTCTACTCCTGTCGTTGATACTCTTGGTGGTTACCTTGAACCAGAGCATACTAGAAGAGGCAAGACAACACCTAGTAGTGATGTATTTTCCTTTGGAGCCTTTCTACTTGAAGTTGCCTGTGGTAGGAGACCGATAGAGCCAAGACAAGACGATGATGATCTAATTTTGGTTGATTGGATGTTCTCGTGCTGGAATAGGGGCTAATATTCTTGAGGCTGTTGATCTAAACATAGGCATAGATTTTGTTCAAGGGCAAGAGGAGTTGGACTTAAAGTTAGGCTTGTTATGCTCTCATTCAGAGCCTTCGTTTAGGCCAACCACATAACAAATTGTTACGGGGATAATTTTTCGCAAAGATTGACACTGCACGGCAGCGGCAAATCACAGCCACTCAGTCTTAACTTTTTCGCGCGCACACAGCCTGACTTAGAATTTTCAGACTTTAGCCAAATTAAGAACACATAAAAACCCAACCTTTATTAATTCTCGCAGAATATACAAAGGACTCACGTTTTAGACTTGGCTCACATATGTTATGCAACTTGCCTTCGCAAAAAAACGAAATACAACATATAACAAGGGGCTGCCAATGGCAGTTTACAAAGATGCAGTTATGGGCAGTTATGGACAGTTTCTACCATGTGCCATGCACATGTCTTAACTAAAATAAGGAGCCAAATATGTTTGAATTCGAAATTCAAACATTTCCCACGAAATGGCATTATCTTCAGTTCTTTGTAGCCAACAGCTCATGTGCTTGGCACATGTCTTCAACTTCCAAGCACATGCCTTGCACACCACTTCGTCACATGCCATGCACAATTGCCTCCAGCTTTGCCCATGTTTTTTTGTCTCCAACCCAGCTTTGCCTTGGACCTTGCCTCGCCCTTAATTTCATAGCCACGCCCTGCTATAAATTAATCGTCCCGCTGATCCGCGCATGCCTTTGTCAAGTGTCATGCTTCCGTTTGCCATTGCCGATGCCCACGAACCAAGGCTGACTTGCCAGAACTCAAGCTGCCTTGCCTAAAGCCATCACCAACTTAGACACACGGCCAGCCTTGTACATTGCTTGCCAACACTTCAACGAACCCATATCAAGGGGCAATGCACAAGCCCTTGACATGAATTCTGCCCGACATCTGTCAAGTCTCAATATTAGGGGCTAACAAACCACCCCAACTAGTTGAACTCGACGCCCTCGTCGAGGTTGATCTCAAGTAGTCCTCAATTTGTTCTTCGAATTGCCACAATGAATTCCCTTTCTCCCAAGTTGCATCTGACTCAGGATTGCCTTTCCATTGAATCAAAAACTCTGTTCACCTATTCTTTTTGTGCATCCCAAGTATCCGGTGGTCCAGAATTTTCTCAATCTCGTCCTCAATCTGATTGCGCACTTCAGGAGGAGCTTTCTTGATTTTGTGCCTATCCGGATCTTCAGGATCTTCCACATAAGGCCGCAAGTAACTCACATGGAAAGAAGGGTGAATCTTCATCTTTCCGACAGCTTCAACTCGTAAGCAACTTCACCTACCTTCCCAACCACTTCGAATGGACCATCATATCTCGCAACCAAGGCTCTATGCCTTACCTGCTGTCTATTTTTTTCAAGATTTACGGAGTAAGTTTCATCAATACCTTGTCGCCCACTTTGAACTCTAACAGACGCCTATGCTGATCAGCGTATTTCTTCATGCGTTTCTGTGCCACTTTCAAACTGTCTGCAGCTTCATCCGTCATCATTTGCCTATCAAACCCATAACGATATGCCGCAGAACATTTCCCACCAGTCTTTTGTTGTACCATCTTCGTAGGTAGACTTGGTTGCCTACCCAAAAAGATCTCAAATGTACTCTTCTCCGTGGATGATGACTTGTGCAAGTTGTAAGACATCTGTGCACAATCTAATAACTCAGCCCAATTTCGTTGACTCGCAGTCACGAAATGCCTCAAGTACTCTTCTAGCAGATGATTGATTCGTTCAGTTTGGCCATCAGTTTGGCTATTGAAAACTTCAAATTCGTACCTAGCAAATTGAACAAGTAAGTTCAAAACCTGCCTGTGAATAGGGGTGTGCATTCGAATCGGTTTATCGATAAATCGAATCGATTATTTGTTATCGAAATCGAAAAAATCAAAATCGAAAAAATCGAAACCTTATTGAAACGATAACGATAAGCATATGTACAAATCGATAGTCGATAAGTAATTATCGATAAGGGTCAAAATCGAATCGATAAATCGAATGCACACCCCTAGACTGTAGACATTTGTAAAATAAGTAATTACCTATTTGTGTAGATTAATATAACATACAAAATGTATATATCCGCTACTATTTTGAAAGCGGCTATACAATATCATTTTTCGTAATCTATACCCTTTCCTTTACCCTAAGTCCCTTACCCTACTATTTCCTCTACCACATTTAAGGAATGATAAAGATCAAGGGAATGAAGTTCAAATTAATGGAAAACAAAATTAGCCGTGATGATGTATTTTGTTTTGTTTTATTTTTTTATACTGTTGGAGTGTTGGTGGCATACATTTGATCCCTTACTTTAGTTTTGTTGCATGTGCTTGTTGATACAATTTTTATGTTATAAATGGTGTTCGTCTTATTTTAGCTTCTATTTGTCCATATAAATTAGGCGCGTTTATAGCGATATACTTTTCGTGGAATCCCACAAATTTTCTTATTGGTGTAATCGATAACCGAATCGATAAGCCCCCAAAATCGATAAATCGAAATCGAAAAAATCGAAACCTTATTGAAACGATAACGATAAGCATATGTACAAATCGATAGTCGATAAGTAATTATCGATAAGGGTCAAAATCGAATCGGTAAATCGACTGCACACCCCTACCTGTGAACCTTGCATCCCGATCACTAATAACATCCTCTGGCATACCGAAATGTTTCACCACATGCTTGAAAAACAATTCTGCAGCAACTTTAGAGGGACATTCCGTTGGAGTAGCTATAAAGACAACATATTTTGAAAACCTGTCGACCACCACCATAATCGAAGATAGACCATTGACTTTAGGAAACCCGCTGATAAAATCCATTGAAACAGATTGTCACGTCTCTTCAGGAATTGGCAAAGGTTGCAACAACCCAGCTTCTTTCTTCCGTTCAGTTTTATCAAGTTGACAAACAAGACAGTTTTTCACATAAGCTTTAACGTCTTGTTCCATCTTTGGCCAGAAATAATATCGCGATAGTAGCGCCATCATCCTCTCAATGCCTGGATGACTAGCCCAAAGTGTATCATGCGTCTGTTTCAACAACTCACGACGCAGTCCGTCACCAAGTGGTACAACGATTCTCCCCCCTTTGAAATGGAGAAGATCGTCCTTGATCCAGTACCGTCTCACAGTACCTTCCTTCACGTGATTCATTGTCTTTATGTACAATGGATCATTCATAGCAGCTGACTTGATTTTATCAACAAAATCTGACTCAAGTCTCGTAATGGAATAAACAACAGCAAAGACTTCCTTTTGACTCAAGGCATCCGCAACTTGGTTGTGCTTTCCCAGCTTATGCTCCCACACAAAATCATATTCTGCTAAAATTCCTGCTAACGTGCTTGCTTTGGACTCAATTTCTTCTGAGTTTTGAAGAAAGTATTTGCCACATTGTCCGTCCTTACGGCGAACTTTGTTCCCAACAAGTAAACACGCCAGATTTGTAAGCAATGAACAACAGAAACCATTTCTTTTTCATGAGTCGAATACCTTTGCTCTGCTTCATTCAACTTTCTGCTTTCAAAGGCCACAGGATGACCTTCTTGAATCAGCACGCCTCCAATAGCCTTGTCGGATGCATCTGTATGCACTTCAAACAGCAACTCAAAATCAGCAAGCCGCAAGATTGGTTCTAAGGCAATGGCTTCTTTCAACACACCAAATGCAGCACAACATTTTTTCGACCAATCCCATTTAATGTTCTTCTTCAACAAATTCGTCAAAGGATCAGCTTTCTTTGAGTAACCAGCAATGAATTTCCGATAATAATTAGCCAACCCGAGGAAAGATCTCAATTCTTTCACAGATTTAGGCGTCTGCCACTCCACAATGACCTGCACCTTGTTCGAGTCCATCCGCATCTGATTTTGGCTCACCAAGTGCCCAAGAAATTTGATCTCCTGTTTAGCAAATTCACACTTCTCCATTTTCACATACAGCTTGTACTCCCTCAACCAAGACAACACTTTTATCTAGTGTGACATATGTCCATCCAAATTCCGACTATAGATAACAATGTCGTCTAAGTAGAAAACGACAAAGTCATCTAAGTACTCATACAGAACATCATTCATGAGGTTGCAAAACATAGCAGGGGCATTTGTCAATCCGAACAGCATAACAAGGAATTCATATGAGCCACACCTCGTAACACAAGTAGTTTTAGACTCATCACCTTCAACTATCCGTACCTGCCAATAACCAGACCGTAAATCAAGCTTCGTGAACCAACATGCCTTGCTCAATCTGTCCATCAAGTCTTGCACCAACGGAACAGGATATTTATTTTTTCGTCACCTTATTCAATGCCCTATAATCAACAAACATCCGTAGCGTCCCATCCTGTTTCTTTTGAAATAAAACAGGTATACCAAAAGGAGCTTTAGATGGCTGAATCAGCCCCGCATCAAGCAACTCGTTCAATTGTTTCCGCAATTCAGCCAACTCTTTCGGCACCATACGATAAGGAGGTTGAGCAGGAGGCATCGAACTCAGCATCAACTCTATCTTGTGATCAATAGCCCTCTGTGATGGCAAATTTTTAGGCAACTCTGGTGGCATCACATCAGCAAAGTCACTCAAAATTTAGCAACGCAGTCCGACACTTCAACCTTAACATCAGGCTTCACTTAAACCATAGCAGCAAGGAAAGTCTCATCTTCCTTCTTCAAACCTTTTTCAACCATCATGGCAGAAATTAACGAAGCCTTCCATTGAATTTCTTCTCTTCCATAAGGATAAACAGCTTTCACAAAACCAGGAGCCATATCATTCATGATCATCACTCCGTCCAAGTGAGGCATTGGAATAAAGCGATGTTTCCGCATGAAGTCAATTCCGAGGATCACCTAAAACTCTTCTAGAGGAATCACCATCAAATTGACCTTCCCTTTCCAGTTCCCAACAGACATAGGAACATCATAAGCCATACTCACAATGGCTTGTACTTTGGCATTCACAGTCTTCATGTAAGAGGGACATTTCGACACTCTCAATCCATACGTATGCACCAAATTGGCAGAAACAAAGGTGTGAGTAGCGCCAGTATCTACCATAGCTATCACACTTTTGTCCCCAATTCTCATTTCAATGTGCATCAGCAAGGAATGAGGATTCGTCTCGTTACTTGTAGCATTCACCAACGAGATAACATTCAACAATTGCAAAGGATTTACTAAGGCAGCAACAACTTCTTGGCCTTCTCCATCCCGATTATTTTCTGTAGCAAGAAAAGCATTTATCCGCCCCCGATTCAGACAGTTTCTGGCAAGATGAGGTCCTCCGCACGTCCAGCAACCATCAGTTTTCCTATTTGCGACGCCTTTGTTTTGAACAGCCCCATCAACAGCCTTGCCCTTTTCAACGACTTCTTTTCGAACTTCCTTCCTCCATTCCCCTTTCTTCTCCACCCGTTTCTTAGGTTTTGAAGTAGAAATATCAGAAAGAGTACGGGTGCTACGATAATCCACCAAGGAATCCGTTTCAGCAATTGCACTTGGGATATCCTTCACGTTCTGTCTCCTAAGTTCATTCTGCGCCCATACTTGCATTCCAGAAATGAAGTTATGCAATTTGTCGTCCTCCGACATGTTTTGAATATCCAGCATTAAGGAAGTGAATTCCTTAATATAATCCCGAATAGATCCTGTTTGCCGCAAGCGTTTCAAACGATCTCTAGCAACCCAAGATGCGTTGCTAGGCAAGAGTTGATCCTTCATTTCTTTTTAGAGTTTCTCTCATGTATCAATTTTCGGTCTGCCCGCACTTTCATCGTCCATCATATGAGTTCTCCACCACAATTTAGCATCTCCCATTAGGTACATGCTAGTAATTGTGACCTTCTCTGCATTTGGAACTTTGGCAGCCACGAAATATTGTTCCATATCCCACAGAAAATTTTCCAACTCTTTTGCACTACGCGTTCCACCAAACGCCTTTGGATCAGGAATCTTTACCTTCAACCGTTCTTCATTGCCTTGGCCTGGAGCAGCCAATGCCCGTCGAAGAACAGTGATTTCGGCATTCAAGTTTTCGACCTCCTTCTTCAGGTCTTCAACTTTGTCATCCGTTGCCTCACAAGTCTGTTGGATCCCATCGCGAAACTGATCTGCCCCATCGTTTAGATGGTAAATCTCTGTAATCAAATCCGCCAAATCTAAATGATCATTAGTCACGCCGATTAGCGCCTCCAACCGTTGCACTCTATCACGTAAGTCTAAAGTAGACCCACCAGCCATGGCCACAAGTTACAACCAAAGCTCTGATACCAGTTGTTATAGGACCAATTTTTCTCAAAGATTGACACTGCACGGCAGCGGCAAATCACAGCCACTCAGTCTTAACTTTTTCGCACACACACAGCCTGACTTAGAATTTTCAGACTTTAGCCAAACTAAGAACATACAAAATTTATGGGTAAAAACCCAACCTTTATTAATTCTCGCAGAATATACAAAGGAATCACGTTTTAGACTTGGCTCACATATGTTATGATACTTGCCTTCGCCAAAAAATGAAATACAACATATAACAAGGGGCTGCCAATGGCAGTTTACAAAGGCGCAGTTATGGGTAGTGATGGGCAGTTTCTACCATGTGCCATGCACATGTCTTAACTAAAATAAGGAGCCAAATATGTTTGAATTCGAAATTCAAACATTTCCAACGAAATGGCCTTATCTTCAGTTCTTTGTAGCCGACAACTCATGTGCTTGGCACATGTCTTCAACTTCCAAGCACATGCCTTGCACACCACTTCGACACATGCCATGCACAATTGCCTCCAGCTTTGCCCACGTTTTTTTTTTGTCTCCAACCCAGCTTTGCCTTGGACCTTGCCTCGCCCTTAATTTCATAGCCACGCCTTTGTCAAGTGCCATGCTTCCGTTTGCTATTGCCGATGCCCACGAACCAAGGCTGCCTTGCCACCACTCAAGCTGCCTTGCCTAAGTCTCTCACCAACTTAGACACACGTCCAGCCTTGTACAATGCTTGACAACACTTCAACGAACTCATATCAAGGGACAATACACAAGCCCTTGACATGAATTCTGCCCGACATCCGTCATGTCTCAATATTAGGGGCTAACACGAATCCTGTTGTGGCCTTACATTTGACCATCGCGGTGGTTTTGATGATTTTCTCATGTCATTTCCATCATCTTTGGAAATGATGGTAAGCAACCCGCACTTCCAACCATAAGATTGTGAGTTCGAGTCTCCCCAAGAGCAAGGTGTGAAGTTTTCCCCAGACCCCACCTGATGGGAGTATACTGTGTAGTTGTTATTGTTGTATTTCCATCATCTTTGGGTAATGCTCATTCCCGCTATCTATCGGAATTTCTTGGAGGAATTTTGATGTATAGAGCCTTGTAAATATAATCTAGGATTATGTACTTCTGATGAATCTAGATAAAGTGTTACATCTTTGGCCAGCTTTTGTATTTATCTTTTTCTTGTTTTGCTTTTATCCTTCATTATTTTTATTCTTGCTTGTAAATAATGATAAATTAATGTGTCTATTAAGTAAATCTAAAACGCCATTTGAGAGAGTCATGCCTTTTCATTTATCCGTTTGCTTAAAAACTCCCTCTCCCCTGTTAAATTTATCCATTTGCTTTCCCAAGCCAAAAGAACCTTTCTTTCTCTTCTTCCCATAAATGATAAATCTTCTTAATTATTTGATCTTTCTTACACACAATTTCACACACACTCACCATTTACAGAAACAGTACCTTACAATCCATATACAGCGACGCACAACATCAATGAAAGAAGGATCCAAGGAGCAGAGCAA
Source organism: Nicotiana benthamiana (assembly GCA_034376525.1). Taxonomy (NCBI): domain Eukaryota; kingdom Viridiplantae; phylum Streptophyta; class Magnoliopsida; order Solanales; family Solanaceae; genus Nicotiana; species Nicotiana benthamiana. Next base: position 114,498,017 of record CM067331.1, read on the forward strand.
GAATTAGTCAAGGCTGTTTGTTGAATTGGTGTTATCATTATTTCTTTCTTCTTTGTTTTTCTAATTCCTTATTTTATTATTTTTTAAAAATATTTTTCTGTTTTATTAATTCTATTCAATTTTTTTTCATATGCTTCTATTTTTGGTATTCTGTGTGTTTCTTAGAGGTTTTAGATCAGTAAGCATTTTCATAAAATAGATGTTTGAAGTAAGATGCATTTATTTTGATAGAGGGCATATATTCTCTTACAATAGAATGATTTTAAATACATTGTCATTCCCTCTGTAAATTTTGTCACCCTCTCTATTATCTCCCATTTAAACTGCTAAACCATTTTTATATTAAGACAAAAAAAAAACCAAGTAAACACATTTATAGAAATAAGAAAATACAAATCTTTGAAAAGTATTTTCTATTATTTTCATTTTTAGGTTTTCACCTATGCATATTATAATAAAATATTTAATAGAATTATATTGTTTATTTACTATTTCGTTGTGTTTATTAATGGATTGGAAGGTTAGAAATGACTATGTAGTGTAATGCTTAAACGCTTTTCAGAAGTACGCTAAAATATTTTTTAGTTTGTGTGTACAAATATCCAAAGAATTAAAATTTCAGAAACTAAAGGCTCAATTTCATAGTACCGAAAGTTATGTTGAATTTTTGTACTAAAAGTTATGTTGGATACTTTTGAAACGAATCATTCAAAAAAATAGTGCTAATATTGCCTTATTTGAAGAAGGAAAAAGTCTATATTTCTTTAATATACGGAATGGAAGGCACTAGCCATCCTTTTTTTTTAGTACTCTCGTCATTTTATGAAAATTTATTTTGTAAAATATACATATATGAAATTTTTATCTCTTATATATCAACTATATTTATAGAAAATTGTTTTGCCAATTCATTAATGCCTTTCGCGAAAAATTCACTAGTTAGAGTATACAATGTAATACTATTAACCTTTTTTCTCAATCCATAATTCAACACTTGAAACAATTTATTGAACATGGAGGTTCCATGAACTCAAAATGAAAACCAAAACAAATATTAAAAGCCAAACAAATATTCTCGAGAGTTGGTTTGTACATTCATAAAGAGATTAGCCCTAATTTCCTTGACAAAAACACAAGGTCTAAAATAGATACTAATATTTTTTAACTAGTAATTTTAGAATAGCCTATGTACTCCTTAAGCACCATATTCCTCATTGTTTCCTCATGTACGATAGTATTTGATTGCTGCCTTTTGGACTTTTTTGGTGGAGAGACCAGAGCGATGGGCATCTCTGTTTGTGATTCTCCAGCTCCTCAGACGCTTGCACCTTAACCCCACAATTCTTGGTGCATATAACAGTGAGCTCAGGATGATCTTTGGTGACATGCTGCGACGACAAACCTGCAGAACGGAATCGCAATGAGCACTCTATAGCTTCACAGAAAAACGCTACCTTCGCTAAATTTTCTCCCAGAGGTTGGGTTGCCATTCTCAACAGAAAGGAAAGTAGAGAAGTGAACTGCACAGTGAATTGAAGCGTGAATTAAACCTATATACGGGTTTTTTATTTTATTTTTAACCCCCCGTAACTTTCTAACTTTGCAGGAAGGGGGCTGCAAGGTTAAACCAAGCTTGATTCATTAAATTAAATAGAGTAATAAAATAAATCTTACTCCCATTAGTCTCTTTTGAGAAGAATGTTACATTTCAAAAGAATACTTAATGATGTCAAATAAGGTTGTTAAACTCAATTTCATAATTTAAAAATTGGTCAAATTCATAGACAACCCAGGGTCAATCGCAAAACTAATTCAAAATGGAGTTATCTATAACCATCCGAGTCAAAATATATATTTAGATTTCACTTAGGAATTTGCTTAGCCCCTCAAATCCTTGATTTAGTGTCTTTGTCTTAAGCCTAATTAAAATCTCCAATTTTCATAATCAAGTTTTATTTTAATGGTTAAATTTAGCGCAAAGTCATGATATGAACTTAAGTGAATGTTCATAGTGCTTAAGCTAACTCAAATGATGAAAACTCGGTCCAAATCTTTGATTTTTCAAATCTTAGAAGTGTCAATAATAGAAGATGGTTCCTAAAGCTATAGAATTTATTCCTCTAGGTCCTTAACAGTGATCACGACTAGGGGTGTACATAGACCGGGTTGGTTCGGATTTTACAATTACCAAACCAAACCAATTGTGTCGGGTTATTAAATCTAAAGACCAAACAAAACCAATAAATTCGGGTTTTTCAATATCGGTTTTTCTCGGATTTTTTCGGGTTTTCGGGTTATTCGGGTTTTTTCGAATTTTTTTCTGGTAAAATCTTCGTAGAACAAAATATATAACGTATGCTCAAAATATTTCTTTAATCCTAGTAAGATACAACTATATAAAGTATTTTTCAAGAAAATAATACAAAATATGAGATATGTCATGACTCATGACGTTATCCTAAAATATTCAAAAATAAAATTATGTACTATAAATATTGCTAATTAAAAAGTCATAATAAAAATAAACGTAATCTAAAATCACTAATTCATGCTAAACTAGATAGACTAATGAGGGAGTATTAATTATATGCCTAAAAGCTAAAGAAAAATAAAAATAGGTTATGTATTTTTATCTAAAATATTGCAAAATAAAAAATAGACATTTAATACATTCCCGTTCATAATATTGAATTGAATGTCTTTTGTTAGTATTAGTATTGATTTCTAACATTATTTAATTTACTAATATTAATGGCTATAAAACTTATTGGAGTATTCAAAACTTCTAAATAATACCTTAAAAGAAAATTATGAATTTTTTTAAGAAATATTTATAAATTACATTACAATAAGTATATTTATATATTAAATATATCTAAAATTGCTATATATGTTATGTCTGGTTGGTTTGGTTTCGGTTTGACTTTCTTTAGTTAAAACCAAACCAAACCAATTATGGTCCGGTTTTTTTTTCCAACACCAAACCAAGTCAAACCAAACCATAGTCGGGTTTTTTTTCTCGGTTTGACTCGGACTATCGGGTTGGTGCGATTTATCGATTTTCTTTATACACCCCTAATCATGACACCTTTCACGCAATCGCGGTCCAGGACAAAAAGTAGGCCTGTGTGATCGCGACCAAAATATCATCGAAATGTTCTTGTTGAGTATATTTTAGGGTATGCCATTAGATGTTTCTATAAAGCGTAAAGGTTTTACATTCCTAGTTTTTTACATGTGAATATGAATCCATCCCTCTAGAGTCACTGAACCACATAATTCCATCGCAATATGCATGCATGTGATAGACTACTAGGCCAAATCTTTACTACAAATCTACAATCGATGGTCCCTAACTCTACAATTGTAGAAGACAACTACTTCGCCAACTTTGCGTAGCAGTAACTCATTTGTGATGGTGGATAAGGCCAATTTCATGTCTTCATAATAGCAACTTGATCATCGCGATTGCAATTCACCAAATAGCAAGAGAATTGTTGTGAGCATGTAACTATTTGACCCTAATTTATTCCTAAAGTCTTAAATTAGTAACTTAAGTTATTTTTGATTTTATAAGATTTATAAGAATTTTATTTGTTGTTCTGCATTTTAGTTGTAATTTTTGTATTTAATTGTATTTTAATTGCATGTTTAAAATTATACAAAAGTATGCGCGCGTACACATTATATATATTGTTAGTACTTGTTAGTAGGTTAATTGCATAATTGATTGATTAATTAGTGAATTAGGTGCTCAGTTGTTTGATAATCAATTCAAATGGTTATTAGTGAAATTAAGATTTAAAATCAAAGAATTATGATTGATTTGGCTATGATTTAAGTCAGAAATAAGATTTTGAGGTCAGACAGCCAAATAGGTCGTCCGAGCCTAAATCGCTCAAACCCAATCTCTGCCTTATTACTTTGATCCTGTCCGGTTATGAGCCTTCTGCTATACGCTTCAAACGACGTAGTATTATACAAAGCTACATCGGTCATCATTTGCCCTTTATAAACAAGATCCAAATTTTAGAGAATTCCCAAATCTAATTCCTTTTCCCTTTGCAACATTTTGGAATTTAGGGCAGCCGGAAATCATCTTTGCTGCCCTCCACTATCGCTTCACCGATGGGGCGGTCTACTGTCGTTGCAGGGAAATTCTGAATCATCCCAAAATTACACCTTTTCTTCACCTTACTCCCCTTTAATCAGATCTTTCACTTACCTCATTCAATACTCAACCGAAACACAAATCAGACCCACAAAGATTGAAACCATAATCTCTTCATCCCTTTTTATTTCAGATCTAACTAGAGAACGTATGAATTCCAAACTGGTACTATTCGATAGATCGTGATGAGGTCTATCGATTGGTGACCCCCTTCAACGACCTTTGGTGCCGGTCAACTTGTTGTTGAATGGCTAAAATTTTCGAATTTCTTCATTTTCTCCTCTATTGTGGCATGTAGCAATGGCTGGATTATAAAATCTAAATAAGTGTTTATACTATAATGACCTTTGTTGGTCGGAATCCTTCTTTTCTGATGAGCCAGTTTGAAAATGTAATGCCCTTTATTTTCTTCTTTAATTTCCATGCGTGTTGTATTCGCAGTCTTTTGTTTGAATGTTGGTTAGTAGGAAGATTCCTTTAAGTTCAGTAGTTAGTTGATTGTATATTTGATTGATTCTTAAGTTTGATTACTATATTAACTATTATGTTTGGAACCTTAAATGGAAGTGACTATACATCCTTTAAGATTCAAAAAATGATCACGATTATATTGTGAATTTCGCCTAAAAAATTCTTGTGGAACGCGCTATAGATCATACCACTTTCCAAATATTTCTCGGGTAATAATACCCCAATTTTGAGTGATAATACCCCATTTTAAGGCTGGTGAATTTTTATTTGGCTATTTGCAATCGTACCTTATATTTGTATCATCTTTTAACCTGTACCATATTTTTAAAAACGGAAAAGGGTTAGAACTGCCCCTAACGTATTGACGCCAGTTTAAAAATGCCCTCCGTTAATCTATTTTTAAAAAAATGCCCGTACCGTTAAAATTCTGGCATATTTGTGCCCCTAACGTATTGACTCCAGTTTAAAAATGTCCCTACCGTTAACCTATTTTGAAAAAAATGACTTTGCCATTTTAAATATAAGTGCAGTCAGCTGTTAGACTTAGGGGCACAAATATGTCAAATTTTTAACGGTAGGGGCATTTTTTTCAAAATAGGTTAACAAATTGGTATTTTTAAACTGGAGTCAATACGTTAGGGGCAGTTTTGACCCTTTTCCCTTTTAAAAATTATTGAATTTGTTTGACAGAAAAAGGGTAATAAAATGGCAATAATACTCCTAACCAAAGATATAAAACCTGTATAAGGCATTGATCGTGTGATCTGCTACCATATTCAAGAAAGATCTTCTCCATCCCTCGTCAAACATCTCATTTAACCATTGTCAAAGATCTCATCTCTTCTCTAGTTTTTCATCTCACCAGCTTCAACAAAAAAATTGCAATGCATTTCAGATTTCGCATTAGTTTTTGCACCTGATTGAGCTTCATGATATGTATTTCTGTAATTATTTTCATAATTTGTCCTGCGTTTTAGGGGTTGAACTTAAGAAACAAAATTTGAATTTAGTTCACACCTATAGAAACTTTTACTATTTGTAGGCTACTTACAGCCATTTACAAATCATACTAACTTGTATCCACTTATGGATCTTTATGAACTTTTGAAAACATCAAATTTAACACATTAAATCTATTGGCATATTTAAAAAAGTATTTCCAGAAAACTTTAACCTAAAACTTTTGAAGTTACAAGGATATATAAGCTAAAACTTCATGTTGGTTTAGCATGAAATTGTTTTATATTAATATAGGCTGACAGGAAACTTTAGCCTACATGAGTAGTGTTTTCGAGGAAACTTCAGCTTAAAAATTCTGAAGTTTTAAAGATATATAAGTTAAAATTTCATATTAATATAGCATGAAGTTGTTTCAGGTTGATATAGGCTGAAAGTAAACTTCAGACTGCATGAGCAATGTTTTCCAGAAAACTTTAGCCTAAATACTAGTGTTTTCCAAGAAAACTTCAGCATAAAAGGTCCGAGGCTTCAAAGATATAAAAGAGAACTTCGAACATATGTAAAAATAACTTCGAACACTGGAATTTTTTTTTAAAAAAAAATTGGTAATGTTTTGAAGAAAACTTCATACTATAAGGTCTGAAACGTCAAAGATATATAACCTAAACTTCATGCCAAAAAACATGAAATTCTTTCACGTTGAAACTTCAGTCAAAAATTGAATAGTGTTTTCCTGAAAACTTTAGCCTAAAAAGTCTTAAGTTTCAAAGATATATAACCAAAACTTAATGCTAAAAATTTAGGTTGATATAGGTTGTCGGGAAACTTTCAGATTTTTTATTCATTCACTAATTCATTAGATGCACGATGAGTTTGATTTTCCTTCTTGTTATTTTTAATGGTGGATGGACTTTATATTACAAGTACTTGGATCATGATAGAAAACTTATTCTAACTAATAAAAAAAATATCATTCTATACTTTCATAAAGAAAATTAGTAAAGTCACAGATTTTAATGCAAACAAATATGAACTAAAAGTATGGTTTGAAATCAAATTAAGACAAGCAAAGGGATGCTTTTAACTTCAGATGACGAACTCAACCTGTATAAATGTACCCACGCCGTCGGGAGTTTTGCTTATTCCATATTCAATTGTGGTTATGTTACTTCACGGGGTGGTTGGTTGGTTCAGGTGATATTTCAATATGAAGTGGGATACTTTGTCCCAAGGTTGAAAGCTTTAGTTGAGTTGACCAAATGTTGACTTCTGAGTAAACGATCCCAGAATGGAGTTTTGATAGTTCTGATAGCGTCGTATGATAATTTTGGACTTAGGATTATGTCCGAATATTGATATGGAGGTCTGCAGGTTGTTTTGGCTTGAATTGGAAATTGACTGCGAGTTGACTTTATTGATACTAGGTTTGAATTTGTGTTCTAGAAGTCGGAATATCTCCTTTGTGTCCTTTATGAATTTTTTCCAAAATTTAAGGTCAATCGAAATTAGTTTGATAGGTTTCGACATTAGTTTTAGAAGTTGAAATCCATTAGTTTCAGTAGGCTTGAATTGGGGTGTGATTTGTGTCTTCGATCTTGTTTGATGTGATTTGATGCTTTGCCGGGGTCCCGAGGGAATTAGGAGTGTTTCATATTGAAATCGGATTGAGGTTTGGACTTGAGGAAATGCTGAAGATTTGCAAGTCTCGTGCAATTGCACCTGCGAGGATTTGGTCGCAAGTGCGAGACTGCAGAAGCGGTCAGGCTATCGTAGGTACAGAAAATACTGAGGGCTGGGAATTCACATGTGCGAAGGTTAGTCCTACAGGAAGTGGAGTGCAGAAGCGGAGTGCCATATGGTCATGGGTTTCCGAGGAAGCGGAAATTGTGGCACTGGTGTGCGTGTGCGGAAAGCGTATTTTTGACCATAGAAGAGGAGCTGGACTAGAAGGTCTGAGGCCATAGATGCTTCCACTGTTCTGCAGAAGTGGGGCCGCAGATATGGTTATGTGACCGTAGGTGCGGATTGATTGTCAGTGTTGTATTTCAAAGGGTTTCAAGTTTTTTCTCATTTGGAGAGTTGTGGAGCTCGGATAGGGGCGATTTGTGAGAGGGATTTTACTTCAATTCAAGAGGTAAGTGATTTTCGGTCACTTTTTTCCATTAAGTTTGAATACCCGTTGATATTCCCATCTAGATTGTGTATTTTTGAGGTGAAATTTAGGAGATTTTGGACTAGGTATTGGACAATTAGATTTGGGGATTGGAGGGTCGATTTGTGGTTGGAATTGAATAATGTTGGTATGATTGGACTGGTTATTGAATGAGTGTTTGGATTTTATGATTTTTTGGGTTTTGAGGTGTGAGCTTGAGGTTGACTTTTTGGGTTAACTTTTTGAATTTGGTTAAAGAACTTATCTTTATCGTATGTGATTGATTTCTTTAGATTGTATTGATTATACTAAGTTGTTTATGATTAGATTCGCATCATTTAGTGGCCTATTCGCGAGGCAGGGGTTTATGAGCATTGAGTAGTGCACTTTGAGGTAAGCAACACTTATAAACTGGCAATGAGGGTATGAATCCCTGGAAAAAACTGTGTACCCTCAAAATCAGATAATTATTAAATTTGTAAGTGGTCTTAAGGATACGTGGCTTAAATTGATACAGAATGATAAATTAAAAGTGCAATTGAAATAAACGATGATAAAGTAAATTCAAACTACATGACTTAAACCGTTACAGTCTTGGAAAGTCAGTCACACTTGAACTGTATGCAATTTTACGGATATTACGATACAGAAGAGCAAGAGCTTCAAGAGAAAAATTAATAATATACTGCTTTGGAGTGCGTGTTACAATCTCTTTTACAAGTAATCATATTCCCTTCATATAATAGGAGAGTCTTACTTTAGGTACAATTCTATAAAAGGTAAAAATCTTTTAATTTGCTGATTGTCGGTTCCTTATTAATGCATGCGGAGATTCCCGCGTAATGTCCGATCCGTCATGAATATTTTGATCTTTTGTTGGTTACAGTAATGATGTTTCTTCGAGCTCGTTCGAGGTCAGGGTCTATTCCGGGATCATGGACTCAACGTTCTCGAAGACAGGCGTTCTGATCTCGGGTTTGGGTCCAATGGGACTCAGGGTCCATCTCATGTCCCTCATGTTCCGAGCTCGATACACCCTATCATAGAGGAGCTCAATTTCGACCGTATATAGATAGTCCCCTCATTTTTTGGAGGGTAGACAACGAAAAATGACATTAGTTTCCAATTCTCACTTCGATACCCCATGATAGAAACGACAAAATGAATGAAACATCACATAAGTCAAATCTCAATGACATTAATTACTTGTCAATTTTTGGTTGGCCACTCCTGGAAGAAAACTGTCATTTGAAAAACTATTGATAGCCCCTTCTTCATTCATTAGAACTTTACATCAAAACCTTCTACTTTTGTTACTTGAAAATTTCTATATTTTCTAGCACTTGTATCTTGGTTTCTTGAGATAATTGTGAGAACTTTTGCTCGTCTTCATTCAAACCATCAAGTGTATTAACTTCCTCCTTTTTATCTTTTTCCCTCTATTATAAAAGAAATGGCAAAAACTTCAAAAATAGATCCCAAAAGAAACTCCTTCTACATCGTGGTCGGCTGCCGAGGAGACCGTTCTGCATACTGTTATCGAGGAACTAGTAGCGGAACCCCCTTTTAATACGTTAATCCTTGGTGGATGCTCGGTAACTGCCAATTTCAAGGTTGAAAGACCTCCCTCCATACTCAGCCGGTATGAGAAGGTCTCGAGATACGTGTGCTCAATCACTGAAGAAGTCCTCCCCACGGTAAAAAAAGGTTGTAAATGGATTGACAAGAACGTGGGTTGTTACCGGACTTGATGAAGATATCACCATCCACCTTGAGGGATACTTAAGTGTTTACACTTATCCCTTTATGTTGGGCCCATTGGACCCAGTCGTCATCGACTTCTGCAAAAGATACGAGGTATGCCTCGGTCAAATTCACCCTTCATTATGGAGGATCGTGATCCTTTTTTGATTCTTCATGAGCAAGATTGAGATATGCTCGTTCACCGTCAACCATCTCATGTGCCTATACATTCCCCGAATCTAATGGAGGGGGGAGGAATGATCAAGCTCACACGCCGGGACAGCAAAGCCATGTTCTTGAGTATTGATGAAGATCGGGATCGAGGCTAGATAGGTCGTTTGGTCCAAGTGAGGACCTCATACCTGATCCCAGCTGACTGCATGTCGTTCACTAAGAAGTGGAATATAAAACGTACGTAAAATTTTGTTTTTTAAATTTTATTTTACTCTTTTTTCCTTCCTTCTTATGTGTGCTTGGTGGTGGTGAAAATATAGCTCGGATCGAGAATGCAATCCCTCGACTCAAGGAGTGGGTCGAGGCATCATGCTACAAAGTCCATACTCTAAGAGCACATTGAAATGGTTTCATGAGATTTAGCCAATTGTCTTGATCGTGGAATATCATTGAAAAATAGGAATCTAGAATCCGGGTTATCAAAGGATTTCTTACGGTTATTTCTAGTACGGAATGAGTAAAACATTCACTTTGGTATCTTATTGAACAAAAATGATGATGTTGTTCCTCCATTGATCAAGAATGGCGTTAACTTTTGAAGGCCCGACGGGAGGCCCATTTTTATGGTGAGATTCCTTTCCTGAGTGACTAATACTTGGGTTTCTTTGTGTTTTTACTTGTTTTGGTTCCTTCTGTAGGTTTATCCAAGGACGTCACACCGAGTCCTCCATTCGGTAACTAAGACTGCCCCAGTGAGTCCCTTGTTCCGAGATAGAGTGATGAGAAGAAAAGAAACAAGCTCCAAGTTCTTCGAACTTAGAGAAGAAGAAAACAAAAAAAGATAGCATGTAAGCCTAAGGAAAATACCAACGCCTCGAGCCCCACCCTTTAATCACTCTACCGATTGAGGGACGAATCGAAGAAGAAAAAGAAGAAGAAGCCTCTGAACTGGTGACCCGCGTGCGGTCGCAGTTCAAGGGACAAGGGGCCTCCGAACTAGAGAGAGGTGAGGCTGTTCTGACTCAAGTCGGGGATGCCGACAAGGATCGTGGTTGAGTCCAATAAGGAGGCCATGGCCGAGGCCTCTAGGGATATGGGTAATTCTCCGAAGAATGTAATCGATGTGATAGACATCACTAAGTTGCCTTCGTTCATTGATTATATGTTCAACGAGGCTCAGATGGTAAAGGAGTTCCCTCACAAGGGGGCCCAAATGGTGGAAGATAACCTCCGTGGCATTTTTGATGTCGTGGATTCTGCTACCACGGAGGACGTCAATGGATTATATGACTTGGAAATGGCGAGAAAGAGTCCATCTTCAGGGATAATCGGGCCTTCCTCGAGTCCGAAGCTAATCAACCGATTTCCAGCTTCGAGTATGGATCCTGATCGGAAGTGATCGATCATCATCTCCATTCTGGAGGATGCTCGGGTCCTCTCTGCCACCGTATGGGTGGCCACTACCTTCGATGCTTTGTGACTAACTAAGACCAAGACAAGATGAACGAGGTGGAAGTTCCCTACCTATTCAATGAGGCACAACATATGTTAAGCCAAGTAACTTCATATATCTCTTGATGACCTCTAATTTTGCACTTAGATTAATCTATAGATGATCATAAATTTTTCCTTTGTGATTGTAGGCCTCAGTGCTTCATCATGAGGAATTTCTTCGATATTGGGAAATGCTAAACCAGTATGAGGTAGAGATTCGAGGGCTCACTAAGCAGAGAGATTCTTAGAGACTTCCCAGCGAGCAACGTAAAAGGGAGACTAAGAGCCTCTGAGTTAAGCTAGAGGTGGCTCGGAAGGAGCACATCGACCTAGTCGAGCAGGTAAGAAGAATATTTGAGTTTAGTGATGATAAGTCAGAGACGATGACAAACGGTTTGAACCCTCAGGTCCAAATAAAGCTTGACTGGATTGAGTAGCTCCGGGCAGAGATGAATATGGTATAGGCTGAGGCTGAAGAATGGAAAAGTATAATAGACCTCTTAGCCTAGGAAAAGGAAATTGCTCGAGCACAATTGGCTTCGGCTGAGGTTCAGCTTCGGGCAGCAAAGAAAAAGGTCATGGTGCAGGCCAAAAAGATTGAGGAGCTCCAGTCTCAGCTAACTTTGGTTGCCTCCGATCGAGAAACTCTAGACAAGGAGCTTGAACGGCTAAGTCTGTGACCATGGTGGTTTAAATCGACGACGATGAGATCATGGCCCAATACAGGGATGATGCCGAGGCGGATCAAGATCGAGCGAAGGATATCGTCGAGCATATGAAGTGGCAATACCGTAGGGAGGCCTTTGTGGAAATTCATGCTCAGGATTTTGACTTATCGGCTAAAATTTGTTGATACCCAAATTTTCCTATGTATTTTTATATATAAAATACTTTCAAAATAACATATATACGCATACATAAGCATAACCAAGTGTTTTAGTTTTTTCTCAATTTTTAAAGATTATAAGAATCAATTTATTGTCCATTTTAGCCATACAAAAATCCAATAATTATTTCCAAGATTATCATTTAGTTAATAACTTATTTAATTCTCATATTTATATCAAAATATAGATAAGGTAATTTTTGTATATTTTTACGAATTTATTTGTCATTTTTAAATATAAATTACTTATAATTGCAATCTTAGCCTACTTCAAGATTAATAGCATTTTTTTAAATAAAATTAGTCCCAGTATTCTTAAATTAATATTTATATAATATTAATTAGTTAAGTACTTTTAATTGACCTTTAAAATCATTTTTACTATTTTTATAAAATAAACAGGAAAAAACTAGCTATTTAACATTTAGCCTCATTTATTTCAATTACAACCTATTTTACATTTTCAATTGTAGACCTTTAATTGACCCAATTCTACCCCAATTAAATCAGCCTAATTTCATTTTTTATCCGGCCCCGGCCCAATTTAAAAACCCGCCGGGTTCCCATTATTAATCCAGGTCATTGATCATTTTGATAAATGGCCATAAATCCCCCTTACCATTTTTAACCCTAATGACCTACCCTAATCCCTCATTCTCACCTTGCCCACCTCCTTTGCCCAAACTCTATCATATCCTCTCAACAGCTATTCGAAACCTTAGCCTTCTCCTACCTTATTTCACCATATTTCCACGAGAATCCATGGCTTCCCAGGCCATGAGGGTCTGTACTCACCCTTATCCACCATTAGATCTTGGGTGTTCGAGATTTTGAAGGCTGACTTCGATAGTTCTCTTTTCAGATCTTCTCAATTCTGTAGTTCTATGGCCTCTCCGGCCATGCTCCGGCATACTCAAGTATTAGGAGCCTGATTCCTGACCTTTTCGACCCGGGATCTAATTTTTCTTCCAAGCCTTTCTCATTTCTAGGGTATCTCCAAAATCCTAAGCTGTTTGAGGTTCTTCTCTGTTTATTTTCTTAGGTCTATTGTATGTTTGTGTTCTACTGAGCTCCTAAACTATTTTCCCTAAATTTTCTTTTCAAAATCATTTTTGGTAAACTTTTCAAAAGATCTTTTTGATTCTATCTGATTCTTTCTTTATGTGTGTTTGGCTGTGTTATGCCCATATAGCTTCTTTACTATGCATGTACTGTCCTTCTACTTTTTTTTTTCTATACATGTGCTCACACGTTAATCCGTGTTATGTTTTCCTTACTCTTCTACTACATGTGTTAATATTGAGTTCTTTGATTTGTGTTTGATTTACTAGACCCTGTTCATGTTCTTGATAAACGGGTTTCATCTATTTTTGTTTAAGTTTGTATTACCTCTTTCTTCTGAACTTGTTTAAGTTTCAAGTTTTCTCAAATAAGATCGCCATGACCTTGAATCTGTTTTCTTTCTTTGTATCATGTCTGTTTGTTTCTCATAAGTCTTTGGAAAAGACTTCTGAGCCTCTATCAAGTGGCTTGCCTTCTCATCTCTATTTTATGATTCGATTTGAAACCTTAGTATTTAGGGTTTCCTTCGGCAATTTTGATTTTTGTGTTCGAGTTAATCCACTTTGGGACCCTGGACTCTCAAACTCACTATGAGTCTGCATTGAACCTTTATCTCTTTGCTTATGATTCTTAACTTCTCTTTGATTAAACTCTCTTCTAAATAACTTGGAAGTTCTTCTTGATTCACATATTTGTGTGCTTTATATATGAGAGCTCTTCTTTCAAAAGATTTTACCAACTAATTAGTTGATTCTGAAATCCTCTAATGGGGTTGGATTGATTGCTACTGATTTTCACTAATTGAATCCTCTTTACCCATTCTTGACTTGGTCCATTCGATTAAGCCTGTAATTTTGATTTTTACTGGTTGTCTGATTGATTCCTTTTCCTTTTCTTTACAAATAGTGTACCATTGGATTTTGCCTTAAATAACTCCTATATATTTACCCTTCATTGTACTGCTTGGAAAATATTTTTTGGTTAACTCTTTTCTTAATTTTCTTTCATCCGTTGGAAATTAGAGTCCCTTAATTAAAGGGAGTTTGATTTCAATGTTATTCCCTTACCCTTCTTACTCGTTTTCTGCACTATAAAATGGACTATCCTTTTGTAATTTTGAGAGGACTTCAAGTTCAATACCTCGAACCGGTAGTTCAATACTTTCAACTTACTACACACTTTCAATACTGAGTTCAATACTCTCACAATATTATGTTCTTTCTGAGATCTTTTGGAATTGTTTGCTTGCAACTTGGCTTTTCAAGACTACTATTTTACTTGTTTGTTTTCTCTAAAACTAGTATGTTCTAATTTAACTTTCCTGCCTCTCCCTTATGTGTTTATTTACACTTTTCTGCAATCTTGTTTACTCTGTTGTTCATGTTTAGTGATTAATGTTAACTATGTATGTTCTTTCCTTGCATCTATTTTTGTTGTGAATCCCTACCCATATTTTCTTCTATGTGTTTGAGTTAAGGCTCATGGCCTGGCAGCATCCATATTGATGCCCAGGTCTGAACCTGATCCTCAATGGATCCTAACTCCTAACTTTGGCTAAACAGGCTGGTCCTTCCCTAATTCCCCTCTATGCACTAACACTTACTCTTAGACTTTAAGTTCTGCCCCCCCCCCTCCTATAAGCCTTGACTTGGGACCTTGAGTTCCCTTTGAACTTGGACATTTGAGGGCTGGCCATCCCACACTGCACTATAATCTAATTATGCAATGTATTTGGGGGTGTACGCACTGTCCGGAGTCTCTTTGAGGCTCTTGGGAACTTTACACACCCCAAATAAGAGAAAGGCTTTGAAAATATGATCCTGGAAGTTGGGTTATCTCATATTATTAGACCTTGAGTCTGAATTAAGCTGTTTGGCTATAGCTTGAACTTCTGATGTAATTTTACTTTTCTGATTCATCGGGGTCTATAATAATTTGTAATAACTGTGGGGGTTCTAGTAAAAGGGGAGGGTCACTTATGTATGCATATGGGTAGACATCATGCTTTTATTTATTGCTGCAATCATAGCATGCTCTTTTGCTTATACATTTCACATAGAAATCATGTCTATAAGTTATGCATTACATGTAGAAATCCTGCTTATAAATTTTTTCATTATTGCATGTAGAAATCCTATCTATAAGTTATACTTCAGATGTAAAAATCCTTCCTTTAAGTCATTGCATCAATACATATACAGACCATGTCTATAGGTTTTCTACATATAGAAATCATGATCCTAGGTTTTCTGCACTTCTGTATATATCCATGTCACTAGGCAAACAATCTCTAGGTTAAAATAATAATGAGTTGCGTCCTAGATATCATGCCTATAGGATTCCTGCATCTCGAAAATCGTTTTAAAATCAATAACACTTAGAAATCATGCCTATAGGAGCAGCCGTTTGGATCTGATCCATCTATCTCATCTATAATTCTGAAATCAGTAGTAATGTTGTTTAATATCTGGAGAATTTAGTTGGTTTTAAAATCAGTAACTTTTCTTAAAAAATCAGTAACCTTTCTTTAAAATAATTAGTATACTTCCAGCTAGGCAAGCAGTAGGTAGTTGATTAACTGTGTTAGTCCTTGATAAACTACAACCAGACAAGGCCTAATTCGGACTTCTCATCTGAGAAATATTTGATGAAGCAGCCTATCCTAATACTAAATTTAATTCAGACTAAAACCAGTATCTGAAGTCATGCTAGACAATTTGCTTCTTTTTGAGGAGGGTTGCTTGAGCCTTTTTAACTGCTATCTGTTTCCCCTAACTGCTTTATGTGTTTTGTTTGTCTTATTAGAATTTTACCCTTTCAAACTTTGAAAAGCCCCAATCTACTTCCCTTTTAGGATTAGTAGTCCCAAATTCCTCCGGTACTGATAGGATTGGGATGGGTAATAGCATGCAATATGTAACGATACTATTTCGCGTTTAATACCTTAACGGGGTGGGAAGGGGTAGATATGGATATGATGACCACGCGATAACACCGCGTGTATAAATAGTCACCGAGTGTTGTGTGGGGTGATCCATATTGTCTATAAACCTAGGACCCCCCTCCCTTTACTTGTTTGTTTTATTCAGAATTTTAAAACTGCTTTTTCTCAAATTTCAGCTTCTTTAACTTCTTTTAACTTCAATTACTTGTAGCAATTATGTGAAAATTTTCCCTTGTTTACTCGCTTATTCTGAATTTAAAATTTGCTTTCTTGTCAAACTTCAGCTTCTTTAACTTCATTTTAACTTCAAATTACTTGCAACCATTATGTGAAACCCCCCTCATATTTGCAACTCTTACTTGTCCACTAGTTGTTTGCACTTAAAGTCACAATTGTAGCATGGCCGGGAACCACACTAGTGGATCTTGAGGGGTGCTTAACACCTTCCCATCGAGATAATTTCTGCCTGGTGGCATCCCTAGCAGATCTTCAGGAAACACCTCAGGAAACTCATGAATAACAAGCACATAATCCATAGAAGGAACTTCCGCACTAGAATTACGGATATAAGCTGAATAAGCTAGACACCCCTTCTTGACCATGTGTAGAACCTTCATATAAAAGATAATCATGCTGGTAGAATAGCCATGGGTCCCCCTACACTCTAATCGAGGCAACCATGGCAAGGTTAAGGTCATCGTCTTGGCGTGACAATCCAATATAGAAAGATAAGGTGACAACCAATCGATAACCAAAATGACATCAAATTTAAATATATCGAGAAGCAGAATATCTACGCTAGTTTCAAGACCTCCAATAGAAACCACAGATGAAATAGATACAATCTACAATAGTAGAATCTTCCACAGGGGAGGACATATGTACAAGAGCACTCAATGAATCATGAGGCACAACCAAATATGAAGAAAATAGGACGATACGTATGAATATGTAGATCCCGGATCAAATAGAATTGAGGTATCTCTACTACAAACTGAAACCATACATATGATAATAGCGTCAGATCAGTCTCCGGCCTAGCTGGAAAAGCATAACATCGGGTTTGGGCCTCAGCACTATGAACCAGATCTCTAGGACGACCTCCTATTGGTTGGTCTCCACCTCTAGCAGCCTGGCTTCCTCCTCTAACGGCATGACCTCCACCTCTAGCAGCCTGATCTTCACCTCTAGTAGACATACCTTTACCTCTAGAACCCCGACCCTTACCTATGGTTGGCTGAGTGGGCGATGATACAACCGGTAGCGGAATCATGGCACGAGAACTCTACTGTGGCGTGCCGCCCAATAATCTCGGATAAGTACTCCTAATATGCCCATAACCACCGCACTCAAAACATCCATCCTGGTACCATGGATGCTGAAACTGAGACTCAACGAAATTGGCTGGTTGATCACTATAATTACTATGAATAGGAGGTGCACTGATAGGAGCTCGCGGTGCACTATTGGCTGGCTGCCCAAAATGAGGCACATAATGACCATGACTCCCTGAAGCATTATGAGATGTCTGAAGCACTGAATGATATGGCCTGGGAGGATGGTCCCTACAAAGGTACCCCTGCCTCTAGAAAAGGCACCACTAAAACCACCTAAATGATGAGGTCTTTTAATAGATCACTGATCACTCCTCTGAGCTAGTACCATCTCAACTCACCTGGCAATATTGGCTGCCACTTGAAAAGAAATCTTGCTCCTAGTCTTATTAGCTATCTACAATATGATTGGCTGAGCAAGTCCCTCAATAAACCTCCTCACCATATCTCTCTCTCTATGGGAAGTAAAAGAATAACATGACGGGACAGATCTACAAATCGAGTCTCTTACTAAGTGACAGTCATAGAACCCTGCTGCAGATGCTCAAACTGCCTTCGATTGTCCTCTCTTTGAGTGATATGAAGGAACTTTTCAAGAAATAACTTAGAGAACTAGTCCCAAGAAAGAGCAGGAGGCTCAGCTGGTCTAGTCAACATATAATTCCTCTACCATTTCTTGGCGGAGCCTGACAAGTGAAATGCACAAAAGTCAACCCCATTGGTCTCCACCATCCCCATATTTCGTAACACCTCATGACAACTGTCCAAATAGTCACGGGGATCCTCTAAAGATGCACCACAGAAGTGAACTGGGAAAAGCTTGGTAAACCTATCTAACCTCCACAAAGCTTCAGGAGACATGATTGATCTATCACCAGTCTATGTTGTAACACCTAGCGGAACTACCCCTACAGGATAGGCTGAGCCATCAACTCCCAAATGTGAGCAGCGGGAGTATGGACTTCTCCCCTAGCCTGAGAGACGGTTGGTGCCAAAGGAAATGTGCCGATCTGAGAAAACTCTCCATAAGGACCACTAGACGGTCCAAAGCATCCTGAAGCACTAGGGTGGCGATGAAACCCTCCGGGACCTGAGCTGGTCCGACATGCACAGTATGGTTGGAACCTCATCATCGAACTCTACCTAAAGCTCTACCGCTGGTGCTACTGCTTGAGCTTGGGACTAAGCTCTGCCCCTGCCTCGTCCTCTGGCACGACATCGACCCCTGCCCCTCGTAGGACTTGCTGTTGGAGGGTTTGGGTGTTGCTCATCTAAAGATGCGCTATGCATCCTCGCCATCTGCGAGAGAAAAGAATAGAAGAGTTCAATCAACAATGATAGAATAAAATCGCACAAAAGAGAAGAATAGAAGTTAAACTATTCCTAACTCCAAAGCCTCCGGAAGATAAGTACAAACGTCTCCACATCGATCCACTAGACTCTATTAAGTTTGATCGTGACTCATGAGACCTATGTAACCTAGTGCTCTGATACCAACTTGTCACGATCCAGATTTCACACCATTGGGACCGTGATGACACCTAACATTACACTTGCTAGGCAAGTCAACGTTAGATTAATCTATTTCTTTTAATAGTTTAAATTAGATTTTAAAGAATAATTGAGATAACTAAATAAATTTAAAGTAACAATGTAGAAGCGAAACTAGCTAAATATTTATTACAATTCACACGAGTGCACGAACTACTAGAGTAATACACAAAGGGTCTGAAATAACTAATAAGTTGTTTGAATGAAAGTACACAACTAAATAGACAGAGGATAGGGACTCCATGAGCTGCGGGTGCTAAACTGTTGTACCTTAAGTCTCCGCGAATGTCAGATACGAGCTCTTTAGTAGCTGTTGCCGGGATTGTCTCTAAAATTTATACAGTGTGCAGAGTGAAGTACCAGTACAACCGAGACTATATACTGGTAAATGTCGAGCCTAACGTCGATGAAGTAGCGAAGAGGCTAAGGCGAGACACCTATGTTGGAACCTGTATACAATCTACAATAATGACAAAATAATTGATACAGTACAAAATGAAACAGCATAGGAAATAATGACCACTGCCTCGATTATAAATCAATGTCGTCGACAATAACCAATCTCTACCAGCTCAAATAAAAGTACTGGAAAACAATGTAGCTCAAGAAAATGATACATATTAGTGGTAGAGGCGCGCAACCCGATCCCACTATATATTAATATCAATATCGTAATTTACCCTTATTTTGCCATATTAATCTACCCTTATTTCCCCTGTTGCGGCGT
Organism: Nicotiana benthamiana; assembly: GCA_034376525.1. Taxonomy (NCBI): domain Eukaryota; kingdom Viridiplantae; phylum Streptophyta; class Magnoliopsida; order Solanales; family Solanaceae; genus Nicotiana; species Nicotiana benthamiana. The sequence goes on from CM067331.1 coordinate 114,517,686, forward strand.
GCAACCCTATCCTACCGTACATACATATTCACCCTTATTCCACCATTAATCTTCTCTTATTATACCTATTGCGGTATGCAGCCGAATCACACCATATCAGTACCAAACATTCAATGTACACAATCAAATCAACATGCTAAATCAGAACGCCTTTACGATAAATAAATACCAAACTAAACCAAGAAAAGGACCTTGTTCAATATAGAATCTACATAAATAATACTACACAATGAAACCAAACCAGATATTTACATTTAGAAGTTGCAAACAAGTCGAATTAAGCAAACAGCAGGGATTACGGAAACTATGAAAAGAGCTAATATGATTAATCAAAAGAAGCATTGATTATCACGTAGAAATTAGGCATGGAAAGCATTTAGAGCATGTAATAATTAATATAGGAGGTAAAATAATTAAGGAAAAATGATAAATCAGGGAAAACAGATAATTTGGCGGCGTATAAGCACTCGTCACATTTCATATACACCGTTCACGTGGAATTCACATAACACAAAGTTCGAGGGTTCCTATTCCCTCAAATAAAGGTTAAACACAACAATTACCTCACTCCAAAGGCCACTCAAAGCTCAATTGCAGCTTTTCCTTTCAAACACGCCTCCGAACCAATAATATCTGGCAAATTACGTACCAAACGTTTCAAGATAAGCCTTAAGAATCACCCATGATCGAAAAGAATTCAATTAGGCCATTGTCAAAAAGTCAACAAAAGTCAACACCAGGGTCCGCTTGGTCTAAGTTTGAAATTGGGACAAAAGCCCAATTACCCATTCACCCCTGAGCCCAGATATGATCCGACCTTAATTTGAGGTCTAAATCCCAAATTTACCAAATTCCTAGTTTCTACCCAAAACTTCCCAATTCCACCATGAAACCTTAGATTCTAGGTTGAAATCTTGTAAAATGAAGTGAAAGATTGAAAAAAACTAGTTAAGAATCACTTACCTATGATTTGGGGGAAGAAATGGTCTTTGGAAAATCACCTACAGGGTTTCGGTTTGAAAATTTTGAGAAATGAGCAAAAATTTCATCTTAGTAAGTTCAACACAACTACATATGTAACAGTTGCAAATCTCGTAATTGCGAGAAATGCTTCGCAAATGCAAAGTGTTCCCCAGCCCTACTGTCTTCGCAAATGCGGCCTGAGATGATCGCAAATGCGACCAATACTTCGCAAATGCAAAGTTCACCCCTCATCCCAATTGCTCGCAAATGCGATGGGTTCTTCGCATTTGCAATTCTCGCAATTGCGAGCCAGACCTCGCAATTGTGAAGTTTGTAGACCTGTAGCACATCTCCAACAATTACTAAGTTCCATTCACTCTGTAGCCTATCTGGAACTCACCCGAGCCTTCGGGGCTCCAAATCAAATATGCACACAAATTTTGAAATATCATATAAACTTGCTCACATGATAAAATCTCCAAAATAACACCTAGAACTACGAATTAAGCACCAAATAAAATGAAATTCTCATGAACACTTAGAAATTTTTATTTCTCAACCGGGCGTCCGAATCACGTCAAACCAATTTCGTTTTTCACCAAATTTCACAGAGAATTCTTAAATATTATACTGAACTTGTAATGTGCTCCGAAATTAGAATACGGACCCGATACCAACAAGATCAAATATTAATACTTTTCTTAAAACCAATAATTTTTTTCAGATTTCAATTTTTAACAAAAATTCATAACTCGGGCTAGGGACCGCCGAGTCCAATTTCGGGCATATGTTTAGGTCTCATATTTCGACTCGGACTTATCGAGATTGTCAAAATACAAATCCGGATATATTTACAAAAAATATTGATCGAGGTCAACTCAAATAAAATTTTTAATAAAAAATCCCTATTTTTATCAACTTTCAACACAAAATCTTTTCGAAAATACGTCCGGACTGTGCAAGCAAATCGAGGTGGGCTAAAATGAAATTTTAAAGGCCTTGGAACATAAAATTCAAATTTAAATCATAAATGATCATTTGAATCATCACAACTATGGGTAACACAAAAAACCTATTACGTGTTGCCAAAATAGTAGTAAAATCGTTCATAGGAAATAATCGCAGGAGAGGGGTCTTTTCTCAAAGGTTGATAAAATGACCACCACCAAGCCAACAGATGTTGAATTTTATAATTAATGACTAAGTGTTAAATGCAAATTATCAACCATACTCCCCTTAATTTGATTTGGGAAGTTATAAGGGGTCGTTTGGTTGGAATATGATTTATACCGGTATAAATTATGCCGATATAAGTTATGTTGAGATTAGTTATGCTAGTATTGTATATATTAATTGTTTGGTATGTTGTATTAAGAATGTCAATTGCATAATTTCTAAGAAGAAAGTATAAATTATACCGATGCTAATTACCCCACCTTCTATAAGGTATAAGTTATCCCAGTAAATTAACATCGAGATAACTTATAAGGTGGTATTAAATTTTTATACTACCCTTATATCTTCTTATACCTCATATCAAACGACCCCTAACTTTGCACGTTGTAACTCTAAAGATTTTGGGTGTGTTTAGTATAAAGGAAAATATTTTCCGTGAAAAATATTTTTCAAGAAAATATTTTTTTAGAAACAAATAGTAATCTTATTCATTTTCCAGTGTTTGGTACGCGAATTAAGAAAAAATGGCTTCTCATAAGTATTCACAAATAATTTAGATAGAATAAACGCGAAGCCATAAACTTTCAAACAAATAACCTTCCGAACACATACATTTCATAAACTTTCGAACTGCTAAACTTTCAAAACAGTGAAATTTCTAACCCGAAAACTTCCAAACATATAAACCCCTGAACTCATAATTTTGGAACTTGTAAAATTTTAAACTTTTAAATCGATAATTAAAAAATTAAAATTGAAAAATATATTTTAAATTGGGGGGTTGGGCTGGGCGAGGGGGGGGGGGGGGAAGGGGGAGGAAAACATAAATTTGAATTACAAAAAAAAAAAAGTAAAAGGGTTAGGGTGGATGGTGCAGAAAAATAGAAAAACAGACATTTAAAATTACAAAAAAAAAATTATTGTAAAAAAATAATCTTTTTGCGGTGGGGGTGGGGGGTTGGGGTAGCGTGCGGTGGAGGAATAGAGGGTGTGGTAACGAAAAAACTAAAATTTAAAAAAAAAACTTTTTGAAGAGGGGACAGGGTGAGTTGATGAGGATGGGGAATGTTGAGAAAGAGTTTCGAAAAATATTTTTCATTCTTTTAATAAGGAAAACATTTTCCTCCAATTAGAAAAAAATAAATTCATGAGAAAAGCCAACTAAACATGAAATAATTAAAAAAAATTCGTAAAATATTTTCCTTCATGCCAAACACACCCTTTATTTCCAAAATCTACACTAAATCTATAGATTATTGAATGTAAAATAAATATATCATACAATATGAGATGCAATCATGCAACTATTGCCGTAAAGTTCTGTTGTACGTTTTGTTATCGATTCCTTTTAGGTATATTTACAATTTTATGCCACATAAGAAATTTTATTATCATCAATATTTAAGATTTAATTTAGTTACGTTAGTATATTAAATTATCAATTCTATATCATAATTAATTAAGGGTATAATTAATTATATATTTTTTACTACTTAATTAAAGGAATATGCATGTTTTCCTTTCCTAACCCCTCAGTCCCACCCCGTTTTACTGATACCCACGTTTTAAACCATTTTTCATCTTCTGAAACCAAATTCTCCATCTAAATTCACAAAAAAATTGAAGAAACTCTTCAATATAGTTGTTTCCCCATTTTACTCCAACTGAAGTTCATCAATGAAGAACAACAAAGTTCATCAAAATTGAAATCGAATCTTCAAAATTTATACACATTCAGCTTCAAATTTTCTCAATGACGAAGAACAAACCTTCAAAGAGACAGGAAAGCAGCAATTCCACTATTGAGAGCCATTAAAAAACTTTGAAGTTTTGAATTCAAATTTGGGTTTCCAAAAATCATTATTTGTTTTGATTGGGTATTGTTAAAAATAATTGGGAATATATTTTGGAGTTTATTTCTCAATTTTGAGGGGTTTTGGTGAAGATTAGACTTGGTTTTTACTGAAATGCAGGATGAAGAAAAAGAAGAAGAAGAAGAAGAAGAAGAAGAAGAAGAAGAAGAAGAAGAAGAAGAAGACGACGAAGAAGAAGAAGAAGAAGACGACGACAACATATTGCAGAAAGTATAGATAAATTGCAGAAAAATTATAGATAAATTGTAGAATGTTTTTTGCAGAAGATTTTGTAGAAGTTTTAGTCGTTTTGGATTTGTGAGAACATAAAACAATGCATCTACAATTAGAATACAAATAATCTACAATTTATTTACAAACTGGATACATTGAATTTTAATATCTCAATTCTCATTTCAATTGTAGCATAATTGATATTTTCGACATAATTATATTTTGTGCAGAAGATTTGTAGAAGTTTTAGTCGCTTTTGATTTGTGAAAATAAAAAATAAAGCACCTACAATTAGAATACAAATAATCTACAATTTATCAATAAAATATCTACAAACTAGGTACATTTAATTTTTATATCCCAATTCGCATCCAATTGTAGCATAAATATGATTTTTGACATAATTACGTTTTTTTCAAAAAATTCATTGAATTTTTAGCCATTTTTTATTTGTGAAAACAGAAAATAAAGCATCTACAATCAGAATACGAATAATCTACAATTTCTGCAATATGTCTTCTTCAACTTCTTCTTCGAGTTCTAATCTGAATTTCAGTCAAAATCAAGTCTAATCATCACCAAACCACTCAAAATTGATATATAAATTCCAAACCATATTCTGATTATTTTTAACACACCCAATCCAAACAAATAATGATTTTTGAAAACCTAAATTTGAATTCAAAACTTTCAAGCTTTTTAATTGCTATCATTGGTGGAAAACATCTAGAAGAATATTTACTTTCATAATATTAGCGCACTCAAATAGGAATATTTGGAAGAATATGATTTGATCTGATTGACGACAAATCTTTTTAGAATATTCTGTTCCTCAATTTTAGCTCGACAAATTAGGAAGATTCAGCTACTATTAATTAGTATTTAATAATTGACATAATAACTGTAGAAAAATGTGAACAGGACGAGTAAATTAGAAACGATGCACATTTTTAATAATAAGGTTTCATATATAATATAGGAAAGAAAAATCTCTTTTAGGACACATTCATGGACTATTATACTGTTATGATCGCCAAGAACACACTCATGGACTATTGAATTAAAATGACAACAAGGTACCACCGCGATCTCTGTGTATACAGATATTTTTTTATGTATCTCGAATTTCAAATTATTCACTACAACACTTTTACTATTATGATTAACACAAATAATCTATTACACGTTGACAAAATATTCCATCATCACGTTCTTAAAAGTAAACATTTGAACCATTTATGTAGAACATTCAACAACTTTCACATTTAAGTCCTTTAAGATATAAAATATTTGCTCAACAGAAAAGATTTTTATAAATTTCGTTTATACCTAATGAAATTTTGAGAGAAAACGTAGAAATCTAGTAAAGCTTATTAGTTTTTTTTTCTTTACAAAATCTCAATACAAAGATCAAAGTTTTTTTATCTTTTTCCGTATGGTGTCTTATACCCATTAAAGCCTCGATTAATTGGAATTTGTTCCGTATTACAAGATTTTTAAATTTTCAAGACCTTTTGGATAGAGAACCAATGTCTAGATCTTTTATTGAGCCCAAATTTTGATGGGTTCGAGTCATTGGGCCAGCCAGCTTCAAATGTAGAAGTGACACCAAGTACAGAATTAATTTTACAAATACGAGGCGGTCTTTTAACTTTTAACCTTTGGGGTAGGTCACTCAACAAATGGATAAAAGTTTGTTTAACAAGTTTTGCACCACAAGCAAAACTTTTAACCTTTGACTTTGCAAGTTTGCCCATTTGTTAGAGGGCATTTGTATCTATATTTATTTTTGTATCATATTTTAATATATACTTGTTTCGCAAAAAATTATAAGTGTACCTGCTTTTCGGCATAACTTCAGCATACATGGTTGAAGTAGCAGAGGCAATCACGCAAAACTTCAGCTAGCCGAGCCTGAAGTTCAGCTCTAGAGCTGACGTTTTTGTTTTTGTAATTGGCGAAGTCCAGCTCTAGAGCTAAAACTTTTGTTTTGTAACTCACGAACTTCAGCTCTAGTACTGAAGTTTTTGTTTTTGTAACTGACGAGCTTCAGCTCTAGAGCTGAAGTTTTTGTCTTGTACTTGCGAATTTCAGCTCTTGAAGATTTTGTTTGTAACTAGCGAATTTTAGCTCTGGAGCTGAAGTTTTTATTTTGTATTGGCGAACTTCAACTCTAGAACTAAAGTTATTATTTGTAACTAGCAAACTTCAGCTCTACAACTGAAGCTTTTGTTGGAAAAATAAGCTTTTTGTGTTATCTTCCGCATTAAATGCAGCAACCTCATTTCGTCTAACTCACACTCAGCTTTGCCCAACCATTTTTATTGCTAAGCAACTAATATCCGAAAATACATTATACAATTCTATTATAAATTCACACAACACAGATTTTTCTTGTTCTGAACGCAGAAACATCTAATTCACATATACAAGGTTAACTTTCTACTTGCTTCAATTATGCTTCTGGCTATAGCAATAAGTTTCTCCACAAATTATGTTGAAAAAATCCCAAGTACTAGAGGCTCTTTCTAAAAATGATTATTAATTTCTTGAAAACGAAATCCTAGATAAAAACGTTGTGTGAATACAAGTTATATATATAGCCGTAACAGATTTCTTGTAGAAAGAAGAGAAGAAAAAGTTTGAGAAAGAAAAGGCAGGTATAACTTTGAAGAGGAGAAGAAGGAGGAGAAATGGAGCAGAAGCTGTTTAAAAAGTGGGTACAAGTTAAAAGTTAAAAAAAAATATAAGTTAAATGGGGGCGGCCAAGTGGGGCGCCCCGTGCAATTTTTGCTTGGTTAGGTTACATGCCCTGAACGTCAAAAGTTAAAAGCACGCCTTATGGTGTCCTATTTATGGGCAAAGTACAAAAATAATTATTTTAGGAATGCTATTTAAAGATTAACCAGCATTTATTTTATCTTAAAATTTTAAATTAAAAATTTTAACTTCGGGATGATTCAGGATATTTTTGTCCCAAAAAAATTAAATTTAAAAACTGAAATTCAGGATATATTTGCTAATTTTTAAATAGCAGTCCTTTAGAGTGGCTACCTGCTGACATTTCTATCCTATTTCTGCCATTTTCTGACAAGTATCCATTTTTAATACCTCTATTAAAATTAGAATTTTTTACTTTCCTATTTTATATAAGAAACCTTATTATCATCAATGTTTAAGTTTTGATATAATTACATTTGATAGACCAAATTACCAATTTTATACCGTAGTTTCTTTTTGTTACATTCACCCGGCAGAGGATTTAACGATCATCTTCGCACTTTAAGGAAAGGCAGTCTTATAATTCTATAGAAAACACCAGAATGTGGATTCAGTTAGCAGAGACTCAATAGGAAGAAAGGAAAGGAAAAGAGAAAGGAAGAAATATGAAAACTGAAATAGTGATCCTCACTTTCTCTGAGTTGAGAAAAAGAAAACAAACCCCAGCAGTCTCAAGAAGCAATGAGAAAGGTACAGTTACTTGAGTATAACATAAAAATGGAAATGAAGAGATGCCAAGTGAGAGACCTTATTTTAAATAAATAACCCTTTTAGTTAGTTGTGTCTACTCCTAGTAAACCTCATGGGTAGTTGATATGGCAACTTCCAACACTGTTAATAGAGCCGTTTCTAGGGGTAAGGTATTTAGGATTTGATCTTTTAGGTTTTCTAATTGTGTTTTTATATGTAGACGGTAAGGTAAACGATAATGGGTATTTGGGTTGTGGTACTGGAATTGGATTGTAAAAACATAAAATAATGTATCTACAATCAAAATACAAATAATTTACAATTCATCTACAAAATATCTACAAACTGAGTGTACTGTATTTTAATAACTCAATTCTCATTCGATTGTAGTTTTATTGGGATTTTCGACATAATTACGTTTTTTGCAGAAGATTTGTAGAAATTTTTGTCGTTTTTGATTTATGAAACAGAAAACAAAGCATCTACAATTAGAATACAAATAATCTACAATTTATCTACAAAATATCTACAAACTGGGTACATTGAATTTTTATATTCCAATTCCTGTTCAATTGTAGCATAATTGGGATTTTTGACATAGTTGCATTTTTCAGAAGATTTTTAGAAGGTTTAGCCGTTTTTTATTTGCGAAAATAGAAAATAAAACATCTACAATCAGAATAAAAATAATCTATAATTTATCTACAATTTCTGCAATATATATTCTTCTTCTTCTTCTTCTTCTTCGAGTTTCAATCTGAAATTCAATCAAAATCAAGTCTAGTATTCATCAAAATCCCTCAAAAATTGAGCTATAAATTTCAAACCATATTCCCGATTATTTTCAACAACACCCAATCAAATCAAATAATAAATTTTGAAAACCCAATTTTGAATTCAAAGCTTTCAAGCTTTTTAATGGATGTCAATGATGGATTTGCTGTTCTCTGTTCATTTACTTTGTATTACTGAATTTCGCAATTGAGAAAGAGAGAGAGATGTAGAGAGAATATCGACGAACTGAACTTTGTCGACAATTTTGTCTTTTTTTTTTGATTTGGGGCTTAAGGAAAAATATCGAAGAATAGAGTTTTTACAGAAAATAGTCTATGTAATCAGATTTTAAATTGAAGATATAATATTTGCGTTTCAATTTGATCTGAAGGTCGCTAAATCAACTAGAATATTCTATTCTTGATTTATAGCGCGCCTAATTAGGAAAGAATCAGCTCCTAATAATTAGTATTTAATGAATGGTATAATAATTATAGAAAAACTGTGAACATGGAAGGTAAATATGAAACTATGCATATTTTTATAATAAAATTTTATATAGGGTATATAACTTTAAAATACATTTACTTTTTAAAAATTATTTAAAATTTAGTCAATTTTGGCGATCTTCATATTCTTCAAACTTAACCTCCTTCTTTGTTGTTGCTTCTTCTTTTTCATACCTTAGAATTTGAAGTTGGGCTCTATCAAAGCCTAACTTTGAACATCAGGTTCACAACTTTAAAATTGGAAACTCCAAATTCGTGATTTTCTACTCTAGACCTGGATGTTTGAAGTTGATTTTGGGTGGCTCAACTTTAAATCTTTTATAAATTTCGGCTATTCATTAAATAGGTCATAAGAAGGCTATTTCGAAGGCTATTTCGTGCACCTCGCCTACTTCAAGGGATGAAAATTTTATTTTGTGTCTTCAACTCATACTAATTATACAAAGTAATCTTTTATGTCATAATTTTATGAACCCAGTATTTAATGGATCCGAATATATAAAACTAATATAGCAGACAGAATTTCATGGAACCCAATTATAGCAGACACAAAATAAAACTTCTCAAATGACATACTAATGGATTATCTTCTTCCGACACGACAATTGAAGCACTACCACCACTCCTTCCAACCCTCCCCTGAAATGAATCTGTAGGTTCCTCTCTCCCTCTCTCTCTCTGGAGTCTAAACCCCAGCCCCAAATTCTTGGTTGAGTAAGATTCTTGCTTTGTTTGTTCATACTATTTTTTGATGGTTTTGCACTTTTATTTGATAATTTTTCTCTAAGAAATATTGACGGTGTGGTAATTGGCATAACGATTATCATGGATGCAGCTGCTGTAAACACATTTCCTAGCTTCCAAAGACCTCCTTCCCATACCACAATGAACAATTTCCTACTATTTGATCCTGCAAAGACTTCATTTTTAACTAGTAATCCAGGATTTAAATTATCCTCCAAGTTTCATATTCTATTCCCAAAGACTTGTCGTTTAGCTCCCAATTCATTAGGGAATAAAATATTAATTGATAATAAACAAGAAGAAGAGAAAGATGATGGTTCTAGTGATAGTAAAAACGAGGAAAACCCGGCCAATGTGGACTGGGAAGCAAAATTCCTTGGAAAGATGGACCCGTCTGAAGATGTTTTGCCTGAGAAGAAGAAGAAAAAAAAACTAAACTCTAGATTGCTTAAGGATACTGAAACAATGGACTGGTGTATGAATGCTAGAAAAGTTGCTCTCAAGTTTATTGAAGCTAGAGGATTGACCCCTGTTATAAAGAATATGGTAAGTGGTAATAAAAAGGCCAAAAAGAAGAAGAAGAAAATAAAGTCCAAGGTTGATAAGAGAAACCCGGATGAAGAAATTGATGAACACTCCGAAGTAGACTCGGATGATGAAGATCTTGATTTGGATGCTGAAATTCCTTTAGGCAATGCAAGTCACCTTAAGGGGACAGTTAGTATGTTTGCTGATGGTATGTTTGAGGAACAGAAAGCTAAAACCATGGAAAGCTTGTCCAAAGGCTATCTGAGTTTGCAGGACCATCGGACCGTAAGAAAGAAATTAGTTTGAATAAAGCAATTGTTGAAGCAATGACGGCTGAGGAGGTGTTGGAAGTTACTGCTGAGACGGTTTCAGCTGTTGCAAAAGGGCTTAGCCCTTCGCCTCTTTCTAAATATAGCCACAGCGCTGCGTAGGATAGCGAAGAACATGGAGAAAGTTTCAATGGTTAGGAGTAGAAGGTTGGCATTTGCTCGCCAGAGAGAGATGTGTATGCTTGTTGGCATTGCTATGACTGCTTTGCCTGAGTGCTCGGCACAAGGTGTTTCAAATATTGTGTGGGCGCTGTCAAAGATTGGCAGTGAACTTCTCTATTTGACAGAAATGGATAGAGTGGCAGAAGTGGCGTTGACTAAGGTTGATGAGTTCAATTCACAAAATGTTGCTAATGTAGCTGGGGCTTTTGCTTCAATGCAGCATTCTGCTCCAGAACTATTTTCGGGGTTAGCAAGACAGGCGTCAGACATAATCCACACTTTTCAGCCTCAAGAGATTGCTCAAGTCTTGTGGGCTTTTGCCTCTCTGAATGAGCAAGCTGGTCCCATGCTTGATTCTCTTTATAATGTTTTTAGTGATGTCAATCAATTCAAATGCAGCTTGAGTGATGGTAAACTACCTTATATTAAAGAAACTACAGCAGATGGTATTGCAGATGTTGAGTCTGGAGCAATTAATTATCCCTTGCTAATGTTTAATAGGGATCAGCTAGGTAATATATCATGGTCTTATGCTGTTCTTGGGCAGATGAATCGAGTTTTCTTTGCTAATGTATGGAATACTCTCAGCTATTTTGAGGAGCAACGAATATCCGAGCAGTATAGAGAAGACATTATGTTTGCTTCCCAAGTTCATCTTGTGAACCAATGTCTCAAGCTAGAGTCCACGCATCTTGACTTATGCCTTAAGGGTGAACTGGAGGAGAAAATTTGCAATGCTGGAAGGACAAAACGGTCAATCAGAAAGTTACTTCCTCATTTCAGAAGGAGGTTGCTCGTCTTCTTGTCAGCACTGGACTAGATTGGGTAAGAGAATATGCAGTGGATGGTTATACTCTGGATGCAGTCGTTGTTGACAGAAGAGTTGCTCTTGAGATAGACGGCCCTACTCATTTCTCAAGGAACTCAGGTGCTGATTAATTTATTATCATCTGCCCACTGATAGTATCATTATTCATATGTCTCCCAGAAGTTAAATGGTAACATTTTCTCAAATTGGTGATGACATTACTACCTCCTTGCAGGAATCCCCTTGGGGCATACAATGCTAAAATGCAGATATATCACTGCTGCTGGTTGGAGGCTCATATCTGTCCCTCATCAGGAAGTGAGTTTTGGCATATTTTCATTTTTGATCAGTTATATTTCATTGAGGTTAAGGCATTCTTATCTTAATATCTTAGGTTAATTAACTACTTCTTACCTTCCCTTCCTGCCTATAAAAAAGGGAGAAAACTGGTGGCACATGGGAAATACTGAAGAATTTCCATCCAACATTAGGTTCACTTGCTCTCCTGGATTTGATATTTTCCACTCTCATTCATCACTTACTTAACGAGCAACTAAATGTCAAAGAAAAATAGACAGACAGATTGATGATATGTGTGATACAAACAAAGCTTGCAGGGAGCAAAGGTCTGGGTATAGCATTATATCTCAGCCCCTCTATCCTCGAAAAATGAGCAAACCAAGTGATAGCAAGCCTCCATGTCTATTCCCCGAGTTTATCCCCTGATTCCCCTCATTCATACATGAGGCAAGAGCCCTTAGAGTCAATAGGGGTGACCCTAGCTTGCCGATCTGTACGTTTAGGAGGCCTGACCTATGTTGAAGGGTGAGTTACTATGGACTTCCTAAAATGATTTTTTTATAAATACCATGCCTATGAGCCACTACCGAAAGTTCCATTTGCTAACTGCCAAACCATGTGAAGTTGCATGTGTCCCCAGAAGTTTTCGGGTGTTAAGGCCAAATTAAGAAACAAATTTTCTTCACAGCTATCTTTTTGGAGGGAGAGGAAATGAGTTGTTAAATCATTCTCTTCTCGCGATTAATGAATAGTTCTCTAGGTATTATTGTGACAGTAGGCAATTCAATCCAACGAGGAAAACACAGCTTCAATAATTAGATGTTGGTCTGACATTGTGTTTACCTCCTTTCTCACTTTATATTAACAATTTGTTAAGATAGGTGATAGACTCATACTCAAGTATGGAAGAACATCTATTTGAGCATAAGACGTAACAAAGGCAAATGATAAATTAACTGAGTTGTCCTTGTTGATTCTATTTCGCAGTGGGAAGAGCTCCAAGGAGAGTTTGAGCAGTTAAGAGTATCTCCGTGGCATTATTGAAGGGAGCTTCAATGTGGAAATGGAAGATGGTCATTCAAGTATAGAATAGGGAAATGAATAGCTGTATTTTACTGTGTTTGCTCTTCGTTCCTGTCATATAACCAACTCAAATAGTTTATAATTGAGGTTTAGTTGATTGATTGAACAATATACACCACAAATACTAGAGTGAGATATAGAAGCAACCTTTCTCGTCTTTATTTAACCATAGAAAGTCTTTAAATCTAACAGAAGAATGTTGTTTGCTATAGTTGTTGGGAATAAACTCCCTACCAAACTAATATTCACGGCAATAAAAGCGGAATAATAATGTAGCACCGAGATACGATAATTAACAAGAATAAAAGAGTAACAACGACACCAAGGTTTTTACGTGGAAAACCCTTCTGAATAAGGGAAAAAACCACGGCCCTGAGAGGAGCAACTGATATCACTATAGTAAAGAATTTTTACACTTTGTAGGTTCGAGTAAAATACTCCAAAGACCACTACAACACTCAAAAGAAATAACCCTCTTTTGATATTCCACCTCACTACAATATCGCTCACTCTCTATTTTTCTCACAGACTATTTTCTTATACCCTGTCTGTGAAACCTTACTCTTTTTTCTCTCTTTTTGTTGGTATGTCAAAATGAGAGCCGAAGCTATCATTTTATAGTGCAAACACTGCCAACCATTGTTGATTTTCCGTTTCTGCAGCACACCAAAACTGACAAAAAAAACAAACAACTTGGGCTGCTATAGCAACCACTTTTGACAAAAGAATAAAGAAGGAAGAAAACTTCTTCCTTGATTAAAGGGGGCTGGACCCCATCAATCTCCCCCTCCAGTCTCATTTATCTAGAGGGGATAACACAATCTTCTAGTTTGAATGCATGCCGATAAGTTCTTTGCATAGCTCGAACTTGTTCCTTGGTACCACCTTGGTCAACATATCCGCAGAATTTTCGCTTGTGTGAATCTTTTTGACCTATAAAGATTCGTCCGTCACTTTGTCACGAATCCAGTGATATCTCACATCTATGTGTGTGGTCCTTACATGGTACATAGAGTTCCTGCTAAGGTCTATTGCACTTTGACTGTCACAATAGACATCATACTCCTTCTGATGCAATCCAAGCTCTTGAAGGAACCGTTTGAGCCATACCAACTCTTTGCCAGCTTCAGTAGTGGCAATATATTTCGCTTCAGTTGTAGAGAGTGCAACACACTTCTGCAACCTCGACTGCCATGATATAGCTCCCCGTGAAAATGTAAACAAATATCCAGTAGTGGATTTTTTGTTGTCAATGTGACCTGCCATATCAGCATCCGTATAGCCCTTCAAGTTTGGATCTGATACTCCTAAGCATAAGCAATCTCCCGTGGTACCTCTCAAGTACCTGAGTATCCACTTGACTACTTCCCAATGTTCCTTTCCATGATTTTCAAGAAACCTGCTGACATCACCAACTGCGTGAGTAATATCAAGTCTAGTACATGCCACTGCATACATCAAGCTTCCGACTGCTGAAGAATAAGGAACTCTGGCCATGTTCCCTTTCTCCTCCTCTGTTGTAGGACACATCTTTTTGCTCAATTTTAGATGACTAGCGAGAGGTGTGCTGACTGGCTTAGTATTCTTCATGTTGAAGCATTCTAGTACACGTTCAATGTACTTCTTCTGAGATAGCCACAACTTTCTACTTGTTCTCTCTCGAACTATCTTCATCCCTAGAATTTGTTGTGCTGGGCCCAAGTCCTTCATATCAAATGACTTGGACAGATCTCCCTTCAACTTTGCTATCAACCCCTTGTCTTTTCCTACAATTAACATGTCATCCACATACAATAACAATATAATAAAATTATTCTCAGAAAATCTTTTGAAGTATACACATGGATCAGAATAGGTCTTTATGTATGCTTGACTTTTCATGAATGAGTCAAACTTCATGTACCACTGCCTTGGTGCCTGCTTTAATCCATAAAGACTCTTATTCAATTTGCACACCATGTGTTTCTTTCCAGCTACTTCAAATCCTTCTGGTTGCTCAATATAAATTTCTTCTTCAAATCTCCATGAAGAAATGCAGTTTTCATATCCAACTGCTCCACTTCAAGATCTAGGCTAGCTGCTAAGCTCAAAATTGTTCGAATAGAAGTCATTTTGATAATAGGTGAGAAAATTTCATCAAAATCAATACCTTTCTTCTGCTCGAAGCCTTTAACCACCAATTGAGCTTTGTATCTGACAAGCTTGCCATTTTCATCTTTCTTGAGTTAAAAGACTCATTTGCATTTGAGTTTTCTTTTACCCTTTGGAAGTTCAACCAGCTTGTACGTGCCATTTTTCTGTAGAGATTTCATCTCTTCTTGCATGGCTTTCATCCACTGGTTCTTTTCTGGATGGGACAGCACCTCCTTAAGACTTTCTGGCTCCCTCTCGTCACTGATGAGGACATACTCCGTGGAAGGGTACCTGCATGACTCTACCCTTGGCCTCTCCGATCTCCTTAGAGGTTGAGGTTGTTCTTCTTCCCGAATGGGGTGCTCCACTTCCTCGACACCTTCATCAAGATGCTCCCCATGCTCAATAACCTCACCAGATTGCTCCCCCTGCTCGGCAACCTCGTCGGTCGTACTTTCTGCACTTGTGGGTTTGTTAGAAGTAGAAGGAATAATAACAAGGTTAGAAATTATACCATTCTTCGCCTTTTCTAACATATCAGCAGCAGTTCCAACATCACTTTCTCGGAAGACTACATCTCTGCTTCTGATGACCTTGTTCTTTACAGGATCCCACAATCTGTACCCGAACTCTTCATCTCCATATCCGACAAATATGCAGGGAACAGATTTATCATCCATCTTTGTTCGCGGCTCTTTTGGTACATGTGCAAAAGCTCTGCAACTGAATACCTTTAGATGCGAGTAGGACACCTCCTTATTGGCCCAAACTCTCTCTGGGATGTCAAACGCCAATGGAACTGATGGATTTCCATTGATAAGGTAACATGTTGTTTGAACTGTTTCATCTCAGAATGACTTAGATATTTTAGCCATTCTGAGCATGCTTCTCACCTTCTCCACAATGGTGCGGTTCATCCTCTCGGCTACACCATTGTGCTGTGGGGTTACAGGAACTGTCTTTTCATGTCTGATCCCATGACTTGAACAATACTCTTCAAATCCCCTTGAAGTGTACTCGCCTCCATTGTCACTTCGGAGACGCTTTAGCTTTTGACCTGTCTCCCTTTCTACTAGAGCATGAAACTTCTGGAAAACTTAAAACACCTGATCTTTGGTTTTCAAAATATAAACCCACAATTTTCGTGAAGCATCATCAATAAAAGTAACAAAATATTTTTTACCGCCCATTGATTCAATTTTCATTGGGCCACAAACATCAGAATATACTAAATCAAGTATATTCATTTTTCTTTCAGACGATATCTGAAATGACACCCTATGTTGTTTACAAAATAAACAATAGTCACAAGGTTTTACCGTTGTACCTTTGGCATAAGAAGTGAGTGATTTCTTGGCAAGAATATGCAATCCCTTCTCGCTCATATGACCCATTCTTTTACGCCACAAATCTGCAGAAATCTCATCTTGTGCCGCATTCAATTCTCCTTGGCATATTTCTGCATTTGTCCTGTACAACGTGCCATGAGCAATTCCCTTTGCAATCACCAATGATCCCTTGTGAGTCTCCACTTTTGATTTGCAAAATAGTTCTCGTATCCATCTCGGTCCAAAGGAATCCCCGAGATCAAGTTCATCCGCAAATCAGGTACATGCCGCACATCCTTTAGAACCAATGTGCATCCGACATTTGTCTTGATACAAATATCACCAATCCCCGCAATCTTTGAGTAACTCGTGTTACCCATTCTCACTGTACCGAAATCACCTGCTACATATCTGCAAAAAGGATCTCTTACCGGTGTGGCATGGTAAGATGCCGCTGTGTCAACCACCCATTTCGACTCTGGACCTGACAAATGTATGCATTCCTCTTCATCATTTATAAAGAGAACAACATTATCATTGTTTTGCACCATGGCAGTTGTGTTGTCGTCATCCTTCTGGCCACTAGTTTCACCTTTGCCCTTCCTTGGATTTGGGCAATCTCTTTTGAAGTGTCCTGGTTTATCACAGTTGTAGCAATTTCTGGCTTTTGATTTGGATCGATTCTTTGACTTTTCACGAGCTCCGGATCTACCATAGTTGCTCGAACTCCTTTGATAACTCTTGCCTCTAGCTTATGTTATAAGAGCTTGTCCTTGATTTTCAGGCTTCTTTCTCATCTTCTCATTGAGTAAAAGAGCCGATGTGATATCTTTCAACTCAATAGTAGTCTTACCGTGCAAGATGGTTGTTGCCAAATTATCGTACGAAGATGGCAACGAGTTCAATAGCAAGATGGCTTTATCTTCCTCCTCGATTTTTACTCCGAGGTTGGCAAGCTGTGTGATTAGTCCGTTAAACACATTTAAATCAAAAAATTCATACATTCACCCATGTGTAGGGCGTATGACTGCTTCTTCGGGTACAATTTATTTGTCTGCGCTTTGGACATGTATAGGCTTTCCAACCTTGTCCAAATTCCACGTGCAGTGTCTTCATCAATGATGTTATTTACCACATCATCTCATAAGTGCAACCTGATTGCACTAGCAACTCTTTCATCCAAGTCATCCCAATCCTCAGCTTTCATGGTATCAGGCTTTTTGGCATCAGCAGCTAATACCTTGTGTAATCCTTGTTGGATGGGCAGATCCCTCATCCTTCTTTGCCATGTTGAAAAACCGTTATCTCCGTTGAATTTAGCTATCTCGTACTTTACTCCGGACATTTTTATTTTTCACCGGGTATAGTACTACCGACAGTGAATAGTATTTTAGTGAACGAGCAGAATCTGTGCTCTGATACCAGTTGTTGGGAATAAACCCCCTACCAAAATAATATTCACGGTAATAAAAGCGGAATAATAATGTAGCACCGAGATACGCTAATTAACAAGAATAGAAGAGTAACAATGACACCAAGATTTTTACGTGGAAAACCCTTATGAATAAGGGAAAAAACCACGGCCCTGAGAGGAGCAACTGATATCACTATACTAAGGAATTTTTACACTTTGTAGGTCCGAGTAAAATAATCTAAGGACCACTACAACACTCAAAAGAAATAACCCTCTTTTGATATTCCACCTCATTACAATATCGCTCACTCTCTATTTTTCTCACAGACTATTTTCTTATACCAAGCTTTCATTTTATGGTGCAAACACTGTCAACCATTGTTAATTTTCCGTTTCTGTAACACACCAAAACTGACAGAAAAAACAAAAAATGTGGGTTACTTTAACAGCCACTTTTCACAAAAGAATAAAGAAGGAAGAAAACTTCTTCTTTGATTAAAGGGGGCTAGACCCATCAATAGTAAATTGCTGTCTGCAATGCATGTCCCAATAAAAGCTGGATACTCTTTGTTCAGTGACATCTTTATATCTCTTCTGCGCTTAGCTTGTTCAATGTACAGTGAGAACATAGATGCAAATGAAACCAGATCGATGACTTAATGCATTAACTTGATTACTCTCTTCCTCCGTCATTTAGACAGTAAAAGTTCACTTTTTGGACAGACAATTTAGGCCTATATTGTTTTCTCCATTTTTCTTTTCTCTTACTCATGGACGGCCACCAATGCTTGCATTAGGATAGGTTGTCTTTGTCATACCCCTTGGGTTCCAACTCCTGCGAGAATGCGGGATGGCCTTTTTCACCCATGGATAGCTTACTTTGGGTGGAAGACAAGTGTGACTGGATTTAATTGATGTAACAAGCCTCTAATATTTCTGGTATCCTGCATCATGGTGACAAATATTTTTTTGCTCTGTTGGTGTGACAATGTTCCTGTTGTGAAGTCCTCTTGATGGGGTACTGAGATCACTTCTGCTTAAAGATGGAGATTTATGATTTTCCTACTTATCAATCCTCTTTGTTGTTGAAAATTCTTTAAGGGTCTGTTTGAAAAGCCACTAGGTAATTGAAATCGATGTAATTATAATCACACAATATTGTAGTTACAACGGCCTGCTTGTTTGTCATAATAATATAAATTCCTGTGACTCTTAGAATTGTCCATGAACATACAATACTTATTTGAACATGTTGTCCATCTGTTCCAAAATAATGTTCTTATCACTATGTCATCGATTTAGTAAGAAACTTAAATTGATTTATTGTTTTTATATGTTGCCCAAGTAAAATTTGTTTTGATGATTGACAAAGAAACTCAAGCATGAATTAGGTCTATCTACAGTGTACACAGACACGGACAGATTCAAGCATAAGGGAAGCACATGAGAAAGATAAGCTTAATTTGTTATATTTAATATCTCCTAATTGAAAAGATTACATAAAAAATAAGGAGAAAGAATCCTTACTCGAAAATTTGAAATCACACAAATCACCCCATTTTGTGTGGGGTTAGAAGTATAAAACATTAGAATTACATAAGTAAAGTTTTTGTGTTACAAAAAAAGTTTGACCACCGTACCTATCGGATTGCGTTCATGGTGTTGAGCAATAAAAGTAGAATTAAGAAAATCTAAGAGTAAGGCTGGCTAATGGATAGTAAGTTGATTAATAGTGTAAAATACAAATTAAAACCAAGAATATATATATATGAATTTAAATAAAGTGTGTGCATGATAATTCTCACATGAAATGAAAAAAATGGGAGAAGACATGTGTCAGCAGGTCCAAGAGCCTCGTACTCGATCGCTTCTTTTTCAGATCACTTTACTAAGGCTTTCCATCTCAATGGCATTTCCAAAGTTTAATAATACAAAATAGTTCTACGTATCAGGTAATCTTTCATTCTGATTTCTGTTTTCTTTACCCAATATTGTTCATCAAAATTTCTTCTTAAAGTTTTTCATGTGGTGACGGTAAGTGTTTCGATCAATCTTGATTCCCCGTAATGATAATGTACGGGTTTTTTTTCCCTTCTGTGTATTATGCATGGAGCAGATATGATTATCTGATTAAGTCTTAAGTGTTAAGATGTGTGTCATGACTTTCAACATTCAGATTACCCCAGCAAAATGTAATCGCACAAGTATTAGCTTAGCCTTTAGCCAAATAACCCAAGATGTTCCCTTATACGTATAATTTTACGTGTTGTCTTGATTTTCTTATTATATTTGGTTTTTCTATCACACATTTATCATAATTGAGTTTTTCTATTCTTATAAGAAACATAAATCTCTGATATTTGGCTAGTCCCAATATTTTGGACTTCTATTAATTGGGGATCTTTCATCCTAATTTAGTAGCATCCACAATGTAGTGCCTAAGGGGTTTGAGAGTCTTATTTAGCGGGAGAGTTTCGAGACAAGTGTTGGCCTGCCACTTGTATTTGTCTTTTCTTATGAGTTTGTTCTCTTTCGATATGTTTACTCTCTTTTATATAATGGAGTCCCCATTTCCGCCCATCGACGTAGGTCAATTGACTTAACTATGTTAAATGTCTGTGTTTCTTTTGATATATTTCTCCCTGATTTACTATCGTTCAAGTGTTGCTTTACTAATTTTTGCATGACACCTGATTATTTATATCCTACGTACAACTATTATTTGCAGAAGCACTAACCTTTCGTCCCCACCACTTTTGCAACAAGCTGGTACAAGTATAATGTATAAAAGAATGAATGTTTTCACGTCCACTTACCATAGGTAACTGCATTGGAGTTAGGAGTAAAGCTTAGCATGTATAAGTTAAATATTTATTTATGTGCGTTTTTATTTCAATGTAGAAATAATGTTGATATACACTCAGTTCTAAAATGTTCTACTCGATCGTATTAAAAGTAGTGGCCAATCTGCTATCTAACTCATTGAACGTCTGTCTTGTTTGCTTGTAAGGTATGTCGTCTTCAGAGAATACGGAGAAAGTTAAAAGGGCCTTCCGCAACAAGGATAAGGAGTATAAACAAGATGAAGAAGAAAAGGGTGGATTTTTTGAGAAAGTTAAGGAGTTGATTGAAGATGTTGGTGAGAAATTGAGGAAAAAATAGGATTTGGGAAACCAACTGCAGATGTTACTGCAGTTCACATTCCTCATATCAATCTTGAAAAGGCTGAATTAGTAGCTGATGTGTTAGTGAAGAATCCAAACCCCATCCGATCCCTCTCATTGACATAAATTACTTGATCGAGAGTGATGGAAGGAAACTGATTTCAGGATTGATCCCTGATGCTGGAACAATCCATTCACATGGTTCTGAAACTGTCAAAATACCCGTTAATTTGATTTATGATGACATAAAAAGCATGTATCGTGATATAAAGCATCATTCCCTATAGGATCAAGGTAGACCTCATAGTTGAGAAAACTGGCGAGATTCCTGTACCATACAAGCCGGATATTGATCTTGAGATAATCCATTTTGAGATATTCTCTTTCGAAGAAACTGTTGCTGTTCTTAAACTGAAGTTAGAAAACAAGATGGACTTTGACCTGGCGCTTAATGGACTTGATTATGATGTTTGGCAGAGCTTGAGAAATCTGCTAAAATTGAAAAAAATGGTATTAGCTACGTGGATCTTCCTATTACCTTCAGGCCTAAGGACTTTGGGTCTGCGCTTTGGGACATGATGAGAGGAAGAGGTACTGGTTACACTATGAAAGGTCATGTTAATGTGGACACGCCATTTGGAGCAATGAAGTTACCTATAAGTAAGGAGGGCGGGACAACTCGTCTCAAGAAGAACAAACAAGATACTGGAGATGAAGATGAGGTTTGTTAAATGTTCACCTTTTACAATCACTTTTTGTCGAATATTTCTGTTTTACTTAATTCTTGGTTTGGACTAAGAGGTTTAAAATGGGATTCATATCCACCCCCGAGCATTCTGAGTTCGGGACGGGACCCTTTGTTCATCTATTTACATGTACCTGTCTGTTGGAAGAAACATGAATAGAAAATGTCTTCGACTATATGTTTATCTTTACATGCATGTGCAAGAAGGATGTAATCTAAAGAATTTATTCTTGCAAGGGAGTGATAGATCATATTTCACAGCGGAAGCAAACATAGCGTCATAATCACGTGTAATCTAACATATATGGAGATTTTCGAATTACCTCTTGAAGCATAAACACAACAACTCTATATCGTTCTTCAATTCCTCAGTTGCAAATGTCTCAGCGGATTTCCACAATCTTCTACTGTGTTACCCAAACAATATAAGAAAATAGAGAATTTTGGGTGGGCAAAATTCTAGTAGAAACCGTAGTGAATTCGCGTCAAAAACGTCCAGCCCTATATCCCATATATATAGCTGCGGTTTTTAGGTCAAAACCGTTCTCAAAACCTGTTAGGTTTCCTTCTCCCACTAAGAAACAGTTTCCACTATTTCCTATTATTTAGGCACAGTAGGAGCACATAATTATTAACAGGGCTTCCTATTAGGATATTAATTTCGAAATTATGAAATTAATTTCCATCATAATAAATTACAAATTATTCTACTAAAAATTCGTAATTGCACTCCTTAGTTCAATTTCGAAATTCTTCCATAAGACCTTATTAACTCCCCATGTTAAGATTCAGATACTAATCAATCAAATTAAATTATTGACTATTTAATTTATTGATTACTTCCTTTAGACTTACACTTAACTTATTTCATGTGTCGGGTACAAAATTCACCGGCCGGGTTTACACATAAAAACTTATAAGCTTTCATAAAGGAGTATCATCGATCTCAAAACCGAGACATAGATTCTATCAACTAACTATTACTTCGCTAATGTATATCATTGTTATCCAATTTACCAGGCTTATTTACTCACGAAAGAATTTCACCATTTAATAAATCAAAACAACAAGTGACATACAAAGCTAATAATAATTATATCAGGATTAAGAAAATAAGTACATTAAATGGACTAGAGAAATTATTTTATAAAGTCAGTATAAAATACTTATCTCTACTTGATCCGTTCAGTACATACAAAATGTATTAGCACAAGAAGTTGGAAATAGACTTATTCCCATAATCAAGATCAATTATATTTAATCTTGTGCTACAACCATTCCAATGCTTTGTCAAATTCGATCATTAGATTGTGAACATTAACTTATATGTTTTACAAGAACCGATTTAATCTTCCTGTGTATAAGCTAAACTCTATGATGAATTATAATAAGTAGCGGAACCAATCCAATTATCAAAATCACATGTAATCTAGAAAACTAGCATAAACGAGATTTCACGGGTTACCTCTTGAAGCGTGAACATATCTCTTGTACCACGTGATCCTTCTGTTCCATAACTTCTCAATGGAATCTCCATCACCCGAACAATCGTGATCTTCGAACGTTTCACGATCTTCTACTGTGTTACCCAAATAATATCGGAAATAGCAATTTCGTGTGGGTATATTTCTAGGAAAACATGGCTGAAAATTTCAGCCACCATGTACTTCTCCCTCTATATCGAAAACCTTATGTATTTATAGCACAAGTTTTAAGGGTTGAGACCCTTTTCCAAAACCTGTTGGGTTTTCTCTTCCACAAGAAAAATGATTCCTTCATTTCTTATTATTTTGGCACAGTAGGGACCACATAATTTAATTAACAAGGCTCCAATTATGGAATTAATTTCTAATTTTTTAAATTAATATCTACCATAATTAATTACGAATTATTACACTAAAAATCCGTTATTGCACTCCTTATTCAATTTCAAAATTCATCCATTAAATCTTATTTAACTCCCCATGTTAAGACTCAGATACTAATCAAATAAATTAAATTACTAACGATTTAATTTATTGATTATTTTCTTTAGACTTTCGCTTAACTTATTTCATGTGTCGGATACAAAATCCACCGGCCATGTTTACACATGAAAACTTATAAGCTTTCATAAAGGTATATCATCAATCTCTAAACCGAGACATGGATTCTATCAACTAACTATTAATTCGCCAATGTACATGATTATTATTATTCAATTTACCAGGCATATTGACCCATGAAAGAATCTTGCCTTTTAATAAATCAAAACAATAATAATATACACAACTAATAATTATATCAAGATTAAGAGTATAAGTACATTTAATGTCTAGAGAGTTTATTTTATTAAGTCAGTATAAAATACTTATCTCTACCTGGTCCGTTCAATACATACAAAATGTACTAGCACAAGAAGTTGGAACTAAATCATTCCCATAATCAAGATAAATTATATTTAATCTTGTGCTATAATCATTCCTGGTGGTTTGTCCAATTCCATCATTAGATTGTGAACTCCAACCTTATACTTATAAGAACTGATTATTTAATCTTTCGTGTATAAGCTAAACTCTATACACTAAATCATCTACTATATAAGCAAATGACACAGACTATTATATGATCTATTTAAAATTTTATTAAAACTGAATAAATAATTATTTCATAATAAATACTATAGCTAAATCAAACTCATGGTTAATAGTATATATCCCAACAATCTCCCACTTAGACTTTTAACCATGATAATTATTAGAATATACTATATCCAAATGCATGGTTAATAGTATATGCCCCAACAATCTCCCACTTAGACTCATAACCGTGCATCTATAACTTTTACATGTATTCTTTTACATGACTATTAAAAGTCTTCACCAAATAAGGTTTTGTTAAAGAATCTTGTCAAGTTATATCTGATGCAATATTTGTCCAGTAGTTCTTTGTCGTAACTATCTAGTTTGCTATTAAACTCTTCGGGGATCCTGTTACCGAAACTATCCCAAGAATGTACACCGAACTATTATTTTTTTAGCTTTCTCCCACTATGACGAAGTACTACTAATATTACCTTCATTACCTCACGGCATTGAAATACTAGTGACTTCTTACTATAGTGTTCAATGTTCAAACATCACTCCCACTCATGTCTATTAACGTTCTCCTACTACTTAAATATAATGGAACGTCAATTCTGACGTGTGGGTTTTTGATGTTCTTGAACATCTAGTTATTTCTTTGCCAGTTCCTAGTTCCTGTAAAAATAGTTTAATTCTAGCAACATATTTTATTAAACAATCCTTATCCAGAAAAATACAATTATCTTAACAATTGCCTTATTTTCTTTAGGACAATAAAATAAAGCTCAATTCGTTTTCTTGGATATTTGATTAACATGCACCTATCCATTCTTAGTTCCAACTTACATATTTGCTTTCCCTTTCAGCACATATGCGGGACAATCCTATATCTGAACATGTCATAGACTAGCCTACATTCAGTCCAAAGTTCTATAGATGTCCCAAGTACTAGCTTAGAAGGAACTAAATTCAGAATGTAATTTGCAGTTTCCAGGAAATATTCCAAAAACAAATAAGGCAAATCTGAATAACATGTCATTGGTCTATCCATTTCCAAAAGAGACTTATTGATTCTTTCTACTACACCACTCTATAATGGAGTTTACAGTTTAGTCAATCGAGATGTAATCTCTTATTCTGATATGTAACAAAAAAGAACTTTTTATAGATGTGCTCGCAACTGCAATCAAAATATAGTAACTTAATATATTTCTTTAATGCTTCTCAGTTTAAAGTCTTAAAAATCTTTGAATTACTTAATTCATTAAGACTTACAGTGCATTAAATAAATATATTAATATTTTGAGTAATCATTTATGAACGTCACAAAATACTCAAAATCTATCTCTTACGAGTATGTTCATATAACCATACAAATCAGAAAGGATTCATTCTAACTTATCCTAGTTTTATTTCCTTTTAAAAGCAAATATCTTTTAATCAATTTCTTTCCAAATAAGATCCACAAGTTGGTAGTGCCTCTACTTTCAATGAACCTTAAGGTCCATCCTTGACCAACTTGAAATCCTATCCAGATTAATATGACTTAGACAAAAGTGCACAGATAAGTTTTACTCAATTTTGAAGAACATATTCTCTTATGAGGTACACTAAAATTGTTCTGTTTAGGAGAGACATCAATATACAATAACAAGGTCATGCATTCATGTACCACAAGAGATAAAAAGTTTATTAAGCTCAATAATTCAAGAGTTATTCGAAAAATAAAACAAATATCCATCTCTTATTTTGCCCAGAAACTGGAAATAAATTCCTTCTAACAAAAGTAAATATATTGCATCCTTAAATTAATGCTTTATCACTAAAAAAAATTTAACAAGTAACACAATCTGTTGCATAAAATCATTGTGGAGTTGAGATAAAAATATTAAATGGATCATAATAAGTCAAAACACTAAATAGTAAAATTCAGACTGCATTCAATATTTATATACATAAATGCATCCGGAAAAATAAATTTCGATGAGAAAAGAATCATTCATTCAAAGTATATTATATAATGCAAGAATTATACAATTCAAAAATAAATAGAACCAACTCAGATGGAGAGCATACTATTATTTTCAGTCAATTGTATATAACTTTTTAATACAAAAATTTTAAACACACTACACATATATGTCATGCATCTTGAATAGCAATTTTGATGGAAAAAGAACTACTCATGCAACATACGTATGCAATGCCAGATTATTCACTCTAATAATTAAAACAGACCCAACTCAGATGGAGAGTATACTGTTAATTTAAGTCAAGTGAACATCATTTTTAATACCTTTAGTTCCATTGATCCAATATGTATACCCAGATGGAGAGTAAGTACACGATATCAATTACTAGTATTTCACCTAGTGCGCTTATAATAAATTTATCCGATATAGAGGAAGACCTAAAGTCAACGCGTAAATTTATTACTCACTTGAAATTAATAGTGAAAGACCATAAAAATATAATTCTATCACCATTTAATCATGATTGTTTTATAGTTACAAAATTGATTTAACCCTTAAACTCAGATGGAGAGCTAACGTAGCAATAACTAGTAACTATATCCAGTGAGTTCATAATAAATTTATCCGATATAGAGGAAGACCTAATGTCAACACGTAAATTTATTATCTCACTATAAATAAAAAAATGGATACCATAGGGGTTAATTCCTATCACCACTTTATCACAACCACAAACTTTTCTCTGAGTATTAAGTTCCACAATTTTTAAAATAATGCTCAATACTCCATTTAAAAAGTCTTAAAATACTAAAATTAATATTTTACACTGCATAGCAGTGATTATTGTTCATTAAAAGGTTTCTGATAAATCTACCAAATTTCATATCAATCGGAGATCGTCAAAGTCACGATCTCCAAAAGTTGCGACCAAATTTGGAAAATTATCATTTTAAGTATTTTTTAAGAATTTAAAATATGACCCGTATATTTTTTTTATCATGTATCAATTCATGTCAAATCAAAATGTGTTATAATGTTCCAGATTATACATAAATAAAATGAGAAAGAATGACTTATCGTATGTAAATCACATTTTAATCCGTTAAATCTCCAAAAAACACATCTAAACGATCCCGAATCGTCAAAATACAATGTGATTCATTGCATGGCATTGAGTTCTTCTTAAATGACTGTTTCCGATGATCCTACCGAATTTCAGATCATTTGGAGATCGTAAAATTCATGATCGCCAAAACTGGACCAAATTTGAATTAATTATTTTTGGCGTAGTTAGGATTAAATCCATATGATTTGCATTCTTCATATATATCATATCAAGTTAAATCACATGTTTCAGATTTAACACAAATATAGCCTATATATAAAGAATATTTTTTCATATTTATAATTCAATTTAATAAACTTCTTGAAAACTCATCTAAACGACCTCAACATGCCAAAAAATAACATGATTCACTGCATTGCAATGAGCTTTTCTCACTAGATCGTTTTCGATGAACCCATCAAGTTTCAGGTCAATTGGAGTCCGTCAAATTCATGACCACCAACATGTAACCTAACTCGGAGAATAACCGTTTTAAGTAGTCTCATGAATTAAAATAAATATTATATTGATTTTCATTCTCCTTATAATTATACGATGAGCTCAAGACATATATTATGTTCTTCCTATTTTTAGGATATATAATATCTCCTTTGGCAATAAATTATCCTTTTATTAAACACATAAGAACCCGAGATATAATATTTTCTTTTTCTAGTTAAGAACCTCCACCATTAATGTAGATTTCTCAAGGATAATTTTTACATGGTATAGTAAACATATTTCAATGAATCAAATAAATAGACCATTTTGTGGATCCTACTTATTAATCAAAATGCTCAATCCATGAATAGATATATTTTCACATGTCCAAATTTACTAAGAATTTTTTATGAGTTCAAATAAACAAACCACTTCAGCGGTAACTATTTATTACTCATAAAATTCTCGATTTACAAGTGAATATATATTTAGCTCATAAAATTATTTTATGGTAGACCATAGCTGAAAAAGCCATACCAACAATATAAAACTTATCCAAAATACCATCATATTTCACTTAATTAGAACCTCCAATCAGAGAACAAAATTCTTCATCGAAAATCCAAACTAGTAATCACGTAGGGTATGAAAACATAAACTTAAATTTTGAGATTTTTTATGCACAAATATGCCAAACGCTCCAATCATTAGTCATCCAGGATATCAAATAGAGAATTTTACTTTCTTACAAAATAATTATATCATCACACAATATCAATTATACCTTGTAAGACCTAGTCAATTAAAATCCTACACATTTATTATTGAATTTAATACAACAACACGCCTATTTGCTAATAGCCAATGTGTAAACCTATTATATGACTAGTATTTAACCATGGGGGCCATGGGGAGTCACCTCCACCACCATTGAATTAAAAAAAAATTAAAGTTATTAAGAAATAATTTTCAGAAAATAGAAAAACGTCCAAAATACAGTCCAAACGACCTCAAACGCCGAAAAATACCATGGCTCACTGAAAAGCACTGAGTTTTGCTCACCACGTCGTTTCCGATGGACTCACCAAATTTCAGCTCAATCGGAGTCCATCAAGTTCGTTGATCTTCGATAATACCGGCTATTCGGTCAAAAACATGTTTTGCGTTTTTCTGGGATTTACCCAAAAAATTCAGATAATGTCAATCAAATATCAATAAGAAAACAGATATCTCATGATTACAAGAATAATCCAAAAATTTTGCATAGCTAATTCACAAAACAGCAGTGCAGCTTTTCAGAAAATCACATATATATGTAATTAAAAAAATGCATATAAACACCATATTCTTGTTTCATGAAACACTTAGTTATCTAATTAGATGTGAGTGGGCTCTGATACCAATTGATGAATTATAATAAGCAGCGGAAGCATTACCATTATCAAAATCACATGTAATATAGACAACTAGCATAAACGAGATTTCACGGGTTACCTCTTGAAGCGTGAACATATCTCTTCTACCACGTGATCCTTCTGTTACATAACTTCTCAATGGAATCTCCATCACCCGCACAATCGTGATCTTCGAATGTTCCACGGTCTTCTACTGTGTTACCCAAATAATATCGGAAATAGCAATTTCGTGTGGGAGAAATTTCTAGGAAAACTTGCTGAAAATTTTTGCCACCATGTACTTCTCCCTCTAGATGAAAAATTTTATGTATTTATAGCACAAATTTTAAGGGTTGAGACCATTTTCCAAAACCTTAAGTACTAAGTATTCATGTAATTAATGTAAAAAAAAAAATCTGTCGGGTTAGGGTCTGCGTTTGATTACATAAAGTTTATTCAGTAGCATTGTCTTTCTATGGAAGTTAGTTTATTGTGTATGTTTCACTAATATATATAGTAATAAAACAATTTGTTTGCTATGATTGTAATGCATGTTAAATTTTTAACCAAGATTAATTGATACTAATTTCATTTAACTTTGATTGTGTGTGAAATCTTTTGAGATAAAGTAACTTGATTTAATTTTTCAATTTGAAAATGATAATAGCAATCACAACAAAACGTGCATATCACAGCTAGGGTATACAAAGGAAACCGACAGATCGTTAACAATAATTCGAATCAAACTAAGAAAAAAATTTCCGACTATAGTTTGGTGTTAGAAAAATAAACCCGACCATAATTAGTTTGGTTTAATTAAAAAAAAGTCTAACTGAAATTAAACTAACCCGACATTAATTACATGTATATAAGTTCTAATATTATGTTATACATAAAAATAATAATTGTAATGTAAATTATAAATATTTTTTAAACTTTTTAATAGTTCTCTCTTTTAATGTATTATTTCTTGTTTGAACTTATAACTTTTGAATGATCAAATATATTTACTAGGAACAACAATAGTATTGGATATTTATTTATTTTTGGTTGGTTTAGATAGTGAAAATGCAAAACTCACTTTTAAAATTAGTTATTCATGTAATTAATACTTAGTACTTATTAGTTGTACTTATTTTTGCATGACGTAGTACTTTTTTGATTATATTTATTTTTATTATAGCTATTGATTAACAATATTTATTTTATGCGATTTGTTGAATATTTTAATATATTGATGACTCATCTCACATTATTTTACATTATTTTATTGGTTACCTCGTTCGTGCTCCCGTCTTTCCCGCTGCCATCTTCGGTGGATGCGCCCCTTCACTTAAAGGCGGATAGGGCACGAGCCAACCTTTTAGATTGAATAAAGTTACTAAGCTAGTCACCTCACCTCTCTTTCTTACCCGCCCTTATTAGTAGTATGCAACCTTTCTTTCTCGCCTTTCTTCCAGCTTTTTCCAGATAAAGGTCAATATTGGATAATATCATATATAGTTTTATCCTACTAGGATCTAAGAAATTTTAGAGCACAAATTATATATTTTATGCTACAAAGATTTTGTCAGAAAAAATCCGAAAAACCGAGAAGACAAAAAAATTCAAGAAAAATCGAGATTGAAAACCCCAACTCTTATTGGTTTGGTTTTGTTTATAGATTTAAAAATCTGAGATAATTAGTTTGGTTTGTTAATTGAAAAATTCGAATCAATCCGGCCTATGATAGCCATTGCTTATCACTTTATACTCCCGCTGTTCAAATTTAAATGAACTTGTTTGGTTGGGCACAAAGTTTAAGAAATAATAAAAACTTTTTAAATTTGTGTAACTAAACAACTCAAAATGGGGCTCAAAGTATTTGTATGATTAAAAACTTCTCACTAAGGGTAGAATTGTAAGTTTAAACTAAATTGTTATCAAATTTAGAAATAAGTCATTTTTTAGAACGGATCAAAAAGAAAATAAATTTACATAAACTGAAACAGAGGAGTATTTAATTTCATTGTTCTTTAAAAAAAGTAAATATAAAGTTTAAAAAAAGAAAGGAATGATTGATATGGTAGCATGCTTCGGCAGATCACAACTTATTTCAGAAACTACCGTTAACATAATTAAGACAAGAGGGGTTGCTTACCATCCACTTTCAACCGAGAGGTTGTGAGTTCGAGTATCCCCAAAAGCAAGGTGGGAAGTTATTGGAAGGAAGGATGTCGGGGGTCTATTTGGAAACGGCCTCTCTACCCCAGTATAGGGGTAAGATCTGCGTACATACTACCCCCCCTAAACCCCACTAAATGAGATTATACTGGGTTGTTGTTGTTGTTGTTACCGTTAACATAATTAGCCTAACTCTATTTAGATTGAATTGTTATACAATTGGAGTCGTTTGATTTTTAGAAAAATTATGTGATTAATTATAACGAAGTGATTAATGTCATTAGAAGATTTTGTGGATATGTGATTCTTGTGGTATACCGAACACTAATCTATAATGCATGATATAGTGTTTGGTTTAGAATTGGATAAATTTTGTTTTCAATAATATACTAGTGAACATATCTCATTCCTTTGTCATAGAGCAGAAAGGATATACAGCATTCATTTCCTCAATTCTACCTTTTACATCATTTCTTCCTATTTCCTTCATTACCAGGCCCAGCCTCACATTTTTAGGAATAGCTTATTTTAGGCTAATATCTCAATAAAAAACAGGTTCAAGAATCCCTAATGTTCGAATAAAATGGAATTTTAAATAAACAAGGTGTCATTTTAAAAGTGTCGCTAGCCCCTCGACTAGTAACAAAAGGCCGTTATGGAATAGCCTGTGGTTGGCTTTCTTGTTCTTAAGGACTTTTTGGCCGCGATTTGGATTTTTAATTAATTAACCTTATTAATAGTTAGGATATTACATATTATTTATTGATAGTTAAAATATTACATATATAGTTGTGTTTGTCTTCACTTAAAAACTACCCGCTTATTCGAGTAAGTTATTTTCTCACAACTAAATTCCCTCGTCCTCCAGCAATATTAACATATTCAGAGTAGTCCGGCGATTAGCTAGCCTATTCTGTACTAATTGAAGCATTCATAAAACTTTTTTTTATTTTGGTTAAAAGCATTCATAAAACTCATTTTGGGTATCTGTTCTTTTTATTGGAAATGAAACTGAATAAATTGCTGTCCAGTCGGCTACGCGTAGGAACACTTGTACATCTTTTTTTTTTGCTATATATGAATACCAAGCTTTAACTAGAAAAAAAAAAGAAACTGAATAAATTGTTACTGTAGGTTTTTATGATTTTAAGAATCAAAATTTGTATTACACCAATTCAATAAATTAGCTTTAGCTTTGGGTATCTGTTCCCAAAGCAGTACGTAGTAAATTTCAGAATGTACCTTTTATATCGTAATGTCGAAAAGGATTGATTCTGTAAGATATGAATATTCATAGTGTAGCAGAGAGCAGTACTTGTTATTTGGTCAGTTTGGTGGAGTTTGTGGTAAAGATGGTCTGAACCTGAGGAACTAAGTCAGAGAAGTAAGTGTACCACTCATTCGATGTGGGTTAGATTCATCGAACTGTAAATTCAAATGAAAAGAACACGTGAATATTCATTCAAAATGCTTAACTTAATAAAATTTCAGTCTTTATTTGAATTAGTATTAGTATTATGTTGATTCTTGAATTCTCAGTTCTGCCTAATTTGATTTGTTTTCTTTAATTGAATGCCACAGACTTTAATTTGTGTTCATGCATTTCACTTTTTATGTACATCACTGTCACAGGAGGAGTATTTTGCGCAGCTAACCCTTGCGGCACTTAGACAACTTTGTCAACGGTTGCTAAGTAAGCCTAGAGCTTCTCGAACTAGAGAAGAAAGCAATGAAGCCAAATGAGAACTTGTATTGCACTAAAGAGAGATTTACAAGGCTTGAGTTGCTTGTAGTGTTTTCTGATGTGTTCAAATGTCAAATGTCATCCATATTTATAGGGGAGGCTTACAAAGCTCTAGTGTCTAGAGAGTTCTATGACTTTCTAGCAAGGTACATGTCCTAGAATTCTATGGAGAATTCTAGAGAGTCTAGATATTTCTAGCTATGTACATGGCTGGAATTCTATAGAGAATTCTAGAATATTTACAAGGTCAAATGGACTAGAGTTGTCTAGAACCTTCCGGAATTACGCCAAGCTAGGACTCTTGGCCTTGTGTTGTATCTCTAGCACAAGATTGTGGGCGTTTGAGCTGCCGAATTGGGCTGTCCGCAACATCCTCCCCCACCTAAGCTTGCGGCGTCCTCGTCGCGCCTTCATGCTTGAAATTTTGGATGTGTTCAGCGAATTGCCACATATCTTCTTCTCGTTCCCATGTGGATTCGCTCTCGGGGAGATCTCTCCACTATACCAAGTCTCGTGATGTGCTGGCACGCCCCTTCTCGAAACCACGCGATTCGCAATGATGTAGTCCACATCTTTGTCGAATGTTGTGACAATGGTGGTTGGTGCACGGCTCGATTCTCCGCGATTAGGGTCTCCCATGTCTTCCTGATATGGCTTGAGAAGGCTCACATGGAAGACCGGATGGATCTTGAGTCTTGGCGGAAGCTGGAGTTGATACGAGACGTTGCGCACACGTCGAACAACTTGGAAGGGTCCCTCGTAGCGTCTCACTAACCCCTTATGGACTTTTCATAATGTCTTGAATTGTTGGGGTAGGAGCTTGATCATGACTTTATCATCCTCCTTGTATTCAACATGACGTCTCCTTGTATCCGCCCACTTCTTCATTTTCCTCGCGGCTTTGTCGAGGTAGGCTCACGTGATGTCCGCTTCTTCATGCCATTCTTGGGCGAGCTTATGTGCCGCGGGGCTTTTTCCTTCATAAGTCAAGGCTATGGCATTGGGGGTCATGGGCTGGAATCCCATGACGATCTCGAATGGACTCTTTTTCGTAAACTCACTTCGCTGCAAATTATAAGAAAATTGAGCGATGTCGAGTAACTTTGCCCAATCCCGCTGGTGAGCGCTCACATAATGCATCAAAATACATCTCGAGGAGGCCATTAATACGCTCGGTCTGCCCATCCGTTTGGGGGTGGAAGCTTGTTGAGAACTTGAGATCGGTCCCCAACACCTTGAAGAGTTCGGTCCAAAAATGCCCAGTGAACCGAGGATCTCGGTCACTCACAATGCTCCTTGGAACTCCCCAAAGCTTCACAATGTGTTTGACGATAGGCAGGCTGACTCGTCTGCTTTGCAATCGGCGGGTGCAGCGATAAATGTAGCATACTTGTTGTATCAGTCTACCACGACCATGATGCTTCCGCAACCTTCAGACTTGGGCAGTGATGTGATGAAATCCATTGAGACACTTTCCCATGGTCTTGTCGCTATTGGTAGCGGCTCCAATAGTCCCGCTGGAAGTTGATGATCTGATTTGTCTTGTTGGCACACAAGACAAGTTCGCACATACACCTCGATGTCGTCCCTCATGTGCGGCCAAAAATACGAGGCTTGGACTAGTGCGATGGTGCGCTATATTCCTGGGTGACCAGCCCACTTGGAGTCGTGGCACTCCTTGATAATTTCCCTTCGTAAGTTTCCCCACCTTGGCACAAATAGCCGATCTCCCATGGTGAGGAGGATGCCTTCCTCTTGCCAAAAGCGCCTTGTACTTTACCAACTACTCGTGATGTGCTGGCACGCCCCTTCTCGAAACCGCGCGATCTGCAATGATGTAGTCCACATCTTTGTCGAATGCTGTGACAACAGCGATTGGTGCATGGCTCGATTCTACGCGATTAGGGTCTCATATGTCTTCGTGATATGGCTTGAGAAGGCTCACATGGAAGACCGAATAGATCTTGAGTTTTGGCAGCAGCTGGAGTTGATACGAGATGTTGCCCACACGTCGAACAACTTGGAAGGGTCCCTCGTAGCGTCTCACTAACCCCTTATGGACTTTTCGTAATGTCTTGAATTGTTGGGGTAGGAGCTTGATCATGACTTTATACCCTCCTTGTATTCAACATGTCGTCTCCTTGTATCCGCCCACTTCTTCATTTTCCTCGCGGCTTTGTCGAGGTAGGCTCGCGTGATGTCCGTTTCCTCATGCCATTCGCGGGCGTGCTTATGTGTCGCGGGGCTTTTTCCTTCATAAGTCGAGGCTATGGCATTGGGGGTCATGGGCTGGAATCCCATGACGATCTCGAATGGACTCTTTCCCGTAGCCTCACTTCGCTGCAAATTATAAGAAAATTGGGCGATGTCGAGTAACTTTGCCCATTCCCGCTGGCGAGCGCTCACATAATGCCTCAAATACATCTCGAGGAGGCCATTAATGCGCTCGGTCTACCCATCCGTTTGGGGGTGGAAGCTTGTCGAGAACTTGAGATCGGTCCCCAACATCATGAAGAGTTCGGTCCAAAAACGCCCAGTGAACCGAGGATCTCGGTCGCTCACAATGCTCCTTGGAACTCCCCAAAGCTTCACAATCTGTTTGACGAATAGGCGGGCTGCCTCGTCTGCTTTGCAATCGGCGGGTGTGGCGATAAATGTAGCATACTTGCTGTATCGGTCTACCACGACCATGATGCTTCCGCAACCTTCAGACTTGGGCAGTGATGTGATGAAATCCATGGAGACACTTTCCCATGGTCTTGTCGCTATTGGTAGCGGCTCCAATAGTCCCGCTGGAAGTTGATGATCTGACTCTTCTTGTTCGCACACAAGACAAGTTCGCACATACGCCTCGATGTCGTCCCTCATGTGCGGCCAAAAATACGAGGCTTGGACTAGTGCGATGGTGCGCTCTATTCCCGGGTGACCAGCCCACTTGGAGTCGTGGCACTCCTTGATAATTTCCCTTCGTAAGTTTCCCCACTTTTGCACAAATAGCCGATCTCCCTTGGTGAGGAGGATGCCTTCCTCTTGCCAAAAGCGCCTTGTCTTTCCCGCGAGCACCTTCTCCAGCAAATCCTTTGCTAGCGGATCCTGTTGGAGGCCTTCCTTGATGCGTGAGACAAGGTCGGACTTCGGTTGGCTCATGCTAAGAGTTGCCAATTCTGCCTTGCGGCTTAGAGCATCCGCAACGACGTCGGCTTTCCCCGGCTTGTACTCGAGCCAATAGTCGAATTCTGCAAGGAAGTCTTGCCACCGCGCTTGCTTCGGACTCAGCTTCTTTTGTGTTTGAAAGTAGCTTGTCGCTACGTTATCCGTCATGATCGTGAAGTGTGAGCCACGCAAGTAATGTCGCCACACTCTTAGGCAATGGATCATGGCTGTCATCTCCTTTTCTTGCACCGTGTAGCGGCGTTCCGTATCATTTAGCTTTCGACTCTCGAACGCTATAGGGTGGCCGTCTTGCATGAGGACACCTCCTATGGCGAAGTCCGAGGCATCTGTTTGGACTTCGAAGGGCTTCGTGTGGTCCGGAAGTGCAAGGATAGGTTCCTCCAAAATTGACTTCTTAAGTTCTTCAAATGCGCGTTGGCACTTTTCGGACCACTGCCACACTCTATTTTTCTTTAGCATATCCGTCAAGGGTGTTGCCTTAGTCGAATAGCCCTTGAAAAAGTGGCGGTAGTAATTCACCATTCCAAGGAATGAGCGAAGCTCGGGCACTTTCGAGGGTGGTTCCCATTAAAGTATGGCCTTTACTTTCGTGTCCTCCATCATAATCTTCCCGCTTGCAATCTTGTGACCAAGGAACTCCACTTACTGTTGGGCAAACGAGCATTTCTCTAGCTTGAGGAAGAGCTCATTGTCTCGGAGTACATGGAGGACTTGTTGCAAATGTTGAGCATGATCTTCGAGTGTAGTGCTATACACCACTATGTCATCCAAGTACACGACTATGAAGCGGTCGAGAAATGGTTGGAGTACCTTGTTCATAAGCGTGCAAAAGGTGGCGGGTGCATTAGTAAGTCCGAAAGGCATCACAAGGAACTCGAAAGACCCATATCTTGTAGTGCACGCCGTCTTTGGTTCATCTCTTTCGGTGATGCGCACTTGGTAGTACCCGGAGCGTAAGTCGAGTTTGGTGAAGTACCGCGCTTTGCCAAGCTGGTCGAACAAGTCCGCAATCAATGGAATCGGATACTTGTTCTTGATAGTGATCTTGTTGAGCGCTCTATAGTCGATGCACATCCGCAGCGATCCATCTTTCTTCTTTCGAAAGAGGACTGGTGCACCGAATGGGGCCTTTGAGGGACGGATGTATCCCGCATCCAGCAAATCTTTGAGTTGTCTCCGCAACTCCTCAAGTTCAGGTGGCGCCATGCGGTAGGGCGCCAAGGCTGGTGGCTTCGCACCTTGTTCCAGCTCGATCGCATAATCTACCTCTCGTCGAGGTAGGAGCTTCTTCGGAAGTTCTGGAGGCATCACATCTTTGTACTTGTTAAGGATGGCTTGAATTTGTTGAGGGACTTGGCTTGGCGATATTCCACTATCTCCTTCCTCGTTAAGTTCCCGAATGGAGACCAAGAAGCTTGGGTCCTTCTTGAACGCCTTCTTGAATTGCATGGCGGAGAGGGTCTGTTCCCCGGGCTTGCCTCTCTCCACGGGTACCATGCATGACTTGCTCCCGTCGAGTATGCTTAGGGAGTTGGTAGCAGGTAGTGGGAAGGCATGGGCTTGGTCGAAGAATTACATGCCAAGGACCATCTTGAAGTCGTCCATGGGCACAATAGAGAAGTCAAGCTTTCCACTCCACGTTCCAAGTGTCAACTGCACGCCTCGTGCAGTTCCCGCAATTGGCTTGGCGGGTGAGTTTACCGCCTTCATTGTGCTTCCTTCCTTGGTGGCCTTGAGGCCTAATCGCTTGCCCTTGTCTACGGTCACGAAATTGTCTGTTGCTCCTGTGTCTATCATTGCGCGAACGGACTGGCCATTTATCTTGCCGCTTACATACATGAGCCCTTTCTTAATGGGTGTGGGTTGTTGGCGATTGAGTTCGCCAAGGTGTTGGACAGAACCCATGCTGAGTTGGGGTTCCTTCGAGGATGATGCGGGATTGCTCTTTAGTTGGGTGGCAAGAGCGTTGAGCGACTTCTTCTCCAGACTGTCGCGTACCCAATGAGGGCCATTGCATATGAAGCATGGGCTTCGCGGTTTTGGTGCCTCCTTCTTGCCCTCCGGTCTACCTTGCCCACTCCTGTTGCTGGGCGGCTTTTTCTGCCCCCAATCCTTGCGGTGGTTGCCCTTGTCCTTGCGACTCTCTCCCCCACCTTTTCCTTGGTTGGCCTTCTTGTCCCTAGATTGGGTAGAGTATTCAGTGAGCGACTCTGCAACGGCGATGGCGTCGTCAAGAGTTT
Organism: Nicotiana benthamiana; assembly: GCA_034376525.1. NCBI lineage: Eukaryota > Viridiplantae > Streptophyta > Magnoliopsida > Solanales > Solanaceae > Nicotiana > Nicotiana benthamiana. The sequence continues at coordinate 114,556,202 of CM067331.1, forward strand.
GAACGCCACGCCTATCAAGCTCGGTCCTGGCCCAATCCTTGAGGCCATCTTGGAAGTAGAAGAGAGAATCCTTGTCAGACATGTCTCTTATCTCCAACATTAGGGTAGTAACTCGTTGATGTAATCCCGCATACTACCCAATTGTTTGAGGCTACGTAAGCGAGCTCGAGCTTCCTTTTCCGCATTACTTGGGGCAAATTGCTTTCGGAGTTCTTGCTTGAAGTCGGCCCAAGTGTCGATGGCGCAGATTCCCTTGCCCATCTCGCCATGATTCCGACGCCACCATAGTTGTGCAGCGCCTCGAAGATAAGTGGGTGCGGTGCCCACTTTCGATGCCTCATCTCGTACACCAACGGCATCGAAGTATTGATCCAGCCCAAATAGGAAGTTGTCTACGATGGTGGCATTTCGTGTACCATCACAGGTGTCGGGCTTTGGCACGTCAATGCGGCGCGCATCACTCGTGCTAGTGGAAGCTGGACTTGAGGAGAGTGTGCGCTTGTGCCATGCCCAATCCGAGCGGACTTCCTCCACTTCCGCACGAACAGCCCGTAGTTCTTCCTGGACAAAACTACGAAGCTTTATCAACTCATCATGAAAGGAACGAAATTCTCCTTGGAGAATGTTTGCTTGTTCGTGGATGAGTGCCTTTGTCGCCACCGTGAACTCTGCATATTCCCCTTCGAGACCATCCACTCGTTCCTCCAATCCGTCGAGGCTTTCTTGAGTGGCGGAGAATATATTTTCGAGGGTGTTTACACGAGGCTCCAACGCATCCACAGATGGGGCCTTGGACTTGCTACGAGTCTTGACTTGGCCTCGTTCTCCGTCACGGCCGCGGCTTGGCTCCGGGGAACATCCACACCAACAACACCCTCTTGTGCCACGTTCGAAGTGTTGGCCATTGCTTGTGAGCTAACTTGCGTGGGTGCAAACCTTAGCTCTGGTACCACCTGTCACGGGATGAGTATTTTGTTGGAAATCATGTATATCTATGATATGTGCGCTTTGGTTGTATGAGCATGATTTTCAGGTATAGGTTTTGATGAATGACAAACAATGAAGTCAAGTGTCAAACAACGATATTGTATGACAATCAATCAAATAGCAAGAAGCATACTGATGACGGAATTGCATGAACGAGCCAAAGAGATTCAAGCACAAGACAAAGATCGAGATTAAGTTTTATATGAGTCGGTATTTAATTTTGATCTTGATCCGACAACTTAAACTCAAGACCTGGCTTCTCTCGTAAAAATATTTTTAACAAATCATGCATATTTAATTTAGAGCAAAATGATTTTAAATAATGCATATTTACTTTAGTCAAAATGATTTTTAAACATGCCTCTAAAATCTGGACTAAGATAATCGATTATGTACTTATGATAATCGATTATGTTTAAGTCAGCTGCTTGACGATCGATTGTGAACTTATGACAATCGATTGTGTTAAGGCAGTGAGCATCAGATTTTTCAAATCTGCATGACAATCGATTGTGAACCTTATGACAATCGATTGTGATGAGGCAGTGTCCATCAAAGTTTTTCAAAGCTCAAAATAATCGATTGTGAAGCTAATGACAATCGATTGTGAAGAGACAGTGTCCATCAGATTTTTCAAAGTCACAAAATAATCAATTGTGAACTTATGACAATCGATTGTGTTGAGGCAGTGTCTTCCAGACTTTTTCAAAGTTATTAAATAAACGATTGTGAACCTATAACAATCGATTGTCAAGAGGCAGTGTCTAAATTGATTTTTCAAGACTGATATATAATCGATTGTTAACTTAATATAATCGATTGTATAACTGACCGTTGCCAAAATGTTTTCAAATACCGTCAGGTAATCGATTATTGATTTCTTATAATCGATTGTTTTAATTAAAATCTGGAAAGGATTTTTTGAACGTTGCTGAGTAATCGATTATTGATTTCCTATAACCGATTGTTTTAAGTAAAATCCGGAAATGATTTTTTGAACGTTGCTGAGTAATCGATTGTAGATTTCTGACAATCGATTGTTTTACGTAAAATCTGGAAATGATTTTTTGAACGTTGCTAGTAATCGATTATTGATCTTAGATAATCGATTGTTAAGCGTAAAATCTGGGATTGATTTTTGGAAGAATTGGCAAATCGATTGTGGTAATTTGACAATCGATTGTCACAGAGTAAAATCAGCAATTCTTAATTGGCAATTAGGCAACGGTAATACAAAGTTTTTCAACTATTAATACAGCTTCAATTTAGTCTTTTTAGTACAACAACACACAACAACTGATCATACAATTGCTAAAGCTTGCATACTTTATTGCTTATCATTTCATATTTATTACATAAGCTTTTGAGAGCCAAATTCTTGTCGAAAGTTGTTGCGATCTTGAGCGTATTCTTTTTACTCATATCTACTCTTAAAGGAGTGTCTTGTTTGAGTGCTAAGTATTTTTGTACACTGGAAGGGAAGTGTTAGTCCCTTGTGTTGTAAGAAGGAACTTGTGTTTCCTTGGTTGAAGTCTTGGAGTGTTGTATTTCCGAGCAAAGGTTGTTGAGGCTTGTGTCCTCAAGTTGTAATGGTTTGTTGAGCACCCGTAAGCTTAACAAGTTAGTGGAAATCTCGAGAGAGTCTCTCGGGGACTGGACTAGCCACGGGTTGTGGTGAACCAGGATAAATCGGTGCGTTTGTTCTAATTTATTTACTTATCGCACTTATTTATTTTCTGCAATTTTTAAATTCCGCAAGTTTACGCTAATTTTTATTATAACGCTATTCACCCCCCATCCCCTCTATTAAGCGTATTATCTTACAATTGGTATCAGAGCCTAACTCTCTGAAAGCCTTAACCGGTTGAGAGCAATATATATTTTTTCTGTTGAGATTATTGAACGCAGGAACGATGAATGAAGGACAATCCACCACTTGCCCTCCATTTTTCGATGGAACGAATTACTCATATTGCAAGGAGCGAATGATAATCTTCGTCAAATCAAACAACTTTTGTATATGGAAAATAATCATGCATGGTGAACAAATGACGACAAAAGTTGGGAAATCCATGGTAAATGAATACAACACCAAGGCAATCAATATGTTGTATAGAGCTTTGAATCATGAAGACTATCGGAAAATTTCCCACTGCAAAACTGCCAAAGAGATGTGGGATAAGCTTGACGTAACGTATGAAAGCACGTCTCAAAAAGCGGACAGCTCATGTGATGAATCGACTGCCCGATGCCTCATGGCAAACAAAGAAGAAGAAGAAGTAAGTACTTCCAACTCTCACTCATTTGAAGAAATGCAAATTGCTTATAATGAATTATACAGTGAGTTTGTTAATGTTTCCAAAACTATTAAAGATTTGCAGAAAACACTTTCTTTGCAAGAAAGAGTTTGAAAAATTGACTTGTGAAAATGAGAAGCTGAAAGAAGAAAATAAGTGTTTTAAAAATGACAATGGTTTTCTGAAAAATAAGATTGAAGTTTTGGAAAAAGAAAATAATTTTTTGAAAAATGACATTGTTGATTTCAAAATTAAAATCAAGTAATTGAATGAAGTCTCTTCTATTGATAAATGTTCCAATTGTTCTTCTTGTAGTTCTTTAAAACTAGAGAACACAGAACTTAGGAAAGCACTAGAAACACGTAGTGTTGATAGTCCTAAAATTGAAGATATTAAAAAGGTTGTAAGTAATGAGGTCGGTCCATCTAGAAAGAATTCTAGGAACCTCGCTAATGAGACTTAGATTAATTGTTTTAGACCACCTAGACACAATTCTAAGAATTTTTTAAATGAGTCTAGAATGAATAATTTTAGACCACCTAGACATGACTCTAGGAAATTCAACGCTTCTAGGGGGAACAACTTTAGATTACCTAGAACGCATTTGGCTCAACCTAGACATATGCACAATCCTAATGTTATATGTCACTATTGTAATCGGGTAGGACACATTGCACCCGTTTGTTTTGCTAAACATAGAGATTTATGTGTTGATTATGACTATTATTACCCTAACCCCCAAGGACCCAAAAGAAGTTGGGTACCAAAAACCTATTTTTAGGTTCTTTTTGCAGGTGTGCTTGAAGACTACAATATTGTAGTGGATGCACCAAGCACGAAACCTTAATGCATTAAGGGGGAACGTCGGTTAGTTATCGTATTTTGAATAAAAACGCAATGAGTTGATATGTGCAAATAATCTATATCAGTTTTGGTTGATACATGCTTTAACAAGTTTTTTTGAATAACAATTAGTATCAATTGGTTTTATAATAAATGATTGATTCATGTTTTGATGAATATTTTTTTAAATAACAATTGGCATAGTTGAGAAAAATGATCATTATTATTAGTATGCCATTTACTAACTTTTTATATGATCTTGTCTATAACGATTGGTATCGTCAATGGTTTAAATAACCTTTGGTATACTCTTTTTGCTAATGCCAAAAGGGGGAAGAATATGGGCGATATGCATGCTTTAATTGAGGGGGAATATTCAATTAAGGGGAATTATATTGAATTGAATTGGTTGCATAAATTGTATGTTGAGATATAGCATCTAGTTAGGGGGAATTCAATATGCATATCTTCCGTTGTTTGTCATTATCAAAAAGGGGGAAATTGTTGGAAATCATGTATATCTATGATATGTGCGCTTTGGTTGTATGAGCATGATTTTCAGGTATAGGTTTTGATGAATGACAAACAATGAAGTCAAGTGTCAAACAACGATATTGTATGACAATCAATCAAATGGCAAGAAGCATACTGATGACGGAATTGCATGAACGAGCCAAAGAGATTCAAGCACAAGACAAAGATCGAGATTAAGTTTTATATGAGTCGGTATTTAATTGTGATCTTGATCCTACAACTTAAACTCAAGACCTGGCTTCTCTCGTAAAAATATTTTTAACAAATCATGCATATTTAATTTAGAGAAAAATGATTTTAAATAATGCATATTTACTTTAGTCAAAATGATTTTTAAACATGCCTCTAAAATCTGGACTAAGATAATTGATTATGTACTTATGATAATCGATTATGTTTAAGTCAGCTGCTTGACAATCGATTGTGAACTTATGACAATCGATTGTGTTAAGGCAGTGAGCATCAGATTTTTCATATCTGCATGACAATCGATTGTGAACCTTATGACAATCGATTGTGATGAGGCAGTATCCATCAAAGTTTTTCAAAGCTCAAAATAATCGATTGTGAAGCTAATGACAATCGATTGTGAAGAGACAGTGTCCATCAGATTTTTCAAAGTCACAAAATAATCGATTGTGAACTTATGACAATCGATTGTGTTGAGGCAGTGTCTTCCAGACTTTTTCAAAGTTATTAAATAATCGATTGTGAACCTATAACAATCGATTGTCAAGAGGCAGTGTCTAAATTGATTTTTCAAGACTGATATATAATCGATTGTTAACTTAATATAATCGATTGTATAACTGACCGTTGCCAAAATGTTTTCAAATACCGTCAGGTAATCGATTATTGATTTCTTATAATCGATTGTTTTAATTAAAATCTGGAAAGGATTTTTGAACATTCCTAAGTAATAGATTATTGATTTCCTATAATCGATTGTTTTAACTAAAATCCGGAAATGATTTTTTGAACGTTGCTGAGTAATCGATTGTAGATTTCTGACAATCGATTGTTTTACGTAAAATCTGGAAATGATTTTTTGAACGTTGCCAGTAATCAATTATTGATCTTAGATAATCGATTGTTAAGCGTAAAATCTGGGATTGATTTTTGGAAGAATTGGCAAATCGATTGTGGTAATTTGACAATCGATTGTCACAGAGTAAAATCAGCAATTCTTAATTGGCAATTAGGCAACGGTAATACAAAGTTTTTCAACTATAAATACAGCTTCAATTCAGTGTTTTAGTACAACAACACACAACAACTGATCATACAATTGCTAAAGCTTGCATACTTTATTGCTTATCATTTTATATTCATTACATAAGCTTTTGAGAGCCAAATTCTTGTCGAAAGTTGTTGCGATCTTGAGCGTATTCTTTTTACTCATATCTACTCTTAAAGGAGTGTCTTGTTTGAGTGCTAAGTGTTTTTGTACATTTGAAGGGAAGTGTTAGTCCCTTGTGTTGTAAGAAGAAACTTGTGTTTCCTTGGTTGAAGTCTTGGAGTGTTGTATCCCCGAGCAAAGGTTGTTGAGGCTTGTGTCCTCAAGTTGTAACGGTTTGTTGAGCACCCGTAAGCTTAACAAGTTAGTGGAAATCTCTAGAGAGTCTCTCGGGGACTGGACTAGCCACGGGTTGTGGTGAACCAGGATACATCGGTGCGTTTGTTCTAATTTATTTACTTATCGCACTTATTTATTTACTGCAATTTTTAAATTCCGCAAGTTTACGCTAATTTTTATTATAACACTATTCACCCCCCCTAGCGTTAAGCATATTATCTGACATATTTTGCGCAGCTAACCCGTGCGGCACTTAGACAACTTTGCCAACGGTTGCTAAGTAAGCCTAGAGCTTCTCGAACTAGAGAAGAAAGCAATGAAGCCAAATGAGAACTTGTATTGCACTAAAGAGAGATTTACAAGGCTTGAGTTGCTTGTAGTATTTTCTGATGTGTTCAAATGCCAAATGACATCCCATATTTATAGGGGAGGCTTACAAAGCTCTTGTGTCTAGAAAGTTCTATGACTTTCTAGCAAGGTACATGTCCTAGAATTCTATGGAGAATTCTAGAGAGTCTAGATATTTCTAGCTATGTACATGGCTGGAATTCATAGAGAATTCTAGAATATTTACAAGGTCAAATGGACTAGAGTTGTCTAGAACCTTCCGGAATTGGGCCAAGCTAGGACTCTTGGCCTTGTGTTGGATCTCTAGCCCAAGATTGTGGGCGTTTGGGCTGCCGAATTGGGTTGTCCGCAACATCAATGTCACGACCCGTTTGTCGTGACCGTGTAGTCCAAAGGAAAGAGCGGGCCATCTGGAACTTCGTCGTTGGGTTATGGGGACGACATTAGCATTAAGGCGTTGTTCTCCCTTAGATGTTTTGATCTAGCCGAGTCAGGCAGGCCGACCCGGTTAAGTTTGGGGTGCTTGTCGCTGGTCATGGACTTGACAATGAAGGGGACCGAAGTAGGCCTAAGGGATCAACTGGTCGGGGGCTAGTGCCGCTCCCCCGATGAGCCCAAGGCAGGGCGAAACCGGTTGGCTTCCGCATGTGGTAAGGCTTGTCTCGAGGTAGTGGGCGGCCTCGGGATGCCGCACAGGCGCTGTGTGCTGCGCGGGCTCTCGGCTCGTGACAAGTGGTATCAGAGCGGGACTTACTTGCTGCTGTGCGTTATGGTGGGGTCCTAGATGTGAGGACGGTGCGGGTGCGTTGCCTAGGCGGGGGGCTCGTGCCGATGACTGCCCCATCCTGCTAAGGTCTTGGGTTAGACCTGGATGGCCATCCGCACGGCCCGGTTGCACGAGGTGAGGTGCGAATGAGCGACGAAACGCGGCGCGTTAGCAGTATTGTGTGAGATCCTGGGCAGAATCCTTCTCCCCAACAGCACGAGGACGTGCTGGGTTTTGAGTGGGGGAGAATGTCACGACCCGTTTGTCGTGACCGTGTAGTCCAAAGGAAAGAGCGGTCCATCTGGAACTTCGTCGTTGGGTTATGAGGACGACATTAGCATTAAGACGTTGTTCTCCCTTAGATACTTCGATCTGGCCGAGTCAGGCAGGCCGACCCGGTTAAGTTTGGGGTGCTTGTCGCTGGTCATGGACTTGACAATGAAGGGGACCGGAGTAGGCCTAAGGGATCAACTGGTCGGGGGCTAGTGCCGCTCCCCTGATGAGCCCAAGGCAGGGCGAAACCGGTTGGCTTCCGCGTGTGGTAAGGCTTGTCTCGAGGTAGTGGGCGGCCTCGGGACATCGCACGGGCACTGTATGCTGCGCCGGACTCTCAGCCCGTAACAATCAGCACATGCCCCCACCTCCCCCTCTTTATTATAATTAAGTTCACATTCAGCCACAAAATTTACTACTATTCCTTTGAGTAGTCTATATTTTATTTTATTTTTGGTAAAATTTGACAACTTTGCCTTTGACGATAAAATTGCTTCCTACCTACCCTATGCCTTCTTTACTCAGTTTCCTAGAAGCCTCGGTACGCTTTTCCTTTTTTTCCCGCATGTGAAAAACCTATGGTCAACAAATAGTAAATTTTTCCAACTTTGTAAAATTATTTGATAGTAAATTCTTTATTTAGTCCTTTTTAAAAGGAAAATGGATATGATTCGAATATTAGACAAGCATCATGCGGATTTATAAATAAATAAATAAAAAGTGGTCTTTGTACATGAAAACGTGTAAAATGAGTTGAAGCGTTGCCTAATTTCTTTACCTTATTAGTTATCGATCTATCAGTGTAGTTACACATAATTGTTCTCCTATAAAAGCATCAAAATAAGTGCTTTTTCTAAGAATTAATTTAAATAGTTACTCATCTGTTTGCTTAAACTAGCTACTCCCTTCGGTTAATGGCGGGGAACGGAAGTCAAATATAAATAAGTAAGCTTAAAAAAGATTAAAAGCAGTCAACATATAGTATATATCTGTAAAAAGTAATAATTTAATTTATCTATAAAGGAGTGGCAGTTGACTCTCCTTGTTAATGAGTAGCTCCGCCACTGTCTCCGATTTATAATAAGTGATCTTTTGCCCCTTTTATATTTTTTTGACCCAAAATAAACTTCTTTTACATATAATTAAGAAAGAGTTACCTTTATTTTTTCAATTTTCCCTTATTTAAGGGTCTTCTACCAGATTTCGATGAGTCAAGCTAACAAATAAATTTTAATTAAGAATAATTTAGTTTAAACATCTTCTTCTTTTATTCTAGGATTTAAATTTTTCTTAAAGATGTGCCCAATGCTAAAAGTACATGTTAAAGATGAAAGAATATTACCATTCCACTAGAATTCTTGACAGTAATATTTATGGTTATGATAATGGGGAGTAAAAAAAAATTTCTTTTTGAAGATTATGCAATTTATATATAAGGTGATGGAAAGAAGCAAGTGACAAGAAGGAATTGGCATGCATGTGCAATTGACAAGTGGTGGTATTTCTTAGGCAAACTCCTCTAGCTTCAATTTCCATCTAAAAACCAGCCCCTAGTTTTGGTTTCCCTTTTTTTGAGGATAATCGGTGGCTTACCTATGTTCTAACTTTTTTCTTTATTTGTTTGCTTAAAATTGACTTTATATGGTCAAATTGGACACTTTTGATGAGATTAATTATGTTTTCTCTGGCTAAATCTTAAACTTTATTTCTTCCAAACAACGAAAATGATAGAGAACATGAACAAACCATTTACAGAGTTCACAATTTTCTAAAATTTCTCTGAAAGCTTTTCAAAATGTACATTTTATCAAGATTTATTTGACTTTAAATAGTTAAACAAAAAAATATTTTGTGATCTAGGGAGAACCAAAATCTTCTTTTATTTTTGTTCAAAGGAGGAATTAGGGGGTTGCCGATTGCAACTACCCAAAAAATTTTGTGCAGTCTTATACGAGTCAAATTTTCTTAAAAATACTTAAAGCGAAAGTATTTTTCTTCTTTAACGATTTAATTAAAAGTATATAATTCTTTGTTTTTTCCAATCTCCTTTTGAATATTTGCTCCATACCACTGTTTTTTCATACAAAATAAGATTGACTTGGGAAAAGTGGACGAAGCACGTAATATAATGATTCCATGCAAAGAACCAAGTGCCAAGCATTAAGCAAATGGGCCAAGAATATTTTGACTTTGAATATGGCCTAAGCAATATAGAATTAAAGTAATGTGCTTTTGGAAGGTTATATTCGTAGTCAAAGGGTTAATTTCACAATTTTCTAAGTTTAATGTTATCTTAAAAAGTAGAAAGAGAGACAGAAAGACAAATAATTCAAGTGGCCTGCTTTCAGCAGCCTTAGTTAACAAATATTAAAAATGTCCAATAGATTTTCTCATATTAATAAAAAAAAATTACTTTGGAGACAGGTCATCTTAAGCTAATATAAGATTATTCTGCTGAAAAGAAAAAGAAAAAAGAGATGATGGAGCAAACACACTTATTAATGTTGCTATATGTTCAGGTAGATGCCCTTAACTTTAAGTGCCATAAGTAGAACTGTATAATGAGGAATAAGCACCGAAATTTGCTTCTTTCTTTGTTAGAAAGAATAATTAAGATTGTTTGATTTATGTTATTTCCAAAACATCATGCTTGCTTTCGACTTTCGAGTAGTATATATCTAATTTCACTTTGATTCTTAAATATGGTACTTCTTGTGTCCGGTGAACATATTTTTTTTAGTCCGTTTTAAAAAGAATGATTCATTTTTAAATTTAAAAATACTTTAGTTTAAACTTTCAACTCTACCCTTAGTGAGAAAAACTACACAAGTACTCTAGACCTCTTTTTGACTTGTTTAGGACCACAAATTCTAAAGCCTTCATTTTTCTTAAATTCCTTACCTAGTCAAATAGGTTAACATAAATTGAAACGGATGAAATAATAAATAAAGACTAACTATATATATTTCGAATTTTCTTGCTCTAATAAATTAGAAAAAGAGATTTTTATCACAATAATAACCAAATAGGAGTACAACTCATGCTTAATAGAACTAATTTGGTAAAATAACTAATCAGCCGTGTGAAATAGTTCAAACCGAATACAGTGCTCCAACATATTGACAATTGTGGTGTACTTTATGTCTTCCCCTTATGTTATGATTAAAAACATGAACTTATCTTTTTCGTTTAAGAGAAGTAAAAGTTGTAAAAATGCAATATGAAGTTTGAATTCTAAATGACTTGCAACTTGTATAATCACAAACAAATTAGCTTTTATTTGAAGATTTAATGAGGAAGCTGGAGGAGTCGTGCAAGAAGGTCTCAAAACCGCAATGTAGTGAGAATATGCATGTGATCAAGAAAACATTTTTAGAATATAAGGGGAAAAAATTAGAAAAGAAGGTAATAATGAAGAAAAGAAAAGATTAGTCCCAGTTTACTTTGAACATAGTAGCTAGGTTATACGAGGAAGAAGTATCTAAAAGCCCATTCAAAGTTGAATACGAGACATAACTTAAAAAGTACTCTTTTTCTATCTCTAACCTAATGCTCCCCCGCGCACGTTAGTACGACATCCGACCATCATCGATATGATTCGGGAAAAAGGAAGACCTCGAAGAAAACCAAGGTTGCAACCTTTATCTGGAGGAGGAAACCTAACTGAAACTAACACGCTACTAGAGAAAACTCCAGTAGCTACTATGGCGAATGTTATTGTTCCATTGGAAGATACTTGATTGAAGCAACATGCAAGTTACGGAATAAAGCAAGCTGCATCTAAGAGATTGGATCTTAGTGTTAGTCCAATTCTAAGTGGCCAAAGGGACAAATCGATTGAGAAGACGGCAGATCTAGCGAGTACGAACAAGTTAACACAAGATCTATCACCAGTAAATGAGGAGAAAGGGGAGAAAGCAGTGTGGACTTCATTCTTTGCAGGTAACCGTAGCTCTGAAAATGGTTTGAAACTGAGTTACATACCACCTAAAATTGTAGAAGGGAAGACATCGGTAGAACTTGAGAAAGAGGATATGGAGAAGGAAGTAAGTAAATGGAAATGCGCCCTAATTGTGTATGTAATTGGCGAAACACGGGGCTATAATTACATGTACAGATTTATAAAACAAAGTTGGAATCAAGTTTTAGAGCGAGAAGTATTCTATAATGATGGAGGATACTATGTTATCAAGTTCCAATTTATGAATGATATGAATGAGATTCTATACTCTATTCCATATACAATGAACAATAAACTACTTATTTTGAATTTCTATATGAAATTCCACTGTGGGTGATACTAACCTACTTATGAGTTGTTGGGAGTACAATATTTGAGCAGAATTGCAAGTGCTATTGGCAAAGGATTATATGCATATGAATGCACATCCAAACAGAAAAGGATCTTATATGCTAGGATGTTAATTGAGATTAATGTCACTAGAGCATTACCAACAAGTGTCGTAGTATGAGAAACGGATGGAAGACAGTTTGAACAAGAAATAGACTATGACTGGAAATCAGAATTATGTGAAGAATATCTAAAGATAGGTCACTCTTGTAAGAAAGTTGAGAAAGAGTAAAACCACTATGAACAACCTAGAAGAAGAAGAAGAAGACCAGCTGCACCAATTGTTGCATAGGAAGCTCCTCAATAAGTAGACAAACGGGTGCAAAAGTGGAGAGCTAAGAAGACTAATGAGGTTAAATATCTTCCTATTGTGGTAGTGGAACAAATCAAAAAGTGGAAGATACAAATGACAAGCAACTCGCTGATCAAACACAAAAATCTTTAACTAAAGTTGGAGATCAAACGCCGGGAAGGGAGATACAGAACACTCAAAAAAGCCCTGAACTGAGTTGTATCAGGGAGTTTTCAGCTCTGGCTATTAGTATACTGAGAGGGAATAAAACGGTAGAATACAAAGGTGGAAAAGAGATACAAAAATGCTTGCCCACAACTGATAGTGGGTCACCTATTATAGTTTAGTGACTTGGGTGATATGGAATGTGAGGAAAATAAATAAGAGATATAAACAAAAGAAGCTATATATATATATATATATGTGTGTGTGTGTGTGTGTGTGTGTGTGTGCAGAATAAACAAATAAAGTTAGCTGGTTTTTGGAAACTAGAGTAAAGGAGAGAAAATCCAACATGGTATTTAAAAATATCTTACAAGTTGGGAACAGAACAACTATCAGAATGCAGTAAATAGAGGATATGGCTGACATGGGATTCTATTGTATTGATGTTGAAAAGATAGATGCTCAATTAATTCATTGCACAGTAAGGGGGAGAATGGATGGATTTGAAGCTAGCCTTACATTAGTTTATAGTTTCGACACAGTTGAGCAAAGGAACTCTTAATGGAGCAATTTCAATGATATCTCAATACAAGTGACAAAGCCTTGGATAATTAGTGAAGATTTTAATGCTATGATATATACTCAAGACACAATGTATGGCAATCCAGTTGCAATGAGTGAAATGATAGATTTTTCAGACTGTATTCATGTCCTGTTTCTGAATGGAGAGGAGAGTACTATACATGGTCCAACAAACAACAAGGTGATGACAGTATACTAAGTATAATTAATACGGTGTTTTGCAATGACTTGTGGATGACTAACTGGGGGCATGTGTGCACTGAATATGATGTGCTATTGATATCTAATCACTTACCTATGTTGTTGAACATCAAGTTTGTTAGATCCAATATCAAATCACCATTTAGATTCTTTAATGTATGGACAGATCATAAGTAGTTTGGAAATCTAGTGAAGTCCATATGGAACAGAAGATTAGCAGAGGATGATATAGAGAATGTATGAAAGAAGCTCAGAGCTCTGAAGCCTTTATTCAAGAAAATAAATGCTGATGAATATAAGGGAATAACAAAGAGAATTAAAGATGCAAGAAGTGACCTTGTTACAGACCAAGAAAATATGCAAAGCCAATGTAGTGACAGTCTACTAGAGCAACAGAAACAAACTCTCCAACAACTAGATAAATGTTCTCTAATTGAAGAGAGTATTCTGAAGCAAAAAATCAAGAGTTAAATGGATTAAACTAGGGGATGGCAATACCAAGTATTTTCTGCTATTGTGAAAGAGATGAGCCATAGAAAACAGATACTAAAGCTGACTACAAAGGATGGAAGGAAGGTTGATAATCAGGTTAGCATCAAAGAAGAGTTTATAAGGTTTTATAAAAACTTGATGGGGGCTTCTACAAAGACATTACCAGCAATCAACAAAAAAATAATGAAGAATGGCCCTAAGCTCAATCATGCACAACAACTTAGTTTGATTGTTGAAGTGACAGAAAATGAAGTATATAAGGGTCTATGTGCTATACAAGAGGATAAAGCTCCTAGGGTTGATGGATATAACTTATGTTTTTTCAAGAAAACATGGCCTATATTGAAGTAGGAGATTGCGCAAGCAGTGCATGAGTTCTTTATCATTGGAAGAATGTACAAAGGTATGAACTGTACGGGAATTACTCTTGTACCTAATGTGAATAGCCCAACTACAACATCAATAGAATTCAGGCCTATTGCATGTTTTACTGTCCTCTGTAAGATCATATCTAAAATACTAGTAAGTAGACTGCAGGGAGTAATTGCTAGTGTGATAAATGAATCTCAGGCATGATTCATTCCAAGAAGGAAAATATCATATAACATTATCATATCTCATGAACTTGTGAAGGCATACACTAGAAGGAATTCTTCTCCAATGTGCATGATCAAGATTGATCTAACAAAGCTTATGATTCTGTAGAATGGATAGTCTTATTGCGATTGATGGTTGAGTTGAGGTTCCGTAGTAAGTTTCAGCAATGGGTGCTTACATGTGTGAAAACTGTGACCTATTCAATTATCATCAATGGAGAACCTACTAAGCCATTTCCAGCTGCAAAGAGATTGAGACAGGGAGATCCCATGTATCCTTTCCTCTTTGAAATTGTTATGGAGTACTTGAGTAGATGCTTGAATGGACTAAAAAGGAAAGGGAGTTCAAACATCACCCTAGGTGTGTTAAGCTTGGCATAACTCATCTGAGTTTTGCATCACTCACTTACAACACTATATTAATCACTTTTATAAGGCTTCCGGCTTATAAGCCAACCAAAAAAAGAGTTCAATCTTCTTTGGAGGTGTTACTCAGTTGGCCAGTGAAGAGAAAGTGTAAAATTTAGTTACTCCAGAGGTATATTGCCAGTTAAGTACCTGGGAGTTCCATTAACTACCAAGAAGATGTCCATAGCACAATGGAAACCACTTATTGAGAATATGATGGCAAGACTTTCATCATGGATGGCAAAAAACTCTCATATGCTGGAAGAATTCAACTAGCGCAATCTGTCTTATTTAGTATTCGGTTTATTGGTCTCAACTGTTTGTGATTCCTAGCAATGTCTTGAAGACTATTGAAGCATACTGCAAAAGCTATGTATGGTTAGGAGTCAATGTTATTACAAGGAGATCTCTGATATCATGGGATAAAATGTGTACTCCTAAAAGTGTTGGAGGACTAAATCTAATCAATCTAAAAATATGGAATAGAGAAGCGACATTAAAAAGCTATTGGGATCTAGCAAATAAGGTTTAATAAGATGTGGATCAAATGGATACATGCATACTAATAAAAGACCAACAACTGTCTGATATGCCAATACCAAAGCAGGCTTCTTAGTTAGTTAGAAAGATAGCGGAGGCAAGAAGTTTAGTAGAAACAATTCACATTTAGTTAAAGAAGAACAACATCATGATTAGACAACTATATTTGGCTATGATAGGTCAATTGCCACGAGTAGAATGGAAGATGTTCATGTTTGGAAATGAAGCATGAGCAAAATCCAAATTCACAATGTGGCTATACTTCCAAGATTAGATGCTAACCAGTGGTAGATTAAACAAATGTGGATGTAGGTGGACAAGAAATGTGTCTTGTGTAAAGTGCATGATGAGAACATGAAGCATATTTTTATTGAATGCGAGTATACTAAGAGTGTATGGACAAGATTATTAAAATGGATGTAGAGGCAGCTTCATGAGACAACACTTGAAATGGCTGCAAAGAATGCAAAAGAAAAATCAAGTAAGACAGGAGGATTCAAGATGGTGTATGCAGAAGCAATTCATGTGATATGGAATAAGAGAAATCACAAGATATTTGAAAAGCAAAGCAAGAAAGCTGAAGAGTTAGCTAGGAATATAATATGTATATATAATGTTAGAGCAACAAATCTAAATAGACAGCTTATACAAAAATATCAATTTTAATTGTAAGTAATAGTAGAAAGGATGTAAGTATAAATAGTTTGGCGAGGTAGAACAAATAGGACAGTAAGCTAAATTTTAGCCAACTGTGAATTTGTAAAATTTCAATAGTGATTAATGAAAAATTTTTAATTAAAAAAAAAGTATCTAAAATTCTTTAGTAATGGTACAAATATCTTGAATGGAATTCACGGAACCAAAAGGTTGGACCACATGACATACCTTCCATTTGTCCACTTTTCACCATTTTTAATTCTATTTTTCTGCAATGACATCCCCTCTCACCCACCCCATATTTTCATGAATGCATGTATGTTTTCATCATTCGATCTTTTCTTTGTAATTTCTCCTTATATTTGCAAATTTTTTTAATATTTCATGAACAGCGTTAATATATTTAAAGACAGACCCAATTAAAGTGGCCTCAACTTGCATCATATTAGTAGGAGAAATTAAAGTGAATGACCAAATATGTTTTGATTTTTTTTATTCTTTTCGGCAGTACAACTGCCATTCTTTTGGACAATTTTTAACCCAGATTTCGATACGGCCACTTTTGGACGTCAGCCAAGTTTTAGTTTGCAATCTTTTGATAAAATGTCAAGAAAGATAAATAAATATAAATGTAGTAACAAAGAAAATATATTCCGGCCGGTAGAGTTTCTTTTTACGCCGGACTTCTTTTCCCAATTAGAATTTCCTT
The DNA here is from genome assembly GCA_034376525.1 of Nicotiana benthamiana. Classification (NCBI taxonomy): domain Eukaryota; kingdom Viridiplantae; phylum Streptophyta; class Magnoliopsida; order Solanales; family Solanaceae; genus Nicotiana; species Nicotiana benthamiana. The sequence goes on from CM067331.1 coordinate 114,572,819, forward strand.
TTTTTTTTCCAGATTTTGACTTTTTATTTCTGACGTGGCTTTTTCTCATTGGTTGTTTTTGCTTTGACAAGTGCGTGGAGTCATGCATCTGAACTTACTTTAGAATGGTAAAATATGTGTCCAATTGACACAATTTGAAATACTTTAACAGGAACAAGACTTACTTCCTGTTTGGCCGGGAGGTCAAAAGCATCTTTTTTCTTTTTCAAAAAAAATATTTTTTAAAAAGTTTGGGCAACGTAGAAAGGTATTGTTGGCCGGCATCAGAAGTAATTTTTTTGCTTTTCGAAAGAAACAAAAAATTTTAATTTCTTTCAAAAAGTAAAAGCAAAGGCAAAAAACTAATTTATTCATGACAAAATTATTCTCAAATAAATTTATTTTTTTCAAATTTTCCTTTACTAATTAAGCTTTTCCTTTTTTATTTTTGTAGTTTCTACCAATCTTTTAAGATTATAAACATCATATGTATGAATATATTGTAACTTCTAAAAAAAATTATTTTTCTTGTTTTTAATTTTTTTTTGTGTAATGTCTCGTAATTTTTCAATTTATCTTTTTCTTTTTTTACACAAAAAATTATCTGCTCAATTTTTCTTTTTCCCTTTTTTACACAAAAAATTATCTGCATACTTTTTTGGATTATCAATTCTCTTCCAACATATAATTATTTATAATTTCCTCTGTCATAAGCTATTAACTCCCGAATCCTTAAAATAATTATCAAATTAATTTGTGAAAATTACATACAATAGGTAATAAATTTATAATTGCATCGTCTAATCTATATATTAATAAATAAGAAGAAAAGCCTCCACATTAAGTCAAGTGATAGTTTCACAATAGGTCACTTGGCCATTTAGGACAAAGTTAATTAGATTAAGTAATAATTAGTTTTCTTTTTAAATTTAAATTTAAATAATTTAATTATGCATGATGTGTGTTAATAATTAGTTACTCTTTTAGAATTTGAACTTAAATATACCTAACTATTTTTTATGAAAATAATCACATTTTACATATTTAAAAATTATTTCTATTTTACGTTCAATGTCATCCTTCAAGTTTGACATTCAGAACCATCTTGTTACAACTAACGTGGTTATACATAATTTTATCTGATACACTCTTCTACCAATAAGGAATTCAATTACTATGCTAATGAAGACATGAATGCAAAGATTGAGGAAGCAGATGGATCTTCTTGTATTCTTTTAGAAACAAGGCAAGTCTTCTACTAATATGGAAGCGTTGTGTGATAGAATTAGCTATGAAATTGTTGAGAAATATTATCATGTGTAAGTGACTTTACTTATTATTTCATGGTGAATTATCAATATATAGTAATTTGTGGAATAGACTTCTAATTCATACTAAATGATGACAATAAATAGTTACTACTAGATAATATTATATGCTTTCGCATAACTATATAAGTTATATTGATTTAAATATTTAATGTGTATATTTACCTTATGTTTTATATCTTAATTAAATAAAATAAAAAATAATAAAACTCTCTTACGATAAATATTTAAGTTTATTTTCTCTTTAAAATAATTGTATGGCCTTGGTACTATCTTTTTTGGTAATTTGGTACCTAAAAGCACTTTTTAGAAAAATTATCCAAACACAATTTATTTATCAAATATTGCAAAAAGTACTTCTTAAATGACATGGCCAAACACAAACTATTTTTTTCAAAATTGTTTTTGGAAAAAGCACTTCTAAAAAAATACTTTTCAAAATAAGCAGTTTTTGGCTGCTTGACCAGACGGGCTAGGCTTATGTGAGGCCTAAAGTAAATTTTTTATATTATAAAAAAGTAATTTTTGAAAAATTTGAGGCGTTTGGCTGAGATAAAAAAGTACGTTTGAGCAGCAGAAGCAGTTTTCTACTTTTGGGGAGAAGATACAAATTCTAGCTCTTCCAAGAAGCGGAAGCAAACACAGAAGTAGAAACTTAATTTATTCAAGACAAAAATAAGAAACTTATATTTTTCAAATTATTCCGCATTAATTTAGCATTTTTTTTCCTTTTCCTTTGTATTTCTACCATACCTTTTTTATATTTCAACCATATTTTTATTCTATTTCTCTTATTCCTAAGAATCGATTTTTAATTTATATTGAATAATGTATTTTTATATATTTAAATATTCATATATACAGTAAGTAATATCAGATGATCAATGTTATTACTTTGGAATAACTACCTTTTATGTTGCTTAGAATTTTTAATTTATACATTACTTTATGTTTTATGATTTAACTAATTATTTCATAATAAATATTTAAATTTATTTTTCTATTTTAAATAATACAAATCGCGAACTAGATTTTTTTGTTCTTTTTCGTAATTTGGTACTTGAACATACTTTTTACTAAGATGGGCCACACATAAAGACTAAAGAGCTTGCAAAATACTACTCAAATAAATAGGCCAAACTCAAACTCTTATTTCGCAAAAGTTTTTTTTTTTCTTTTAAAAAGTACTTTTTAAATTAGTAATTTTTTGTAGCTTGGCCAAACAGATTCTTAGCACATGTGACTAAGTCAAAAATATTAGGAAAATTTAAAGAATCGCTCATGTATTTACCAATATATTTTGATGTCGGGAATTAGATCCGTTTAAAATGTGGATCTGGATATATGACGATTAAGAGGTCATGTCTCCTTTCTTTGAGAGCTCTATGTCATATTAAAAGAAATTATTAATCAATATGGTCTCTTTTTGTAAGTTTTATTCTCACGAATCATGCCTCTATTTGAGACATGCATCATGTTTTTTTCAGTTTGGTCCACTTGTTTGACATAATATGTGGAATTTTGGGAACAAAAGGCATGATGATCACGTGAGACATTTATTAATACTAAGAATGTGCTGCTTCCTTGTTTCAAAATGAAGCTGATTGCTCAACTAACTTATTTATCCTTCTTAACCAAATATTCCAAACTTTTTTTATTTTATTTTTTGGTGATCCTGGATAATGAAAAAAATTAGGAGTTGAGTAAGAATCATAACCCTCTACTTAATTTTTGTTGCGATCCAAAATTAAAAGATCGTGACCGGCATCTGACAATCAAATGTGGACTTAGCAGATTGATTCTCATATTCAAATCGTAATTAAGCCACCGTAATCAACAAAAATCTGCTCGTCTTAGCACAGACAAATAGTTATGTTTACCCTTAAAAAGAATAACTATTAAATTTGTACGCGATTTTAAGGATATATTGATAGATTCAATACAAGTAATCAAAAATATTAAATAAGTGAATTAAAGATGAAATCAATAACCAAATCAGTTGTGACATTGAGCGCGGGCTCGAATTTTAGCTTAACATAGTGATTTCACCCTCGACCGGGTCCTCAGTTCAAAGACAAATGTTTGTGGAAAACTACGAATAAAATAAGAATCTTCCAATGGTTAGAAAGCAGAGACTTATGTATTGCCTTGATAAGCATGTTACAATATGTCTATTGAATAAGAAACCTCTCCTTTATATAGTAGGGGAATTTACCCCTAATACAATTTTAAAAAAGATAAAAATCCTTCTTGTACATAAATCATCGATACGCTATCGACCGTGCAAGATCCACGCCGTGATATCTGATTGGGTGCGGATATGGGGTGTCCTGTGAGGTTTACACTGATCATCGCAGCTTGCAGCATTATTTCAAGTAGAGGGATCTTAATTTGAGGCAGCGTAGATGGCTTGAATTACTAAAGGACTATGTGATCGGAGCCAACTCCGCACTACTATTGAGTAGAGAGAGAGGATCGACGCAGCTTTTAGCCGATTTAGGATCGCGATTATTCCACATAGAGCTGTAAGTTGGAGTCAAATTTCTATCAAGCTTACAGTCGTGTATGTGTTCCAAATTTCACTTCTAATCATTTTTGGTGTTTTTGATTTACTTCTACTTTTATCAAACTATAAATGGTAAATGGAACTAGATTAAACTAAGAGCTAAATGTTAAGGGTTGTTCAAATCATTTAAAAGGCACTAGGGTAGTGACTTCTGCCTAGGTGGCCAATTGACAGGTACTTGAGTCTAAGGCACGATTGACATAATTGGGGAGATGATATAACCGTTGCACTACTTTACCCACTCTACACCTCTCGGTGGTTCGAGTGATTTTGTCCGAATTGACTTTCTCAAGACCAATTGGTATTCAAATTTGCACAAGCAACTAGGGTTCAAGTCGGGTATTACTCTCTCGAGGTTTAACCCTTTAATTGGGGCTATCAATATCTTAAGTACGCCCCAATTCCTTGTTGGACCAATTTCGGAGACTTAGACTCTCTTTCTCAAGAAGAGCCCTAGTCAACTAAACACAAACTATCGCTGGAGGGTTTGGTCAGTTGCACTGCTAGTTTGTTTGTTGTATCATGCAAGCTCTTGGAGTTTCTACAGTTATTCCTGGAGCGGGTTTATTGAGAATTCTTTCCAGTGTATCGGTTATCCATGCTTCAAGTAGGTTCTTTATAGTTGGGAGCGTCCCTTTATCTGCATACGTGGAGGCCCCTTTTTCGCTGGCTTTTGTTATACTACAGTGTAGAGGAGACGACCTTTCTCGCCTAAGGGACGCGTTTGGATTAGTGTCCTTGCCTACTGTTTCACAACTTACATTGATGACATTCATGAGGTTGTTTGGGAAGTCACTTGTTATTTTTGTCCTTTATCATTGATTACCTGCCATGTAGGGTTTTTTATGCACAAAGAAAGGAGATCTTGGGCTTTTTACTTTAGTGACTTGTGTTAATTGTAGATCTAGAGGAAATTAAAATTAGCTATGAAATCCCCACAGACCGTGCCAAATTATCTGACAAAAAAAATATCTTTGTTACACCTCATTTTTCATACGTGAGAGTACATCGTAAATAAATTGATGTAAGCTAAGAAATGAGATCGTATTTGAAAGTATATAAAGTAAGTTAATCATGTTAACTTGGAGGCTAAAAATATTTAAGTTCACGGATAACAAGTACCGTGAGGGTTGAAAGACTTAGAAGCTAAACAAATTAAAGAAAATAAATTTCGTCAAAAGTCGACAAGTTGGGAACAATACAACGTGTGCTTTTAGGATACGAATAGGGTGATTAACTTGAAAATGAGGTTAAATTATGAGTTATTTTAGTGATATGTAATTTTATATTACGTTTTTAAGTCAAGAGAGTTGTGCAATAAAAGTTGGCAAAGGTCATCACAAGTTATATTCATAAATGTGCTGAAAATTAGATCAAATGTAGCTGCGTGTTTCTCCTATATACTTGGAATTAAGATATGATCCACATACCAAATTGAAGATCTATGAGTCTAGTTTTAAAAGCATTAAACAATTTATCAATTCGACATCAGAGTAGAGAGATATGTGCATTTCTACGATACTGCACAGACTGCGAGGTAACAAGTAGGTGTGCCACCTACTTGCTTAAATAAGAGGACTAAATATGTCCAAAAAGGGCTATTTCGGATAGGCCAAAGAGCCCTTTAAAGGGCTTATACCCTTTAAATATAAAACTCAATACATATCAAAATAACCAAACATAAGCCCCTACAAAAATCCTCCCAAAAATTGGACACTAACCCTAATTGATTCTCTCTTCTTTTTAAGTTCTAGTTGGAGGAAAACTAGGGTTTGAAGAACCAAGATACGAGCTGAGATATTCAACAAATAAGGTAAGTATACTAATCTCTTTCATCTATTTTTTCTGCTGTAAATATATGGAAAGTCATTTTACAATTGTAAATAGCTCACGGGACAGTGATCGAAAGTTGTGAGTTCGAGTTATTCAACTTGTAGTGGACTGTATTATGGGTCGTTTTGTGTTGCTGTTGGATTGCATGTTTTGCTACTGTTATAGGGAGATTTGAGGAGATAGGGTTTAGAGAGACACCACATAAATGTTGGGTGGTAATCTAGTCGTTCGTCGTAACATTTTTGACTGTGTGAGTACACTGCTATAGTGGTCATTTTGTGTATGAAGAGATTGGGTTGTGTTGAGCTATTTTATAATATTTTATGGTGTATATAAGGCTGGAAAATTTGTGTTCTTGTATTGATGGAGTTATCGCGAATTGGGAGGAAGTAAAGATTATAGGGTAGATGTTACTCACTTTAATATAAAATAAGCTTGTTGTTCATTATGTGATAGTTGTACCTTTCATAACTTAATAATAGTATTATTATCGTTGTTGTAGATTAAAGTGCGAAAAGGTAAGTTCAACGTGGTTATTGGAATGATTGTGATAATGTATATTAAGGCTAAACCTTTTCTTCATTTTGGCATGATCCCATAACAATATGGATTTGATAACGAGATATAAAGAGAAGTCTGTATTCCAAAATTATGTACATTATCCTAATCTTATAAGTTACAGTATTCTTCTGTATCGGGATTTCATAATCAATTTAGTATTTTCTTGTTTTAGCCAAGAGAGAAAAGAGACTATATATATATACAGTATTACAGAATTTTCACCACCACCGAGCTATAATCGGTAGGCAGACCCCTATGGGGCAACCTCTAATCAGATGGTACGTTATATACCGAGTGATCACGCCCAACTCTAGTCCTAAAAAGGATAAACGGTCGTTGAAAATATAATTTGAGTATTTATACCCAAAGTCGAACTCACAGAGAACTAAGGCTTAACTGTATCTGTTTAATATCACTAAAAATACAAGATTGAACAATTTTCTAAATTATAAAGATTGAGATTTAGTAATTAACAGTTTATGGCATTTCTAACAACTAAAACTGAAAATAAATAAACAACTGAAAACTAACTATGCTTGAATTGTAAACAACTGGAATAAGGCCTAAGGTAATAGCTTCCCCTGTTGTTGATTTCATTAGTTGCATGTTTCTTATAGCTTTGAATTAGTTGCCTCTATCAATCATGAACTCTCCAGCTATCATAAATCTCTCTCAAGCAAGTATGATAATTTACTAGATGCACTCTCTCAAGCTACACTAGCTAGATTCACAATACAGTTCACTTAGATCGCACCCGAGGTATCGTTACTTCTAATCCAACCTCTAAACCCTCGGTTATGACTCTTGTCTATACTCCGGGAGTGATGTTGTTCAAACAACTATCTAAATATGCACTCTCTCTCAAGCAGATACATAATAAATAGGAGCGGCTAATTGAGAATCCTTTCAATTAACCAAAATCAAAATGTAGTTGAACAAAAAGAGATTGACAACAAACTCAAAACTATATTAATATAACACCCAATTCATCTGCTAACGGATTTCACCAAAATCTTAGATAAAAAATTAGTTATTCATAATAGTATGTAAAACTATAATATCAAAAGTCATAAACAATAATGAAAAATAAGAAGAGGAAGGAAAAAACTTGTTGAAGAATTCCCCGCCGTGCTATTAATGTATCTCTACCTCCTTAGGTCAAATATGCGTCAAAAATATGTCCAACCCTCAAAAATATCATTTTCCATGTATATATACCAAGCATAGTCGAGCCCAAACAATTATACCTTCTCCTATGTGAAAAAGAATAATATTTCACATCTGAACTGCCGCTACCGCGACGTGGACCACGGTGACGACCGCAGAAGGCATTGCCTCAAACCGCGGCACGGACCGTAGTGACGATCGCGGTGAACTTTCTACTGCATTTGTCTCCCTATTCCGTTTGGAATTTGGAAAATTTTAAAACATGAAAGTTTTAGCTCTTTGAGTTATCTTTTCAATTATATATTGTGGAGCCTAAGTGGAGTTCTGAGCAAAACGTTATATCTATTTTACTAGACAGTATACAATATGCCTCTCGAGTCTTTGTTCGTACTTAATTATCAAATTCGACGTCCGAACCCGATTCTAGCTTAATTTCTTGAGCTCTTACTCAGACCTCAAAGCTCCAAATTACTTTATTTCATTCTATAATATCTATATAGCTCGAAATCACTCCTACAAAGTATAAACACATTGTTAGTGCAAAACACTAGCGATTAAAGTACAAACTCAACTAAAGTACAGTAAATTAGAATGTAATAATCGACTAAAATACGCAATTATAGCCTGTCATCAAAACCCCACACTTAAACAATTGCTCGTCCTCGAACAATCAAACTATACTTTATATAGACACGGTCTTTTTAAGCAATTCTCCTAACTCATCACACCAAGAATATTTCAAACAGACTAAGCACAAAAGCGTAATATCTTCACCTCAAGCTTTGACTCGCAAGCACCACGCATTATTCACACACCTACTTACTCTAACATAGAGGTCACTGACATTACCTTTCCTTCATGAATCATGTACCCTCACACAACACAAGAAAGTAGTCACAATAAAATTAAAGAACACTTAGGAACTCAAGATAGAAAGAATTCACTCACTCTCAAAAATAACATTCATGTGCCACAAAAAATGCACCATAAGCTTGCTCGTAGTGTACTGCTCCACTAATCGAGCTCATTCAATCTTGGATCAATTAGGACATTATTTGGTTGTAATGTAGGCTACCGGACGGATACGATACGTTTAGATATAAGAGTGACTACCCCATTCTTCTTTAAACCCCATACTCATGTCAATAAAATTCCACCTTCACATCAATGTAAATTACCCCATTCTTCTTTAAGCGCACTTACGTCAAGAGCCACCATTTATCAAGGAATCTTTTTTTTTTCACAACAATCCAACTATTTAATTTTTTGCAATTCAAGTGGCCCTTACTTTTTTAAAACAGTGCACATTTCTCCTTATTTCATTAGTCCACTCAAAAGCCAACCCAACCACCCCACACTTTAACTTTTATAAAGTTCATAACAATTCAAGTGCTCATGAGAGGTGAAAAGGTTCAAATAGATGGTTAATTCAAACAAATGGGTAAGGCTTGTAATGTGGTTGCCAAAGAAAAATGATTATAGGCTCAAAGAGGTTAACTACGATACATAACAATTAGATAGGTAAACTATACATATCTGGCTCAACAAGAAAACGTTTATATCACTTCCAAGACTGAACAACACTACTATTTTGCTTTGCAAACACATAGGGCAAGTTCTAGGTATCAAGTGCAATGCACTGAATAATAAATCCTTACACATACATGGCACATGAATCACTCAAGATTAGATTCATAGACACTCTAGTCAAAGAAATTAAGCAAAGTTAAGATCATATAATTTAAGATATTTATACAAGATTCAAAACTGAGCCTAAGCGTCACAACCAAAGTACTCACTATTCTCAAGGAATAACAAAGTCAAGAGATATTGCTTTAATTCAAAACACAACACAATGGCTCCTACTCCCAAAAAAACTAATTACACCCGGTTCAAATAAAACCCTTGAAAAAGAACCATGGTAAAAAATAAGGGTAATTGCTATACTACCTAAAAAAAGAAAATCTTTTTTAGACTTAAATCCCTCAAGAAAATTGTCTAATAGATCCATCATCGGGAAAAGTCCGATCTTTGCTATTACACAAAAATTCAGTTAGACTAACACAACTAAAATAGCATAGAAAGTCACCCAGACAATCTCCTCACCCCACGCTTAAAATTGTGCATTGTCCCCAATGCACACTATAACTAATAAAAGGATAAAAGAGACTCCCTGATAGGCCAAAGGCCGAAGCACTAACAGCTCATGGGGTACTCAATCCTCTCCCAAGTTTGGTCCTTTGTGCGGGTACCTCACACTTAGTTCCAACCATTTGGTTTGTTGTTGCATCCTTCCAATACCTTTGCTTTCCATGCTCCTAGAAAATAAAAAAATTGACACTACAAAATAATACAATTATAAAACAAAAATAAAATAAAATAAAGCAATAAAGCTGGGTTGCCTCCCAACAAGCACTTGATTTAACGTCGCGGCACGGTGCGAATAACTTTTTGCCTCCACCTCGAGCTTATGAATTGAGCCCCAAGTTTTGATTCAAGCTTATGATTATGGTCATGGGACGGTGGAACGAATCTAACTGGCCCAAGGAAATAATGTAGTATTCTGCACTCTTTGGCCTTTGTATGAAGTATGTAATCCTGACTTTCTGGCAAGAAAAATTCCAGAATATATGCACCTTGTTCCTCATTCCTTAACTCTTCAATCGGTTCGGATGACTCTATTTTCATATCATCCTCCAAACATAATGTGGAAAAATGCTTGGAGTGTGGACCAATGCGCTCAAACACATGAACTTTAGGATTTTCAACATCCTCAACATCAATGGTACTAGAGTCAACAAAATTTGTATCCTCAATGTCCTTGGCTGACTCTAGTCTCACTTCTTCAATATTGACATCCTCAAATTGTGTGTTAATGTTCTACTCTGACTTCTCCAATTAACACCTCAAATTCATGCTCTTCTTGGCTACTATCCTCAATATTGGCTTGTTGAGTATTAAAAGCTCCAACCACTTGACTCAATTGAGCCTCCAACTTGCGAATAGTTGCCTCTTGCCTTTCTATGTGTAATTGTTTCTCATTTTTTTGTTTCACAAGGCACTTTAGCATATCCTTGATCTCATTCACGTCTGCATTCCCAGGTTCTTTTTTTTCTATTAACTTCACTAGGAAAGGTAGAACCATCATACTAAGGGGTTGGAAGAAAATAAGAAATATAAGAACAACTATGAAGGTGACCATTTTTACCACCACACACATTCCACAAATAAGATTGAGTTGGTGTACATAACTCGATCTTAGAAACGTTCTGAAAATTTTTCCACGGACGGTTTTCTTCATAATATGAATAGAGATCAATAGTAGAATTATCTACACCTAAATTACAATAATTCCAAGATGTCATGTTTCTCAAATCAATACAAAAAATACAAAAAAAAAACAAAAAAAAAAGTTCAAACTTGAACCCTGGAAATATATACAGCTACAACTACACCGTTAGTTCCCCGGCAACGGCGCCAAAATTTGATCACGCCCAACTCTAGTCCTAAAGAGGATAAGGGTTCGTTGCAAACATAATCTGAGTATTTATGCCCAGTGTCGAACCCACAGAGAACTAATGCTTAGCTGTATCTGTTTAATATCACTAAGAATTCAAGATTGAATAGATTGAGATTTAGTAATTAATAGTTTATGGTATTTCTATCAACTAAAACTGAAAATAAATAAACAACTGAATACTAACTATGCTTGAATTGTAAAAACTGGAATAAAGGTCTAAGGTAATGGTTTACCCCGTTGTTGATCCATTAATTGCATGTTTTTATAGCTTTGACTTAGTTGCCTCTATCAATCATGAACTCTCCAGCTACCATAAGTCTCTCTCAAGAAATTATGATAATTTACTATATGCACTCCCTCAAGCTACGCTAGCTAGATTCACATTACTGTACACTTAGATCGCACCCGAGATATTGTTATCTCTAATCCAACCTCTAAACCCTCGGTTATGACTCTCGCCTATACTCCGAGAGTGATGTTGTTCAAACAACTACATAAATATACACTCTCTCTCAAGCAGATACATAATAAATAGGAACGGCTAATTAAAAATCCTTTCAATTAACCAAAATCAAAATGTAGTTAATCAAATAGAGATTAACAACCAACTCAAAACTATATTAATATAAAACCCTATTAATCCCCAACTGGTTTCACAAAAACCTTAGATAACAAATTAGCTATTCATAATAATATGTAAAATTACAATATCAAAAGTCATAACCAATAATAAAAAATAAGAAAGAGGAAGGAAAAACTTATTGAAGAATTCCCCGCCGTGCTATTATTGTATCTCTGCCTCCTTAGGTCAAATATGTATCAAAAACATGTCCAACCCTCAAAAATATTATTTTTCCATGTATAAATACCAAGTACGGTTGGGACCAAATAATTATACCTTCTCCTACGTGAAAAAGGATAATATTTTACGTCTAGACTGCCGCGGCCGCGGTGACGACCGCGGAAGGCACTGCCTCAAACCGCGGCGTGGACCGCGGTGACAACCGCGGTGAACTTTCTACTATATTTTTTACCCTGTTCTGTTTGGAATTTAGAAAAACGTAAAACATAAAAGTTGTAGTCCTTTGAGTTATCTTTCCAACTATATATTGTAGAGCCCAAATAGAATTCTAAGAAAAAAGTTATATCTATTTTACTAGACAATGCACAATGTACCTCTTCGAGTATTCGTTCGTACTTAATTATCAAATTTGACGCCCGAACCCGATTACAGCTTAATTTCTTGAGCTCTTACTCAGAATTCATAGCTTCAAATCACTTAATTTGATTCTATAACATCTATATAGCTCGGAATCACTCCTACAAAGCATAAAATATACTGTTAGTGCAAAACATTAGCGATTAAAGCGCAAACTCAACTAAAGTAAAGTAAATCAGAGTGTAATAATCGACTAAAATACGCAATTATAACATATTATCACCTAGCCTACTATGGTCAAGTGCCTATGAGCAAGCCTAGAATGGCCGAGATATAGAGCCTAGTATGGTCGAACGCCTATGAGCAAGCCTACTACGGTAGAGCAGTTATACATACCAAGCCTTATAATGCCGACAAACCATTTTACTTACTATATTTAGAGAGTTGAGCCAACATCAATAGGTAGGCATATCTTCAGGTTATCTTTGACTCCAAGTTACTTTCAGCTATTATATTATTAGCTCAGTTTTAGCTTTCAGTTAATTTGTTCCTTACATACTTGGTATATTATTTCATACTGACATCCCTTTTGTTGGGGACGCTGCATTTCATGCATGTAGGTTTTGATAGACAGCTGGATAGACTTTCCACAGAGCCAAACATCAACTTGGTTCGTAAGCTCCACTTCCTCGGAGTTACCAAGTCTAGAACTTGGAGTTCATTTGTTATACAGGTTTGATAGGTAGGTCGAGACCCTGTCCTGACCATGATACAGTCATTTCTAGAGGCTTATAGACGATTCATGTATATTTTGTATATCAATAGATGTTCATGGCGTCTTCGGCGGCCTGCGCAATTATATGTATCAGCTTTTGAGTATGTTACCCGTCATATGAGAGAGACATTATTTTCAGATAATTCAGAATATGGCCTCATCGGCCTAAGTTGAGGGTTACCCCTCCAGAGTTCACAGTTATAGAGTGGTACCTTCGGGCCGAGTATGGCGCCGGATGCCGGCCATGCCTCTTCAGGTTTGGGGCGTGACAAACTTGATTCAAATAATTAAATTTTATACAAATGAAGGTTAATCTTAGCTAATAATAATATCTCTAAGATGGAGTTCTCGAAAGTGCAACAAATGGTATTTAGATGTATTTAAATAACGACAGCAGTGTGCAATAAATATTTCAAAATTCAAAGGCAATTATGTAGCATTCAATATCAATGAATAGCAATAAATGACATTTAAGTAAATAGAATGAATGAGTCACCCAAGAAATGATGGAAACAGTGAATATTCTTCTTGGCAATGATGAGTGATTGATAATCCTCCGAATATCTGAGTTACTCTCGTATCTAGTGAAAAGAGTCAATGAAAATCTTAATGAAAATGTGATGTTTGTATACTAGCAAGGAAGATCTCATTCTCTCTCAAGTCAAAGTGTATTTTTATAAATGGATATCACAAGTCCCATATCATTATATCTTTTTCTTTATATGGAACATGTTTCGAAAAATCCTAATAGTACAAGTTCATAGAATTTTCACGAGAATATTCTCTCTAATTTTCAAACTAGCTGCTATAATTTCGTCAATAATCCTCGACCTCGGCCTTAATCCTTGTTGACTCTTCGACCACGGTATTCGCTAATAATTATATTACTTCAGAACGCGGCGCTCAGGAATGCTTTACTAACACTGTTTTTGACTAAGATGAATTTTGGTAACCCCTCTATATAAATAAATATATATATGCAGACTATGGAAATTATATCATTTCATTAAATGGCAGCTTAACCATAAGTATTTTCCGGAGAATGAATGCAAAATCCTAGTCCTAGTTGTTGTTCATGATTATAACATTTTAAATGACCGAGAAGTTGCGGAGATAGGTCCGATCGAACTGATGAATTGAATGTTATCGATTGTCCGTGTTCAAAGCAACGAGAAACTGGAAACCAGTAAGAAGAAGAGACACAAAAAACAGAACGTATGTAACGTTAAAAAAAAATCACAGAAATGAAGAAATCCGAGACCACAGAATTCACTGTGTGTCCTTAAGGAATTTAACCCCCTCACTGTACCCGAGGTTGTGGATTATTTCCTCCCAGGATATAACGGATATACCTGTCGTAGGAGTGGCGGTACCTCAAACGCGTACGACTTCGACGAACTCAAATTCGGGAACGAAATCACACTATGACTCGATATGTTTCAGTTTGCAGAAAAGAATGCAGAATTTTTAATGCACGAATAATTTTTTTTTTCTTTTTTCCAGTACTCGAAAATGAGGCATTGCCTCAGTTTATATAGCCTCGAATTGTGACTGTTCGGAAAGGCTTGGTGCCTGTTCGGGAAAGGCCATGCCTTTTTTCTGAAAAATAAGAACGTTGGAAAGTTTACAGTTAACAAATTAATATTTTTCCCGCGGGAATTAAAAATAATTTCAGAAAATGAAGATTGAATTTTAAATAAATTTGGTCCAAAAAGATTATCAATCAATCAGATCATTTGACCAAATCCAAATCCAAAGCCGAAGCCGAGCCGAGCGACGACGACGGCGCGAGGGGAGTCCCTCTTCTTAACCCTTTAAGAGCTAGAAGAAGTGCTTTCTAATATAAGCACATAACTTTCCCTTTCTACCACCAATGTGGTACAAAGCTCCTTTTCAAAGGAACTTTGCTTTGAAACTTCATTTTCCTTCTATTGTCTTCTTCCCTCCATTTCTCATTCACACCAACTTAGCTAGCTTTAATCATTAACTAGCTTTAACAATCCCCCACATGAATGGGGAATGGCTATATGATGAAAAACATGCATGAAAAAAAAAACTGTGTGATTCGTAAGCAAGGATTAATTGCATCTGGATAAGTAGATTTCTCTTTGAACTTTCCGTAGTGAGCATATGTCGGATATACTCGGTCAATCGGTAGATTTGATATCTTTGAACCGTCGAGCTTTGGTGTATACCTAGACAACCACATGTCACACAATTAACCCTTTAACCGTTTTTGGTTCTCATTGTTTTGTTCGTTTCAGCCATGAACACTTCCTGGTTCATAAGTGCGTAGAGAGCTGGCCTTACAGAGTTCTCCTTGAAGCGGCTTACACTTCACACTTACATAGGTGATTCCTAAATGTGTCATCCCGTAGATACACTATTTGATATACCCCGTATCAAACTTAGAAACCATTAAAAAGCCTTAATGCTTTATCCTGGTACTGAACATTGTCTCATCACGAGAATGGACCAAAAAGTTATTGTGACAATGTTGAACCGTCATCAATGACTTTGTTTGATCTCTTTGAACCTAGATCTTGGGATCTCATGTCTTCTAGGTAGAGTTACCGCCACGATGACTTGTCCCCGGCCATAGTCCCATTCCCCTCGATGATCTTTCAACCACTTCTCTAGTTAGGCCTTTAGTTAGTGGATCCGACACATTATCTCTTGACTTAACATAGTCAATTGTGATAATTCCACTAGAGAGTAGTTGTCTAACGGTATTATGTCTTCGTCGTATGTGACGAGACTTTCCGTTGTACATAACGCTCCCGGCTCTTCCTATTGCCGCTTGGCTATCGCAATGTATGCATATAGGAGCCAACGGTTTGGGCCAAAATGGAATATCTTCTAAGAAATTCCGGAGCCATTCAGCTTCTTCACCGGCTTTGTCTAGAGCTATGAACTCAGATTCCATTGTAGAGCGGGCGATACATGTCTGTTTGGATGACTTCCAAGACACTGCTCCTCCACCTATAGTAAAAACGTATCCACTTGTGGATTTAGTTTCAGTTGAACCGGTGATCCAATTTGCATCACTGTATCCTTCAATAACTGCAGGATACCTGTTATAATGCAAAACAAAGTTTTGAGTATGTTTCAAATACCCCAAAACTCGTTTCATTGCCAGCCAATGATTTTGGTCGGGATTACTCGTGTAGCGACTTAGTTTACTTATAGCACACGCAATATCAGGTCGCGTACAGTTCATAATATACATCAAACTTCCCAACACTCTGGCATAATCCAATTGAGAATGACTTTCACCTTTATTCTTTGCAAGAGCAAGGTTCATATCAATTGGCGTCTTTGCAACTTTAAAGTCCAAATACTTGAACTTTTCAAGTACTTTTTCAATATAATGAGATTGAGACAATGCTAGACCTTGAGGAGTCTTATGGATTTTAATTCCCAGAATTAAATCGGCAACTCCTAAGTCTTTCATATCAAACTTACTAGCAAGCATGCGCTTAGTAGCATTTATGTTAGCAATGTTGTTACTCATTATTAACATATCATCCACGTATAAACAAACAATGACGACGTGGTTCGGAGTGTTCTTAATGTAGACACATTTATCACATTCATTTATCTTGAATCCATTTGACAGCATCGTATGGTCAAATTTTGCATGCCACTGTTTTGGTGCTTGTTTTAGTCCATAAAGAGACTTAACAAGTCTACATACCTTCTTCTCTTTCCCTGGAACTACAAACCCTTCGGGTTGTTCCATGTAAATTTCTTCCTCCAACTCTCCATTTAAGAAGGCTGTTTTCACATCCATTTGATGGATTTCAAGACCGTACACGGCGGCTAATGCTACTAACACCCGAATAGATGTAATCCTCGTTACCGGCGAGTATGTATCAAAGTAATCAAGACCTTCTCGTTGTCTAAACCCTTTAACAACTAGTCTTGCCTTATATTTTTCAATAGTGCCATCAGCTTTCATTTTCCGCTTGAAAATCCATTTGGAACCTAAAGGTTTATTCCCTGGAGGAAGATCAACCAATTCCCAAGTATGGTTGTTCAATATGGATTCTATCTCACTATTGATTGCCTCTTTCCAAAATTGAGCTTCCGATGAAGACGTAGCTTCGTTGAACGTTCGAGGCTCATTTTCCAACAAAAATGTTAAAAATTCTGGTCCAAAGGAAGTAGTCGTCCTTTGACGTTTGCTACGTCTTGGATTTTCCTTATCAGGAATGTTTTCCTTTATTTCTTCCCGAGGTCGTTTAGATTCTTTGCTAGACGACGCACATTCCTTTTTATACGGATATATGGTTTCAAAGAAGTCAGCATTATCTGATTCAATTACCGTATTCACTTGAATGTCGGGATTTTCTGATTTGTGAACCAGAAATCTATATGCCTTACTATTTGTGGCATATCCTATGAAAACACAATCAACGGTTTTAGGTCCTATTTTTACCCTTTTGGGTTTAGGAACTTGCACCTTGGCCAAACACCCCCACACTTTGAAGTATTCCAAATTGGGCTTCCTTCCTTTCCACTTTTCGTATGGAATAGATTTTGTTTTGCTATGGGGCACTCGATTGAGTATTCGGCTAGCTGTTAGAATGGCTTCCCCCCACAAGTTCTGGGGTAAACCAGAACTTATTAACAGGGCATTCATCATTTCTTTCAGTGTTCTATTTTTTCTTTCCGCAATTCCGTTTGATTGTGGCGAGTAAGGAGCAGTTGTTTGATGAATAATGCCATATTCCAAACATATTTGTTCAAAAGGAGATTCACATTCACCGCCCCTATCACTCCTTATCATTTTAATCTTTTTGTTAAGTTGAGTCTCAACTTCAGTTTTGTATTGCCTGAACGCTTCACTTGCTTCATCTTTACTATTAAGTAAATAAACGTAGCAATACCGCGTACTATCGTCAATAAAAGTTATGAAATACTTCTTTCCACCGCGAGATGGAATTGACTTCATGTCACAAATATCTGTATGAATTAAGTCTAAAGGACTTGAATTCCTTTCAACTGACTTATAAGGATGTTTAGCATACTTAGATTCAACACAGATTTGACATTTTGATTGATTGCATTCAAACTTAGGCAATACTTTCAAACTAATCATTTTTCGCAAGGTTCTATAATTGACATGTCCTAAACGTGAATGCCATAAATCATTTGACTCAAGCAAGTAAGACGAAGCAGAAACTTTATTATTATTAGCAACAACCATTACATTCAGTTTGAAAAGGCCCTCTGTGAGGTAGCCTTTTCCTATGTACATTTCGTTCTTACTTATTACAACCTTGTACAGAAACATAAACACATTTAAAACCGTTCTTCACTAGAAGTCCGGTAGATACAAGATTTTTCCTAATTTCAGGAACATGACAGACGTTGTTGAGAGTCACCACCTTGCCAGAGGTCATCTTCAGCAGTATCTTTCCATAACCTTCAATCTTGGCCGTTGCAGAATTTCCCATATATATTGTTTCGTCGGGCCCGGCGGGAGCATATGAAGCAAAGGCTTCTCTAACAGCACAAATGTGGCGAGTGGCGCCAGAGTCAATCCACCACTCTTTCGGACTTCCCACTAGGTTGCACTCGGACAACATAGCGCACAAGTCATCAACCTCCTCGTTTGTTTCAACCATATTAGCCTGACCCTTCTTCTTTTCCTTTTTCGGAGCACGACAGTCTACAGCTTTGTGTCCGATTTTTCCACAATTATGGCAGTTTCCCTTGAATTTCTTCTTGTTGGGATAGTTCCTTGGTCCCGATGCCTTTTTCCTCTTTTTCATATTAGTTGGGGCAGTTTCAACTATATGTGCTCCCCCTATGGTTGATCTCCCATTTGCCTTTTTCTCCGCTGCCTTGTTATCTTCCTCGATTCTCAACCGGACGATGAGATCTTCCAATGTCATCTCCTTTCGCTTATGTTTCAAGTAATTTTTGAAGTCCTTCCATGAAGGAGGCAACTTCTCTATCACTGCCGCAACTTGAAACGCCCCACTAATCACCAAACCTACAACAAACAACATGTAAGTGACGGGGCACTGAATACTTTTGACAAAGGCATTAATTAAATTTATACCTTCAGCGAGGAGATCATGGATGATAACCTGCAACTCTTGAACTTGAGTGACAACAGACTTGCCATCTACCATTTTGTAGTCCAAAAACTTGGCAGCGATAAACTTCTTTAAGCCAGCATCTTCTGTTTTATATTTCTTTTCCAACGCATCCCATAGTTCTTTTGATGTTCCCACATTACTATAGACGTTGTAAAGATCATCCTCCAGTCCGCTAAGAATGTAATTCTTGCACAAAAAATCTGAGTGCTTCCACGCCTCAATTACAACAAATCGTTCATTTTCAGGTGTTGATTCCGGCGGAACCGGAATATCCTCCTTAATAAACTTTTGAAGGCTTAAAGTAGTTAGATAGAAGAACATCTTTTGTTGCCATCGTTTGAAATCAATCCCGGTGAATTTTCCGGGCTTCTCTGCCGGAGCCGGTGCTGGTGCAGTACGACTGGAGGACGCAGCATTGCTCGTAGAACCAACCACGGGGGCTGGTGTGGCCGTAACAGTAGCAGTAGCATTCAAATTTGGAGTTTGGTCTCCCATTTCTGTCGTAGGAAATAACAGAACACTTTAATAATCGGTGAAGATTTTATTTCTTCAAACCGAATCAAATTTACACAAACAGAATTAAAACAAACATCAAATAGAATGTAATAAACTGTATGTAGTATACTTGATGAAGTTTTTATATCTTCAAATCAAGTACCCAAATGAGTAGAAAGTTCTGAAAACTTTAATCTCAACCGGAGTAGAAAATCCGAAGATTTAGTCTCCAAACAACATACAAGTTCGTTACATGCAAACAACAAAATTACAAGTTTCTTTTATTTTCTGGACAGTCACAATTTTATGTTAGGAAAAACTGTATGTAGTCACTGTTTTATGTAAGAATTTTTTTTTTTCCTGTACTGTTGTATCGTTCTGTAACATTTTAATCAACAACAGATGAACACGGAAATAATAATATAAACTCCTTAAGCTTGTTATCGATTGTCCGTGTTCAAAGCAACGAGAAACTGGAAACCAGTAAGAAGAAGAGACACAAAAAACAGAACGTATGTAACGTTAAAAAAAAATCACAGAAATGAAGAAATCCGAGACCACAGAATTCACTGTGTGTCCTTAAGGAATTTAACCCCCTCACTGTACCCGAGGTTGTGGATTATTTCCTCCCAGGATATAACGGATATACCTGTCGTAGGAGTGGCGGTACCTCAAACGCGTACGACTTCGACGAACTCAAATTCGGGAACGAAATCACACTATGACTCGATATGTTTCAGTTTGCAGAAAAGAATGCAGAATTTTTAATGCACGAATAATTTTTTTTTTCTTTTTTCCAGTACTCGAAAATGAGGCATTGCCTCAGTTTATATAGCCTCGAATTGTGACTGTTCGGAAAGGCTTGGTGCCTGTTCGGGAAAGGCCATGCCTTTTTTCTGAAAAATAAGAACGTTGGGAAGTTTACAGTTAACAAATTAATATTTTTCCCGCGGGAATTAAAAATAATTTCAGAAAATGAAGATTGAATTTTAAATAAATTTGGTCCAAAAAGATTATCAATCAATCAGATCATTTGACCAAATCCAAATCCAAATCCAAATCCAAAGCCGAAGCCCAGCCGAGCGACGACGACGGCGCGAGGGGAGTCCCTCTTCTTAACCCTTTAAGAGCTAGAAGAAGTGCTTTCTAATATAAGCACATAACTTTCCCTTTCTACCACCAATGTGGTACAAAGGTCCTTTTCAAAGGAACTTTGCTTTGAAACTTCATTTTCCTTCTATTGTCTTCTTCCCTCCATTTCTCATTCACACCAACTTAGCTAGCTTTAATCATTAACTAGCTTTAACATTGAATACTTAATTGCTCAATCAAAACCTCTCTACCAAAAACAGCTTCCAACGAAATAAATGTGAAATTTTTTAAAAAAGGAATAACACTGCTGTATCCGGTTCCGGTTCTGGGTCTATTTGGGTAAACGGTTCCGGTTCTGGCGATTCCCGGTTCTGGCGGTTCCGGTTCTGGCGGTTTCCGGTTCTGGCGGTTCCGGTTCTGGCGGTTCCGGAGCCGGAACCGGAACCATACGGTTCCGGAACCACCCGGTTCCGGTTCTGGCGGTTCCGGAACCGCGGGTCTGGCGGTTCCAGGCGGTTCCCGGCGGTTCCGACCTTTTTTTTTTTTTTTTTAAATTAAATATCTTGTATAGTAGTGATTAGTATATTGTAGAATATATTTTTATATGGTGTACTATGTTGTTACTATAGCATATATTGTGTTTGGAAATTAGTATATATTCAAAATAAGTAGTGTATATTTTGTATATAAGTAGTATATGTTGTAGTAAAGTAGTATATATTGTATATAAATAATGTATATTGTGTAGTAGTTAGTATTAATAGTATTATGTGTTGTATGTTATATATTATATGTTATATAAATATTTTATATTCAAGGATTGATATAGAAGTAAAGACAAAGAAATATTGAGACAAATATATTCAAGTATATGATAAAAAGCATATTTATTGACCAAAATGGCATATCTTTCTTAGTCTTCCTTCCCCCAATGGAATGAGCATAACATGGTACTAATACCACCATTAAAAGGAAAAAAAACTAAAAGAAGACATGCCAATGTACAAGTTACATCATAATTTATGTATTATTTCTAACAAATCTCATAAAACCTTCAAGGTTTGGAGGTGGTTGTGTTGGCGGTGGTGGAAATGAAGCTTGTTCATCACCACTTCCGGGTGAAGATGATTCTTGAGCAAGTTCTGCTAGCATTTCTTCATAACACTCATCTATTTCGGGTTGAGATTCAGCTAGCCCAAAGTTTCTTCTTTCAGAGCGGATCCAATCTCGGAAGAGCACTGATTTTTCCAAGCTGTCCCGCATCGACGCTCTATGATCTCCTATTTGTAGTCTGGCTTGACTAAATACGCTCTCCGATGCAACAGTTGACGCTTGAATGGACAGAACATCCCGAGCCATCCTTGCAAAATGCTTTTCCCTTGTCTTCCACCAATCCAAAAGGTCGAAAGATCCGTCTGGATTATCATTCTCTAGCCCCTGCGACAAATAAACTTGAAGTTCGTTTAGATGGGAAATATCATCTAAATTCTCACCTTGAGTACCCCTGAACTCCGTCCACGATTTAAGAGCTGTTAAGCCAGCAAGTCTTTTAGACGATTGTGACGTGGACGAAGTAGGAGTTGGAATATTAGGCCTAGCATGCTCTAAGGTCTGTTTATAAGCATTATAAACAGTTTGAGCATTCACTGTAATTGATGCTTTCGCATCAGATAGTGTAGCCATTTCTTCTGGTGAAAGATCTAAACATTGATAAATACTAGTATACCAAAAGTTAGGACCTCCTGCTTTCATAGTAGGGTTTAACAAAGCAGCCACGCCAAAAATAGGAGGGATCGGAAAGAAATATTTTTTAAATTTCTTTTTCATTTCAAATATTGCATTTTCATAAATTTCCCCTCCCTCGTTAAACTCAGCAAATAAATTAGCAAGTGCGGCAATATATACTAAACAGTTTGAAATTGTAGGATAATATTGGCCAGATAAAGCAGTTGTAGCCAAACTAAAATGTTCTAAAAAATCTAAAAGAATCTTAACGTTATTCCAATCTTGATTAGTTAGCATATCATTATCTTCATCCTTACAATCCCTAGAATTATAAGTAGCGGTTATTGGGTTTCTATATTCGTACACCACTACTAAGCTTTCATACATGTAGTTCCACCTAGTCGGACAAGGTTTAGGAACCTTTCTTTCTCTAAGGCCACTTTCGTCACATTTTTTATAATATTCTCTAAGTCTACTTCTACGGTTTGAATAAAAAAGCCAATTAAGAGCGAATTTAACTTTTTCAATTTCTATGTTTAAAATTCTCATACCATCTCCAACAATTAAATGATAAATATGGCATATACATCTAACATGAAAAATATTTGTAAAAGCAGGATTAAGTTTTCTAGTTAAAATACCTATTGCAGTTGTGTTGCTACTAGCGTTATCCATGGAAATTGACATTATTCTATCACTAAAACAAAAATATCTACAAACATCATAAACAGTGCTAGCAATAAACTTACCTGTGTGCCGTGAATTAATTATTCTATATGCTATAATGCATTTTTGCATGGTCCAGTCTTCGTCTATCCAATGACTGGTCACGGTTAGATAATCACAATCATTTCCACTTCTACCAATATCAGTTGTAATAGACATACGATTACTTATATGAGTAAATAAATAGCGCAAGTACTGTTCATATTCTTGCTTATATTTATAAATGTCGGCCTTAACTGTGGCGCGAGGCCAACCTTTATATGTAGGATTAAATATTCGTCTAATATATTGAATCCAAGCAGGATTAGAAGCAAAAGAATAAGGTAAACACATAACAGTAATCATTTTAGCTAATTCTTCACGATCCTTATTAGGATCGTAGTACAATATACCTCCGGTGACAGTGTTTATTCCTGGTTGAACCATGTTAGAACCAGTACTTTGGTTAATTGCAGTATCAGGACTTGACTTCCCCTCTTGTTCCGCCTTCATTTGAAAATATCTAGCCTTATCGCTAGGATGTATATATATATGTTTAACTAAACTACCTGTTCCGCTACGATCACCCGTATACCTATGAACAAGTTCTTTACCACAAGTTTTGCATTTAGTCTTATCTTTATCTCTTAGTTGAATAAAAAAATGCCAAACTAATGAAGTTTCTGTACGTTTCCGAGGTTGTCTACTAAAAGTGGGAGTTTGTACGGGTGGGTGTTCTGGGTCATTAGGAGCAGGACTAGTAGGTGTATCATCTAAATCTACCGGAGGTTGGGTTTCGTCATCATCATCACCCTCATTTCCCTGTGATATTGGTGCATTAGGATAAAGCAAATTCATAATATCATCATCTATTCTATCACCGACTGCTATATCATGTAGAAAATTAACATCGCTAAATTGAAAACACGGGTGATCACTATCAAGTATTCCTAAGTTTTCATTAGTATTTCTAGGTTGGCTACTAGTTTGAACTTGTTTATCTTTTCTAGGTCTGGGAGCCGGGGGAGGGGTAGGATTTTGGCTACTACTTTCACCGGATTTAGATGTACCTTTTCCGAATATTTTTTTCAATGAAAATGCCATACTAATTATAATTAAGGAAAATATCAACACACAACAAATATTCTTAGCACGTAAGAGTTGAAACGAGTTTACCGGATTGACGAACAATTTCTTGAAAATTGACAATCGTTGTAATTGAACACTTGAAAACTTCAATTCAACAACTTCACAATGTTTCACGAATTTGCAACAAAAATTAAGCACTTGCATAGAAAGATTGAAAGAGAGCTTGAGAGAGATTGAGTAAGATTGATGAATTGGTGAATTAAAATGAAAGAATGAGGGGGTATTTATAATTGAGAAATGGGAAATTGTGTAATTATATAAAGCTTGGGGTTAAATTAAATTTGAGGGGTCAAATGGCTAAATTTTAAAAATGCCAAACGGCTATTTCTGCAATACCAACGTTCTGATTTTCAGAATATAAAAAAAAAGAATTTTTTTTTTAAAAAATATGGCCGTTGGGAACCGGATAGAACCGGAACCGGAACCGGACCGGTTTCGGCGGTTCTAAACGGTTCCAAACGGTTCCGCCAACGGTCCGAATTTAAAAAAAAAAATTTTTTGAATATCGGAACCGTTTGGAACCGTTTAGAACCGCCTGAACCGGTCCGGTTCCGGTTCCGGTTCTGGCGGTTCCGGTTCCACGGTTCTAAAGGGTGGAACCGGCCCGGAACCGCGGAACCGGAACCGTATAACTGGAACCGTTTAGAACCGCGAAACCGCCAGAACCGCGGTTTCGATCACGATTCCGGTTCGGAACCATTATTCGTACAGCCTTACTTGAATTCTCCCCCTTCCCTTCCATATATAGTGTGTGCCAATATTCTTCCAAAACAAACCCCAAAGGTAAAAAGAAGATAAAATAATAGGTTTAACTTTTTGGGGGTTTGAGGGCGCCGAGTTTGAAAAAATTTCAATCCTCATACATTAAATTGTGGAATATTAATTTATCCTGTGAATAATTTTCCGCTGATATTATTACTCTTTAAAAAGTCAAACAATTGTCCTTAACTATAACTTTCTACTTTTTTTTAAAAATACTTACAGCTTATTTGGATTGTGTTAGCCGTTATATTATATCGTCGTGTTAATTTATATACAATATTTATTTTGAATGTTACTTAAATTTTATTATATTATATCGTTAAATATGTCGTTACGTAACGATAAAAAATGTCACTTTATGAAACCACGATTTTGATATGATTGCATTGTTCCCTTGCTTCTTTCTCTCATATTGACCTTCCTTATGATTAAATAATCATATTTTATCTTTAAGTCTACTTTTTTATATAATAATATCATGTATCCTATTTAGATATAAAAAAATATTATTCTTTTTGGAACTAATAAAAAATAACATATAAATTGGGACAAAAAAAAAGTAATACTTTAACATAAAATTTTGAAAGTTTATATACGAATTCACCAAAAAATTAGATGCTTTGACCATTATATTTCGAACTCCTTTTATAAATAGGACGAGTGACCTACTAAAAAAAGATATTAATAATTAAGTAGATCTTATTTATTTATTTTTGTAAAAAAAGAAAAGCATGTCATGGTGGGAGGGGTAGAGAGAAAAGAGGGAGATGGGGGGGATTGGCCAACAGCCAGGGGTGAAGAACCTTGGGTAAGGAGACATCTCTTTTTATTTCCCAAAAACATCAAGTTGCTAATCAGTTGCCCCCACTTGATATGGAAATTCACTGAATCCGACCATTCTCTCTCTCTCTAACATAGTTAGGCATATATATATATATATATATAATGGCCTCAAGAAAGCACTAATATATTCTTGTTTCAAAATACAGTGCAACCATCCAAATCTCCCCAACCAAAAGTAGAGGCTAATTTCCCAAGAAAAATCAACGTCAATAATTCAAAACCAAGTAAAGGAGAATTCCACAGAGTTGAATACTTGATATTTCTTTTTCCATTACCAAATCTTTTTCTTTCTCTCCCATCTTACGTTTTTTTGGTAAATACACCCAACACAAATTCCAATTCTTGATATATTTGGTATTGCATTGGAAGATCAGAGAGAGGGGAATACTGATTAAATGCTACAAATGCTCTGAATTTGAATTTTCAGCAGTATTTTGTTCTTGATTTGGAGTTTGTTTTCCTCCTATTCTTGGACTCCCACTTTGGGGTGAAAATTCAAAGCCTGATACTACCAAGAATCAACATGAATGAACAAACCGAAGCAAAATTAAGATCACCAGAAGGGTATATGAATTTGGAACATCATCAGTATATGAAAACAATGAAGAACAAGTCAAAGAATATAGGTTTTGTGGAAGGAAAAAAGGTAGCAAGATCCTTGTCTTCTCAAAAAGTGTTGTCAATTAGCTATTTCAGTTTGGAATCATTTGTTCTCCTCCTTTGCCTCACAGCATCATTGCTACTTTTGCCATTGATCCTTCCACCATTGCCACCTCCACCATTTATGCTTCTCTTACTTCCCATTTTAATTCTGCTTCTTCTTATGTTCTTGGCTTTTATGCCCAATTCTTCCAATCTTAGAAATGTTTCTTATACATATGTATAAGAAACATTTTTGGTAATTATTGAGTTCCTTTCATTTCTTATTTCTTTACCTAACCACCAATATAATGTAGACTTGCTTATTTACATCTTACTATGTACTAACTGTTTGTACCAAATACTTTCTGCTTTCAGCCAAAATGTAATATGTAAGAGAAATACTTATGTGTGTGTGTGTGTATATATATATATATATATATATATATATATAGAAGTATTGAATATCATTTATGATGTTGTTTAGTCATGGAGTTTCTTCAGAGCAGTAGGCGAAATCTAATTTAATGTTGGAGCAAAAACAATTTCTCAATTGGCAAATGATTGTCGTGTGTTTTTTGCATCGGAGAAATCATTTTTAGTAAAATATTTTTCATGAAAAATGTCATTTTCTAGTGCTTGGTTATTAGAAAATTCACCATAAGTGAAAAAATAACTTCCAGCGAAAATCATTTTTCATATAATATAATTATCTTAACTTTTAACTTCATATTACATGCTCAACTAAACATCTATGACAATATTATTAATCTTTACAACTAAAAAAATTAATCAAAGCACTCAATTGCTTTGTTAACATTTTTATGAGAATGTTTTTCTTTACAAAATAAAAACATGGGTGGAGGGGTATCAATCCGATGCAAGGAAGAATTTTTCCGTGATATCGAAAAAATCAGGTGTATGTAGAATTTTGTAAATAAATCTTGAGCGATGATAAATCCAACAATAAAAGAAAAATATATTAAACGAGATACAAATATTTAACGTGATTCGGTCAATTGACTTACGTCTACGGCAGAGATGAGCAATCCACTATAATAAAAAAAGAATATAAAATATCGAGAGAACAACCTCACGAATAGGCAAACACAATTGACACACTAATACTTGTCCCGTAAAGTTATCCCCCTAATTATGACTCTCAAACCCCGTATGGCTACATTATGGATGCAGCTGAATGAGGAGGAAGGATCCTTAATTTATAAAACTCCAAATATTTTCCTTCAAAAAAGAAGAACTAGCCAAATAAATTATTTGTAATTTCTTTCTACAAATAGAAAAACCCAATTAAAGTAAAAATATTATATTTTCTTTCAACAAATAAAAAATCAAATATAATAAAAAGGAATTATGACAAACACCTAATACTTCTTTTTCATAAACTTCTTATCAAGTTTTGAGGATATGTTGTTGCTATGTGGCAAAGACATGGAAAAACCAAATATTCAAATTGCTCTAAATTCTAAACTATAAAGCACAAACTGATGAGAAATTTATAGATTTTTTATTTAGGTGATTTGATTTCACCGATCCTCAACCGTTTTGCCAAGTGCAAGGTACAATTTCATATATTAATTAAGAAAAGGAGAAAATTACATTGTAGCATTTGTTTGACCTCACTGATATGACAAGTTCATTGCAAAATCCTCATGACTCGCCAAGTCTCATTCAAATTTAATCACACTTGAAATGGGATCCCGACCTAACATTTATTGCTCCTACGAAATTCAAAAACAATTACGGTTTTAAAGAGTAATTGAAATTTAATCACTTTTATGTAAAAATAAATATAAACGAAAATATTGTTCAAAATTTGAAAAATTTCAGCATATCAGCATAAGGATATTGGAACTACAGCATAATATATTAAAATTCCAGTATAATATACCGGTCCAACATAATATGCTGGAAGTTTATACGCAGGCGCTCAAATCTCCAGTATATTATATTGGAACTTTCCGCGTGTTGGAGTTCTAGCATAATATGTTGGAAGTTCATACACAGGTCCACCGATCTCCAGAATATTATGCGGTACCGGTCTCATTGCAGTAAAATAGTGACTATTTTTCAATAACTTTACAAACGTTGGCTACTTTTGAATGATCAATCCGAAAATTGATTAGCTCATGCTATTTTTACATATATCTACTCTCAAACATTCTGTCACTTTTAAAAGATATGTAAAATATTTCTAGTTTCTTTTGTACTATTATTTGTTAATGGATAAATGCAAGCTAAAACTGTATATAATAAATCCAATATAACTCAATAATTCTCATAACCATGGCATTACAAGCGCTCTGGGCTATCCAATTATTTTAAGTATACCAAATTTGTAAATAAATAGTACTATTTACCTTCCACTTAACGTAAAAACATAAAATGAAGCTGACATAGCCTGGCAGTCAGTTTGATGAATTTAGAGATATGAAGGCTTTCAATAAAGCTATGATGGCTTGCAAATTCTACACAATTACTTCTATCAAGACTCTTGAGCAGTAAATATTCTATCAAGTTTATAAAGAGGATCACACAAACAAATATTTTTCTACAAATACGTGGATT
Source organism: Nicotiana benthamiana (assembly GCA_034376525.1). Lineage (NCBI taxonomy): Eukaryota > Viridiplantae > Streptophyta > Magnoliopsida > Solanales > Solanaceae > Nicotiana > Nicotiana benthamiana. The sequence continues at coordinate 114,601,816 of CM067331.1, forward strand.
AAGATGATCTGATTCGTAAACTAACAAAGAATAAAAAAAGAATAATAATTTAGTAAACAACATGAAAACATGGAAGAATCAAGATGAAGATTGAAGAAGAAGATGAGTCGGTTTGAGAGAAGCTTCTGGAGAGCTTCAGAAAGAAAAACTTTCCAATAGCAAAATATCCCGACTGACTCTAATACAAAGGGGTCAGGAGTATATATAATACAACTGGGCCAACTCGGGCCAAACATAAACCAAAAGAGAAATGGGCTCAGATATGTTCTGGCCCAACATACATGATATATACGATATACAAACAGTATACAATAAATATACACTACAAATCAATGTATATGTCTAGATTTTGAAGCTAGATAATCTTATAGTTCAACGCAACAGCCTAAATTTCAGATGGATTCCATCGAAATCAATGGTAATTAACTGAAAAGCTTTGATAATAGTCTTGTATAAAACTAAGGAAAATGAGAGAAAGAAAGATAGCCTTAGTGATTCTTGCATTTCATATCCTTACAATGAGTACAAATGTTATTTATTGTGAAATATGGGGTGAAAAGATCCTCAAATCTCGTCCTCTTAAACAAGAATAAGACCTTCTTTTGATGGTGGTATAACGTTGGGAATAAATGCTACTGGTACCTTGCTTTCAATTTCTCTTCCCCGATCTTCATGTCCTTATAATTTGCTCAATACCAGTCACACATCTGTATCTAGTGACTCACCTCTATCCTGTAATTATCACGTGTCTACCAAAGAAACATCCACCTGTAAATTCTAAATTTGACCCAAAACAATCATGTTGCAAAAAGCTTAAGCAATTGGGACAAAAAAATAAAGCAAAAACTTTTTTGGGATTTTTTTTGTGAGAAATTGGGAATAAAAAATAAAAACAAAAACTTTTCGTTAGAAGATGAGTGCTTAATAATGTATCCATTAATAATCTAATTAGTAAAAGAATGAATCATGTTAGTAGTGTGTGTAAGAGATGTGGTTTATACAGTGGAATTGTTGATAATGATGAATTTTCTTTATGGTGAAATGATAAGATCAAAATAGCAAAAGATTGTTCTAATTCTGTTAATGCGCTAAATTTGAGTGTAAAGATAATGTGATATTATTTTAGTGTACAGATAAAGTACGACCCAGTACAATACCACTCAGTGGTGTCTGCTTTAGTGTACAGATAGTGTGACATATTTTGAGTGTAGAAACCTTGGATGTTATAACATGAATTAATTGAACCTCCAAATAGTGTGGCAAAGGCTTTATTTTACTATAATGAGTTTCTAGAAAACATAATTGCTAATTCTCGGAATGGCAATTTAAATAATAAGGAGGAGTTTCTTGAAAACATACTTATTAATCCTCCCAATGGCCATAATTGTGAGTTCTCATTAACGTGCTCGAAGATGGAATTTGCTTATATATTGATGCAACGCTACATGTAGATACGAAGAAGGAAAGTATTTGAGTTCGTTGCTATATGGATGAGAATGGTACTCTACTTCATGGTCATTCAAAATAGCCATTATTTGCCAAATAAGTAAAAAATAATCACTATTTTGCTTCAATAGACGATACACCTGTTTATGAACTTCAAGCATATTATAACTGAAACTCCAGTGTATTATGCTAAAATATTTTTCTAAATTTTGAACAATGTTTTCGTTTAGATTTATCTTTACATGAAAAGTGCTAAATTTCGATTACTTTTGAAACTGTGGCTATTTTTAAATTTCTCCCCCGACTCAGTTCATTGGGAATACGATCGTTGCTGAAACGAGAAAAATGACGATACGCAGTCGCGGGATGAAAGTACTATGGATGTGCATATAGCTTGTGAAAGTTTTCTTATTTGGACCAAGCTGTTCTTATATATTCCTAAAACACCAGGGAACTAACTAATATACATGCCCATTTGAGTAATCAGCCCTTCTGAATAGTGAATATACTTCGCTCTGCTTACACATACACATTCAAGTATGCATTTTTCAACCAAACTTCGGAGGCTTCCTCTCTTTTGTGTTATTATACTTTGTAACGGGAGAGAGTGGGGAGATGTTAAATTTTCAAAAACTTAGAATGTGTAGTATGATGCTAATAAGCAGCACTTGATGCATTTACCAAAAAAGGAGGAAGATGATGCTCTAACACAGCCAATACTTCTTTCCCTTGGTTTGCCTCTTCCAGTACTACGCCGCCAAGCCTTTTCGCTGCTTCCACGAGCTGTCCCCTAGTTCTTTGAGATAACAAGCTGCCCCCTGCCTTAACACTTTCTCTATACAGTGGCAGGTATGCTATTGCTACCCTCAAGGGCCCAGGAAGATCCTTCAGACAGATGGGAGATTCACCCCATTTCACGATACGCACAAGGTTTAAGTAGTGTTCTTGTCCTTGCCTAAGCCCATCGAAGAAAGCAGCTTCCGACCAATGTTCCTGAAGGAAACTCTTCAGATTGGGAGTAACAGCATCATCATCATCAGACTTAGCAATGCTGTCTGCAACAGCATAAGTAGCAACAGGGTCACCGAGGAAGTCTGAATGCAGAAGAAACGCTACCCCATCAAGAGAACCACCGCTTCTTTCACCAGCAGCCTTGAGAATCTCGATGCTGAGGGCAGCAAGAATATGCTGAGGAACGTGCGGAAGGAGATATGCAGCAACTTCAACCTGACTGCTGGAGGTCGCAGCTGTGAGGGCAAGACATAGTTCCATGTCTCTGCATCCCCTTTTGACGAACCACTCGACAACCTGCAGGGATCCCCTCTCAGCAGCTCTCATCAGCGGGCCCAAGAAAGCCATTGCATTCCCCTCTTCCACCAAACATTCCATAGTTCCAATTTTACCATAATGGGAAGCAAATCCCAAAGCCAGGTCAACATCAACATCCAAGTTGTTCCTTTGAGCAATCTAGAAGATAACCAAAACAACCAAAGATAAGAATGACAGACCACTTTCCCTCTGAATACACTAGAAAAGAACACAGCAAAAAAGTTAAGAGAAATATGAAAGGAAAACGCATCCTCCAAATTCATGTCCACCAATCGAAAATACTGAAATCAAGCACAAGGAGTAACATAAAGACTAAGACAGATCAGAGTATGATACAAACCCAATTAGACCACCATCCATAGCATTCAAAACCAGGATAACGACAAAGAACTCAAACTTTTAATGACTAACTGTAATCCCCACCAAAAATCATGGTATGCAAATAGTGTATCTCTCATGCCAATCATGAAACACCAAACACATCAAAGTCTCCAACTCCAGACAAGACTGCACTTGAGGGTAGTTCGCAAACATAAAGAAACAAAGATAGTAATTGGATAAAATAATTTGAAACCTGCAGTTTCACTCCCTTCTCTTTTGCTAACGCACATGAACTCCAGAATTGTAAGGACTAGGCCCTTCATTCCGTTTTCCCCTTTTTACTTTTAAAATAGGAAAATAGTGTCACTACACCAGTACACAAGTTAGTGCGGGCCTGCGGGGTTATTTTGAAAAGGGATGACCTATTATTTCCATGAATAATATGTGAGGATTTACGATCATATAGATGGTAGTACCTAATTTGTTGCCTTGCTTTTACACTATTCTTTTTTCTGGTAAACAGCATGATGTCCAATACAAACAAAGGCATGCACTCAACCTCTCGCAAGATGTGAAGCAGAAGAACATTGAATTTATCCCTAAATGTTAGGCTTCTGAAACCATGTTGCATTCTTCATAGAGAGAAAGAGGAATTGCTGCTGGTATTGATGGCTAACAAAGGGTAGCTTCACAAGACAAGGATAATGAAGCCACGACATAGGACCACTCAATCCGGAGCAAACCACTTTGACAGAACCCAAAGTGTGTCCAACAATGAGTCTTGCATTGCTTAAATCAGCGAAATTTTATACCTTCCATCACTCCACTAAAAACCGATCGGAACTAAATCGTAACTTTTAACTTCTTCGTCCAGGGATACAAGACAATTTTCCAAGCAATCCATTAGGTCAAGTTGTCATGAAAATATGAATTTGAGACAACACGAAGACTCTGATGTTCACAATTATATCAAGTTCTTCCAATTTCCTCCTCCTTCCTTTTATCCAATTAAAATTGATTGGTAAGACTTCGCACCTAGATTTTAGGTGATTAGTATAAAGCAACCAAGTTGCGCGGACTCTTCGAATTTGGTACCATCCCCGTCCCGATACGAGATGGGGACGTGATACGTCCTGGATTCAGTCAACTGACTTCAGACACTTAAATCGAAGTCCATCGACAAATATGGGAGAAAAATTGAGATTTTGATTTCTCAAAATCAAAATAAAACAGATTTAGGATAATGAAAGAATAATGTTCATCTTGGAGAACAAAAAATTGAATTCAACAATATTCATGTAAGTTTTTCACAGAATATCTCTCAAAATTTACAATATTTTTAAAGCTCTATTTTTTATTAGCCAAATCCCCCCACCCGTATCCATATCCGAATCCGCACCTTTGAATCTTAAAATTTAGGTTTTGCCGAATCCGATACTCAGATCTGTCCCCTTATCGGATAGCCGCACCCGAGTCCGAGCAACTTAGTAACGCAAAGTTTTTTTTTTTGGCAAGTACCATACTACATCCTTCTGTAACCACTCAGTAGTTTAAATGCTTTACTAATCTTTGTTATGTTGAATTATCGTAACTTATCATTTGTATCATTTGAACCTTCAAATTTGATAGAAAATGTCCTCCACATCTTTTGTTTTGATGGTCCTAGATGTTTTCTCACAGTATAAAATGCCATATACCATAAAATCCAATTATGTGTACTACCCAACTTGAACCTCTCTTCTATTCAATTTTTTCTGTTTCATGCTAGCCTTTGTTACAGTTGCTATGCTACATTATGAAACGGCAATTCATGGTCTTGTCAATTCATTAAGAGACATTTCCTAGGCAATATGAACCCAATATGGCAGGGCTCTCACGAAAGCTGAAGTTAGTTCCATTAGGTTACGGTAGCCTACACCTAGTCACACTACTGGACACACCTTTTGCTCAATAGTCCCTCCGTTTCAATTTATGTGAATCTATTTCCCTTTTAGTCTGTGCCAAAAAGAATGACCCCTTTCCTTATTTGAAAATATTTTATCTTTATGTTGTGAAAAAGCACGGGAAAAATATGATATATTGATGTTAAACATGATACAATGAGCCCTATATATACACATAACTTATCCTACTCCTAATACATATTGGATTAGGGTTATTTTACTACTATTTACATATTCTAACACTCCCTATCAAGCTGGTGCATATAAATCATATGTAACGAGCTTGTTACATATGTAGTTAATACGAGGACCAGTGAGGGACTTGGTGAAAATGTATGCAAGCTGATCATTTGACTTTACAAACTTTGTAGCAATATCTCCCGAGAGTATCTTTTCTCTGACAAAAGTGACAGTCAATCTCAATGTACTTAGTTCTCTCATGGAACACTGGATTTGACGCAATATGAAGATCAGCTTGATTATCACGCACAAGTCCCATCTGACTAACATCACCAAATTTCAGCTCTTTGAGCAACTGTTTGATCCAAGCTAGCTCACATGTCGCCATAGCCATTGCTCGATATTTTGCTTCTGCACTAGACCGAGCAACCACATTCTGTTTCTTGCTTTTCCAAGATACTATATTTCCTCCTACTAAGACACAATATCCAGAAGTAGAACGTCTGTCAGAAGGCGATCCTGCCTAATCAGCATCGAAGTATCCAACGATCTGCTCATGGACTCGATCCTCAAACAATAAACCTTTACCTGGAGTTGATTTTATATACCGAAAAATGCGAACAACTGCATCCCAATGACTATCACACGGAGAACCCATAAACTGGCTCACAACACTCACAGAAAAGGAAATGCCGGGTCTTGTCAATGTAAGATAATTTAATTTACCAACTAACCGCCTATATCTTGCAGGATCGTTAAGAGGCTTCCCCTGTCCTGGAATAAGTTTAGAATTCGGGTCCATCGGAGTGTCAACAGGTCTACAACCTGTCATCCCTATCTCCTCAAGAATATCTAAGGCATACTTCCGTTGTGAGATCACAATACCTGAGCTAGACTGAGCGACCTCAATACCCAGAAAATACTTTCGTGTGCCAGATCCTTAGTCTGAAAGTGTTGAAAGAGATGTTGCTTCAATTTAGTAATATCATCCTGGTCATTGCCAGAAATAACAATGTCATCAACATAGTACACCAGATAAATACAGAGACTCGAATCAGAATGCCGATAGAATACAGAGTAATCAGCTTCACTTCGAATCATGCCAAAGTCCTGGATAACAGTGCTAAACTTACCAAGGCCACGAGACTTCCCCTGAGCAACAAACCCAGGTGGTTGCTCCATATAAACTTCATCCTCAAGGTCACCGTGTATATGCATGTTTAATGTCCAGCTGATACAGGGGCCAATGGCGAACAACAACCATGGATAGAAAAAGGCGGACTGATGCTATCTTAGCCACGGGAGAGAAGGTATCACTGTAATCAAGCCCAAATATCTGAGTATATCCCTTGGCAACAAGACGAGCCTTAAGACGATCAACCTTACCATCTTGACCAACCTTGACTGCATACACCCACGACAACCAACAGTAGATTTACCTGAAGGAAGAGGGACGAGCTCCCAAGTACCACTCGTATGTAAAGCAGACATCTCGTCAGTCATAGCATGTCGCCACCCTGTATGAGACAATGCTTCACCTGTAGACTTAGGGATGGAAACAAAGGACAAAGAAGATAGAAAAGCATAATAGGGTGATAACAAACGATGATAACTTAAACCGATATAATAGGGATTAGGATTAAGGGTGGTCCGTATACCTTTCCGACGTGCAATCGGAAGAGACAAGTCCGCAGTAGGAGCAGGGTCAGGTGCAGGACGTGAATCAACCGGGCCGGATGCCGGGCGAGGACGACGATGATATGTCAAGAGTGGAGTTTCTGTGGCAGGGAGTCTAGGAGGAGCCACACTAGACTCTCCAAAAGGTTGGAATGGGTAGGACTTCTGTAGCGGAAGGTGAAGGAGGAGCAATAGTAGACTCGGGTGAGACTTCTGTGGCGGAAGGTGAAGGAGGAGCTATAGTAGACTCCCTAAAGGCGGCGCATAGGTAAAACCTCATATATATCAAGATGGTCAGAATGGTCAGAAGAGGTAAAGAAAGGTTTAGACTCAAAAAATGTGACATTAGCTGACATAAGGTACCTACGAAGTTCAGGTGAATAACAATGATAGCCCTTCTGGACACGAGATTAACCAAGGAAGACACACTTGAGAGCACGAAGAGCTAACTTATCTTCCCCAGGGGCTAAGTTATGAACGAAACAAGTGCTCCCAAAAACACGAGGGGGAACAGAGTATAAGTGTGATAAGGGAAACAATACCTCATACTGAATCTGATTCTGGATGGGAGATGAAGGCATCCGATTAACCAAATAACAAGATGTGAGAACTGCATCGCCCCAAAAACGCAGCGGACCATGAGATTCAATGAGAAGTGTGCGAGCAGTCTCAATAATGTGCCTATTTTTTCTCTCTGCAACCCCATTTTGCTGAGGGGTATAAGAACAAGAGGTCTGATGAATAATTCCTTGAGAAGTCATAAACTGCTGAAATTGAGAGGATAAATATTCTAAGGCATTATCACTGCGAATAGAAACACCAAATTGATTTTTAATTTCAGCACAAAAATTCTGGAATATAGAAAACTCAGAACGATCTTTCATTAAGAAAATCCAAGTACATCTTGAATGATCATCAATTAACTAACAAAATAACGAAATCCCAAGGTTGAACTGACTCTACTAGGACCCCATATATCCCAATGAACTAAAGAAAAAACAGACTCTGCACGACTCTCGATACTACGAGGAAAGGAGGCTCGGGTATGTTTCCTGAGCTGACATGACTCACACTCTAATGTGGATAAACTAGACAAACTAGGCACCATCTTCTGAAGCTTGGACAAGCTAGGATGTCCTAAACGACAGTGAAGTAGGTCTGGAGGATCTGCAACTAGACAGGCCTTGGAGGATTTTAGTGAGTTAAGGTAGCAGAGTCTTTCTGATTCAAGTCCTGTTCCAATCGTCTGTCCCGTACTGTGGTCCTGCATAATAAAAGAATCATCAATAAAATATATACCGCAATGGAGGGAACGAGTCAAATGACTAACAGATGAAAGATCCAGGGACACTCTAATTGGATGACCTGCTGCTAAATAGTCTGCTTGATATTTAAATTCATGACTGTCCCTGAATAAGCATGCTCTAATTTTTCATTTCTTTTATTCCAAAATCGATTAGTATCCATGTGCTTTGTGATAATTAATTTCATCTTTGTTTCTGAGTAATTTAAAATCTACATTGTGATATTTGCATGAATATGTGTGCTGCAGTTTATTAAATCCTGACCCTTGGTCATTTGTTTTGCATAATTTAGTATAAATCTGCAATTAAAAGTTGGCCATGAATAGCAATTCGGAATTTGATTTTATTTGCCAATAATAATCTAGGTTTATAACTTGAAGTAGTTAACTAGTGTTAGTTTCTGACCCAATAGATAGGAACCAGGGTTTAAAACACTTAGGCCAGTAATTAGGAAAGAAGACAGGGGTATTAAGGACATTTGAATATAGGAAATCTTGTAACAAACTCCTGGAACATTCTAGTGAGGGGTTCGAGTGCAATTTATGCCTCAAAACTTGAGGCACAAGTTAGAAAATCAAGGATCATTTAGGCAAATCTGAAAATGGGTAAAGGACTAAAAGGAAAAAACAAAAGACTCATGTTGCCCTGAAGCTTTAGTTATAAAAGGAACATCTGATCATTTTCCCCGGAAGGATTTTTTTAGAGGATTTATTTGAGAGGATTTTAGGATTTTTTGGAAGAGCTAGAGGACCCTGAAATATCACCTAAAAAAAAAGATTTCAATTTTACTTTTAATGGGGTAATTTATATCACCAAATTTTGAATGTCTTTCATCCTATCTTAGTTTCCATTACTAATCAAAATCATCAGATGAAATGGAATAAAAAAAGAATATAATTAATATAAATGAATTATAATAACGAATTAAATCAAAAAGAAACTTTTTAATATAAAAAATAGGAACATAACCCTTTGTTGGCGTTTCCTTTTTTTTTTTTAATGTGCAAAGGATAATATTTTCCTTGTTCCAGCATCAAAGCATACTTGTCATATTTTAAAAATAGAGTTAGTCATCAACACAGTCTACTCCTCCTCCTCTTGGCATTTTAGCTTCAAGTATAGAAGAACCCTAACTATTGGAGTAGATCCAATCTCTTTATTAATTTTGTGTGTCGAAAGAAAAAGATGGATGAAGAGTACGATGTGATAGTGCTTGGCACAGGCCTCAAGGAATGTATCCTCAGTGGTCTTCTCTCTGTTGATGGTCTTAAGGTTTTTTCATTTATGATTTCTGATTCTTATTACTTATATACTATTACTTACAGTTTCCCCTTATTAGCTTAAAGATGTTTATCTACTTTTGATTTCTTTTAGATCGGCTTCTTCCTTTTGTTTGATCTATCTTGTGGATTTTCAGTTCTTTTTCGGATTTTTTTATCCCTCAGTTTCTTTGTGCTATCGCATTTACTTTTCAGTGGTTCATCACTTGCCATATCAGAATCCCTTTCTCCATGAGTTTCACATGTACTTGCCATAACTCAATTCGAGCTTAACTTCTGGCTGTTAAAAGATACTTACACAATCAGGTCATTTTTAAAGTAATTACAAGTAAATCTCACGATAAACACATGTAATAAAAGATAACAACAACAATAACAATAATGCCTTAAAACATTATGCAATTCAAATCATACAATTGACTATCCACCTATATCCGTATGCTATATTGAAGCCTTTGCAAGGTTAAATTTCTTACAAGATTGCTGTATCTCTTTTGCGAATGTTGTGAATTTGTCTCAATTGATCTTAGTTACTTATGTGTGAGGTAGAAATATAATACAACAGAGCAAATAAAATGTACGTGTCAATGGATGATGCCAATATCTTTGATCAACCAACTCTCCTGTCACTTGTCAGAACAAAGAAAGCAAGGGGAGATACTATCAACTAGAGCAATTTATGGCTTTCTTTATCTTGATGTCTTTTTTTTCTTTTCTTTATTCTTTTTTGTAAGATATGCTTGCTATCCTATTTTTCTTGAAGTGTCTCAGTAATTACTGCTCCCTACATGTAAATAGGTTCTGCACATGGACAGGGATGACTACTATGGAGGAGAATCGACATCCCTCAATCTTGTGCAGGTAAAGGTCCTCTAATTATTTACAAATCGTGTTTTCTGTTTTGGACATGTGTCTGATTGATTTTTTGGCTTTCAGCTCTGGAAGAGGTTCAGGGGGAGTGACAAGCCTCCACCTCAATTGGGTTCGAGCAGGGATTATAATGTCGACATGATCCCTATGGTTTTTCTTGAAGTGTCTCAGTAATTACTGCTCCCTACATGTAAATAGGTTCTGCACATGGACAGGGATGACTACTATGGAGGAGAATCGACATCCCTCAATCTTGTGCAGGTAAAGGTCCTCTAATAATTTACAAATCGTGTTTTCTGTTCTGGACATGTGTCTGATGGATTTTTTGGCTTTCAGCTCTGGAAGAGTTTCAGGGGGAGTGACAAGCCTCCACCTCAATTGGGTTCGAGCAGGGATTATAATGTCGACATGATCCCTATGGTTTTCCTCTTCCTCTTTTGACAATCTGCTTGATGGAAGGCTCTTGATTATGTACTGGTGTTCTAACTTACTGGTTGGAGCAGTTCATTATGGCTAATGGTGCACTTGTACGAGTTCTAATCCACACCGATGTTACAAAATATTTGTACTTCAAAGCGGTTGATGGAAGCTTTGTGTATAGTAAAGGAAAGGTACACTTCTTTTCATTCTTTTGGTGTTGTCGTGAGATGTCAGCTTTTAGTTTCAAGACTATTCGTTTATCTAACCTACAGTTCTCATTTACTTAATGAGTAGGTCCACAAGGTGCCTGCCACAGATATGGAGGCACTTAAATCTCCTTTAATGGGCATATTTGAGAAACGCCGTGCACGGAAATTCTTTATCTATGTTCAGGATTATAATGAGAGTGATCCTAAGACACACGAGGGGATGGATCTAACAAGAGTGACAACAAGAGAGCTTATAGCGTAAGCTCCTGAACTTCCTTATTTCTTCCGATAGATTAGTTGAGGCCTTTTGTGTCTGAGATAATTGTTGTTAAACTGTCTTAGATTTTGTGTCTTTTATACCTGTTTATTATGAGCTTGTGAGAAGAAAGTAATGAGTGCAATTTTGTTATCTAAAAAAAAAAGAAGGAAACTAGTGAGTAGAATTAATGGTAGGTGCCTGTAAAATGTCTGATTTGTCTTATGCTTTCTTAGTGTGTCCTGCTTTAGTTGAGGAAGTTGGTTATTGTCACCTTAATATGGTTTTAACAATCATCATTTTACGAGCTAGTTATTGGAGTTGAGTTAGGTCCAAGGTCCTTTTTTGCTTAACCGGGAGATCCAATGCTGGAGCATGGTTCAAAATTCAATGGATAATGGACCTGCACATCTACCCTTCTCCACGTAAACACCAGACGTTTGTCTGCTGCAGGGCTGAACTTGTGACTGCGCCTAATCCACATATCACGAGCTGGACTCTTACCACTAGACCAAAATGGGCCTTATTTTTGTAACATGCTTCTGGAGTGGTGAGATGATCTGATGGTTAAAAGATTAGAAATTGTTGAAATCCTAATATTTAATCTCTCGTGTGTTTTATTTAATGATCTTTTAATGTTCTGAAATTGTCAATTTGTAGAAGTTGGCATCAAAAAGCACTCGTCGGCATTGCCTATAATATATTGTAATTTATTTGTAAACCCCCTCGTTCTGCTGCTTATGATAATTCTTTATTTTATCAGAAAATATGGTCTTGATGAGAACACTATGGACTTCATTGGTCATGCATTGGCACTACATAGAGATGACCGCTACTTAGATGAACCTGCGCTGGATACAGTGAAGAGAATGAAGGTGAATCAAATTGTTCCTCCTTTGAATTCTTAAGCTAGTGGTATTTAAAATTCCATGTGCTTATGTCTGAACTTTTGTTCCATGTAATGGGACAGCTATATGCTGAGTCTCTTGCACGTTTTCAAGGAGGATCACCTTATATCTACCCTTTATATGGATTAGGAGAGCTTCCTCAGGTACTACCTTGAGTTCCTCCTTAAATTTTGTATTTTCTGCTTTTGTTATTATTAGTCATCCTCCATCATCTTAAAAAAAGTGCTGTGTATGGTGGCACCTATATGTTGAATAAACCTGAATGCAAGGTACAGTTTATATTTCTGTATTGGCTGTGTATAAAAGGTGCCTTCGATTTTTTGTCCTCTAAAGAATGTCTCCTCAAATTCCAGGTAGAGTTTGATGAAGAAGGAAAGGTTTGTGGTGTCACTTCAGAAGGAGAGACAGTTAAGTGCAAGAAAGTTGTATGTGATCCTTCTTACTCGACCAACAAGGTAATAAATGCTCTGAACTGATAATTTTAGTGACTTCTTAAATATAATAGCCAGCATGTCTTATTTAGCATTCCATTTGGCCATTCTCAGTACAAGGAGAAAATACCATGTTGCACAGGAGGTTGGTCAAACTTGGTGGAACTTGGAAGATAATGGATGACTCAAGTAGAGTCACTTAGATGTCTCGGACATAAATTTTACACCAATTTGGTGCTTAATGAAATTTTAGAAAAGGCCATTGTCCGTGTATATCACATTGAACGCGTGGACAATGTAGCTTAGGAGATGTCAAACTACTTACTATTGGGATGTCTGGCTTAATCATTTAAAGTGGTTTTGATAGATTAATAAACCCAAGGCATTTATTGCAGGTTAGAAAGGTTGGAAAAGTTGCAAGAGCTATTGCAATTATGAGCCACCCAATTCCTAATACCAATGATTCTCACTCGGTGCAAATTATCTTACCCCAAAAACAATTGGGCCGTAAATCTGATATGTAAGTTTTTCTCCGGTATCTTGCAAATAATTTATTTTGTTTTTAGTCTCAGGGGAGAGCTAAAAGCTAAACAAATGATTAGACACCAAAGCTTACTCTTGAAACAAAATTTAGCCCAGTCATTAGACCTGTTTGATCCTTCTTGATAGCTGGTGTACTATTGCATGGATAACCTTTATCTTTTTGGTAATTAAACATTTTATTTATCATCAAGTAAAGAAATTACAGCCATAGCATAGAAATCCGCACTTATAAATGATAATCTTCATTTTACTAGGTAAAATTTATTCAGCTTAAAGTCATAACATTTTATCTTGCCCTGATTGAGTGAGCAAGTTTTATTTAATAACAAAATGATATATTATATTTATTAGAAAAGAACAATTTTTATTAAATTTATCCTTAGGATGTATGACGACTAATTGCATTTTAATTTTTTTTATTCTAACTATAATGATCTCACAATTTAATATATATGCAACGTTTGCCATGACTTTCTTTCACTCGCTCTCTATCTGATATATTATGTTATGTGACATAGTTTTCGACATTTGGAAGACCTAAGTACCATAACGATGCACTCCAATTTTCCATGACTAAATTTTCTAGGTTCGTTCTCTTACATTGTGATACTGTTTTACTTTTACATTTCAAAGCTTGTATTATTTTTTATGACTGATTCCCTTAACTTGATGTCTTCTTTCGTTTCTTTAATTTATTACAAGTGGTGGGGGTGGGTGACTAGATTCTTCCTATTGCATTTATTTTGAGCAAGTGTCTTAAGTCCTTACCCCCACCCACCCCCCACCCCCCCCAAAAAAAAGAAAAGAAAAGAAAAGAAAAAGAAGCGAGGGAGTTAGTTGGATTAGGCACATTCCTTTTCTTAACTGTTCTGCCCTTGTAATGCCATTCCATCTTTGCACAGATTGTTGCTGGAATCGGTATGTTTTCTTGCCATTATAAGTAAAATGGTAATTTGGCTGAGCTGGACATGGTTGATTCATTTATAAATGGATCCTGGAAATGGCTCTTCAGCTTCTTAGGTTTCAAATTTCAATGCAAAATTATCTATGTGCAATTGGATTCTCTTTAGGTACTATTGATGGGAATTTGAATGTGCAGACACTCTTGATAGACAGCACATCACTAGCGTATTTGTTTAGTTGATTTCAAGTATTTATTGTATTTGTTATTCAATGTCCAGAACTGCATAGAATGATGGTCAGAGACGTGGAGAATACCAGATTTTGTGCATTGTTGATCTTTACCAACTGTAATCAGCTTCCTCGAGTAGTAGAAACATGGATTATAAATCTGAGCTGCGATTAGTTATTGTATCAACAGACATTCTACAAGCAATGAATTATTGCTTGGGAGTTCTGGTTTAGCATTGAACAAACAACTAATGCAAAGAATCATAAACATTATACTTAATGATTAGTAGATCCGCGAGAGCCCCTAAGGCTTAGTTCAAGTGGCAAAGGTTGAGGGACTTGCCACTTAGGTAATAGGTTCGAGCTGCCCTGCGAACTAAGCCTGATATTTAAGTGGAGAAGGGTAGAGTGGCGGGCCCAATATTCCCGAGTTCGAAGGCAGAAGTTGGTCCTAAGGGTTGGCACTAGACGGATTTCTCGATCACCAGAAAGAAAAGGAAAATTAGCAGGTCTGAGAGATGATCTTATTGCTGATTGGCATTAGTGCCACTACTATTTCTACTTATTATGCTCCTAGAGAAGCTAGACCCCACTTGTGGAACTCCACTGGGGTTGTTGTTGTTATGATCCTACAGAAGCTATTCATCCTTGAAAATGTTTGTTCTTCTGATTTGGTTTGTCAAACTTAATATTTTGGAAATAAGTGGGATCTTCTTACTCATGCTTGAATATTTGGATATTCAGGTACCTGTTTTGTTGTTCTTACACTCATAATGTTGCTCCAAAGGGCAAATTCATTGCATTTGTCTCAACAGAGACAGAAACTGATAATCCAGAGAGTGAACTCAAGCCTGGCATTGATCTTCTAGGACAAGTTGATGAGATCTTCTTTGAAGCATATGACAGATTTGAACCTGTCAATGAGCCCTCATTAGATAACTGTTTTATTTCAACTGTGAGTCTCTTTGAGTCACTTCTGAATCTGATTGTCATAAAGTCTACCTAGCATGACATGTCCGTTTTTCTGTTTGAACAGAGCTATGATCCCACAACTCACTTTGAGTCGACTGTTGATGATGTGCTCAATATGTATACCTTGATAACTGGAAAGGTACGTTTTAGCATATTCTGGAAAACGTTGAACTTGTTAAAGGAGGTCAACCCTTCGCTCTCTGCCCATCCTTTTTGACATTCTGCAGAATGCATCATTTTTCATGTCCTATTGCTTAGCATTTATCTTCTTACATATCTCTTAGTAAATAGAGAAAAGGAAAAGATTTCGGTAATTGAATGCTAATTTTGGTAGATCAACAAAAGGTAGTACGATAAATTAGTTTGTCATTTCTTTTCTTTCCTTTTTTTAAAACTCTGTCGGTTGGGGGGTTGGGGGGGGGGGGGGGAGGACATAGTACTTTGCAGAAACTTGATTCATTTGGTAACACCCCTCTCTGCTAGTTCAGTACACTTCCATATCTTTTCTTGATGTCATGCAGAATTCACGTAGTATTGAGAAGGGATCGCTGTTCATGGAAAGTAGTTTAGCCTCAGCTCTTGTATCCTTAGAACAATAACTCTAATTGATTCCTTATTTGAAAGAAACAATAACTCTAATTGATTGAAATTTAGGTCTTTCACTGTATTTTGGTATTGATACCTGAGAAAGAGAGGACGTATCTGTTAGAATATGTAAATAGTAGTAAGATAACCCTAATCCAATATGTATTAGGAGTAGGATAGGTTATGTGTATATATAGGGCTCATTGTATCATGTTTAACATCAATATATCGTATTTTTCCCGTGCTTTTTCACATGGTATCAAAGCCTTAGTGGTGAGATACATCCGGGAACCAAAATACAAAGCAGAAGTCAGCCGTGCCTTATTTTTCCGGCAACTTTTTCAAAGCTTTTTTACGTTATCTCTCTCCCCGTCAGTGTTGTGCAAAATCCAACACTACCACAAGATCCGTCATAGTCAGGCGACCAAACCCCATTGAACAGCTCCGTCAGACGCATCCTCACGCGCGCTCTCACGCGCCTCCAGATCCTCTAACGCCGGCGGCGCGTGAACCACTTTCCGGCAGCTTTTTGGAAAATTTTTCTTGAGACAGTCTGTTCGCCTGAGAATTCCGAGCCTACCCATATTCTTACTTTTCAATTCTGACAACTTTGAATTTTTTCCGGCATCTATAGTGATTTTTTTTCCAGCAACTACAATAATTTTCCGGCAAAACTTGTATTTCCTTCATCTGTTTCAGCAAGTTTTTATGATGTCTTTGGGAGTCGATGCTTTCGGGCCTAAAAACTCGGCTTCTGGCAATTCCGGTGTTATGATTACCTCAGAACCTTTAATGGGAGGTTCTAACTACTTAGCTTGGGCTTCGTCTGTCGAGTTGTGGTGTAAAGGTCAAGGTGTTCAAGATCATCTAATCAAGGAGTCTAGTGAAGGAGATGAAAAAGCCAAATGGGAGAAGATCGATGCTCAATTATGTAGTATTTTGTGGCGATCTATTGATTCCAAGTTGATGCCCCCGGACATGTTATTTGGTTTGGGAAAAGGCTCGTACTTTGTACACTAATGACATATCTCGTTTCTATGATGTGATATCGCGGATGACAAATTTAAAGAAACAGGAATTAGATATGTCTACTTACTTGGGACAAGTACAGGCAGTTATGGAGGAATTTGAGACGTTGATGCCAGTTTCTGCTAGCGTTGCAAAGCAGCAAGAGCAACGACAAAAGTTTTTTCTAGTTCTTACTCTTGCTGGGCTTCCTAATGATCTCGACTCAGTACGCGATCAGATTTTGGCTAGTCCGACTGTCCCCACAGTTGATGAATTATTCTCTCGATTACTTCGCCTTGCTGCAGCACCAAGTCACCCAGTGAGCTCATCACAGACACTTGATTCATCTATTCTCGTATCCCAATCAGTGGACAATCGAGCATCTCATACTATGGAGAATAGATAGATGAGGAGGATGTCGTTTTGGAAGATCTAAGACCCAAGTGTTCTTATTGTCATAAACTTGGTCACATCGTGACATGTGCTATTCTTTACATGGTCGACCAACCAAAAATGCTTATGTTGCTCAGACCGAGACTACATGTAACCAGGGATTTTCTGTATCTGAAGGGCAGTATAATGAGTTCCTTAAATATCTGATGGTAGCCAGACTGTCTGTCCCAAAATGAGTATTGACATGTTCCTCATTTGTGTGTGGGAGACGGGGAGAATTGGCTGCAGTAGCAATGGTCATACATGTATAACTTTCCCTTTGTTCTGGAGTTCCATAGTTGTTGATAACGGGACAAATTCTACATCAAAGTTGAATAAGTTAAAGGAAGTGCTGCTGAATAGTCTGTTTCTGACAGGGTATGACAAATTGCTATATCAAGTAAGGTTAAGGTTCAGTTCTGATAATAGATTCATAGATTGAGGGTTTTTACTGGCATGCCTAATTACTTATGCAACAACAAAATTGCTTCCTTTCCCTTCTTTTTCCTTCCCCCTCCCCCCTCCAAATCTCAATTATGAGAAGCATGCATTATGTGATGCTGGTATAGAGTTTCTTTTTTGATCTTGAATGTTTCTTTTATCTTAACAACTTATGATTGATGGTTTATTAAATCTTTTTATGTCCATTGCTTGGGTTTGTGAGGTGCGATGTGACTCTAGGTAGAAAGGTTATTTGGATTAAAATAGGATCCGGATAGCATGATACTTTACCTTCAAAGGCGGAGCGTCTGTATTTGAATACCCTGCATAATACTCCAGTTAGCATTCCTTCTTACCTTCCATTTCTTGTCTTCCCACCCCTTGGTAAAAGATGTATTTATTTTATGTGGAGGACCTAACCGAGATGACTCAATTGCTTTCTTCAGGTTTTGGACCTCAATGTGGATCTAAGTGCTGCAAGTGCAGCCGAAAAATGAGAAGTTGCTCTCTAGTCCTCATGTACTTCGGCGCACTTTGCGCTGGTTTATTCCTTGATGTGTAACAAGATTGTGATGGAATTTGGTAGAAATGGACTCATTGTACTGTTTTCTCTGTTATGAGTTCATAGTTAATGCCCTTGTAACAATTTGCTTTTGTAATGTTCAATAACATCATGTTTGTTGAAGAAGTTGATGCATGTATACGTGGGTCTATCTTGCACTAGGCTCCTTTTCGTGTCGATCCCGTCAGAGCTTTTAAGATTTTTGATATTCTGTATTTGATTATCTTGTTATATACTAAAAATAAATTACGATAACCATGAATATTGCATCTTTTGCAGGTTTTTCCCCCCTTGATAATGTTAGAGAATACACCTTCACTTTTAGGGAGAAATTCAAAAATAGCCAGATTTACAATTGGTCGTTCAAAATAGCTTAATTTCAAAAGTAATTGAAATTTAGTCACTTTCCATGTAAAGATAAATCTGAGCGAAAACATTGTTCAAAACTCGAAAAATACTCTAGTATATTATGCTTGAGTTCCTGTACAAGTATACTTGAATTTTAGCATATTATACTGGAATATCAGGATAAGTATGCTGGAATTCTAGCAAAATATGATGGAGTTTCATCATTAAGTACACTAGAACTCCAACATAAAATACGGGAGTTCCAGCAAGTATACTGGTCCAACATAATATACTGGAGTTTAGAGCATCGGTGCTCCAGTCTCCAATATATTATACTGGAGCCGTCCAAAGTATGCCGGTCCAACATAATATGCTGGAGTTCATACACAGGTGCACTGAACTCCAGTATATTATGCTGGACCGGTCTCTATTGTAGCAAAATACTGGCTATTTTTTATTGATTTGGTAAACACTGGCTATTTTTGAATGACCAATCCGAAAATTGACTATATCGTGCTTTTTTTACTCACTTTTGTCCTGAATCATGCTTTTCCTTTGAGGCCATTTGGATTAGTTAAAAAAAGTGACTTATGAGCACATGCACTTAAAAGCACTTTTAAGTACTAGAGTTAGTTTATAAATAAAATTTAGATAAAAGTGTTAAAACTGAAACAAACTGTTGAGGTGTTTGGTTGAAATAGAACAAAGTAAAACTTGGTGATGAATGTATAAAATGTTAATGAGACTCTTACCTTTATATCCTCAAACAAAATTGTTAGAGCTGATAAAGTGGCATGTAACCAGGTAGCACAAAGATAAGGTATGATTGTAATGATTCAATAAGTCGTTTTGAATGCTTGCTAATTTTTTTTGGTTGTGTTTCATGACTTTGCATAGTTTTTTTTAGAGATTTATGACTTGCATGTGTGGTCTGTGTCGATTTTTAAAAAATCTACATGTAAAATTTTGAAGAAAATGAGATTTTTGAATTTAAATATTGCTAGAGTTGACAACGGCCAATATTTTTGGTAAACTACCCCGGATCAGTGTTTTGACTATTCCGGTAGGTTCGTATGATGATTTTATATTTGTACGCATATTTGGTTGGAGTCCCGGGGTGACCCAAGACCATTTCGACCTGTTACATGAAAAATTAGAAAATTGAATTTTGAAGTTGAAAATCTTGAGTTTTGATGAACAATTCTTGCATTTATTGTTGTTTTGATAAATTAAGTTCACGAGCAAGTTTGTAAGATGTGAATATACTTGTGTGAACATTTAAACTGGAGCCCGAGGGGCTCGAGTGAGTTTCTTATTGGTTGCGAAGCATTTTTGCATATGTGAGAAATTCTGCTTTGAAAGCCTACAATTCTCTCATTTGCATGGTACCGTTCGCAAATGCGAGCCTCGCATTTGCGAGATCATGCTCGCATTTGCGATGTTGGAGGGGGCTGGTGAGCTTCACATTTTGCGAAGCTAAGTTCGCTTTTGCGTCGGGGTGGTCTCCACAATTGCAATTGGTTTGTCGCATTTGCGACTTTAGAGAACATTGGACAACTTTGCTTTTGCGAAGCATTTACGATGGTCCCTCGGTTCGCATTTGCGATCAATGCATCACATTTGTAAAATTTTAGTTATCGAATCTAAGATTTCATAGGCTAGAATTTGAGGTTTTGGGTAGAATTTAAAAATTTTGTAAAATTGAGATTTAGATCTCAAATTGAGGTCAAATTTCAAAATAATTATATATTAGAATCGTGGGATTGCGAGTCATTGGGATTTGATCTTGATTTCGGATTTAGACTGTGAGCCCGATTGAAACTTTTGGACTTTTGGCAAAGATTGAACCTTTACTGATAGAGGATGTTTCCTTTAGCATTGTTCGACTTCCTTGGATGATATTTGACTAGGTTTTAATAATTTTGAGGAGTATTTTTAAGAAAGATAATATTGTTTGTGGAAATTATTTCGAGATAAGGTAAGTGTCTTGCCTAGCTTTGTTGAGGGAATTTTTCCTAATAAAATGATATTGTTTGCTATATGCAGAGGTGATGCATATTCGAGGTGACAAGCATTAATGCATTGCTAGGGTTATCCATGCTTGGGATAGATTATGTGATTCTTTGCGCCTTGTTGAATCTTGTGGTTTTCTTACCTTATGTTTTACTTGATTCCCATAATAATCTGAGCACAAAAATCCGTGCTAGAGACCATGCTTCAACTTATTACAACTCAATTAAATATGATAGACTCTTCGTGAGACTGTTGATGCACTGAATTCGATTGTAACTATACTTAAATCACAAATACAAGTCTATTTCCATTATTCTTGAGATACGGGTTTCATACGTATGTTGAAGATCATGTCCGAGCTTTGTTGAGATACTTGAACAATGGGGCCCTTGAAGTTTATTGATTTGTTTGTTGGTTCAACAACTGTGATTTTCATTCATGTGGTGTATTTTACTTAATTGCTCTTCTTGATGTTATCCGTGCTTCATACCTTGCTTGTTGTTGATGTATATATATGCTTGGGCGAGGAAAAGTAAATTGCACAAAGAGTATTTCCGTACTTGTGAGGAAGAGTGATTTATACATGAACGGTGTTTCCGTGCTTGTTTTTATATTATATAATGTGAAGATGAGAGTAAAAGCAAGAAGGATGATGCCGTGTAATTATTCTTATATTATTATGAGAGAATGAAAATAAAAGTATGAAGGGTAATGCCGCACAATTACTTTTACATTATAATATGAGGACGAGAGTTGATGGCATGAAGGGTGTTTCCGTGCAGACGAGGATGAGAGACATGTATTATCTTATGTTATCTTTCCCTTACGTATACATTTATGCCTTTATCCTGAGTTGTTATTTTTGCATCCATTCTTTCTATGCTTCTTCTTACTGTTAAGTCTTTGCCTTCTACCTTATTTGTTATTGTTCTATCCATACTTTCTATCTGTTTATTATTCTTACTTTCATGCTTTCTTTTTTGCTTGTTATATTTACATATATGTCTTCGTTCATTTGTCATTGTTTTACCTAAATCTTCTACCTTGTAAGTTATTGAAATCTATGTTCTCCTACCTTATTCACCATCATTATTTCTATGCCTCCTACCTTGTTTGTTACTGTTATCCATATGCTTCTGCCTTGTGTTACTAGTATCTTTGTACCTTCTACTTCGTTGTTACTATTATTGGTATTCTTTCTACCTGGTTGGTATTGTTATGCATAAACTTGGTGAGGATGAGATAAATGCAGGAAGGATGTTGCCATTCCATTTGATTTGACATACATATATACACTTAGTGAAGATGAGATAAATGCACGAAGGATAATGCCGTGCCATTTGAATTTGATATCTTGAACACTTTCCTCTTATTGTGAATTCACGGCGTTGTGGCAGTATATGGGCGAGATGGCTCTTGTTGTTGATTTGCTTATTTTATCTCAGTTGTGCTTATCTTTTTCGTAGTGTATTATGCTTATTCATCTTCCCCTGTTGTATTTATATGCTCTATCGTGCTTAATGTTGATGCACATGTGTTTAGTAAGCACATGCATTTGGCTCGATGGGTATTCCCAGGTGAATTATGATTGGATCGGGTTGCACACTGCAACATTAGTATGTGGGATCGAATTGCACGCCAAAATAGTACCTATGATGGGATATGATTCTTTATGCTTATTTCATATGTTTTGCTTTAACTTTGTGGAAATAGTTCATAAGGATACGTTCAATATTGCCCTACCTTTTAAACTTGCTAGGTAGCTTTCTTATTTGAACCTATTACTGTTATTTGTCATATTAGAGTTGTTACTTGTTTAGTATACTGACCGCAATGTGTGAAATTCTATGTGGCTTTTGGTGTGACTTGTCGGTTGGGCTACTTGTATTGGTGAGATGAGGTTTTTGGACGTGGAATTTGCTGTATTGGGATAAGATATGTTTGGAAGAGTAATACCATTTTTCCGGCAAGAATTTGGCAATAGTCCTTGTCGGACGAGAGAAATCCATGTTTTGCTAATTTTATAGGTAGTTATGAGTTTCTGTAACTTTTTTGTCATTAGAAGTGTTGCTAAGGTTTGGAACAATGTTTTTATTTGATATAAAGTATATTACCAGTACCGAGTGTGATAATAAGTAGCTATTGTGGCCAGAAGTTATTTTTGTGAGTACATGAGTTATAGGGTACATCATATGGTTTGATCTTGGCAGTGTATTGACGCCTTGATGCAGCTTGTTGAGATTGATACGGTGTATATGTACAAAGATCAGATCTTATAGGGGATTTCAGATGTTGGAATTTGGTCCCACGCCCTGTGGGCTAAGGTCGAAGGAAGAATCTTTAGTCGAGGTCGTGTTCATAGACTTGTATGGATTGTGGTGGCATGAGATCACTCATAGGTATGAGTATGATGAGTTTATTCAACTATTTGACGGTTTTAGAATGACTCTTGGCACATTCGAGGCAAACATATTTTTAAGTGGGAGAATGTAACAACCCGATCAATAGTTTTGAGTACTAGATATTATTTATGTGTTTCAAGACTTTTAATAGCTCTATTTAATGATTTTTGAATTGTGTGTATGGTCTGTGTCGATTTTCGAAGAATTTAAATGTGAAAATTTTGAGAAATATATGATGTTTGACTTTAAATATGGCTAGAGTTGACCACAGTTTGGAAAACGATCTTGGATTGTTATTTTGATGATTCTGGTAGGTTTGTATGATGATATTGGACTTGTACAAATATTTGGTTGGGATCTCGGGCGATCCAAGATTATTCTGGCGTGTTCTGTGGAAAGTTAGAAAATTGAGTTTTGAAGTAGAAAATCTTGAGTTTTGACAATCAATTGTATTGATGAATTGAATCCACAACGAGTTTATATGATGCTAATAGACTTGTCTTAATATTTGAATTGGAGCACAAGGGGCTCGGGTGAGTTTCAGATTTGTTGCGGAATATTTTTGCATAGCTAAGAAATTCTGGTGTAAAAGCCTACAGTTCTTGCATTTGTGAGATCATGCTCACATTTGTGATGCTGGAGGGGGCTGGGAAACTTCGCTTTTACGACGGGGTGGCTTCTGCAATGGCAATTGGTTTGTCGCATTTGAAACTTTGGGAAGAGGCAACATCTTAACTGTTGCGAAGCCAATTCCGCATTTGAGATGGTCCCTCAGTTCACATTTGCGATAAATGTGTTGCATTTGCGACATTAGAGGATCTCAGGCATTGATCACATTTGCAATCAATGGTTCGTATTTACGAACATCACAATTGTGAACAAGAGTTCGTAATTGCGATATCTACAACTGGGTAATAATTGCAAATTTTAGTACTTAGCTCATTTTACTCCATTTCAAGACATAAACTCCATAGAAGCGATTTTTGAAGAGTAATGTTTTTCCAACTCTATCTGTTAGTAACTTTAACTTGTTTTCATTCAATTTTTTATTCCTTTTCATAAATGTTATTATCAAATCTAAATTCTCATAGGCTAGAAATTGGGGTATTGGGTAGAATTTCTGATTTGTAAAATTTAAAATTAGACATCAAATTAAGGCCAAATTTCTAAGCAAATTATATATTTGGACTCGTAAGGTTACGGGTTATCGGGACTTGGTCTCGATTTCGGATTTAGACCATGCGGGTCCAAGTTAACTTTTTATTGATTTGATGAGATTTTGGTAACTATTGAACCTTTATTGGCTGGGGATATTTTATTTAGCATTATTTGACTTTAATGATATTTGACTAAGTTTTGATAGTTTTGAGGAGTATTTCTAAAGAAGACGGTACTGGATTGCGAAAATTATTTCGGAATAAAGTAAGTGTGTCTTGTCTAGCTTTGTTGGAGAAAGTTTCCTAATAAAATAATATTGTTTGCTACATGGGGAGGGGGGAGGGGGGAGGGGGGAGGGGGGAGGGGGAGGGGAGATACATATGCGAGGTGACGAGCGTATGTGCATGTGCCATAGTTATTCATGCTTGGGGTAAATTATATAATTCTTTGTGATTTGTTGAACTTTGTAATTTTCTTGCCTCATGGTTTACTTGATTTATAAAATAATATAAGCATGAATATCAATGCTAGAGACCATGCTTCAACTTATTACAACTTGATTAAATACGATGGACTCTTTGTGAGACGATTGATGTGCTAAATTTGATCGTAACTGTACGTAAATCATAAATATATGTCTATGTTCGTTATTCTTGAAATACTTGGATTCCATACTTATGTTGAAAATCATGTTTTGAGCTTTGTTGAGATACTTTAGCTGTGGGGTTCTTGAAGTTTATTGATTTATTTATTCGTGCAAAGGCTATGATTGTCGTCTACGTGGTGTATTTTGCTATATCACTCTTCTTGATGTTATCCATGCTTCCTACCTTGCTTGTTATTGATGTATATATGCTTGGTGAGGGAGTAAATTGCACTACAAGTGTTTCTGTGCTTACTTTTATATAAATATATGAAGATGAGAGTAAAGGCATGAAGGGTGATGTCGTGTAATTTTTTTAATATTATATTATGTGAAAATAAGAGTAAAGTCGCGAAAGGTGATGTCGTAAAATTATTTTTGTTTTATTACGTGAATATGAGAGTAAAAATATGAAAGGCGATATCGTGCAATTGTTTATTACATTATAATGTGAGGATGTGGGTAAAAGTACGAAGAGTGATACCGTGCAATTATTTTTACATTAGAATATGAGGACGAGAGTTCATGGCATGAAGGGTTTTTCCCTGTAGAAGAGGATGAGAGAATGCATTATATTGTTTTATCTTTCCCTTACATATACATTTATGCTTTTATCCTGAGTTGTTATTTAGCACATATGCTTTCTATGTTGCTTGTTGTTACGTCTTTGCCTTCTATCTTATTTGTCATTATTTTATCCATACCTTCTATCTATTTGTTGTTGTTACTTTTGTGCTTTCTTTCTAGTTTATTATATTACATCTATGTCTTCGCTCATTTGCCGGTGTTTTATCTAAACCTTCTATCTTGTTAGTTATCGAAATCTATGTTCTACTTTATTTGCCATTTTTATTTTCGTGCCTCCTAACGTGTCTGTTACCATTATTCATATGGTTTTGCCTTATTTGTTACTGTTATTTGTGTACCTTCTACTTTTTTGTTACTATTATTGTACCTTCTATCTGGTTGGTACTATTTTATTTGATATCTTGAACATATTCCTCTTATTGTGAATTCGTGTGTTAACTATGTTGTTAGTAGTTATTGCCTTAACCTCTCGACTTGAACTTTTAAGAAAG
Source organism: Nicotiana benthamiana (assembly GCA_034376525.1). Taxonomy (NCBI): domain Eukaryota; kingdom Viridiplantae; phylum Streptophyta; class Magnoliopsida; order Solanales; family Solanaceae; genus Nicotiana; species Nicotiana benthamiana. The sequence goes on from CM067331.1 coordinate 114,627,707, forward strand.
GGCTTGGTTGTGATACTGAGGAACCTGATCGTTATCACTATTTCTCGTATTTGTTCTTGCTATTTATGTTTTTATTTTCAATTCTTCTCTCTACTGTAATTTAACTTTATAAGTTGTATTAGTGAGTATCTTTTGACTTAAAACCTTGTTATTACTCATCGAAATTAGTCAAGATACTTACTGAGTATATGAGGTTGATTGTACTTATACCATACTTCTGCACTTTGCCTGCAGATGTTCGAAGATGAGTGGCTGAGGAGTTCGTGGACGAGAAGATGTACAAGCACTCCATATACAAGCGCGCTACCATTTGTTCATAGTAGTTTAGCATTTATATTTCTGTTTATATTGATTTCAAACATATGATGTATCCAAACTCAAACTGGAGTTGTACGCTTATTCTTTGTTGCCCGCGATTTGTACTGCCAGCCCATGAGATAGTTGAATTGAAGCTTTTTAGCTATTTCACTCATTATCTCTGTTGGTTTCTATTTATAGAAGTGACTTATATTGCTGGACTTATCTAGCGGGTTGGTTAGGTGCCAGTGTGATTTTGGGTCGTGACAATAATAATGATGTAATGCTGTGAGAGACAATAACTGTGCCTTGCCTTGTTGAGCCCAAAATGTTAAGAGATTGACATTCAGAAAGTTACCATTCCAAAGTTTAAATATCATCTAGAGAAATTGAGATAGGATTCATTGATGGCATATGATCAAAAGACCGAAATGGATCTAATGTTATCTCTACATGGTATTCAATTTGCAGGAAATTCAGAAATAATTTCTTTGAATATCAATTGGGGGAATACTCCCCTATATAATTGGCACGAAAATTTAAAAAGAAAAAAATATTTTTGACGCATACCACAATACTATTTAAATTGGCACTCTTAAATATATCATGATATTTATATAAAATGAAAAGTTTAAAGCTCAAACTTTTAAAGTTAGAAAGGTGAGATTGATAAGCACCTTCTTCTCACAGTAAGCTTTAGTGTCAGATTCAGCAAGAACGCGTCTTACTCCATGAAGAAAAAATGGCCTGGAAGTGAGCAATGAGTTCAGTTTCTCCTTTATTTTTGCAAGGAAGCTGTAATAAATTGAGTTAGGAGACTTACTGAATTTCTCTTTAGCCGAAGTGAATCTTATGTAAAAGTTACTACTCGAATTATTGGTTGTTGGAAATTCTCACGAGACAGATGAACTCCCTTTTTTCCACAGCCTATATATCCTTCTTGATGTAGAGGAACCTTACTACTAAATCCATGCCGTTTGATATTATGAAAAGTGTATCTTTTCAAGACCTATTATAACCTTTATATATGATATTATTAGGTTTAGGGTTAGACTAACTAATGTGTCGATTAGCTAATACCTCTTATGGGTGTATTAGGGCCAAAAGCTATATTTTCTAACATCTCTATGTGACGACACGATAGGTTATTTTGAGTTCAAGCCTACATTTTTGTATTTCGAGACCTCTATTAGTTCCATTTAGTGCCACGATGCTAAAATCGACCCCGTCATGATGACGCCTATTATGAAACTAGGCCACCCGATACAATTCCAAAATCAAGCCATTATTCTATAAAAGTCATTCTAAACCATTTATTAACAAGAAATCTCATAATATAAGTCTGAATAACTAGTGCAGAATAAATACACAACCCGACATCGAGGTGTCACAAGTCACGAGCATCTATTACAACTGCTCTGACGACATCAAGGCCAAAATGGTCGGGAAAATCACAAAAATACACTAAGGAAGAATAAAGGGGGAGAAAAGCAGGGCTGCGATCGCCAGGCAGCTTCCTCGCTAACTCCGACGAACCTGCCAGTGAGTAATCAACACCCGCCATTGGGTTTAAAAATACCTGAATCTGCAAACAAGGTGCAAGAGTAATATGATTACGCCAACTCAGTATGTAATAAAAGTAAATGAAAGTTGAGCAGTAAGAAAAAATACAAACCACGTCATAACACTACAACAAATAAAATACATTTCTAAAACAGCACAAAAATCATTTATTTTGTAAATCAAACTCAGTTTTAGTAAAAAAAAACCTTTCCTTTTTAAAATGTCTTCCAACAGTATTAAATGAGTGATAAAATAGTGAGTAAAAATAATAGAAACATAAACAGTCCCTCGGAAAAAAACATGTACCATAAACCGCTCCTCGAGCATAATATCAATAGAACCAGCCCTTCGGGATACCTCACAATCACTCGTAATCAGCCCGTCCAGCGTAACATGAATCAAAAACCTGCCCTCGGGAAAAACATGGATCAAAAACAGATATCATATCGTAACCAGCCTCTCGTTCTAACATCATATCACTCACTCAGGGTACTCGCGCGCACTGGGGTTGTACAGACTCCGGAGGGGCTCCTACAGCCCAATCGCTATAACAATCCACCTCGTGGCATAATAAAACATGCTCTCGTCCTCATAACAAGCCACCTCATGGCATAACAAATCAAGCCCTCGGCCTCTTAATCATGAATTAGCAACAACATGTTGTGTCGTGCAATCCGATCTCATAATATCCTCACAACACAGACTCTCGGCCTCACTCACTCAGAAACCTCTCAAGCCACTCGGACAATAGTAAAACATGATGCTCAGCCCAAAAATATTATTTAAAGTATCATAACGAAGTAAATATGGTTGAGTTATGAAATCAGTAAAATATAACATGACTGAGTACAATATTAAGTCAAAATAGTAAGGAATAGTAGTAAAAAGCCTCTGAGGGTTCAAACAGTTGGCACCAAGCGCAAATATGGCATTCACTCCAGAATATAATAATACTTTCAAAAATAGAATGATATCAAATAGTTTTCAGTCAAATACGTGGCTTAATAGTTGTACGGGATGGACCAAGTCATGATCCCCAACGGTGCACGATCCCACGCTCGTCATCTAACGTGTGCGTTACCTCAAAGTAGCACAATGATGTGAAATCCGTGATTTCATACCCTCACGACAATATTTACAATCATTACTTACCTCAAACCGGATAACACTCTAGGCTGCGATACCCTTGCCTCTCGAATCGGCCTCCTCTGAATCTAACCAAAATCAGTGTATTATCATCAAAATATGCTAAAGGAACAAAGACCAAGTGAAAATAATCCAATTAACTCAAAAATCCCGAAATTCCTCAACCCCGTCCCCTGGGCCCACGTCTCGAAATCTGACCAAAGTCTCAAAATATGACAACCAATTAGTTACGAGACTATCCATACTACTTTCACTTAATTTCGACTGTGAATCGTCTTTCAAACCCTAAAATTTATTTTGTGAAGTTCCACAAAAGTTTCCCAAATTTGCATCCCAAATCTCTAATCAAATTATGAATCCAATGTTATAATCTTGTATTTTAGCCAAATTTGAGATAGAATGTCTTAACCCGATGGTTTTTTGAAAATCCTTCGAAAAATTGCCAAAGCCCGAGCTCTCTAGGTCAAAATATGAAATAAAACCCAAAATCTTGTATTTAGAGTGCACCTTTCAGATTCCCATCACCGTTGACCGCGCAAAATCACTGCTGATCGCGCTTCTGGTGGCTGCAAAGATAGGCCTTAGTATTTTGGAAATAAATTTCTTTACACATATCCAAATTGTAGTTTTATTATCTTTCTGAAAACTAGACACGAAGGGATACAACCCTCGTTTTTGAATCATCTCAAAATTTCTTGTCGATCAAAATATAGAGGCTTCTGAAGTCGGACCAACGAACTTGCATATTCTACCCTAGAGTGCCTCATCGCCCCATTTTCCGCCTCAGCTCTCCCTACTCTGCCTCAGCGAAAATCAATTGCCCTCAGCGGAAAATCCCTTCCTTCTCACCGAAAATTGAACATCAAAACCATGCATTGTAATGCCCAGACTCGCTCAAAACTCACTAGAAACACACCCCAGGCCCTCAGAGCCTCAACCAAACGTACCAACACCCCCCATAACTTTATTAAAACTTAGTAGAGCCTTCGAATCACTCAAAACAAGACCAAAATACTAAATCAACTTCGGATTCAAGCTTAAGAACTTAGGAACCTTCAAATTCCACAAATAATGTCGAAACCTACCAAATCACCTTCGAATGATCATAATTTTGCACACACGCCCCAAATGACACAACGTACTTACTACAATTTTCGGAATTCCATTCTGACTCCGATATCAAGATTTCTATTGCCTTCCGGAAAATGCCAAATTACCAATTTTGCCAATTCAGGCCTAAATCTACCACAGACCTTCAAATTACATTTCGAACACACTCCTAAGTCCAAAATCACCTAAAGGAGCTAATAGATTCATTAAAATTCAAATTTGAGGTCAAATACTAAAAAGTCAAAACTTGGTCAAACCTTTCAAATTTGGAGCTTCAAGTTGAGAATCATTCTTCCATCTCTATTCCAATTAACCTTAAAACTAAAACTAATAATTTACATGAGTCATAATACATCATATGGGGCTATTCATGCTTGAGAATTGGTGAGCGAAGATGCAAATACTTAAAACGATCGATGGGGTCATTACATCTAGTATCTCTCAATTTGCATGCGCAATCCGTATCTTCTTTGGAAAGATTTTATTTGAAAATCTGAAGAAAAATGTTGAAAATAACTTGAGTTGAGTACGTTCAATATTTTGTAAAAACGACCTCAGATCGGTGTTTTGACAAGTCTGGTGGGTCTGTCATGATTTTTGACTTATCCGTATGCCTGGAATTGAAATCGGAGGTCCCTCGATTGATTTGACTCACTTTGCCAAATGCTAGTGTTTGAAAGCTTGGATATTTCCTAAGTTTGACCGTAAATTGAATTTATGGCTACTGGGATTGCATTTCAGTCCCGTAACTTGGTATAGATTTATTTTACTACTTTAAATTTGTATGAAAAATTTGGTGCAAAACAGAGTTGATTTGATAGGATTCAAATGTTTTGTTGTGAATTTGGAAGTTTTTGAGTTTCTTTGAAAAGTTCATGCATTTTGACGTCCGATTCATAGTTCTAGGTATTATCTTAGTATTTTGATTGTGGGATCTAGTTCGTTTGATGTTAATACACTTAACAACATGTTTGGTTTGGAGCCCGAAGAGCTCAAGTGAGTTTCAGATAGGATACGGACCATTTGAGCTTAGAAAAATTGATGGTTCAACTATTTGCAGATATCTGGAGTTTTGTTCTTGGCGAACACGAAGGGGATGTTGGACTGGGGAAGGATTCCTTCTACGTGAACGTGAGGATGCAGATGCGAACTTGAAGCAATGGAGCGATTATCCTTCGCGAACAAGACCATACCCACGTGAACGTGATAGGTTCATGGGTCTGGGGGTAGGCTGGGATATACTCTATGCAAAAGCAAGCCTAGGCTCGCGAACGCGAAGGCCAGGTGGGTGAGCAATGCAGAGTGTATCTTGTGATCGTGAAGAACACTTGCCTCTTTATGCTTCGCTATCGCATTAGGTGCTTAGCAAACGCGAAGACAACCAGACACCCAGTGATTTAATATTTCAAAATCGGGATTTCTTTTCATTTTCCATCATTTTCAAGTTTGAGCTCGGCTTAGAGGCGATTTTGAAGACATTTTTCATTTCAATTTCATTGGTTTGTAGATTTTAACTTGTTTCCTTACATTTCCATAATCACATATTGATTTAACCTTTAATCTATGCTTTTTCATGATAGAAATTAGATATTAGGGATTTTTAGAAATATGGATTTAGATCTCAAATTGAGCTTGAATTTGGAAACTAATCACATAACCGTGCTTGGAGGTAATGAGTAGTTGGGTTTTGATCCGAATATCAGATTTGACCAAGCGAGCCTGGGGTTGACTTTTGTTGACATTTTCTAGAAACATCTAAGATTGAATATTTTTTACTCACGGGTAGTTTCTAAAGCTTATTTTGAATTATTTGAACTATATTTGGTTAGGTTTGATTGGTTTAGAGGCTAATTTTAGAGGAAAACCCGCGGTTGAGCATTGATTTAATTGCGGAGTGAGGTATGTATTGTGTGTAACCCTGACTTGAGGAAATTAAGAATTATTGAACTATATGTTAGTGAATTATGTGGGAAAATGACTTATATGCGAGGTGACGACTATATATATACTGTCATGATATTTATTTTCATGTTTTCGTTTATTTCATAATTTCGTTTATTCATAATATATCTTGCTTCATGCCTTAATTGTTATATGCCTTTATTTGACTTCTGTGCCATAATTGTTACTTGAAATTTTATTATTCTTTTGCCTTAGTTTGTCTTTCCTCCCACAACTCCATGTTTTTTGCTACTTGCCCTTACTTGCTTTAATTGCATACCTTAATTGTTACATGCTATATTAGTTCTATCGTTTTGTGCCATTTGTTGCATTCTCTAATGTGGTTTCACTTGCATGAGTTGTTTAACTTTTAGATACTGATGAATTGGTAAAGTTGGGACTTCGAATTGTTTGAGATTCATTAATTATTCTGTGGTTCTACATTGCCTTACACATTTATCCTCTCGATGTAGAAATTCTTCTAAATTTGGTTATTCAATTGTTTATGTTGATGATCGAAATTGTCTAGGAAGCGGGTTGCACGCCGCAATGGAAATTAAGAGGTAATGAATTGAAATAGTGGAATAAGGATGAATTATGATATGGTAGGACCGGGTTACACGCCGCAACAGATTGCATACGTGCTACTTGTTTGTGATTGTTGAATTAGCCTCGGTATTATAATATGAGACTATGACTTATTATTCCGGGCTCCCTGGTAGTTGAATTTCGAGTTTATTTTCATGATTTAATTGATTTAATTCCATTTTCCTTTTCTAGTTATTATTATTATTGCGTACATGTTATTGTAAGTGGCTCGTCTTAGCATCGTCACTACTTCGTGAAAGTTAGACTCGGTACTTACAGAGTACATATGGTCGATTGTACTCGTACTATACCCTGCACTTCATATGCAGGTACTGGAGTTGATCCCAACATAGCATAGTGAGATTTCCGGGATCCAGCTACTTGTGGAGACTTGGGGTGTAGTTGCATGACGTCCGTAGCCCTGAAGTCCCCTTCTATGTCATTATTATTGTTCATTTAGATTCAAATAGTTGTGTTTATTCAGATTATTATCTGTAGCACTCTAGACTCTCATGTATTTGTGGCTCCAGTTTTTGAGATTGTATTTAGATTAATAGTTTTCAGTAGTTTTATCACCTTATTTTAGACTATTTAGTTATCATTAACATTTTAATTTGAACTGCTGAAAACTGGTTAGTAAATTTAGCTAATATTGGTGGGATTCCGAATTGTGACAAGTTGGTATCAGAGCACTAGGTTGCCTAAGTCTCACGAGTCATGAAAAGGTTTAGTATAGTCTAGACTCTAGAGAATTGGTACATAGACGTTTGTACTTATCTTCTAGAGGCTATACGGCTTTAGGAATATTTAACCTTTTTCTTTCTCTATTGTGCGACTTATTTCCATGATTGAATTTTGAACCATTATACTTTTGTTATTTCACAGATGGCGAGAACTCACACAACGTCTATAGCCGGGAATGAACCAAACCCCCTTTTGCAGCCACTAGGTAGGGGACAGGGCCGCGGCAGAAGCAGACTCAACCTAGAGCACGAGCAGCAACACCCATTGTGGAGCCTCAAATTGATCATGAGGAGGAGATCCCAGTTTAGACCGCACTAGTCGGACCCACTTAGGTCCTAGAGGGATTCATTGCCACTCCCGCACTTCAGGATGCTTTACTCCACTTAGCTGGACTCGTGGCGAGTTCCGCTCATATCAGCATATTTCCTATGCCACCAGTTGTTTCTCAAGCTGGAGGAGGAGCACATACACATGCCACTCATACTCCGAAGCAGATGGCTCCCTTCTACTAGACTTTGGCAGCTCTAGCAGTTGGGGTAGTTCAGGCCGTTATTGCTACACAGCCTGGGGATAGGCCCGCGATGTCTTCTGAGAAATTGATGAGATTGGATAAGTTTACCATGCTCTTCCTATTCATTTTGGCGGTGCACCTTTAGAGGACCTACAAGATTACTTAAACAGTTGCCATGAGGTGTTGTGCAGTATTGTTGAGACCAATGGGGTCGGCTTTGCAATGTTCCAAATGGCCGATTCTGCCAAGATATGTTGACATGATTTTGAGTGGAGCAGAACAGCTGGTTCACCTTCACTTACCTAGGATCATTTTTTATTGTTATTTCTAGATATGTTTATTTTTTTCACTCTAAGATAAGAATACCATAGGCAATTCGGGTGCCTTCAGCAGGGATGCAATTACAATCACCAAGTATAAGACCAGATTGGTGGACCTAGCCCGTCACACAACTATCTTGATTCCCATCGATAGAATATAGGGTGAGGAGGTGTATTGATCGTTTTACCTTCAAAAATGGGCTTCAGATGGCCAACGAGCAGAGGGTGATATTTCTTTCCAGAGGACCGTAGAGATTGTTGGACGGATCAAGATGGTTCATGGTCAGGATAGAGAGGTGATATTTGGGAAGAGGTCTCGTAATTTCGACGGTTTCAGTGGTGCCTCATTTGGAGGCAGTTGTTCTTTTGATAGATGCCATCTTTCCCAATAGATTCGGCCAAATCTTAGTGCCCCTTTAGCTCCTATTAGTGCACCACCGCTACAAAGTTATATAATAGGTATCTGAGCTATGAAGTTCAGTCTCAGTTTCAGCATCCCTAATAGCCGAGGGAGTGCTTTGAGTATACGGCACATTTCACATCAGTGGGTATTGCCCTATATTGAATAAGCAGCAGACCTTAGTAGGTTTCTCATGCGATTATACTGGCACTGGTCGCTCCATCGCCTGCACAGCCAGCTAGAGACGGATGTTAGGCTATTAGAGGTAGAGGTCATGCTATTAAAGGTGGAGGTCATCCATCTAGAGGTCACCTGAGGGTCAAAGGTCAGAGTGGTGGGTCCGAGCCCCATTTTTATGCATTTCTAGATAGACCTGAGGCAGAGTCATCTGATGCCATAATCACATGTATCGTTCTAGTTTGCATATAGAGATGCTTCAGTTTTACTTGATTCAGGCTCTACTTTTTCCTATGTTCCATCCCATTTTTCTTCATATCTGGTTATGCTTCGTAATTTTTTGAGTGCTCCTATATATTTTTTTAAAATTAACTCCCAATTTATGAGGATCTATATAGTTTCCACACTTTCCCCTCCAGTGTGACTCGAACCTGAGACCTATGGTTTGTGGGTGGATGTGCTTTACCAATTGAGCAAGACACACCTGTCCACACATATGGGAGATTTTATTATTGTAAAGCGTGTTTATCGCTCATGTGTGGTTTCTATCGGAAGCCCTAAGACTAGTGTAGATCTCCTACTTATTGATATAATGGACTTTCATGTTATTTTGGGCATGGACTGGTTATCACCTTATCATGTTATATTGGACGACGGTGACGTTATCCATGCTAGGGTTGCCTCGAATAGAGCGGAGAGGGACACCTTTCTATTCTACTAGTAAGGTTATTTCTTATGTAAAGGCTTGGAATATGGTCGAGAAGTGATGTATAGCACATTTGGCCTATATTTGTGATTCTAGTGCAAAGGTTCCTTCCATGGTTTCAGTACCAATTTTGCATGAGTTTTTAGAAGTGTTTCTTGAAAATATGTCGAGGATGCCACCCGTTAGAGATATCGACTTTTGTATTGACTTGGCTTCGGGCCCTTCGCGTATTTTACACCATATCATACTGCCCCAAGTGAGTTGATCGAAGCAGTTGCATTATTTTCTTGATAAAGGATTCATTAGACCTAGTTTCTTGCCTGGTATGCACCAGTATTGTTCGTGAAGAAAAAAGATGGTACAATGAGGATGTGTATTGATTATCAGCAATTGAACAAAGTCACTATCACGAACAAGTATCCTTTGATGAGGATTGATGATTTATTTGATCAGCTTTAGGGTGCCAAAGTGTTTTCAAAGATTGATTTGAGATCTTACTACCATCAATTGAAGATTAGGGCATCAGATGTCCCTAAGACAACTTTCCAGACTCGTTATGGGAATTATGAGTTCCTAGTGATGCCATTTGGCTTGACAAATTTCCTATCAACATTTATGGATTTGATGAAATGATACTCAAGCCCTATATGGATTCTTTTGTGATCGCCTTCATTGATGATATTTTCGTATACTTTTGGTATACACTTGCAGTCGAGAGGAGCATGAGCAACATCTTTGGATGTAGTTAGTTATATCCAAGTTTTAAATTGTGAGTTTTGGTTGGATTCTGTTTCATATTTGGGGCATGTGGTATCTTTTGAGGCATTAAAGTGATCATAAGAAGATTACGGTAGTTAAAAACTAGCCTCGACCTACTTTAGCTACAGAGATTCGAAGCTAGCTGGGTTTGGCGGGTTATAATTGTTGGTTCATGGACATGTTTTCATCTATCGCAACCCTATTGACTAGATTGACTTAGAAGGGTTTCCCATTCAGGTGGTATAATGATTGTGAGCTGAGATTTCAAAAGCTCAAGACTACTTTGACTACAACTCCAGTGTTGGTGTTGCCTACGGCTTCAGGATCCTACATCGTGTATTGTGATGCATTGTTTGTTAGGCTTGGAGCAGTATTGATGCAGGATGATTGGGTGATTTTATACGTGTCCCGATAGTTGAAGGTCCATGAGAATCATTACCCTGTTCATGACTTAGAGTTGGCATCTATTGTTCATGCATTGAAGATTCGAAAAAATTACCTATACGGTGTGTCGTGTGAGCTATTCACATATCATCAAAGTTCACAACACATGTTCAAGCAAAAGGATATAAATTTGAGGCACCAGAGGTTGTTAGAGATGTTAAAAGACTATAACATCACCATTTTGTACCATCTTGGAAAGGCCAATGTGGTGGCCGATGCCTTGAGTAGAAAGGCTATGAGTATGGGTAGCCTTATATATATTCCAGTTGGTGAAAGATCACTAGCATGAGATGTTCAGGCCTTCGCCAATCAGTTCGTTATGTTAAATGGTTTGAAGCCTAGTCGGGTTCTTGCTTACACAGTCTCTCGGTTTACTTTGTATGCGTGTCTCAGAGAGCGTCAGTATGACGGCCCCTATTTGCTTGTCCTTAAGAACACTACAACATGGTAATGCTAAGGAGGTTTCTATTGGATATGATGGGATGTTATAGATGTAGGGTCAGATTTTTGTGCCCAACATGGGTGGCTTTCGTGAGTCGATTCTTGAGGAGGCCCATAGTTCTTGGTATTCCATTCATCTGGGTGACGCCATGATATATCGGGATTTGAGACAACATCATTGGTTGAGAAGAATGAAGAAAGATATAGTTGAGTGTGTGGCTCAGTGTTTGAATTGCCAACAGGTGAAGTAGGGGCATAAGAGAATTGCCGACATGTGAAGTACAAGCATAAGAGACCTGGAAGTATGCTTCAGAGACTTAATATTCAGGAGTGGAAGTGGTAACGTATTACCATGATTTCATAGTTACAATCAGACTTTGAATAAATTTGACGCAATATGGGTCATTGTGGATAGGTTGACCAAGTCGGCGCATTTCATTCTAGTGGTGGCTACTTATTCTATTGAGTGGCTGGTTGAGATCTATATTCGTGAGATTGTTCATCTATACGGTATTCCATTATTTATGATAGGGGCACGCAGTTCACATCACATTTTTGGAGGGCCGTAGAGGGTGAGTTAGGAATATGGGTTGAGTTGAGTACAACATTTCACCCCCAGACGGACATGCAGCCCGACGCACCATTTAAATTTTGAATGATATGCTTCACGCCTATGTTTGATTTTGTTGGTTCTTGGGATCAGTTTTTGCCTCTTGAAGAGTTTTCCTACAAAAATAGCTACCAATCGAGTATTCATATTGCTCCTTTTGAGGCCTTATATAGGAGGTAGTGTCATTCTCTAGTTAGTTGGTTTGGGATGGGAGAGTCTGAGTTGTTGGGTACTAATTTGGTTCGAGATGCCTTGGAAAAAAGGTCAAGATGATTCATGATCGGCTTCGTACAACACAGTCTAGGTAGAAGAGTTATGCCAATCGGAGAGTTCATGATGTTGAATTCATGTTTGGAGTGAGGATATTCCTCCAGGTTTTACCCATGAAGGGTATGATCAGGTTGGAGAAGAAGGGAAAGTTGAGCCTTAGGTATATCGAACCCTTTGAGATCCTTGAGAAAGATTGTGATGTGGTCTACAAGCTTGCATTGCCACCTAGCTTATTTGCAGTTCACCCAGTATTCCATGTTTCCATGATCCAGAAGTATCATAGTGATCTGTTCCATGTATTAGATTTCAGCTCAGTCCAACTGGACAAATATTTGACTTATGATGAGGAGCCAATGACTATTCTAGCACTACAGGTCCGGAAGATAAGGTCTAAGAGGAATCCTTCTATTAGAGTGCATTAGAGAGGTCACCTGATCAAGGAAGCTATGTGGGACTCCAAGTCTGATATGTGCAGTAGGTACCTCCCACCTTTTCAGTAGTTCAGGTACTTTTCTATATCTGTTCAAGGACGAATGTTTCTTTTAAAGATGGAGAATGTGATGACCTGATAGATAGTTTTGAGTTATAGTCCTTATTTCCATATTTCGAGACATTTATTAGCTCCATTTAGTGTTACTCGATTTGCATGCCCATTCCGTATCTTTTTTTCGAAAAGATTTTATGTGATAATATGAAGAAAATATGATTTTTAGCTTTAACAACCACTTATATTAACTAGGGTCAACATGTTAAAAAAAACCACCATGGGTCAATATTTTAACAATTCCGATAGGTCCGCATCATAATTTTGAACTTGGACGTATGCTCAGGAGGTTCCTAGATTGATTTGAATTACTTTGCTGAAAGCTAGTATTTTGAAAGTTTGGAAATTTTTTAAGTTTGACGGTAAGTTGACTTTATGGTTACCAGGTTCGGATTTGGGTTCCGAAAATTGGTATAGGTTCATTTTAGTATTTAAACTTTTCTGCAAAATTTTGTGCGAAACAAAGTTGATTTGATTGGATTTGGATGCTCGGTTTAAATTTGGAAGTTTTTGAGTTTCTTTGAAAATTTCATGCAGTCCAATTCGTAGTTCTAAATGTTATTTTGGTGGTTTGACCATGCGAACAAGTTTGTATGATGTTATTACAATTCTGTGCATGTTTGGTTTGGAGATCCAAGGGCTCGGGTGAGTTTCGAAAAGCCTACAGACCATTTGAACTTAGAAAAATTGTTGGCTTATCTATATGGTGATATATGGTATTTTTTGCTTCACGATCACGAAGCTACTCTCAAAATTGCGAAAGGGAAGTTGGGATAGAGGTGGATACCTTCTACGTGAATGTGAGGATATGGACGTGAACGCGAAGCACTAGAGGGATTACCCTTCACGAAGGCGATCGTACCCACAGGAACACGATAGATTAATGGGTCTAGGGACAGGCTGGGCTATACTCTACGCGAACGCGAGCCTAGGATCTCAAACATGAAGGCTAGGTGGCAAGGCTATTGTGAGAACGAAGGCCACTTGGGCCGCTGTGCTCCGCAATTGTGTTAGGTGCTTCATGAACGCGAAGAACACCTGGTGCCTAGTGATTTAAAGTTTCAAAATTGGAATTTCTTCTTATTTTTCACCATTTTCAAGTTTAAGCTCATCCTAGAGACTCTTTTTAAGAAATCTTTCATCTCAACTTTATTGGTAAGTGGATTTTAACTTGTTTTCTTACATTTCCAAAATCATCTATTGATTTTAAGCTTTAATATACATTTTTTCATGGTAGAAATTGGAGATTTTGATAGAAATTGGAGATTATGAGAAATTGGAATTTAGACCTCAAGTTGAGGTCGAATTTTGAAGCTAATCACATAACAGGGTTCGGGCATGAATAAGTAATTGGATATTGGTGCGAATCTCGAGTTTTGACCAAGCAGTTTGGGGTTGACTTTTTTTAAAAATACTAAAAATTGAATCTTTTTCACTGATGGGTACTTTTTAAAGCTATGTGCTCTCAAATTATCCATCGAGAGATCTTGTCTCCTCTCCCGTCAATACTAAATTGATGGAGGCGGTCATCTCGGTGAGAAGAAGACTTCTATCCGACCCAGCATACTTACATTACCGAGCATCTTTCAAAAAGTATTGAAGAAATGATATCAATTTTTGTTTATTCCATATATAGCATATTCTTTTATAATATTAGCACATGATGAAGATTATGAGTACGTTTTATCTTTATTTATCTTTTTACATTCTCTCTCCTACTATTTTCTATTTTATTTTAGTTGCTTGATTTAGCATTCATATCTCTCTTTTTTTCTATTCTAAATTTCTTTCCTTTAATTTAGTATGCAAATATTCTTTGAATATTTGTAGTACTTTGAGTATTTATATACAACAACAACTCAGTATAATTTCATAAGTGAGATTTGGGGAGGGTAATATGTACGCAGACCTTACCCCTACCCCGGGGGGCAGAGATGTTGTTTCCAGGAGACCCTCGGCTCAAGAAAGCAACAAGAGACGATATATTAGTACTATCAATAGACTCATAATAAAATAACATAAAATACATAACATAATATAAAATAAAAAATAACAACAATATAAGAAATATAGAAAATACAAAAAAGCTGGAAGGTATACTAATATCCAACAGATAAAGACCTGCACAGTAGCTGATCAGTAGCATCCTAAGACTAACTCCTAACTGGCTAGTCTCACTCTAGTGCGCTGTAGAAATATTCAAAACTTTCCCCTAAACTACAACCTTAATGCTCGACCTCCACAATTCCCTATCAAGGGCCATGTCCTCAGTAATCCTAAGTCGCACCATATCCCGCCTAGTCACCTCTCCCCAATACTTCTTAGTTCTCCCTCTACCTCTCCTCGTACCCACCGCAGCCAGTCGCTCACACCTTCTCACTGATGTATCAGTGCTCCTCCTTTGAATGTGCTCGAACCATCTGAGTCTTGCTTCCCGCATTCATATATATTGTTTAGTTATCTGCTATTATTCCATAAAACACAATATATATACATATAATGGCTGAGGGATTCCTTGTACTCTGTATATTAATATACTAAAAATACTATTATAATTTAAAAACTATTTAATACCATCATTATACAATGTAAAATTTATCTTGACATACAATTAAAATAAAATTTATACCAATAGATATAAGAGTATAATTTTATCATTTCATTTGATATCGTTTGACAAAAACTTGTGCGATCGTATTAATCAGCAACAAGATACATAAAAAAATCGAAAATAAATGTACGATATATTTTCAAAATATAATAGAGTCCATTAATCTCTTATATCCAAGTAGCAACATAAAATGCATTAATCTCTTTAGGAAGTGTATTCACTTAAGGAGAATCGGAACTGCATATTTTTCTAGGAATTGAATGCTTTGAATTTTTTGAAACGTGATTCTAGGTCCATATTTATAGCTTGCTGCTAAGATTATAATTATTTAGCTGCCTGTTTTGTAAAATACCTATTTCTGCTAGGTATCTGAGCTTTTTTCCTAACTATTGCCTACTTATGTTTTTTCCTCTTTTTTATCAAAAGCATTCACCGAAAGTATTTCACATATGAATGTATGCTAAGCATTCAAAATAAAGATGTACAAACATTCAGATAATAAATGTGTACAAAACAAACTTATTTTGATTTTCAAAAAAAAAAAAAAAATCAACATGAACGTCAAGAAAATAAATAAACAACTAATGACTCTATATTAAATCCCACACAGTCCTTGATATCTTGCATGAACAAAAATACGTGCTCTAGGTTGATTTTATATTTGTTTACGGGCCAATTGCGAAACATATATCGAGTCTAATAAGAGTATCTTGCATTAGACTACCAGCCACAATAGCTTAAGTAAATCTATTCATTTGTTTCTCTTATTTTGGAGTCTTATGACAAAGTCTTGGCATATTATCTTTGTTGATTGGAATTCTGATATGGTCAAAATTTTGAATCAGATATAATAATTTCTTTAAATATTTTCCTGAAATCAGGTATTAACTCTATCTTTCATCTCTAAGTGAGACGATAATAAAGTCTTTATCTTATTTATATACTTCAAATTATGTTTTCGCTGTCATCAACATATAATGATATAACTACAAAATTATTCTCTAATCTTTTTAGAATAAACACAACCTCTCATGAATCATTGTAGAGAAATTACAAGTGACCACACTAAGAGCATGTATGTACCACTGCTTTGAAAATCATAACAAGATATAAAAGTATATAAATCGTATGTTTGTGACCTTTTGGATGAAACATTTAAATTATTCTACAAAAAAATTTCACTTAGTTCTCCGATGAGAAGGTGGTCTGTACATCCGTTTGATGCATTTTAGATCCAAGCCCGCAACAATAGTTATGTATACGGTCAAAATTAAGGAGCCTCATTTCGAAGTCTTAAATTGGATTATGAGTCCGAGTTCGGGTGACTCGAAGTGGGTTTCGGACACGGTTGAAGGACACACACCTCAAGGGAGCAAATCGAAGGTCTAGTACGACCTACATCGAGGGCAGTACAATTTCGATGGCACTCAAGAAAGAGCGGAAATTTTTCAAAGACACGTGGATCAGGGCATAAATTAAAGGATAAATTTGTACGAAATGGTACAGGTTCGTACCAGGTTGTTATACATATGTACCAACAGAATTCATTACCACAATGAGTGTACTATATTGGGATTTCCCCCTCCTATATAAAGGGGACCCCAATTATTTGCAAATAAGATATCATTCACTGCAATAGAATATTCTACGCTGCTTTTCTCGTTTACCGTGCTCAACAATCGTTCTTGAGCTTTATCATTTTTATACATAGTTTACCCATCCACCTTGCACCCAAAGTGGTGTGTCATTGGCACACTTTGAAAGGTTTGGTGTGTAATATTAAACCCGTGGTCAGCATGTGTGTAACATGGATTTGGGTAGAAAGTGGATGGGTAAAAAGTGTATTATACCTTTTTATTTTATTGTTCATACTTTATTATTCTTAGCACACCTCGAGGCCCTTGAGATAATTGAGCTCGAGGCCACTATTTCTCTAACAATACTGGTTTGGCTCATCAATTTCTCTTACTTAAGCTTAGTATTACTTGTATATTCACTAGTATAGGAATAAATTACATATCTTTAAAGCCACAAATTATCTTTGATTGTTACTCACATTTTTCAAGGTAAACAATTTGGCATCCACCGTGGGGATAAAGATAATATTGATTATATTAGTGCTAGTTTTCTGATAACACACGTTATTCTTCACTTTTTCTTG
This sequence comes from Nicotiana benthamiana, assembly GCA_034376525.1. Lineage (NCBI taxonomy): Eukaryota > Viridiplantae > Streptophyta > Magnoliopsida > Solanales > Solanaceae > Nicotiana > Nicotiana benthamiana. The sequence goes on from CM067331.1 coordinate 114,645,050, forward strand.
TCAAAGATTCTTTGATTTCAAAATTAAACATGTCTAGCACACAGAATGCATCTATTCACGAAGGACGAAGGTCTTGGCGAAAATAACGGTATAGGGGTCAGTGTACCACCCATAAACCCCGAGGAAGTTCCAAATATGGAACCGATGGATATCAGCACGCATAACGCTCTAAATGCGGATTCAGGTGCAGACCCCGTAGGGAATGCGCGTGGGCTTCCCGGTCTGATGACCAAAGAACATAAGGAATTGAAGGAGGAGTCAGCCTCCATCTGATATCCAAAATGTTGCAAGCCCAGCAAGTTGACATCACTCAACTTCAGAGTCAGAACAGAACTCCAAACACAGTCGAACTAGTGAACACTCAACGTGTTGAGCCAGCGGTAAAGAGGCCCAATAAAAGTGGCTCGGGGACTGACCCCACGATTATATAAAAGCTCAAAGAGCTTGCCAAGAGGATCGAGACCGGAGAAAAGAAGATTGAAGAAAATAACAAACATGTGGAGACATATAACTCAAGGGTCGACCAAATTCCGGGAGCACCTCCGATTTTGAAAGGACTGGACTCGAAGAAGTTTGTGCAAAAACCATTTCCCCAGAGTGTGGCTGCAAAGCCCATTCCAAAGAAGTTTTGGATGTCAGATGTCCCGAAATACAATGAAAACATTGATCATAACGAGCACATCACCACATATACTTATGGCATAAAAAGAAATGATTTGGAAGACGTTGAGTTTGAATCTTTTTTGTTAAAAAAGTTTGGGGAAACTCTGTCTAAAGGTACCATGATTTGGTACCATAACCTACCCCCTAACTCTATTAATTTGTTTGCCATGTTGGCAGACGCATTTATGAAGGCACATGCTGGTGCCATAAAAGTTTAAACAAGGAAAGATAAAGCAACAGGAGAACGAGATGCTGAGGGAGTTTCTATCCCATTTCCAATAAGAACAAATAGAGTTACCACTAGTCTCTGCTGAGTGGACGGAACAAGCCTTCACTCAGGGGCTAAATGAACAAAGCTCAATAGCTTTGAAACAGTTAAAGCAGAAACTGGTTGAGTATCCTACTATGACTTGGACGAATATGCATAACAGATACCAATCAAAAATTAGGGTCGAGGATGACCAGTTGGGAGCCCCCTCGGGATTAGTTTATCCAAGCAAGTTACTAGCAAAAAAAGTTAGGAAATGTAGATAGGGGGTCAAGATCGAAGGAACATTTCAAGGCGTAACATACCTTGGAATTATCGAAGAGCAGATTGAGGTCGAAGTTCCCGGGGACTCATGAGCAAAACCGGGTTCGATAGGCACTTCAGACTGGCATAGACACCCCGATTCTTGGAGTACAACTTCAACGTTGATTCCTCAAGGATCATCTCGTCCATTGGAAAAATTAGAGATACTAGATGGCCCAAGCCTATGCATACTGATCCTTCTTAGAGGAACCCCAACTTGATCTGCAAATATCATGGTACTCATGGGCATATGACCGAGGATTGCTGGTAGCTTAGATAGGGGGTAGCTCGGTTGTTCAACGAAGGACATCTTCGCGAATTTCTCAGCAACCAGGCAAAGAACCATTTCTAAGAAGGAGATGCAAAGAGGAAGAATGAGCCCGAAGAACCCCTACATGTCATTCACATGATTATCGGAGTAGTCGACGTCCCATATGGACCCATATTCAAACGTACCAAATTATCTATCAAAATGGAGAAGCAGACTTGGGACTACATGCCCGAGGATAACCTCACATTCAGGGAGGAAGACATCGAGGCCTTATCTCAATCTCACAACGATGCACTAGTAATTTCTCTCCTTTTACATAAAGCTCAAGTTAAACGTGTTCTCGTGGATCCGGGTAGCTCAGCAAATATAATTAGATCAAGGGCCGTGGAGCAACTTGTGCTACTTGACCAAATCATACCTGCCTCTCGTGTCTTGAATGAATTCAACATGCCAAGTTAAACGGCGAAGGGGGAAATTATCCTCCTAGTTAATATGGACGGAACCATACAAGACGCTAAGTTTCATGTCATTGGAGGAGATATGAGGCATAATGATTTACTTGGAAGGCCATGAATCCGTAACATGAGGGTAATTCCATCAACCCTTCATCAAATAATGAAGTTTTCAACAAAGTCTGGCGTGAAAACAGTATGTGGAGAGCAACATGCAGCTAAGGAAGTATTTGTAGTACATGACTTGGCACCGGTGTTGACACCATCCACATCGAAGAAGTCAAAGGAAAAATAGGTCATAAAATAGAATTACATCCCATATCCTCGGTTGAGCCCGAGGACAGGTGATCGATGAATAGGTGGTCGAGGAAAAAGAGGAAGATTTCCTCACCCTCGAGCCTTCGTTGACCCCGAAGAATTGGATGTGATGATGTCCACAGTTGAATAACTCGAGCAAGCCATATTGATCAATAACATCTTCGAGAACAAAAGGTATACCTAGGGATGGGGTTAACCCCCGAACTTAGGAAAAAACTCATTCAATTTCTTATCGATAACATTGATTGCTTTGCCTAGTCCAACTTAGATATGACAGGGATCCCACCGGAGATAACTACCCATCGACTAAGTGTCGATCACGGGTTTAAGTCGATGAAGCAAAAGAGGAGACTACAAGGGGAATAAAATTATAATATGTGTAGACCACAAGAATTTGAACAAAGCATGCCCTAAAGATTCTTTCCCACTGCCCAACCTCGATCAGTTGATTGATGCTACAGCTAGCCACGAGATCCTTACCTTTCTCGATGCCTACTCTGGGTATAATCAGATTCAAATAAACCCGGAGGACCAAAGGAAGACTTCGTTCATCACAAAGTATATTATATATTGCTATAATGTAATGCCCTTTGGGCTAAAAAATGCAGGAGCCACGTATCAGCGCCTAGTTAATTAAATGTTCGAATAATGATTAGGACAAAAATGGAAATTTATTGATGACATGTTGATTAAGTCCCTATGCGCAGAGGAAAATTTGGTTCATTTATAGGAAATATTTGCTATCTTGAGGAAATACAACATGAAGCTTAGCTTGGAGAAATGTGCCTTCGGGGTTGGCACAGGTAAGTCCCTCGATGTCGCGACATGAAATCGTGGCACCGAAACAAGGCTATTACAGGTATCACGATCAAGGATAGCATAGAGGCCATGCAAAGGCAAACAAGTCAAATGGCTACCTCGGGTCGACTCTTTCCAAGGTTGTCAGATCGAAGTCACCAATTCTTTCTCTTCGCTCAAAAGGAAAAGGGTTTCGCATGGACCCCGGGATGTCAGAAGAATTATAGCGATTTCTACAGAGCCTGCTTTTTATTTATACTTCGATGGCGGATGAAGAACGAGAAACAACACTTGTTCGAATGGCCGTGTAAAAGCAAAGGATCAACCTCCAACATTTCAGAGTCAAGGACTTAGTTCTACGAAAAGTCATCCTCGATATCACAGCTAAGGTACGCTTTTATCCTTTTGTCTAGTTGAGTTTAAAGCTAACTCATTACATATTTTGGATCGATGGTACACAATCTCAGAGGCATTATTTTCTACATGGAGACCCTAGATTTTAAATCGTGCATTGCGTTCTTTTTCCCTTAGACCGGATTTTGTCCCAAATGGGTTTTACCGACAAGGTTTTTATCGAGGCAACAATTAGGAGATACCTAAGGAAAACTCAATAGTATCCAAGGCTTCTTTTCAATAAACCTCGAATATTGGGGGCCATCACCATCGGAGGCTATATTTTTGTAATATACTTCACGCCTAAGAGGGCCTCTATAGGAGAACTTTGTAATGGGTTAAACAGTCAAATGAACCTTGTCCATATAGAATAGTCGAGCCCCGACGGCAAAACATGTACGCATATATCGAGTATTTAAATGGCAATTCCGGTTATATAAAAAACACCTGGTGTCTCAAAGAAGTTTACTATCATACAAGCTCTATACTTACAATCCTACGGGAAACGACTGAAGGGGAAAAGCACCTCGAAATACTCGAGGACTGTCACTAACATTCAATATATACGGGTCATCAAAAATTTGGACTTATAATACCTAAAAGAGGCACCCCTCGAAACAAAGGCCAAGGCCAATATACTCAGAGACTAATTTTTTGAACAGTTTTAGAAAAGTTATCTGGAAACAAGTTCAAGTGACGTACCCGAAGGCTACGGCCACACTAAAGACTATGGTCATATAAAGGCTATGCACAAAATAACATGGCTGGAGACGTCTGACTTCTGCTATAAATTAAAGGTCTTCAACTATTGAAAAATCGATTAAAATAGGCTATCTCGGCAAAAGCAAAATATGAAGAGCTTCGATAAGTTCAGCCCCCGAAAAATCTGAGGGCCTAAAAAAATCCATCCCTCAATAAATACAAGGGCTGCGATAAAATCGGCCTTCAAAAATACCTCAAGAGGTATTCAATTATGTTTACACAAACAAATAACCAACAAGGTTCTGATACGTCTAACCTTCGAAAAACCCCAACGAGTACAAAAAACACATGTTATGGCATAACTAAATTTTCACTAAGTCTTTTAGCCGAAATGAGGGGAAAATTACATAACCATTTTAAAGGCTGAAACGACCAACTTAAAGAGCCTAAGGGCCAATCCTAAATGACCCTAATAGCCGATATAGAACATCCCATGGGCCAACTTCGAAAGACTTAAGGGCCAAAAACTTATAGTTCGAGACTCCACTCTCATTTCAATCCATACTCAAGGTTCACAACAACCGAGATCACATCAGATCGGTTTAAATTTAGCTCAAAGATTATTATACCTCGATAAATATGTAAGTTTTTTTTTTGCTATTTAACTCCAAATCTCCAACCTATAAACTACTTAATTTTTTTCAAAACTTATGCCGCCAACGTTATAGGTGTTTTTTCGTCTTCTATTTTATTTTTTTCTTCTAGTTTGATTTTAACTCAATTGTAATTAGTTGTGCTTCTTTGTTTTACCTTCTTCTGTCTCACTCATTTGTTCTACTTTCTTAAGGTGTTTCGCCTTCTTTTTTATTTTTTAAAATTATTTTTATGCATATTTTTTGGTAAATTCAGTATTTAAATAATTGAGGGTATTTTATAAACTTATCAACTACAGTGCAGTACGATATAGTCAAACAAAACATCAAAATATTATTTAACAATAAAAAATAATACAATCTATTCAAACATTATATTCATAAAACGATATAATACAATACGATACAATACAATGTATTATAAAATGATGGGGAACAATGATCCAAATAGAATGTAAGTTACAACTATATTCCAGTTTGAGTCTCCCCTCTATAATTTAACGGAGCATACTTAACCAAATTACTATTTAAAAGCAAATTAAATATAAAAAAGAGAAAAAATTAACATGAGTGAAGACTAAGGCCTTATTTTATTTTATTTTTAAGATTAAAATTTCTAATCTGAATATACGCCTGAATATCAAGATGTGTATTAAGATTAAGACGTTTGAATTTGAATACACATATAGATATTAAGATCTTAATACTAAATGATTAAGACGTTTGATCTTTTACATCTGAATGTATAAAATTTAAATTTATTTAAAAATTAATAAACATAAAATTTAAATAAATTAATTAATTTAATATTTTATCAATAAAATATATAACTTTTAAAATATGATAGTTGTTTGTGGTGATAGCTAAAGGTAGTGCTTGTGGATGCTGGCAAAAAGCGGTGGTTGGTGGTAGATTTGGTTGATGGTGGTAGTTTAGAGTAGTAGTTAGTGGTGATTGGTAGTGATAACAATTAGGCGAAATGACTTTCTGGCCACTTAAATTTGTAAAGTTTTTGAAAGCCGATACACGAACTTTAAATTTTCCCATTTGAACACCTCTACTTGAGAAAATGTCTACTAATAAACACTTTTGACTGATGACTATGTTTATTTAAAAATATTATAACTGATGTGACCGGTTGTGTGTTAATCGCATGTATTAAGCGTGTGAATGTGTAAAATAATTAAAAAAGGAAGATAAATAATTGATTTAAAAAATAGAAAAATTCGGGTCAGATTAAGAAAAAAGCCACCCCCCTCAATTTGTCTTTTCCCGTCTTTTCCCCTTTTATACTTAATTAAAGCCATAACTAAAATTTTGATAAATCAAACTCAAAAACTTCATATTAAGCCTACATATTTGACTACTCTTCAATTTTTAACCATTAATCACACTCAAAAACTCTATATTACAGAAAAGTCAATATATGTTATCATAAAATAAATTCATCGGATCAAAGATGATGGAAGAGATCAGGATTGATTTTTGGAGTATGAATGGGTAATAAGAAACTGAAAAGCAACAGTGTTCATTGCTTTTTGATTTGTTCAAATTCTTTGTTGATTTACTAGAAAAAAGCGAGTCAGATTTCAATCACTATAATAGTTATTTGCTGCTTTCTGATTTTTCTCTCAGAGGGTGGTGATTTTTGTTTCTGAAATTGTGATTTTTTCTTAATGAGTTTTGGTGATAAAATGCTGGCTTAAAGGTTTTGCATATGGTTCATCCAGGCAACAGTGATGAAAAATAAAAACAAAAAAGCAATAAATTTTATCAAATTTTCTCTCTCAATCTTTTCTCTCACATTAATTTCCTCTCGTCTTTCACTAAAAGTAAAAGACAACACTAATATTTCTTTCACTAAAAGTTAAAACTCAAAACAAATTATTTAAGAGAATGTCCATGATGATTACGGATTATCTAACGTTATTTTCATCAAACACATTTGAATCTGCTTGTGAGAAGGTTGTCGTAATATCTTTATTTTCATCTACATCTACAATTCGTATGCAATATTAATTAGTTAAATATTAAGAATAATTAAAATTCTAAAAATAATTAACGTTTTAAGACTTTAATCTTTTAATATGATGAACTTAATAAACTTTAAGCTTGGATACTCTTCTTGATATTTTTTGTATCGTATAATTTTTCTTATATATATTTCAAATATATATTTTTATTAGGTCCACGGGCCGGCTCAATCCTACTTCAATCAAATCTCACGGTCCACGGGCTTACTCGAACCGGACTTAAAATCTCTTTTTTTAATGAGCTATAAAAATTCTAGCCAAGCCCTACTAAATCACGAGTTGGACTGGGCTAGGCCGGTCCAATGGGTCAAACTCATATTAACGGCTCTAAGTAACCGTTGTTATCCTAACTAGTTTCGCATATATTTTACCTCAGCAAATTTATGTGCACTCAACTATTGATTTCTTTTAATGTTCAATGCACATTTATAACGTGTACATTAGAGGTTTCAATTATCAAACTTAAGGTGTGTTTGGTATAACAAAAAATATTTCTCATTAAATATATTTTATTAGAAAATAAGTAATAATGTTATTTATTTTTTTGTGTTTGATGTACTGGCGAAAGAGACAGCAAAGTCCAGCATCATACTAGCAGTTCCTCCAATATTTACAAATGATGTATTTTGGGCACTAATCTTAGAAACTGAAGTTGTTAGAAAGTTTTTGGTATGTGATATTGATATGGTTGAACAAAACATGGCAGTATTGGAGGAACTACTGTACCCCAACATATATATATATATATATATATATATATATATATATATATATATATATATATATATATATATATATATATATATATATATATAAGAGGAAATGAAGAAGATGACTTGACACCTCTCTTAGACTAGGATTGCCATTTATCTTCTTTTTTTTTCCTTCTTGTGGCAATTTTTTCAATATTCATCTCATTCATTTTATATATTTGTTGTTTAATAAAGTCTCACTCACTATATTTAATAGCCCACTAAGCACTAAATCAAAAAGTCATTGTAACTGTTGAAATTTACGAAAGATATTTAAGGTTTGAAACGTTTGAATGTTACTTTTTGAAACCCTTAATCTTTCATCTAAACACTAAATATTTTAAACAGTAAATTTTTACGACAATAAATAGAAATAAGCTTATGAAAAGAAACGTAATAACAAGGGGGACAGACGCAGTTGGGAGAGTTGGTAGTGCAAAAAAACGAAAAATAAAAAATTGAAATTGTAATAAAAAGATATTTGAGAGTGGGTGGTAACGGAAAAATTAGAATTTGAAAAAGAAACCTTTTTTGGAGAGAGGGGATGGGGTGGATTGGAAGGGTAGGGAAAGTTGAGAAGGAATTTTGAAAAATATTTTTCTAATATCTTCTTCCAATTGAAAGAAAATGAGTTCGTAAAGAAAATATTTATACCAACCAAACATGAAAAAATTGGAAAATATTTTCCTCCGAATTGGTTCCTTCCCTCCCCTTGTATTTTGACCACCTAAGAACGTTTCAGTCCATTTGCAAACGACCTAATATCTTAATGGAAAACAAACCGTCGCAACTGTTAAATTCAGTAATTAATTAATGTCATCCAAAAGGTCTAAATTTGAGATATCACATAACTAATATTGCAGATGACTTAATATCTTATCTTAGTGCTGGCCTCTGGGTATCAGTCTCTTCATAAACACACACTACTAACTCCAAAAAATTTCGAGGAAATAAAGCACGAAGATGAGCACATTTTGATTTCAAGTTCGTTTTTACATTCTAATTTTCAGATACTGCATCTTAAAAAATTCTCACATTCTGAACCCGTTTATTCTCATATCAAAATAACCACTTCTAATACAACACAATGGCGCGGGGGTAATAGAATATTGATTAGAAAAAGAAATTTGCTCCATTACTAAGCCAACCAGAAGAACGCATAATTGAGGTTGAGTCTTCCTTCTGAACGCAAAGGAGCAGAATGCACAATTTTGATGGAGCTCACATCATATTGAAGAGATTTGTGTCGCATCCTATTCGCCTCCCATCATCTGCAACATTAAAAAGCGTTTCAAGCACCAACTAAAATTTTGAATTGAACATGAAAAAGGTTAAAAGTTCCTACATACATAAATGGCATTTCACCATCGGGCTAATCACACTTGTGTTTTCGTTACAACTCAATACCACTATGGTCAAAACTATGCACCTCACTCCTCTAAATATATGGACTAAAATAACTGTTTGCGTTCCACCAAACTAATATGTGCTTCACTTTGGTACAACTATCGCCAATGCTGGTCAAAACACTCTGCCATAGAGTTAGTGGTTTGGAGGTGTAATGGATTTTGATCGCTATTTACCAGTTTTGAGCAAGTGAAAGTTCACTTCTCATTGATTAGTAAGGAAAACCAAACCCATTCACGTTAGTAAATTATTTCAGGGACGATGTGTATATTTCAAGGAAGTATTTCAAGTGTACCTGGGGGATTATGTTCTGCAAACAAAACCACGTACTTTTTCCAGACGAACTATTAGGATTTTGCCTAGCTGCCTATGTGAGAATACCATTACCTTGAAGAAATCTCCAATCCCCTCGAGAGGATTTCTACGTCGAACGCCATAGAACTTCTCTGCAATTTCATCTAGCAACTAAACCACAAAAACACTAAAGATTAGGAGGAAAACCATCACATTAATCTGAAAGAGAAGTCTTTCCTTTTATGCATCACAATAGCTATAAAGAGAAACATGTGAAATGATATAAGAAACGTACGGAAATATCTCAATTAGAGATGGAAACTCACCTCATTAAATGTGGATTCTCTATCTATACTAGACTTGTAGGTTTGTCTCAACATATTAAACAGAGGTAAAGCGTCCCTTTGCAACCTGTATCATGACTTGAGTTTGTGAACTGTGAATGACAGCTTAATAGTTTCAGAAGGAAGCAGAGAAGAAATTTTACTTTCAACACTTGAAAAATCAATTAGTGTTCCAAGCATGATTGGAACTTACGTCAGGAGGAGATAGTTCACAAACTGGGTTAGTTCTGAGCTAGGAAAGTTAAGATTCTTCAACTCCACTTCCATTTTCACCTCATCCATGAGCTTGTTAGCATCTCTTAGGTTTCCTAGAGACAAGTACCTGCCAAACCAAACAGACAACTATAGAACCATTGGATCAACCTTCGTATCAAAGATAATCACGTGTCACCACTCACCAGCAACTGTATTGGTCCCATTTTGAAACAGGGTGTGGATATACGTTCTTGTATCAGCGTTTTAGTACATAGGCCAATTTGAATTTCATTTCATCCCAAATTATTTTCATGGAGAATGTACAGCTTAACCGAACTAATAGTTTCTTTAAAACAAAGAGAGCATGCAGGTAGCTGCACTACCAGGCAACCCAAAGGCTTCTCATTACATTTTCTTTACTAGAATGCGGCAAATTACTGTTGGAGCTGCCTATGAAGCAGAGACACCAAATTTAAGGTACCTGTTTGACTAAGACATTTCTCGCACACAAACACGGCCAGGATACATGCTGCAACATTTGTGTAATAGTATTTTTTTCATTTTTCATCTTTTGGATTGGCACGATTGTGCAACACTAGGACCAAATAAAATCTTCAAAAGAATAAATATTTGCGGTTATAGAATAAATAGAGAGAAATACAGGGATAAAAACCTAAACCTTAGAAACATTGCTACTGTTTTACTATTTTTCTTTTTTAATTGTGTTCTTTTTATTTAGTAGAAAATCATTACTGCTTTAGTAACATATGGCGACCGTACGACTAAGAACTGATACTTGAATTTTTGAAGAAGTAGGAGAACCTGGTTAGAAGGAGTAGAGAACCTTATTTAAAGGACAAGTAGAACCATATATGAAGATGAAAAAGAAGAAAGAGTGGAGGAACAGGGGAAGGAAAAACCTGGAACTTCAAAGAAGAAGCTGCAGAAGGTCTGCTGGTTCAAAGTTAGTGCTGATTCCCCACCTCACAGCCCTTTTTTCTCTCTTTCTTTCTCCTTTTATTCTTGTTTTTAATGTTCTTTCAACTCAGACAAGAGGGGTTGCTCTGATGGTAAGCAACCCCCACTTCCAACCGAGAGCTTGTGAGTTCGAGTCTCCCCAAGAGCAAGGTGGGTAGTTCTTGGAGGGAAGGATGCCGGGGGTCTATTTGGAAACAGCCTCTCTACCCAAGGGTAGGGGTAAGGTCTGCGTACACACTACCCTCCCCAAACCCCACTTATACCCCACTAAGTGGGATTATACTGGGATGTTGTTGTTGTTGTTGTTGTTTCAACTCAGTCACTGCTTTTCAGTGCCATCACATACTGCTTTTACTATATCTGGATATTACACTTAGCATTGTGTTCGAGGACCTGTTTGTAACATTTCGTTGAGGATGCAGGTCTATGTTCAATTTTTCTTTTTACAGTTATGTTACTGTTACATTAAATTTCCATTTCAGTATTCTGATAAAAAGTTAGAAACTCAAGCCAGATAACAGAGTACATGCAATCTGCTGTTCATGGGATGTCAGGAGAAGAGGGGGAGAGACAGAAGCATTACAGGCATCCACTATATGTGTGCAGTAGTCTAAATGTGTAGTAGTCACAGATAGTTGTAAATGCCCAAAATTTTTATGGAGAACACAGACTTGGGAGACTGAACATAAGTTTGCCGAAGTGTAAAGTTCAGAGTGTCCACCCACAGAAGTTGGATAACTTAGTTAGGACCACCAAATACAAGGTACTAAACACTATATTGCAAGATACTCACATCAGGATAGCCCGTACAATAGCCAAATCATCCTCTCCAGGATAACACTGCATGTTAAACATTATGAGTTATTTAAAATTAAATCATACAGGTGGTTAATAGGTCAATGTTGACAAAAAGCAACAAAAACATAGAAAAAACCGTCTTCTTAAGCAAATTCCTGGTAGACTTCCTTGCAGTCAATATTGAAAATGTAACTCCAGCTTTTTGAGCTTTTAGTATGTGTCCAGTGATAAATATATATCAGAAATATTATACTAGCAAGAACAGCCAAACCTTACCTTGCCCATGAAATTTACAAGAGCTGAAGCAAATTTCTTCGGATTCCTTCCTCTCACATAGTGAAAAGATACTTTACCAATGTCCTGCAAAGCAGGGATGCAACAATGTTGACTGCAATTCAGTCAAAATAACTTAAGTTTCAGGAAAATCCCCATCAATGTCAGGTTCATTAATCAATGAAAACCCATATTTGTTGACAGTTTGAAAAAAGAAAAAATGTAAAGAGTGGATTTCCTTAAGCTACCAAATGATGTGCCACAAGGCAGTTAAACAAGATAATAAGTTCTATTAGCAGCTATTAATTTTACAAGTCATCTTTGTCATCTGAGGCCTAATTTCCCCCCTTAAAAATCAAAAAGTAATGACCTATGAAACAGAACCACATCACTTTTTCTTTGTTTTACCAAGAACTAGAGAGCATCAGCTTCTATAATGTACCACTTCAGGAGACTCTGAATACATATAATCTGCTAGCATGTCATGCAGCTCTGGAGATCCATATCTATGCGCACCAAATTCTGCTGACCACCTACAAACAAGGCATAGTTCATTTTTTATCCCTTCCTACATGATAAAAGGAATAAGTACTTCTGACAAGATAAAAGGCTTGCAGAAGGACAAACACGTGGGTCAATGATGTTAGTCTACTATATCGAAGGGCTAAACACAGAATAAGACTCTAGTGAACATTCCTATCCAAAAGACTCAATACAATCATGAGCCATGAAGAATTTGGACATCCTTATCAAAATAATGTCTCTGGATGAAAAGAAGCATGGCTAGTGAGTCAAATGGAATATCCCACAAGCACAGGAAAAAGTTGTTGCATCAAAGGCATAAATGAAAATTATACAACCAGCTCCATTAATATCTAATTATAGACAGTGCTACTCCAGGATCCTGTAGTATTATGTTCAGTTCCTATTAATCTTATTCACATAACGACATATTAACTTCAGTCCATATCCCTATGAATTTAGAGGTATATGTGTAAGATTATCTCATTTTACATAGTCAAATACTGCTAGGATACAAACCCTTCAGCAACTGAAACAGCCGTGTTTTCAAAGAAGAGCATAAACATGGATAAGATCTGTGGATTGGCTGCAACAAAGGAAAGAGTATCTAACTTGATAGCTGCTTTCAGAAAGGAAGAACAGCCTTCAACTCGTGTTTTGGCTGCGGCAATGGCTTCAGAAAATTTTTGCAAGTCATCGTCATCTGCAAGGTCCAAATGTTGTGGCACAGAAAGCCGAGGAAACTTCTTGTAAATTTTCCTGACACGAACTAAGGAAAATTGATTAAACACCTACTCAACACTTAAAACCCCTTATTAAATTAGCAGCAACCACAACTACTATACCTCAGCTCAAACAAGTCGGAATCGGCTCTATGAATCCTCAATTAATAGTAGAAAACAAAAACAAAAAAGAAAAAGAAAAAACAACTACAACAAAAACAGAGTCGCCATAGCTTGATTTAGCTTTCAAACTATGGCAACACAATCAAGTTATGATTTAATTGGCTACTTAAGTTTTAGAAGAGCTAGTATCACTTTCTTGTCATTCTAAGGAACAACACTCTTCTTTCAGTTCTAATATCTAAAAGGCTATCATGTTTTATCACCAAAATCTATTTAGTTTGTTTTCTTCCTGATGTCTCATTGTACAAATTACACTTCTGAAATATGAATTTTCTACTTATGGGCTTCTTCTGGATTTTTCTTTTTCTAATAAAGTAAAGCTTGCACTTAAAGGCATCCAGAGGATGCAAATCTATACAATGAATTGACTCTTGTGTAGTACTTAGAGTCAACAACAACAACAACAACCTAGTAAAATTACACCAGTGGGGTCTGGGAGGGTAGAGTGTACGCGGACCTTACCCCTATCCCGAGGGGTAGAGAGATTGTTTCCCGGAGACCCTCAGCTCAGAGACGATAGATCCGTGACAACAGAAACCATAAAATAATATCAGCAACGAGAGAGACAGCAAATAAATGAAAAAGTAGTAATACAAATATAATTTAAAAGTGTGAAACACAACATAAACCGCTAGTGGTGCTAGATAAAACACTATCATACTAGCCGGTACAAAGAGGGAAACCGGGACAAAGAGGAAAACTATTCGGCTACCTCTTAACCTAAAGCATTAATACTCGACCTCCACGCCTTCCTATCAAGAGCCATGTCCTCGAAAATCTGGAGCCGCGTCATGTCCTGTCTGATCACCTCGCCCTAATACTTTTTAGGCCGTCCTCTACTTCTTCTCGTACCTGCCAAAACCAACCGCCCACACCTCCTAACCGGGGCATCTAGGCTTCTCCTCTGCACGTGCCCCAACCATCTAAGTCGCGCTTCCCGCATCTTGTCGTCCACTGGAGCCACGCCCACCCTCTCCCGAATATCTTCATTCCTAATCTTATCCAGCCTAGTGTGCCCGCACATCCATCTCAACATCCTTATTTCTACTACTTTCATTTTCTGGATATGTGAATTCTTGACTGGCCAACGCTCAACCCCATACAACATGGTTGGTCTACATTGTTTACATCCAAAAACTTTTCCCAACTATGTACATTCAACAAAATTCTTGCTTTCGAAGGTGAAACAGAGGAGGCCTCTCCCTGAAAGTACCTCTTGTTTCTTTCGCTCCATAGAGTCCAAAAAATTCAGTCGGGAATGGACTGCCACAGCGTTCTTTTGTCTGTCTGCACCTTTCACATGTAGCAGCAGCTGAAGGGATCCCTTAAACCATTAGGAGTGACCCATTGCAAGCCAAATAGATTTATGAACAAGTTCCAAAAGTTCCTTAGCAACACTGCAAAGTAGAAATAGTAGTCTGACAGTTTAGCATTCTATCCATACATAAGTACCATCTGGAGCAGAAATTCTTTGGAATAGTTTTTAGTTCAGTTCTACTTAGCTTTTGTGCCAATAAAATTTAGCAAAGTGAATAACTACTCTTCAGAGGCATCCTGGGTTTTGTCTAACATTATTTGATAAGTCAAAAAAATCATCTCATAATATGCATCAAGATGATATGAAGGTTTATGGGTGTCTCACATTCAGCTTCTGAACAATCAATCAAACTGTCTATACAAAGTGGGAACATTCTCTTGATCGAACACTACTTGAAAACGGCTCTTCTGCTCCGAAACGGACTGTTCCAAATGTTCCTGGAAATTCTTGCTCCCATTGGCCGATGAATGGCAGTGAGAAGGCGGAAAAGGTCGTAAAGGGCTAAGCTAAGGGAGGTTGGCATTCCGAAGTCAAGTGGGATTTTCTCACACCGCATGTGGTGGTTTCCTACGCATATGCAACAAGCTCTTATTTGGATCTCCCTAATCTAGAGGGTTCTCACGCCAAGGTTCCTTTGTTTCGGGCAAGTCCAATTACAAACAAAAGAGAAGGTCGGTCCCCAAAGCCCTCCTTCCGACTTAGTTAGAAATACCAACTCTAAATAGCTTTAGCATTTCTTGAGTTGAAAAGGTATTTATAGATTCTAGAGCTCAGGGGAAGGTTTGGAACCCTAGTAGCAGAATGGAATCAGTTTACCGGATACACCAGAATACAGTAACATAAGAAGAAGTTCTTGATCATCTATTTAAGTAAACATCATCGTTTTCCTCCGGATAATCCAAGAGACACAAAAAGGAGCTCGTTGCAACCTTCCTTCTCTCTCTATCCTACTGATCTCCAGATCACAAAATTTACCTCCATATAGTTGGAGTACTCAAGTGACATTAAACAGTGAATATACAAAAAATTCGGAAGCCCGGCCATAAATTCACAATGAAGAAGTAAATGATCCACGTCTTTTCCATTCCTTTTACACATGCAATACCAACTGACCAGCACACATGACCATGGCATCCATATTTCCTTGCAATATCATCCGTAAAAGCTACTTCAGCGCTTGAAACCTCCACATCATTTTCCTGAAAATGGATAATTGTAAGACTCCAAATTCAGCCACATCTGTGGGAGACAACCATATTCTTCCATCCAATTAAGCAATAATTCCTTTTATCCTCCTCATCTTTCCACAGAGAATCCCTCTTAAACTTCTCCAATCTCAAATAATTAAAAGATGGATAAGATACAAACTTGTAAAATGCCATGGTGGCAGATAGAGTAGATTTGATAAGGACTAATATGCCTCCTTTTGATACGTTCTCCATTTTCACCCATCCATCTACTCCTTCAAGGCTCTTCCATTCCATGTCATATAGTCCACGTAATTCTAAATGAGGAACTCCGTGCACTCCTCTTTGAAATCTTCCCCTTACGAATTTCCACTTTAGTAACTGAACACAAAGAGCTCCTGGCATCACCTGTTCACCTATTCAACTTCGAACATATTCTACACTCTACAGCATCTAGTCTATATGGCAATGAAGCAGTAGATGTTATATGCTGAAAATTAAGAGAATTAATGCAGTTGTATGTTAGGATGTTCTGTAAGAAGTTTTCTGTTAGAATGTTCTAGATTAATTCTATGTGCTTAGGTTACAGCAATAACAACAACTACTACTAATACTATGCCTTAGTCACAAAATAGAAGAGTTCAACTATATGAATCTTCACTATCCATTTTGCTCAATTTGAACTGATTTTATTCCAATATTCAATAGTACAGGTTCTCCAACATTAGAAATTCTGTACATTTTTCTACTGGGAAAAAAAATTCTCCTAGCATTGGACCAAAAATGAACATACCAACATGACTAAACCTTAATCCCAACTAATTGGTATTGTCGATATGGATCTTTTTCTTTCATTTTGTTCTATTTTTCTTCCGTTGTATAATGACAAAATTAGGAAAAAAAATTATGACAATACAAACATAAATGCATAATACAGGAAAAATAACCGTAACATATAAAAACGGCTAACCTAGTGTGTC
The DNA here is from genome assembly GCA_034376525.1 of Nicotiana benthamiana. NCBI lineage: Eukaryota > Viridiplantae > Streptophyta > Magnoliopsida > Solanales > Solanaceae > Nicotiana > Nicotiana benthamiana. The sequence continues at coordinate 114,661,857 of CM067331.1, forward strand.
TTCGTCATATGAAACTTTTGCTTTTGCAAGTGTTTCAGCAAACAGCAAAGAAAGCTCTGACCCACAGGTAATCTGCAAAAAGTCAAGAAGGGTCTAGATCAACAATACAATTAAAAGAAGAATCCTGATAAGGTTAAATTATTAAAAGAGTGGTCGTGGTCGTGGTCAAAATAAATGGTACAAGTAAAAGAGATCACAAATATAACCTGGGCCTTGTCTAACTGCAAACAAGCACCAGACTGAAGAACATTCAAGGCGTCAGAGTATCTTTCAGCAGACACATATCTGGGAACAAATATAGTGCGGGGGAGGATATTATTAACAAAATACAGGGAGTTCAATCATAAATAAAAAAGAAAATCTTGTACCAACCTGGCACTAGTGGACTTATACATCTGTTGAGCTCCATAGTAATTTCCCTCTTTGATAACCTTCTCCAACTTATCAATATTCTGCATCAATTACCAGTCATTCAAATTACTAAGGAAAAATAAGTGCAGTGGTGGCAGTGACATTGTCACGTACCTACCTCCTGGGCTGGGGGCAGTATCACTCGCCTGACTCTCTCTCGGAACATGCTTGTATCACTTGTGTGGATCTATGATTGTTGAATGTTTGAATAAGTCGCGGTGTAGACGTATTTCTCATTTCCCAAACAAAAAGCCGCAAAAATGGGAACTTCCTCATGTTCAGGTCCTTACCGTTGTTGGATGGAGGAATTGGTATGTGCGTTTGCCACTTCATAAGTTTGCAGCGATATATTGGAACACCATTTTGTGGACAACCTCTTTTCCCAATTATTGGAGAATGAGAATATTTTATTTTTACCAAAAATTCAATGCTTGTCGATATAGTAGAGCTCGGTCTAGGCATCGAACCAAGCCTATCGTTTATCGAGCTTATTATAGTTTCGAGCCGAGTTGAGGCTAAAACGAGCTCAACCGACTTTATTAAAGTATGATCTAGCTAGAGCCGAGCCGAGCCGAGCCGAGCCTGAGTCAACTCTTTTCCTAGAGCAGGCAGCTTTCAACATACGCTAGTAAAAGTATTTCTTACATAATGAAAACCTTCCTGATCTTTGTGGGGCATCCACCTCGTAGTTTGGAGGTCTAACAAAAACACATAACTTATTTATGCTTTTCTGTTGTTTAAGAGGGTATTTCAATTGGCTTATAAAAAGTATAACTTCTAAGTTAAAAGTTATAAGTTGGTGATACTTAACTTTTGATTTTTGACTTATTTTTGTATTTTTTATGTATAAAAATAAATGCTTTTAAGCACTTTTTTATCATTGTTAAACATCACACAAACTAAAAAGTGCTTAAAAGCCAATAAATACTTACAATAAGTCAATCAAAACACCATATAAGTGCTTCCTTAGCCAAAAGGTTCGTAGAGTGGAGGCCATTCCCCAAGATATTTGTTTTAAGCTCCTCTTCTTATAGTCAAGTGGCTTTCAGCTCCTGCCACCATGTTTCCTTCACGAAAATTATGCTTCAGCACGACTTCCCCCTTCTGCATTGCTTGCCTCATTAGCCACTTGTATGGTAAAATTAAATATGCATAAGTATCGTAGTTTGTATCAAGCATACACATTGCGTAAGTTGCATCCGTCTCCATTTCGATGGGTAGTAGATTCTCCTGCAAAATTACTTTGAGAGCTTGTTGTAGAGCATGTAATTCTACTTGTAACAGAGTCAATGCATGTATTTTGTTGTGGTAGCCGGTGATCCGTTCCCCTTTGGAATTACATAAAACTCCTCCCATGTTGTAAGCAAGCATTGTTGAAAGTGTGAGCACCTAATTTTTGTCTCATATAAGAAATTATTTCTAAAATATTCAAAAATAGTTTTAGTAACTTTTTTATAGAATTCTAATTTTTTTATTTTTTATTTTTGGCATTCATTTGCACTTCTAGCATGTTTTAGTAGCATTTAAAATCATGAAAACGATCAAAAACTATTTTCTCTTTTTTGCTTTTTGCATTCTTAGATTTTTATTTGCATTATTAAAATACAAAAATACGTTAGTTTGTTTTGCCTTGTTTAGCATTTTAGTTTTAATTGATAAGTTAATTAGTGAAATAATTGATCAATTAGGAACATAGGTAATTTGGTTAATGTTGTAAAGTTGGTTTAATTAGATTTGATTAGTTAATTTTGAAAAATATCAAAACAAAAAAGGTTGTTTGTTGGGTTTTGTATTGAGTCTGGGCCTAAGAAGCTCTCAATAGCCCAAATTGCTCACAAATTTCGCCCAACCCAACTCCCTAAATCTGGTTGACCCACCGCAGTTTCTCTTTTAATCTGCACCTTTTATCTCATCTAATCCAACAACACTTATTAGTTCCCAACATTACGGGTGTACAAAGGAAGCCGACAAATCGCATCAATCCGAGTCAAATCGAGAAAAAAAATCCGATCATAGTTTGGTGTTGGAAAAAAAAACCCGATCATAATTAGTTTGGTTTGGTTTTAACTAAAGAAAATCAAACCGAAACCAAACCAACCCGCCATTACATATATAGAAATTTTAGATATATTTAATATATAAATATATTTATTGTTATGTAATTTATAAATATTTCTAAAAAGAATCATAATTTTATCTTTTTATTTCAAGGTTGGACTTATAACCAATAAGTTTTATAGCCATTAACATAAGTAAATTAAATAATGCCAATAAAAGTCAAAGTAAAATCAAAATCAAATCAATATTAATGCTAACAAAAAGACATTCAATTCAATACTATGACCGAGAATGTATTGAATATCTATTTTTGTTTTGCAATAATTTAGATAAAAATGCACAACCTATTTTATGTTTTCTTTAGCGTTTAGTCATGTAGTTAATATTCCCTTATTAGTCCACTTATTTTAGCATGACTTAGTACTTTTAAATTATGCTTATTTTTATTATGACTTTTTAATTAGCAATATTGATATTACATAATTTTATTGTCTTTGTTATTGAATATGATGCCATGACACATCTCATATTTTGTATTATTTTCTTGAAAAATACTTTCTATAGTTGTATCTTACTAGGATTAAAGAAATATTATGAGCATAATTTATATATTTTGTTCTATGAAGATTTTATTGGAAAAAATTAGAAAAAACCAGAATAACCCGAAAACACGAAAAAACCGAGAGCGAAAAATCCGAGTTTTATTGGTTTGGTTTGGTATTTAGATTTAATAACCCCACACAATTGGTTTGATTTGGTAATTGTAAAATCCGAACCAACCCGACCTATGTACGCCCCTACCAAACACCATATAAAAATTAAGTATAACACCCCAAAACCCTAAACCTAATTTCCCCCATCTCCTAAACGGCGCGTCCACTCCTCCTCCACCTTTTACCGCGCCACCACCACCCAAACCCACTGGAAAATTCCTCCTAACCAATCACGTAGTACATTCTCTCATCCCCTTCCACATGGCATGAAAAATAACTGATTTTGTACTATCCGAATATTTCCTCATCTCTCACGTGGTCCCTCCCCTCTTGGACGTTTGATGATTAATGGGAGTCGTAGGATTAAGAGTGGCCCTCCATTCTTATAAATCGGCCTATATAAGGGTGGTTTTTAGATTTCTTTTTGGAAGAAATTTGTTTTGGGGAGAAAAAAATTCTAGGGCTTGGAAAGTCTTCAGATTTTAGTCTAATTTCTCTTTTTCTATTTTTAACCAACGAAAAAAATTATTTCAATCATCTTTTTCTATTTTTGATTTTTGTTCTTAAGCATGGAGTGATTTTGGACTTTGAATTTACGTTCGAGATTCGTTCAAACTCTGCTTGCTGTTTGAAATATTTGGCTTTCCTATTGGTTTCAGATTGATAGGTATGTATCTATGACTATATGTATTTTCTTATGATCCGGATTACATGTTGCTTCCATGACCAATGTCATCATCCATGTATGGTTGATGTTGAGATTTATCCATAATGTTTGTTTTAGCTATGGTATATTTGCATCTGCACCATGAAGCTGGCAATCCTGAGATCTGAATTTTCAATTTTGTTTCATATGATATGTCTCTCTTGCTTTTATATACTTTGATTTTTCTTTATCTTTAATTGATCTAAATATTTTGTAATCTGGATTCTTCTTTGTTGTGTGATAGTTGAACTATACAAGTAAATTATAAGGATATGTGATTAGAATGATATACAACTTTAAATTGTGTTGTTAACCTATGAATGAGTTTAGTGTTTTTGAATCATATTTAATTAGGAGAATAATGTACTTTACTCTGTACTTGTTATTTAGATTTAATTAGTCATGCTTAATTAACACTTATTAATCAATCCACTTTAAAGGCAACTGAAGTTTGCCACACGGATATTCTGGTTATAAGATATTTGTGCCTTCGTTTGTTTGAGTATATCAAACATGCAGTGGATTTTAGTTGAGTATTTCAATTTTATATGTGTGATAATTGGAAATAAAATATCAGATCAATTAATTTGGGCCCCAACAAGACATGCAATGCTTTGTTATTTAATAATTGTATGTCACTAAAGTGATTGCAAGGGTTAATTCTCCAACAATAATCTTCCATAACTCATGGCCTCACATTAATCTCAAACTTAGGAAATGAACAATTCTTTAATACTTTAGAATGCTTTAAGCACACTCCTAAGCAAGAATGTGCACACGTTCGCGTGACACAATTAAAAATTTAAAAATGAATATTCGTAAATGCTTTAGGCACGACTTAAGCTATTATCATGATTATATAGACGTTCGTGTGACACGATTACGGTTTTTAAAACTAAATATTCATAGAAATGCTTTTAGGGGCGCAATTAATCTACTATCATGATTATGTACACGTTCGTATGATGTGGTTACGATTTCTAAAAATAAATCAAAGTATGCGGTCGCACAACTTTGGCCAAACAATTTTAAATTAATAAAGCGACTAATTGTATACATATTCGTGTGACATAATTTCAGTGCCCCAAATAAAATGGATTCACATACATGTGATTCATTTTCACGGTAAATCCATAAAAGCCAGAATTTAAAAGCAGTAAAAGGCTAAATACACGTAGGTTTTAAACAAGTAACTAAATCAGGTATGATTAAAGAAACAGTGCTAAAACCATGGAACGCAGAATGACTGGCACCTTCTCCCAAGTTAATAAAATTTCTTACCGAGTTCTATTTTCGCAAACCAAAAATAGAGTCAATTTCCTCGATTTGGAATTTTAATATAAACCATTGACTTGGGACACATAAATTATTTCAAGTGGTGACTCTAAAATTAAATAAATAATCCAAATTCGATTAATGTCACTTAAATTGGACAAACTCCTTATATTTCCCTTGGAAAAAAGAGGTGCGACAGCTCAGGAGGCTCTACTGGGGATTGAACCCAGAATCTTTGATTCAGGATTTAGAGTTCGATCTTGTTAAAATAATTCATACTTGGCTTTATTATTTGTTGATATTACTGTATTTTTGGGTCTAATGTGCTAATTGCCACTTATTTAGCTTTGATATTAAATGAACTGTATTAAACTGTCTGCTTACGCCTCCTTTCAGAGTCTTCTAAAAATATGGTGCACACGTACGCATGACCCACTTTTCTATTAGATTTGAACCGTCTAGATATCTTTTCACCCGAGGAGTGCATTTTAGAGTATCTGTTTGCCGTCTTTGAGGTAAGTATCTTGCCTAACCTTGTGTGGGGGACTTCCTCTTAGGATTTGAGTCTTCTATGTTGATTTTAGTTCATGTACGCGAGGTGACAAGTGCCCACTCGAACTTATTTGGGGGAAATTGGCCTTTTAGGGCTCTTGGGTCCTTATATTGACTATCTATGAAGTTATTCTTGGTATGACTGAGTTCATGCTTATTAGCTTCAACTCTACATGCTTAAATGGAATTAATTGTTTCATGATTCACCCTTAATGCCTAATTGACACCCTATTTGATTTAACTGAAGAATTTCGCTTCTCCTATTGTCATGCTATCGTTTCGTATCTGCTTGTCTTATTGATAATTTATCATTATGCCTCCTATAATTGTTTAGTATTAAGTGAAGCTAAGATCATATTTCTTTAATTGAATTGTCGAATATTCTTGTAATTGTCCAACCTTAAAATGAGTTAGATGACCTATATCTTTGTTGACTTACCTTTTTTTGGGACTACTTGAATCGTGTTGATTTCCTTGTTATTGACTTGTATATTGTGGGATCGTCGTTACATGTTAGATTTCCATTTTGTTGAACTGTTCCCTCTATGCCATTATTCTTTTCTGTGGTTATTCCTTGTGAATTGGTCCTACCGTTTCTTCATGATTTACAGTTCTTGAGTTGCCTTAATTATCGTACTTTATATTATTGTCATTGTTGTTGTTGTGTATTTACTTTAGGACTACAGATCGGTATTCCGGGGGATCCCCCCGCACCTTTATATTTGGGACTACGGAATGATATCCCGGGAGATCCCTCTAAACTGGATATTTACTTTGGGACTACGAATCGGTATTTTAGGAGATTTCCCTGCATATTTACGATTTGGACTACGGGACGATATCCGGGAGATCCTATGCACATTTATGTTTGGGACTACGAGACGTTATCCTGGGAGATCCCCTGTTGTTATCTCTGTTTTTGAGTTGTGCTTTTCATTGATCCTATCCCTATGTAAATAGTATATGTGCTGTCCATTTTTGTCCTCTATGCTTACTAGCCATTATGAACTATAATAGGACACTTGCACAAGTATACACGTGGCTAAGCACCCTTGTCGGATAGGAGGATCCTTTAGATTTCTGAGTATAGACGCACTCCCTTGTTTATTTGCCTTCCATGTGAGAATGACTCTTTTGGGAACGAGAGTTGTCAATATGATTAGGAGGTGTGATAAGGGCACAAGATGCCAAGTGTTAGGGTGCCATGCCCCAAAACCATGAAACATGACTGGCGCTCAACCAAGTAAACTCGACTAAGCAAGCCTGGTAGATTTTATTCTACCCAAACTAGTTCATGAATAAAGAAGGAATGTTATCCCATTTAATCAAAATACTAAGCAATCTTCCATAGCAACTTTTATTACATTTCCGTTAATGACTTCTTTTATAGTTTTCAAAATATTACAAGGTTACAAGTTTAATGAAAACATGTTTATCAAATACCAACATATCTAGTCTGGACTGCCAACATCAACTATCACCCACAAACACTCTACGGAGCCTCTAAACACAATAGAAGAGTAATAAGGAATTCTGGCAACAAGGCTGCGACTATGTCTCAAAACATGATAAGAAAATGAATAAAACATACATGACATTACACCGGGATGGAGTGGAGCTCACTACGTTTGCTGGGGAGAGAATATTGCTATCACTGGCCGATGATGCTCACTGTGGAACAACCTATATAATTAAATGATACAGTGCCCCCTGCAAAAGGGATGTTAGCGCCATCGAATAAGACTAGTATGTAAGGGTAAAAGTCCTCTTTCAGAATAGAATAACCATACAAGGAAAGAAACATAAAACAATAAGTCAAGCCATCAATTTACAAGCTTCCAATTTTCAATATATAACTCTTCTAGTTTACAAAAATGATATATTTAATTTTTGGTTGGGAGATCATTAACACTAATATATGTTATACCATCGTCTTTGTTAGCATGGAGTCTTATCACACCCTGATCGTCTAGGTCGTCCCTTTGGAGAAATGTACCACAATCATAATATCCAGTTTTGCGTTTCTAGGTTTGATTCCCACCACATTCCACCATTTGTGCGGTATGGAGTCCAATCACGGTCTGATCGGCTAAGTTGCCTTCCCACATATGCCTTATGGTTTGCATTACCAATTTACAAATGCTACCAAGTTCATCCCAATTGAGAGGAATAACCAAGATTTACCCCTAATCCAGCATATGTAGTTTCAGGTATGAGCCTTATGACCCACCCTTCCTCGGTTTTGCTAATGATACTTTAATTTTTTTCTTTGATTTGATTAGATATTTCACACAATTTTAGTTTAAATACAAGTATACAAATATAGCATAATACAATTGTGCTTTCTCAATATCTTTTACATTTTATAGTTTTATTAATATTCTCAATCTCTGTTGATAACAATATTTCTTTGGCCCTTTGTGCCTTTCATAAGGTTCATATTTTTCATGGCACGAAGACCGCATTTTTAGTTTTTCATATTTTAGTCTCCTTTATTTCCAAGGATCACCAAACATTATCAATGTACCAAATCCTATTTTTTCGAGTTCATTAGTAATGAAAACATCAAACATAAAGGATTCTTCCCAAAGAGAGACATGCCAACCAACAATTGAAATACACATTGGAGTTATAAGCAAACAAACACCTCATTTATCCTTGAATTATTCTTTTCTCATCATGACAATTGTACAATTTCAACATCGAAATGTGTAAGGACTAGCATTAAATTGAATGTATTTATAAGGCAAAGTAATATCTAGAACAACCACTTATGGGCATAGTTGGGGTACAAGATGCTTAGGCCATTCATTTTTTTTGAGTTAGTTCCTAACAATTGTGTCGAGGATTATTTCATAATATATGTCACAGCTTCTCATTTGATTCATTTCCAAACATCTTTACAGTTTATCAACAAAGAAACACATTCAATCAAGGCATTTAGTACAAATATGAGCAACTAGGAGCATTAAACAAATCGAGTTCTTCTCACCTAATTAGTATACTAACCTTCATTTAAAATGTGACTCAAAGCTATACCACCTTGGTAGACAAACCCCACTTAAACTTACAAAAATAATATGGAATTCACTTTCGAGAGAGAAAGTTTAGCCTACATATCTCGATTGAGCTTTCCTTAAGTTCTACTATACTCTAAGACTCTTAACAACGTCAATCTCTTAGGAACATGACAAATCGAACAAAAAATTATAGAGGTGATCATAGTTCTAGCTCATTTGAGCATATTTTCAAACACTAAGCGTGCATTATTCTTTTAAAACCTTTTTGTGAAAGATCCTACCATCTCTCATTCCATCCTTAGCTCAAGACCTCACCAAATACTTTAAGAACTCATGCATGCAAGATATCCACTCCCATCCTCGTGGATTACCATTCTAATGGTCTATCTTAGTTATATCTAGTAATTGAGAGCTTGGGTTACAGAACCTTTCCCCTTACGAAGAAGACCTAGGTGCCTTTATTGACAAATCTTCAAGGTTTAAGCAAGATCGTAGGAGAAATATTGATGAAGAACCCTTTCTCCCTCTAGGACCCTCTCTCTTTCTCTAAATGCATCAGAAAATAGGCCTAAAAGGAAGGCATCATATAATATATCAACATGGGGTCGAGTAAGAAAATTAGAAATTAGGAGCCCCGATACAAATCCGCGATCACATATGGATTTCATAATTCATATGCTTTTTTTTCTTTGAAAAAAGCAGTAAGGAGTAAGGAGATTAAACTCTCGGATGAGACTAAGCAGCTGCCCGCAAAAATGGCCCTTGAAACCTGAACAAACAGCCCGGGTATGAGACAAGAATGCGATCCACATACTTGTTCTGCAGTCGCATAATGCACCACAGAACTGGCCCTCGAAAAATTTTAAGGAGATTGTGCGAAGTCATGCGGCCCTCATATTGATTATGCAATCGCATAATTGGCTGCATAGTTGACCTCAAAATTTAACCATCAAACTGCGTCACTCTGCGGCAACTATGCGGTCCGCATAGCTATTATGCAATCGCATAATGGACCGCCGAAATGCACTCTTCTGGAAAACATTATTCCTTAACTTTTAATGCATAGATCATACCAAAGGGTCCAAATTATATGAATTTCTAACACATATTCCTCACTTGGTACTATGAGATCTCGAGTTTTTGAGTGAAAACTTTCACGGGGCCTTACATAAGTTTTAAGTATTAAGGCCCGTATTGTATGATTATGAGATGAGGTGTCATAGGATGACTTATATTAGAAGGTTATGTATTTGAAAAAATTATACTCAAAGGTACTTTCTTTTAATTAACTATTTTGAAATGTCACAGGGTGACTTATATTCAAGGAATATTTGTTTGAAAAGATTATATTCGTAAAGCATTTATTTTTGAAGAACTCCTTTTGAAAAGAACATCTATTTGAATGAAGTATATTTCGACACATTTTTATCACTTGAAATTTTTGATTACTTGATTGACTCTTTTTGGATAAGAATTAAGGTGAAACTTATCGCAGCTGTAGAGTTATGACTTGTCTTTACTCTATTTCTGATTTCGAGTTTGGGTTGTATTCTCGCTTACCTTTCCGTCTTTTTCCTTATGGTGTTCTGCTGAGTACTTTTTGTTTTCCTTCCTTATTGCAATTACTGTATTGTTAGCCCTATTATGTATTCTCTATAAAAATATCATGTTATGTTTATTAGACCAGTATGTGTATTGATTGTTCCTCGTCACTACTCCAACGAGTTTAGTCTTGATACTTACTGAGCACCGTTGTGGTATGCTCATACTACACTTTTGCACATTTTTTTGTGTAGATCCAAGTACTATTCACTAGTAGCTATGCGAATTCTTGCAGAGGAGACTCAAGGTAGCCCTGCTGCTTCGTTCACATGCTTCAGAGTCACCTTCCTATTTTATATTCACACCGTTGTACTTATTTCCAAACGATTTTGTTTAGACGTTGTAGAGAAACTCTATATAGCTGATGACTTGTACTACCGGGTTTTTGGGAATTATAAATTTTTTAGAGATTGTTGCTTCAAGACTGTTAAATTTCATTTATTATTGTGGTATTTCAGTATGAGTTAGGCTGAATTAGTCCCTAAAACTAGGTGCCATCATGATGCCTAAATGGAGGGAAAGTTGGGCCGTGACACCTTTTGTCTGAATTCATTGTCCATTCCATTGTTTGTTTTCTTTAAATCCCTTTCGGTTTAACTCTATTCCGAAACTAAGACAAAGAAATGATGGTAAGATTGATTTGCAGGGCTTCCATTTGATACGAGCTAATGTGCAAAAAGGCACCCAACCTTGTTAGGGGCATCAAGTCAACCTTGACTAGCCATGGCGGCTGATGCTTCGAGATAAAAACTTTTGAAAGAAAAAACAATCAAACTGAAGTGCCTACAAGGGCAAATAAAGTTCAAAAGGTTGAGTCACACGTGACTAACTGTCTCGGCAAGGTTTGAAAATCAAGGTAACCTAAATGCTCTAAAATTGAAGTTAGAAGAAAGAAGCAAAAAATGAAAGTCCTATGAAGGCGAAATGGAGTAGGAAAAGGTTCGGTCCCATGCAACTAGCCGTTGTAGCAAATTTTGAGGAGCCAAAAAGTTCCCAATGCTCCAAAGTTAAGAACTGATAAAAAAACAAGTCAAAAGTGAAAGACCTATAATGGCAATATAAAGTCAAAAAGGTCAAGTCCCACTTGACCAGCCATCATGGTAAAGTTTGGAAATGCAAAGTTTCTTTCGGATCAGAAATGAAATCGGTCTTCAAGAAACAACCACTGTAGTTGAAAGTATCATCAAAGAAGCCAGACCGAGATCAAGTGAACAAAACATTCAAGGCCACATACTAGCCACCATTTCAAACTGATAAATTGTTCTTTGTTTAAAAACAGGAAAGAGGTGTAATTCAAAGCAACCTTGCAAAAAGCAGGTGCAACCAAAAAAAACCGCGCAGAGACTAAAATGGCTCTGCAACAATAGTCAATCCAAAAGGGAAGTCTCCTCCAAATTCTTTCCCGCATTTTAGTCACTCTCTTAAATAAAATTAAAATGATGATGGAAAAAATGAAATAAAAAGAAAGAAAAGAAGAAAAGTTAAAAATCATGGTATTATGGGGTCTCTAATCCCTAGTTGCTTTTTTTCCAATATAGGGTTTTGAATCCATAGTTGATTTTATCTTAAATATAGGGTATCCACTCCCTAGTCGCTTTTCCAATATATGGTCTCCACTCCCAAGTTGATGCCAGCATAACCTGATGCTAACATAGCTCCCTAGTTGAGGCCAGCATAACCTGATGCCAACATAGGGTTACCACTCCTTAGTTCATGCCAACATAGGGTCTTCACTCCCTAGTTGATGCTAGCATAACCTAATGCCAACATAACTTGATGCCAACATAGAGTCTCCCTTCCCTAGTTGGTGCCAGCATAACATGATGCCAACATAGGGTCACCACTCCCTAGTTGATGCTAGCATAACCTGATGCCAACGTAGGGTCTCTACTCCCTAGTGGATGCCAGCATAACCTGATGACAACATAACTTGATATCAACATAGGGTCACACTCCCTAATTGATGCCAACATAGGGTCTCCACTCCCTAGTTGATGCCAACATAACCTGATGCCATCATAACGTGATGCCAACATAGGTCACCACTCCCTGGTTGATGCCAACATAGGGTCTCCACTCCTTAGCTGATGCTAGCATAACCTGATGCCGACATAACCTGATGCCAAAATATGGTCACCGCTCCCTAGTTGATAATTTTCCAACAATATGGTCTCCAAACCCGAGTTGATTTCATTTTAGATATCGGGTCTCCACTCCCTAATCCCTTTTTCCCAAATGTAACGACCCGATCGGTCATTACGAGAGTTTTAGACCCATTTCCCCCCCATTTATGCTTCATTTTGTGTGGTTCAGCCTTTCATGTTGTGTTGGGTTGGTTGGCCTAGGTTTGGAATGGTTGTAGAGAGAAATGAGACACTTAGTCTCTTAAGTTGGCCTTTTAGTTAGAAAAGTCAACCAGAAGTTGACTTGTGAGTAAATGATCTTGGAACATGATTTTTATGGTTTGGATATCTTCATGAGGTGATTTGAGGATTATGAGCGTGATCAGTATATATTGTGGAGGTCTGAGGTATATTTAGGCTTGAATTAGTGAAATTAGAATTTTGCATTTTTCGGTTGGTAGTGGAAATTTTAATATAGGGGTAAGAATAGAATTTAGGAAATTGGAGTAGGTCCATAGTGTCATTTTTGACATGTGTACAAAATTTCAGTTCATTCAAAATTGATTTGATAGGTTTCGGCGTCGTTTGTTGAATTTGAAAGTTTCTAAGTCCTTAGGCTTGAATTCGAGGTTGATTTGGTGTTTTCGAGTTGTTTTGAGTGATTCTAAGGCTCTATTAAGTTTGAATGATGTTATGGGAGGTCTTGGCATGTTTGGTTGAGGTTTCAAGGGCCTCGAGTAAGTTTCGGGTGGTTGACAAATCAAATTCTTGTTTTGGGAAGTGCAGATTTCTTTAGGTTTCTGTTGCAGGGATTTGTTCTTCCCATTCGCGAGAGGGCCCTTGCATTCGCGAATAGATGTTGACTGAGGCGTTCGAGTTTCCCTTTGCGTTCACGATGTTCTTCCCGCATTCGCGATTTGATTCAGAATATGCATCACGAACGCGTGGCATAGTTTGCGTTCGCGTAGAAGGGTAAAGCAGACTTGGGCATCAAGACCTAAGGCATCGTGTTCATGACCAAAGGAATGGGTTCACATAGACTATGTTGAGTAAGGTATTACGTTCGCTAGGAGGTTTTCATGTTCGCGTAAAATGAAAGTTTGAGATGTAATTTTTTGTGCTTCGCGAATGCGAGTCTTTAACTGCCTTCGCAAAGAAAGAATTGATGTCTGGGCAGAATGTTTAAATAGTTGCCTTCGCGATTTTTAGTCTATTTTCCACCATTGATGAGCGGCTTTGGAGATTTTTGAGAGGTATTGAAGAAGGAATCAAAGGAAACTACTGGATTTAAGTTTTTTGAACTCAATACTCGATTCTATGGTGATTTTAACTGATTAGGCATGAAATTTGTGGGATTTAAAGCCCAAAATTGGGGGATTATGGCTTGAAATTGGAAAGTGTAAATTGGAGGTTTGAGGGGCCATTTGAGGTTCAATTTTGATGTTCTTGGTATGTATGAACTTGTGGGGGGATAAGGATTCTATTGATGTAATTTTTATCAGATTTTCAAAATGTGGAGGGTGGGTGGGGGTGGGTTTGACTAATTTCGGAATTTTTGATGTAATTTGATTATTTTCGCATGGGCTTTGTTCGCTTAGCATATATTGATGTTATGGCTATGATTTTTATTAGATTCAGGGAATTTGGAGGCCGACTCGAGAGGCAAAGGCATTGCGGGCTAGAGTTTAGCTTGGCTTGAGGTAAGTAGCACTTCCAAACTTGGTTTTGAGGGTTCGAAACCACAAACTATGTGCTCTATGATTACTATTGAGGTGACACAAAGGCCAAGTGACGAGCGTGTGGGCGTGCACCATGAGAATCGTGGCCTGGATCATTCTATGGAATTACTTAGCGACTTTTTCTTATCGATATCTATGTTATAACTATGTGATTAACTTAATGAGCTGTAAATCATGCTAATAATCATGTTAAGGGTTGACACCAATACTGTTGAGACTGGAGAGGTCATTTCTTACTGTGATATCACTAGCTTCATTGATATCATGCACTCAGTCATGTTCATGCATATTATATCAGGCCTTAGTCTCGATTATTGTTATTTGGCAGAACATATCATTTTTCGTGCTAGTATCATGACATTTTAAGCTCGTGTGTATGAGATTGGAGAGTAATGACTTAGTGAGGCCGAGATCCTGATATTGAGTGATAGTATAGGATCGTGCTGCACATCGCAACGAGAAATTTATCATGTCTTCATTGACTTAATATAGCGCTTGGGCTAAGAGAAGCACTTTCGGAGTCTTTATACCCCAAGTGAGCGCAGTTGGTATTATTGACGGATAAATCTTCCTTGGATATGGATCTTGTTCTACGTATTTATACTTGGAGATGGATCTTCTCCATAGGCTGGAATGGCCTTCCTCGGTATTGATTACCATTGTCAGTGATGTGTATATATATTTCAGGATGGATCTTCCTTGTGCCTTGTGAGACATATATAGTACCAAGTGGTTGTGAGGTTGTTACTATTATTATCTAGAGATGGATTTTCTCCATAGGCTGGAATGGTCTTCCTCAGTACTGAGTATTAAGAGACGTATATATTCCAAGATGGATCTTCCCAGGCCGTATGATCCATATACAGTACTAAGTGGACGAGCGTTTAAGGTTGTGAGCACATGAGGCACTCAGCATGGTGCATTTCATACAGCATGTGCATTGACATGTAGATGTAGATGTAGCAGAGTTACACTTATTTACCTTATTCATACTTTTTATGTTTTACTACTCGAGCTTTTTATTTAACTAATAGCATGCCTATGTTTCTGTACATTATTTTTGTTACCCTTGAGGAGGTTGAGTTCGTCACTACCTATCAGTCCAAAGGTTGGGCTTGTTACTTACTGAGTTGGTACACTCACATTGACCCTTGCACTTCGTCTGCAGAACCAGGCACTTTGGATCCAATGGCGGATGTTTGATCGAGGCTTCTGACTTAGAAGATTATTGAGGTACCTGCACGGTGTTTTCAAGCCTTATATCTCCACCTTACTTTAAAGTTGTATTTCAATTGTTCCTTAGACATTATTTGAGACTATGTATTTTCCTTAGACACTCATACACCCAGTGAAAACTCGGTTTTGGGCTGGATTGTATCTATTCTTGGAATTTCTTATGTTTCAAACAGTTCTTTAACTATTAAAAGCTTCCGTAAATGGTTTCAAACTTATTATTTTCGTGTTGATTATTGAGTCTAGGCTAGCCTTGTTTCATGATAAGCGCCATCATGACGGGCTGTGACAAGTTAGTATCAGAGCCTAGGTTACATAGGTCTCACGAGTCATGAGTATGTTTAGTAGAGTCTCGTGGATCGATACAAAGACGTCTGTACTTATCTTTGGGTAGAAAGAACTATTTGGTGCTTGATTTCCATAGTGATTTGAGGTATGGTCTGAGTTAGGGTGTATTGAAGGATCTTGTCATGTTGTTAGCAGGGAGTAAGGTGGATTTTATATCGCGATTGGAGTTTAGAGTCAAGAATATTTGGTGATTGCGTGATGTTTATGGAGGTGGAAGGATATAAAGAGAATTTAGTTTGAGGCGGAGCAGGTATGTTATCTCATGCGGAGTGTTTTGAAGCTATTTGATCCCTATGTTATTTGTTGAAAGTGCTCTTTTGCCAGTGAATTATATGTGCTGCAGTTTGAGTTTGGATTGCATATGAGAGTTGTCTCTACTGTTACGAGGATGAATGTGAGATTTTTCAGAGGATTTGAGGTACTAGATGGTTTGTGTTGCACGAGCTTATGAAGGATTTAGTTTAACCTCACCATGGTATTATGGCAGTAGTAAAATAGGGGCAATGTGAGTTCTGTGTGTTTTGACCTATGGCTTTGAGCCAAGTGGGGGAGCCCGCTATTGATTAGTTGATTGCATTGTTATGTGTTGTATTGGTTTCAGTTTGAGGTATAATAGTGAATCAATTGTGGCTTGTAGGGGTTGAGATCGAGGATGGATTGACTAAAGGAAATTTTAATAAAGGTTATGTCATGCTTTATGGGTAAATGAGAATTACAGAATGACTTGAGTTATTAATGGTAAATGATGTACGGTGCATAGAGAACGAATTTATTTGGTTGCATTAAGGTGGGGTTACTTCCATTGAAGTTGATGTTCTAATAGGGCACAAGACGTTCAGTTCGTTTGATCAGTGTAATTGAAATATGAGTAGAGCGGATAACTCCCAAGAATGGTTTTAATGGATTCAAGACTTATATGTAACAATTGGATATCTTCAGGAAGTATAATTGGCCAGAATATGAGGTTTTCATTGGAGGGTGTCAAGACTTGTGGCATTTCTAAATCATTATGGATTTTACACATCAATATCAGGAAGGTGAAGGTAATGGCTTTAGATTTGCAGGAATCACTTTAAGGTAAGTAATTTTAATGTGGCACTTTTGAGAATTTAATAGAGTATTCAATCGATTATGAGCCTTAGACGGTGTGGTTTCATGCTTGAGTCTCAAGTGGTGAGT
Organism: Nicotiana benthamiana; assembly: GCA_034376525.1. Taxonomy (NCBI): domain Eukaryota; kingdom Viridiplantae; phylum Streptophyta; class Magnoliopsida; order Solanales; family Solanaceae; genus Nicotiana; species Nicotiana benthamiana. Next base: position 114,678,816 of record CM067331.1, read on the forward strand.
TTGGGTTGAGGATTGCAGTACTACGGAAAGGAAAAATATCAATTTTAAGGAAATTTAGAAGTAACTGAGTAGGACAACTTGGTAGAATGTCAGATCGGCATGGTAATGGGTATGATTAGTTATTTGGGTGCTTATGAGGCAATGAGTTTCTACATATGTCTCGTGGCAATGCTCTTGGGTTTTTGGCAACCTGTGCGACTTGGTTGAGTTAAAATGATTCAGTCCTAACGGTTTTGTTTTGTGAAAATGGGATTCCGAGAGTTTTTGATGGTTTTCTACCATAGTTAGAGATGTATATCTTTTACTGACTTGAGGAGAATGTGATGTATAGTGATTTTCTTCTAGATGGGATCAAATGGAAAGTTTTTGGCTAGTTGAGTACGTATTTTCTAGTGGATCATAATGGATTATGAAGTCCTCCTATTTGACATAGGATGGCAGGGTATAAACGGTATGTTGTGTAGGGTTGAGATAGCATATGTAAGGTCACAGTTCAGTTCTGAAAGGAAGGTCATATATTCTTAGGCAACACAGGCAGATTTAGAAGATTAAGGAAATGATATTACTGATTGGTGTGGCTTGATGAGGGTATACATTTCCGAAAGGCCAATGTGTTTGAGTTATGGATACTTCATTGGTATTGCGACACTATTGTGTCTTGTCTACTGCTGATATTTACAGTTTGCTTGGTAGCATCGAAGAATTATAAGAGTATCCCTCATAGAATGATTGGGTATCAAAGGTGTGTTATATATTCGGGTGGTGGAAATGGGATCGGATATAGTGATTCGTGTGCTATGTGGACTTGGAGACGAGGAGTTCTCATTATGTTGTGGCTGTGGGTTGCGTGCATCGGCCTTATGTGGTGACTACCGGGGTTTAGAGGCCTTAGTGGATCCTTTATTGCTTAGTATGTTAGATTTTGATGTAATATTGGGTATGGACTGCTTATCTTCGTGTCATGTTATTCTGTACTCTTGCGCTAAGACAACGACATTGGCTATGCCAGGGATGCCACAGATTGAGTGGTGAGGTTCAACGGATTATGTTTCGGTGGATGGTTGGGAAGGGTTGTCTTTCTTATTTGGCCTTCGTGAGCGATGTCAGTGTAGAGACTCCTACCATTGATTCAGTTCTGGTGATGAGGGATTTTCCAGATGTATTCCCTGCTTCTGGGCATGTCTCTGGATAGTGTTGTAGATTTCGATATTGATCTAGTGACCAGGCATCATAACGTATGGCACCGACAGAGTTAAAGTAGTTGAAGGAGCACCTTCAGGAAATCCTTGATAAGGGGTTCATTGGTAGGCCAATATGGATATGTTTTCTGCATTGAGTCGGCTTGTTGACTCCGAATTGCTATTATTGAGGGATATAATGATATGGTTGTTATTGATCGTATTAGTGATCTGGGGTGATCTGTGAGTTACTTTTCCGTATGGAGAGGCATTACACTTTGTTGGTTATAGGCACATATGTTGCGGTTATAGTTTCGCTTCATAGGGGAATTCGAGCTGGGAAGAGAGTTGGCTATTTCTCGATAGATGTCATATTGGTTATGTTCTTTTGGGTTTGCGTGGTGTTATGTCATTTGCTTCATCGGTGTTATGATGATTTGCTTTTGGTACTTGATATCAAATTGCGCGTAGTTGTAGAATTTAAGCATAGTGACTTGAGGTGTTTCATGTATACCATTGTTGGATAGGGTCGCGCATTGTAGCGAAGTTATATGGAGGTATGATCCTTCGGGTTAGATTCGTATGTTCTGGTTCTACGATGTGTGATGGGCTCTCAGCATTGTAATATGGTGGTACTAGTGAGCTTGTGGTACAACTCTCTTTATTTGAGTCATATTTCCATGATTTAACAACATTTAGACTATCGTTTAATTGTGCGTGGGTCGCACGGGCTATGGATTTAGATTGTATCAATGTGTCATGTCACTACAGTAGTCGTGTTGGATGAGATGAGGTCGTTGGGATCTAGAATGAATGCTATCGTATTCGATTTCAACATGTTGGAAGGATAATATCGGGATTCGGCTTAGAAATTCACTATAGTCCTTGCCAAGGGAGAGGGAGCATCATGAATGGCTGATTTGGGGAATAGTTATGACTTGCTGCATGTATCATTCATTATTGGTAGTATATGAAAATGTCGGAATGAGGTTTTAATTGATAAGAAGTTTAGTATTGACATTCGATTATTTTGAGCAACTATTGTGATTAGAAGTCATCGCTTCGAGTGATTGACTTTTGTGGTATATTATGTGACTATATCTTGGGCTACGTATATGGTTTAATACAACTTGTTCGGACTTTCAGAGTGTATATGTGAGATGTTGATTTATTTTAGAAGTGGAAATTTGGTTCTAAGGTTAATGGGCTAGATTGAATTGTGAAATCTCAGTTATATTATGCCATCAGGTCTATATGGGATGGGTTGATGTGGGATCACCCCCAGTTATGTGCATGGTAGGTTACAAGGCAATTTCGGTGGTTTTGGAATAACTTTGGGCACGCTCGAGGACGATTATATGTTTAACTAGGGGAAAATGCAGCGACCCGATCGGTCGTTCCGAGAGTTTTATCCCCGTTTCTCCTGTTTTTGCTTCATATTATGCAGTTCAGCTCTTTTATATTGTGTTGGGTTGGTTGGCTCGGGTTCGGAATGGTTGTAGAGAGAAATGAGACACTTAGTCTCTTAAGTTGGCCTTTTAGTTGAAAAAGTCAACCTAAAGTTGACTTGTGAGTAAATGAACTCGGAACTTGGTTTTTATGGTTCAGATAGCTTTTTGAGGTGATCTAGGACTTAGGAGCGTGATTAGAATGTATTTTGGAGGTCCGGGGTAGATTTAGGCTTGAATTGGCGAAATTAGAATTTTTGCGTTTTCCGATTGGTAGTGGAAATTTTGATATAGGGGTCGGAATGGTATTTTGGAAAGTGGAGTAGGTCCATGGTATCATTTGTGACGTGCATGCAAAATTTCAGGACTTTCGGAGTTGATTTGATAGGGTTTGGCATCGTTTGTGGAATTTGAAAGTTTCTTAGTTCTTAGGCTTGAATTCGAGGTTGATTTGGTGTTTTAGTATTATTTTGAGTGGTTAGAAGTCTCGACTAAGTTTGAATGATGTTATGGGATGTGTTGGAATGTTTGATTGAGGTCATAAGGCCTTGGGTGAGTTTTGGGTGATTAACAGATCAAATTCTTATTATGGGAAGTTGTAGATTTGTCAGGTTTCTATTTCAGGGATTTTTTCTTCGTGTTCGCGAAGATAATTTGAGTGAAGCGGGCGAGTTACCCTTCGCATTTGCAATGTTGGTCCCACATTCACGAAGTTTGAGTTAGAATGTACATTGCGAACGCGTGGCATAGTTCGCGTTCGCGTATAAGGGTAAAGCAAACTTGGGCATCAATCCCTAAGGCATGACATTCACGACCAAAGGAATGCGTTCGCATAGGGTAATCTAAGTAAGGCATCGCGTTCATGAGGAGGTTTTCACATTCGCATAAGAGGAAAGTTTGAGCTGTGATTTTTTTATGATTCGCGAATGAAAGGCTTTGACTGCGTGCGCGAAAAAGGAATTGATGCCTGGGTAGAATGTTTAAATAGTTGCCTTCGCGATTTTTAGTCTATTTTCCACCATTGTTGAGCGGTTATAGAGCTTTTTGAGAGGGATTGAAGAGGGAATCGAAGGGAAACACTTGGAGGTAGGATTTTTGAACTCAATACTCGATTCTATAGTGATTTTTGACTGATTAGACATGAAATTTGTGGGATTTAAAGCCTAAAATTGAGGGATTAGGGATTGAAACTGGAGAGTGTAAATTGGGGGTTTGTGGGGCCATTTGAGGTCTGATTTTGATGTTCTTGGTATGTATGAACTCGTGGGAGGATAAGGATTCTATTGATGTAATTCTTATCAGAGTCGGAGATGTGGAACCAAGGGGCCCGAGTTTGACCAATTTCGAGATTATTGATGTAATTTGATTATTTTCGTGTGGGCTTTGTTCCCTTAGCATTTATTGATGTTATGGTTCTGATTTTTGTTAGGTTCGGGGAATTTGGAGGCCGAATCAAGAGGCAAAGGCATCGTGGGATAGAGTTTAGCTTGGCTTGAGGTATGTAACGCTTCCAAACTTGTTTCTGAGGGTTCAAAACCACAAACTATATGCTCTATGATTACAATTGAGGTGACAGAAATGCAAAGTGACGGGCGTGTGAGCATGCACCATGAGAACCACGGCCTGAATCATTCCATGGCACTACTTAGTGACTCTTTCTTACTGATATCTGTGTTGTAACTATGTGATTAAGTTAATGAGATGTAAATCATGCTAATAATCATGTTAAGGCTTCACACCAATATTTTTGAGACCCAAGAGGTTTCAAATTGTAAGGAAAATAAGTAGATAATATTGACTAAGAACAAGAAAGAAAGAAGACTACAACTTATCAAAATACTGTGCCGTGGCAAGCCACTGCGTTGAAAGCGATTTCGACCCAACTGGGTGCAAATTGTTAAGACCAGTAGCTCTTCAAACACGTGCACTCCTGGCTGGAAGTTTAGAATTTGCACAAAATAGTTGCCCAGAAAAAGGAGAATATTGGTATTTTATGTGTTGGATAATTCACAAAGAAGACTAGGAAGAAACTAATGATTATCTAGATGAATTTTTGGTTAAAAATCGTGTGATTATGATGCCTAATCCTTAACCTATATATAGGCAATTAAGGAGGTTGCATGTATGACAGATGTCGAGAGTCTTTTGACACTTGACCCATTATATTAGTCCACTTGGCTCCAATATTCACAAGTGTATCTTGTCTTCCATGCATGAAGACATATAGTAGATTTGCATGGCCATTTGTCAAAGCCATTCAACACTTGTCTTTAAGACTTCATGCAAGAGGCCACTTGGAAATAGATATGACATTTTAAAAATAAGTAAAAACTCATAGCTATTGATTGTATATGGAAGTTTAAAAAGAAATTTTTGACTTTGCATTATGAATAAATCCAACAACCACCCACTAATGCAAAGACAAAAATAGAAAAATTTTGGGCAAAGGAAGGAACTTGTACTTAAGTGTCAATGTCCTTTGATTTGAATTGACACGTAGTGAAATGAGGCAACAACTAACATCCACAAAGAGAAGTACTTTTGAACTGAATGGACTTTAATTGAGACCCCCACAACACATACTATATCCTTAATTTTATGCAAACTCTACGATACTAACAAAGTGCTTTTATGGTCATGCACATACCTTGGGTCTCATGAGTTCTCTAGAAAGACATCCCAAGTTTTCATAAAAGGCGATCACACCTTTACACTCATGTAGGTGATTCCATCAAGTCTATCTACTCATAGACTACCTTAACACTATGAAATCATCAAGAGAAAAATAAGCTCAACCTTATAAAGCACTACCACACGCCATAGGGATAGGAAATGTAGTGCATATATAAGTCTCATATGGCTTCGTTTGACCACAAAGGGGTATCCACCATACTTCCTCAATTCATGGGCTTTAGTACCATCTCCATTGATATTTCAAGAATAACTCTTCTTTCCAAACCCTTGGTTAAAGGATCCGCCAAATTTCTTTTGAATCTTACATATTCCAAGGAAATAACACCATGTCTTAACAACTGTTTTACCGCACCCTGCCTAATGCAGATATGATTTCTTTTTCCATTGTACACACTAATTTGGCAATTCTAATTGCTACATGTGAGTCACAATGTAGAGAAACTGGTGCAACTTTCCTTCTCCAGAAAGGCACGTTTGCCAATACGTTTCTCAACCACTCAGCTTCTTGCCGTGCCAACTCAAGAGCAATGAATTCAGACTCCATAATAAATCATGCTATACAAGTTTGTTTTGAAGACTTCCATGAAATAGCATCTGCACCCAAAGTGAACACATAACCACTAGTGGATCTAACTCCATCATTGTCAGTAACCCAATTTGCATCACAAAATCCTTTAAAAACAACAGGAAATTTATTAAAATGCAAACACCAATCGATAATACCTCTCAATTATCTTAGCAAACGATGAAGAGCATTCTAGTTTTCACTACTATGGTTGTGAGTATATCTACTCAATCTACTAACATTATAAGCAATATCAGATTGTGTATAATTCATGAGAAACATTACACTACCAATTACCTTAGCATACTCAGTTTGAGAGATGCTAGACTCCTTATTCCTTTTCAATTGTATGCTAGGATTATAAAGAGTTCTCACAGGTGCTACATCAAAACAATTAAACATTTTCAACATTTTCTAAATATAATGAGACCGTGACAATGACAAACCAATAGAAGTTCTTTTGATTTTAACCCCTAAAATCACATCTGCTTCTCCAAGATCTTTCATTTCAAATTTAGAAGACAAAAAATTCTTAGTCTCATTAACAACATTCACATAAGGGCCAAAGATTAACATCTCACCACATACAAAACATATAACAACATAATATGATCCTATCATCTTGGAATAAACACAAGTATCAGATGCATTAACAATAAAACCATTATCCACTAATATGCTATTAAACTTTTCATACCATTGCTTAGGTGCCTGCTTTAGACCATACAAAAACTTTCTCAACTTGCATACTTTATTCACCTGTCCTTGGATCATAAATCCCTCAGGTTGAGACATATGGATCTATTCCTCTAAAACACCATTTAGGAAAGTCTTTTTAACAACCATTTGATGTATTACTAAATTATGAATAGCAGCTACAACAACAAGAGTTCTAATACTCGCTATCTTAGTCACAGGAGAATAAGTGTCAAAGTAATCAATGTCTTTATTTTGATTAAAACCCCTAATAACAAGTCTAGCCTTATATTTCTCAATTGTACCATCGGGTCTCAATTTCTTCTTAAATATACACTTGCTACTTATGGGTTTACCATCTTTAGGCAAATAAGACAAGTCCCAAATATGATTAGAAACTATAAAGTCTAATTCATATTTAATGGCCTATTTTCAAAATCTATTGACCTCGTTGCTTTATTATAACTCTTAAGGACTTCTTCTATTAAATAAATTGACACTAATTTATCACTCAAAATATCAAGATCAATATATTCGGTCAAGAAAGCGGTAATAAAGTCAGGACCAAAGCTATCTTTAATTCTATGCCTCTTACTTTTTCTAAGTTTGTTTCATGCTCATTAGCATTAACACTAGAAGAAGGTGCAATATGAGAGTTATTAGACATAGATGTAGATGCATTATTCGGCATATCACTTGGCACATTACTTTTCAATGGAAAAACATGCTGAAATTTTTTTGCATATCTAGATTCACAAATAAAACTATCGTTTAAAGACATAAATCTATATGCAACACTATTTTGAGTATAACTAATGAAAATAGCATCAAAATTTTTGGATCGAATAGTTAGTTGTTTAAAATCATGTAGACCAACATTAGCCAAACACCCCCATACTTTCAAAAATTTTAAGTTAGGGGCATACCCTTTCCATAACTTATACGAGGTTTTATCTAATATCTTATGAGGGACTCCCCCCACCACCACACATATTATTAGATAAACATGAACTCAAAATCATAGAATGCTCATTTTCTTAAAGGTTCTATTTTTTCGTTCGGCTACACCATTTTGTTGGGGAGTATAGGGAGCACTATCCTCATGTATGATACCATTTTTCTCAAAAATGGCTTCTAGATTATTATTATTACTATATTCACCACCCCTGTTAGACCTAAGCCTCTTGATTTTTCTGTCTAATTGATTCTCTACTTCTGCCTTGTATTTTAAAAATATGCTTTCAGCCTCATCTTTTGACTTAAGAAGATATACCTTAGTGTATCTAGAAAAGTAATCTACAAAGGTGATGTAGTATTTCTACTAGTTCAAGCAATTCTATTTTTCTACTAGTTACATTCTTAAAAGACTTTTTGGTAAGATTTGCTTCTACACAAACATGACACTAAGAAAAATAATCAACATTAACTGCAGGAATTAATTTCATTTTTCGAAGTCTTTTAATAGAAACAATATTAACATGACAAGTCTACCATGCGACAAATTAATAGACTCAACAATATAAGCAGAATTAAAAGTACTAGCATTATTAGTAATCTCTTGAGTGATGTTCAATAAAAATAGACCAAGGTATGTTCATGACCATAAAATCACTTCGTTAGTATCGCATAGTTTACAAAAAATTAAGAATATAGTGCGTTGTGGGGGTCTCAATTAATGTCAATTCAGTTCAAGATTACTTCATTTTGTGGATGTTAACTGTTGTCTTGTTTCACTATGTGTCAATTCATATAGAAAGATATTGATATTTAAGTACATGTTCCTTCCTTTGCCCAGAATTATTCTAATTTTGTCTTTGCATTAGTGGGGGATGTTTGAATCATTCATAGTGCAAAGTCAAAAATTTCTTTTTGAAATTCCATTTACAACCAATAGCAATAAGTTTTTTTTATCTATTTCCAAATGGCCTCTTGCATGAAGCTTTAAAGCCAAGTGTTGAATGGCTTTGACAAATGGCTATGCAAATCTATCATATGTCTTCATGCCTGGAAGACAAGATACACTTGTCAATAGAGGGGCAGCTATAGACATGTGATTTTTGAACCTCCCTAAGATTTTTTAAATTTTAGCGTGTAAATATTTAATTTAGACTAATATATCTATTTCAACTATTTTTGACTCATTTCCTTTATTTTCGTCAAAAAATGGAAATTATAAAAATATTTTAGCTTACGAATTTTTCATAAATAATAATAATAATAGTAGTAATAATAATAATAATAATAATAATAATACAAAAGTAGTACCTTCCCATTATTTTTTATATAATTTTGTAAACACAAAATAGTTTCATGTCTTAATATAGTTAGTTTAATTATAAAATTAGTTTTATATTTTTATACTATAACTATATAATTTTAGAAAAGAAAAATTATTGTTGGGTCGGTTCATTCCGTCTTTATGATTTTTGTAATATTTTAGTATTTGGCCTAATTTCTTGACCCAATACCCAATACCAATTAAGCCAAATCTAGAGATCCTTGTAGACTCTTCTTTTGGACAAAAAATAAATAAAAAGACCCTAAAGACTTAACATAAAAGACTTAGGGACTAACTGGCAAAATACACAAAATATAAACCTAGACCTAGACTCTACAATAAAAGGGACACAAAATAACACCGGATAGAGATATAGAAAGGGGCACCCAATTCACCACCCCTAGCATTGGATCTTCTTTTGACTGCATCCCATCAGCTGCTTCTTGTTTAAAACAAAAAAAAAACTCTAGGTACTAACCAAGACAAACCAATCGTAGAAAAAGAAGAAACCACAGACCCCTAGCGATCTCCTTCTTCTTCAGAAGAGAAGAGTCGACTTTCATGGTTGCTCCATAACCAAAAAAACCAACGACCCATTCTTCATCGTTTTCAACCAAGAGAACAATAAGAACACACACACGCAACTGGCCAAAAATACAGCAGAAACAGTGACAGTACATGAGAGTTTTAAGTCATCGAGCCATTGAGTTCATCATCGAGGTTCCGCTCGTCATTCTCTGTTCGTTTTTAGATCTGTTTGCTTCTAACTGAGCCAATCATTTTGTAAGTTATTCGAATATAACTATTACATCTTCTTCTTTCATGTTGGCCAAAAATGAAAACCACACCGGTTCTTATGTTTAATATCTTAATAGAATTCCTTTATTTGACACGTTCAAATACTTGATGTTTTCTCGGTGTTGGTTTATGAATTTTATTTACTTTTCTGGCAATTGTTGTTGGTTGTAGATGAAAAACGATTTGTGTAATGGAACAATAATTTAGTTGTGCACAATTAGGTATAGAAAAATTTGCTTGTCTTATTTATTTGATTTGCAAACAACAAGTATTAATTTTGAAAGTGGATCTCGATGTCTAGCTTTTGTATACTATTGCATAAAGTATGCTGAAGTAGATGAGATCAGGATCAGTAGTAGTTTATGTAAATTTTAACAAGTGTTTAAATAAATATTGATAGATTTTATGAAAGATATTGTTTTTTGATCGTACACATGAGCCTTTGGTTGTAATTTTCACAGTTTGCAAACAATTTTGTCTCATACCTTTCTGAAGAACGGTTAATGGCAATTATATGTTCTCTTTTACCTAAGGCGTCCTTATTTATTTATTTTTAAAAGTACATTTGGACATTATCATATGTTGTTTGCACATAACTCGTTAATTGGAAATCAAGGGGCTATTATTCATTAAATTGGAATGTGGGTGTTGGATTATACTAAAGGGGATATTGGATTGATTATATCGACATGAACCCATTTAGCCGTGTGAGCTTGGAATTTAAAGGAAGTGAGGCGCGCCGTACCAAAAAAAAAAGACAATTGCATGGCCTGGTGTAGTTAATTTTGTTTTGATCCTTAGAAATCAAGGCATTCCATTTAGCAAATTTCCATGGCCTCGCAAAATTACTAATGCGTAGTTGCTTTCGACGCGTTATTTTAATAACTTACCTCCCTAAACTCGGGTGCGCATTTATGTGAGCCAAATCAATATCCTAACAATGTTATATAAAATGTGTTGCACACTGCGGGTACATTTATGTGACGCGGTTCAAAACGCGCTTTATGTGATGTGAATTTTTCTTAAAATCAAATAATACAGCTGTTAAAGTTAAAATTGCACATGGGTTAAAACATGTGTTAAATCAGAAGATTAGGCCAATTATAACAATTGAGCGACTGTGCTAGAACCACGGAATTGGGAAATGCCTAGCACCTTCTCCGGGTTAACAGAATTTCTTACCCGAATTTTTGGTTCGCAGACTGTAATATAGAGTCAAACCTTCCTCGATTCGAGATTTTAAATCGGTGACTTGGGACACCATAAATTAACACAAGTGGTAACTCTGAATCTTTTAAATAAATAATACCGTTTCGATTGTCCTTTAATTGGAAAAACTCCCTTATCTACGCCCTTTCGGGGGTGTATTATAAAAAAAAGGTGTGACAGCTGTGGCGACTTTACTGGGGACCGAAACCAGAACTTCGGTTCAGGGTTCAAGAATTCGAGTTTAGAATAATTGTTGTATTTGGCTTTATTTACTATCTGATTTTATTACATGTTTAGGCCTAATGTGCTAACTGTTGCTTTTTACCACTTTGATATTATTTGAACTGTATGTACAAACTTCTACGAAACCCCTCTCTTCTCTCTTCGGGGATGTGCTCGCTAGTCGAGACTCCATATTCTGTTAGTGTCATATCTTGAAATAAGAAAGAGGCTCGGACAAGTTACTAAGCCGGATGACCTTTTGGTTCCTGGTACGTAGCCCCCTCCTCGGCTCGAGTAGTCCGCTCGGGTGCACCGTCTAGAACATGTACCCTGGTTTTGAACTTAGAATTACTCAGCCTCATGCTGGATCCCTGGTAGGAACGTTTGTTTATGTCATGTGCATTTGACCTTAGTGACTCAACATAGGGGTAAGGTCTGTTAGGACAGGTGTATCTAAATAAAAAAGACCATCCTAATGCATCTTACGTGCTACTTGCATATCTGTCTGTTCAGGCTTGCATGTGGCTTCTAGAATAGAGGAAGAAAAAAAAAGAGAAAAAAGGAAAAAAAAAAAAAAAGAAAATCAAAAAATGAGAGGTAAATATTTGAAAATTTTGAAACTCTGCTGAAATTTTGAAAAAATGAAAAGTCATTTCAAAATAAGTGATGCTCTTGCTGTTCCGTCAAAACTGGGAGAACTACGCGGGTCTGATTCTAACCGGGTGTGAGATACGTAAGCAAATCTCATCAGTTCCGGCCCCCAATTTTCAAAAATTCAAAAAAAAATTCTTTTACTTTATTCTTTAAAAAAGTTTTTCTTTGATACTCCAATTTTGTTTTAAAAAAAATACAAAAACTATTTTCTTTTTGTTGCTTCTCCAAATTAAAAAATGCAAAAAATATTTTCATTCTTGTTCCGAAAATTGAAAAGAAAATTCAAGATTCAAAAATACTTTCTTCTTCCTTAGAAGTACTTCTTTCCTAACTTCAGAATAAAAATCCATAAATGCAAAAATATTTTTCTTTCTTCTTTAGAAGTTTTTTCTATCGAAATTCCAAAAAAAAAACAACAAAAATAAAAAGTCAAAATTCAAAAAAAAAAAACTTTCTTCTTTAGAAGTCTTTCTTTGCAAAAATGCTAAGAAAAAAAAAATCCAAAAATATTCTCTTTCTTCTTTATGAGTATTTCTTTTGAAAAAAAGTGAAAACAAAAAAGAAAATTCGAAATCTAGAAACACATAAATTTATTTTTATTTTCTTTATTCCTAATCTTCCCGAACTACACAAGATTTGATTTATGCGGCATCATGATACATAGGCAATCCACATCAGGTTAGATTAATCACGGAAAAGGAAAATGAGAAAAAATGAAAAAAAGAAAAGAAGAAGAAGATAAGAAAAACAAGAGTGTAAAAATATTGATAATAATAAGGACAGATTGAGTCCATTCTAACATGTCTTTTGTTTTGAATTGTGAAGAAAGCTTGAGGTGGTCGGTTTGTGGTAAGCAGACAACACAAGATTCGAGAAAAAATGATAACTGACATCGAAGCAGTTACAAGTGCTCAAGAGACTCAAGGTCAGCGGGTTCGACAAGGGTCTATTGTGGTTGAGGAAAATAGAATACTGAAACAGCAAATGGACAAAATGTGTCAAGCATGGGCCAATTTCCAAGGAGAACCTTGTCACGAGTCACAATTTGCTACACAGCAAGAGCAGTACCACTCTCCTGAATACTACTCGTACTCATTTTATCTTCCAACAAACCTTGAGAAGCTCGCCCGAAAGATGGTACAGGAAGAAATGACACTAAACGTGAAAATTTTAGAACAACAGTTGAAAACACATGCAAGGGTTGGTAGGTCAAAATAGAGTTGCCTTCAAAGATCTATGTATGTTCCCCGATGTCCACTTGTCGCCTGGTTTCAAGACTCCCAAATTTGAAAAGTATGATGGACATGGAGAACCCATAGCCTCCTGAAAAGGTATTGCAGTCAACTAAGAGGTGTGGAAAAAAATGAAGAATTGCTAATAACTTATTTTGGGGAAAGCCTTAGGGGAGTAGCATCCGAATATTTTTTGGATCAAGACATATCTCGCTGGTACATCTGGGATGACATGGCACAGGCCCTTGTCAAACAGTTCCAATACAAAAATGACATTGCCCCAGACCGCAATTCCCTTTCAAATCTGAAGAAGAAACTAAGTGAAAGATTCAGGGAATATGCTATCAAATGGAGAGAGCAAGTGTTAGAGCTAAGCCACCCATGGATGATCACGAGTTAATCATTGTCTTCCTTCAGGATCAAGAGCCAGATTATTTTCAAATATGATGTCCGCAGTGGGTAAATCCTTCTCGGAAGCAATCAAAATGAGGAAATTATTGAGAATGGTCTTGAGACAGGCAAAATTATAAGTCAAGAAGTTCTTAAAGCCGCAACTCAGGCTGTCCAGGTTGAATCTGATAATTTTGGTGACACGAATGAGAAAGGTGAAGAAATCATGATGACATCAGGGCTGAGAGAGGTCCAAGGAGAACATCTCAAAGGTATGATCAACTTCCTCAGGTTTTCCATGACTCCCTTGAGGAATATTATCTGCCTCAGAACCCTCAATAGTCTGTTGCTACACCTCAGTATGATGCTCGTCCACCAAGACACCCTAGAAGGCGAGCACGAGCACGAGCCCCGCAAGATCTCCACCAGCCTCCACGAAATTTTCAGGTGCCCTATAACCCACATCCAAGCCAAGGGTATAGAAGGGAACAAAGGTTGAAGGATAATTTTATACCAATAGGAGAGTCCTATACAAGCATAGTTGAGAAGTTAAAGCATTATGACATGATTGCATCCATTCCTTCAAATCATGTGAACCCACGTGCAAGAAGCTTTGACCCTTCTATAAGGTGTGAATACCATTCCAATTCCCAGGGGCACAATGTTGAAAGTTGCCGGGACTTAAAAAAAGAAATAGAAAGGATGATCTAAGAAAACCTGATTGTGATCCAAGACAGTGACACACAGAGTGTCGTGCATAGTACTTTACCTGCACATGATGCTGCACACTTTGTAGGGGTGATGCGTAGTGACATGGAGTATGAGAATCCTCTCGAGAATTCACCGACTGAAATGAGAGAGGGCCATGATGATTCTGATGGGCAAATTTGTGGCTAAATGTCAAGCTTAAAAATTGAAAGTCATTCTCTCCTTACTAGGAAGGAATCTTGGTAGCTTGTTTTGATGTTTTTTCTTCTATCAGTGTTATTTTAGGATTGTGATCCAGAATTTATTTGTTTTATTGAGTCAAACCCTTCTACCGTTCTATTCTGTTTGTAGGAGCCATGTCTGTCTGTTTTGTTGCTATCTTCATTATGCGGGTTATTTTAGATTTGTAACTCGGATTTAGGTTACTTGCTTATTTGTCAAACCCGTCCATCCTTATTCAATAAAATACAGTCTGTCCTTTTGTGTCATTCTATTCCTAGTTCTTTTCTCGCTAATTCTAATGACATGACATGCATGCAAAAATTTTGGTCAGACTTTAGAAACTAATTTAATTTGGAATTGGATAACTGAAAAAAATAATAAAAAATACTTTTGAGGATGAATAAAGAGTTGAAATACTTTAAATTTAAGGTCAAGTAAAATTCACCTTCAAATTATTGTGAAGATCGGGCTGGAGGATGTTTAATCAATTGAAGTTTGTTGGAAAGTAAGGATGGAAAGTGTCTTGGGACCATGACACACCAATAAACAGACATATTAGTCAATGATGTGATCATGTAAAGATACTATGTTTGGCTTTTTCAAGGTTGGGAGGCCCTTTTTCTGCTACCCAAACACTTTATATCCTTCGCTACCCCTTCTGAGCCTGTATTATTTTCTTTGACCACCCTCCTTAAGAATCAAGTTTAGAGTCAAGAGTCCAAAAAATGAAAAAAAAAGAACAAAAATCAATGTCCCAAGAGTACAAACTGGGGCAGTTCTTAGAAATTTCAAGTGAATAAAAAGAAGAAAAAAAGAACAGTCAAAGGTCCATGCCCTAGAAAATAGAAGCTGAGGAAATTTGTGAAAAAAAAAAGAAAAGAAAAAGAAAAAGAAACAGAAAGAAAGATGAAAAAAAGTTAGGTTAGATGTTTGAACTACGCTAGACTTGATTCCTTTAAAAAGATACGTAGGCAGCATCACGGTTCGGTCCAACCAAATAAGAATTCAAAATAAAAGGAAAAACGAGAAGTAAAAAAAAGAAAATTCCAAAAAAAATCCCCAATAGCTGAAACTGGGGTAGAGATTTTATTTCACTTTTGAAAGAGTCGATTCCAAGAGTTGTAAGTCTACAACCCCTAATTTTGAGTCTACTTTGAGCCTTCATGCTGACCTTTATTTCCAACCCTATCCAAAAACCTTCCAAATAATGACCTCCTAATTAGCCTGCAAGTATGCCAAGGGACGTATGCAATGAGCAACGGTTGTCACGCGACATAAAACACTATCAAGATGCTCGCACAAGAAAAGCGAAATGAAAAGAAAATAAAAGTAAAAATGAGAGAGTCTTACTAGTGAAAACCTTCACAAGAACTGTAAGACGACGGTAAGAAGAGATAAATAAATGAGAGAGACTTGTTGGTGAAAACCCCTCGGGCACCACTAGTCGAAAGTGAGGCATGACGCTGATGCAAAGGATTGGCATGAACTAGCCCGAATTCAAAGGTCATAAGAATGATAAAAGGGAAGATTGGATTAGTTCGATAGATTAGGTTGTTGAATCCAAAATGCATGTCATGACCATTAAGGCTAGTTATTGAAAAAAAAACTCCTCCTTCTGTCCTCCCGACAGGGGGAATTTCTTGTTAATATTCGTTTCTTTGCATCATTGTATCCTTCACTTTGAGTCCATCCTTGTCAAAACAATCAAGAAAAGATTTCAAAATTTGCTACCAGCTTTTCAGCTGCACAAAGTAAATTTGGCCAGCGCACTCAGCTGTTAATGTCAGCATGCCTTGAGGATTCATGGAAGGGATCCCCCAAAAGACTCATGTCAGCTTGCTTGGCTCAAGAAAGATAACTGGTGATTCTCTTTGACAAACAAATTGCTCCAAAAGCAGGAAGCTATTCAAGATATCACAAAAAGTCACCTAAGCAAGGATCTCTAGTTGGAATAAGGATGTTTGAGCTGCAAATACAAATCGTATTGGGTGTGGAACAATCAGAGTTGGTGCAGAACACAAGTTTCTTGAGACCGACGCGGGCTGATCGAGCAAAATCCAAGATGCTTAAGGCCACAAATCGACCACCACCTTTTAATACTGATAAAGTTTTCTTTTTTTGAAATAGGAACAAAGCAGTTCAAGGAAAGTGGTTCAATAAAAAAGAAAAAAAAGAAGAAGAGAAGAGTTGATAAAGGAAAGTTTCTCAAGTTTGAGCCTTTATTTGTTTTTCTATTGTGCGTAAAATCTTAACATTGATCACATTTTTTCCTCATAGGATAAAAAGTCCTAGTATGATGGATTTTTCTCCCGATCAAAATCTTAGTCTGATGAATCTTTCTCCTAAGACAGAAAACATAGTCTGATGAATTTTCTCCTAGGATGGAAATCTTAGTCTGATGAATTTTCTCCTAGGATCAAAATCTTAGTCTAATGAGTCTTTCTCCTAAGATAGAAAGCCTAGTCTGATGAATTTTCTCCTAGAATAGAAATCTTAGCCTGTTGATTATTTCTCCTAAGATACCAAAAAAGAGACCTAGTCTGATGAACATTCTCCTAGGATAAATGTCTATGTCTGATGAATTTTCTCCTAGGATAAATGTCTTTGTCTGATGAATCTTTCTCCTAAGATAGAAAACCTAGTTCGACGGATTTTCTCCTAGGATAAATGTGTTAGTATGATGAATCTTTCTCTTAAGATAGAAAACCTAGTCTGATGAATTTCTCCTAGGATAAAAGTCTTAGCCGGATGAATCTTTCTCCTAAGACACCAAAAAATAAAAAGAAAAAAGAGAAGAAAAAAAAGAAAAAGGACCTAGTCTGATGAATTTTCTCCTAGGATAAAAGTCTTACTCAGATGAATCTTTCTCCTAAGACACTAAAAAAAACAAAAAGAAAAAAAAAAGAAAAAAAGAAAAGAAAAAGGACCTAGTATGATGAATTTTCTCCTAGGATAAATGTCGTAGTATGATGAATCTTTCTCCTAAGATAGAAACCTAGTCTGACGAATTTTCTCCTAGGATAATAATTAAAAAAAAGGGAAGTAGTTGAAAAAAGGGGGAAGTATGGATTTTTTTTAAAAAGAGTGTCAATTTTTAGTTTTCTTGAAATCAAGGGTCCCGCTTGGAGAATAGGGTCAGTTTTACTTTAGTTAAGCTTAGTTTATTGTTTTCCGCAAGCTCAATCACGTTCAGGAGACGTATATCCTAGTTGATTCATTAATTTTACTCTCACCGTTGCTTCCTTCATCACTAGCGCATGTGATTTATAGTTTTTTTAACATTCACAGATGTTCCCAATATTAAACTGGGGCAGGAAAGTTTTTTTGTTTTGTCTGTTTTGTTGTAATCAGGCGCTCACCTGGAGAACAAGGGAAGGCAACTCAAGTTTCAAGGTGAAACAGTTTCAAGGGAAGACAATTCAAGTTTTAAGGGAAACAATTCGAGTTTCAAGAGAAAGCAGTTCAAGTTTCAAAGGAAGTCAGTTCAAGTTTAGCAATCAGGCGCCCACCTGAAGAACAAGGGAAGTCATTTCAGAGTTGAATCCAAGTTGGAAGTAAAGTAGCTCGCGTCAAGAATGCAAGTCGGTAGTTCGATATGATCAACAGAAGTTAATCACAATCCAGAATACAAAAAAACATAAAGAGAGAAAGAGAAGAAGTAAATCCAAACGAAGAAGCTAATGAAAGATGTGAGCTGCTCAAGACAGGGCTGAGGTCACAAGATCTGCATGTCCCATCTTGGTTTGAAAATTGAAGAAGATCGAACCGACACCCGCAACTAACAAGCATCAAGATTCAGATCAGGGTCCGCATGAATAACCAACAAAGACTCAAGATCAAGCTTCAGAAGACTCATAGATATGTGCCTTGTAATTCGTAGCTGATTGGCTTGATTAGTCTTTTTTAATATTTGATTTTAGATGTAATTACGGGACTCCGGATCGAAGCCTCGACAGCACCTCGCTCGGCCCTTAACCTCGGTACTCCATCACCTCATTCACCTCTGAACTACACATGGCCTGATTCCTTTATAGCAAAGGATATGTAGGCAGCTCAGATACCAAGGCTCGGTCACATCCTCCCTCCTCTTAGTTTTGGTCTCGCTAAATAAGGGTCGGGTTAAAAACCTGTCTAGTCATTCTTCGTTTGAAACTCTTTATGTTTCAAGTCTAAGAGTGGAAATTGTAGACATGTGATTTTTTACCCTTCCCATGATTATTTATATTTTAGCGTGTAAATATTTAATTTAGGCTAATATAACTATTTCAACTATTTTTGACTCATTTCCTTTATTTTCGTCATAAAAATAGAAAATTACAAAAATATTTTTAGCTTACACATTTTTCATAAATTTAAATAATAATAATAATAATAATAATAATAATACAATAGTAGTACCTTTCCGTTATTTTTTATATAATTTTAAAAACACAAAATAGTTTCATGTCTTAATATAGTTAGTTTAATCATAAAATTAGTTTTATATTTTTATATTATAGTTATATAATTTTGGAAAAGAGAAATTAGTGTTGGTCTGTTCATTCCGTCTTTATGATTTTTGTAATTTTTTAGTCTTTGGCCCAATACCCAATACCCATTAAGCCAACCCTAGGAACCATTCTAGAACCTTATTTAGGATAAAAAATAAATAAAAAGACCCTAAGGACTTTACATAAAAATACCTAGGAACAAATTGGTAAAATACACAAAATATAAACCTAGACCTAAACTCTACAATAAAAGGGACACAAAATAACGCCGGATAGAGATAGAGAAAGGGCCGCTGCAATTCACCACCCCCAGCGTTGGATCTTCTTCTGACCACATCCCATCAGCTGCTTCTTCTTTAACAAAAAAAAAAAAACTCTAGGACCTAACCAAGACAAACCAGTCGTAGAAAAAGAAAAAACCACAGACCCCTATCGATCTCCTCTTCTTCTTCAGAAGAGAAGAGTCAACTTTCATGGTTGCTCCATAACCAAAAAAAAAAACCAACGACCCTTTCTTCATCATCTTTAACCAAGAGAACAATAAATACAAAGAACACACACACATACAGTTGGCCGGAAATACAGCAGAAACAGTGACAGTACATGAGAGTTTTAAGTCATCGAGCCGTTGAGATCGTCATCAAGGTTCCGCTCGTCGTTCTCTGTTCCTTTTCAGATTTGTTTTCTTCTAACTGAGCCAATCATTTTATAAGTTATTTGAATATAACTATTACATCTGCTTCTTTCATGTTGGCCAAAAATGAAGACCACCCATGTTCTTATGTTTAATATCTTAATAGAATTCCTTTTTTTGACACGTTCAAATCCTTGATGTTTTCTCGGTGTTGGTTTATGGATTTCGTTTACTTTTCTGGCAATTGTTGTTTGTTGTAGTTGAAAAACAATTTGTGTAATGGAACAATCATTTAGTTGTGCACAATTAGGTATAGAAAAATTTGCTTAGGTATTTGTCTTATTTATTTGATTTTCATACAACAAGTATTAATTTTGAAAGTGAGTCTCGATGTCTAGCTTTTGTATACTATTGCATGAAATATGTTGAAGTAGATGAGATCAGGATCAGTAGCAGTTTTATGTAAATTTTAACAAGTGTTCAGATAAATATTGATAGATTTTATGAAAGATACTATTTTTTGATCGTACACATGAGCCTTTAGTTGTAATTTTCACAATTTACAAACAATTTTGTCTCATACCTTTCTGAAGAATAGTTAATGACAATTATATGTTCTCTTTTACCTAAGGTGTCCTTATTTATTTATTTTTAAAAGCACATTTGGACAGAATCATCGGTTGTTTGCACATAACTCGTTAATTGGAAATCAAGGGGCTACTATTTATTAAATTGGAATGTGGGTGTTGGATCATATTAAAAGGGATATTGGATTGATTATATCGACATGAACCGATTTAGCTATGTTAGCTTGGAATTGAAAGGAATTGAGGCCCGTCATGCCAAATAAAAAATGACAATTGCATGGCCCTTGTGTAGTTAATTTTGTTTTGATCCTTAGAAATCGAGGCATGTCATTTAGCGAATTTTCATGGCCCTCGCAAAATTGCTAATGCGTAGTTACTTTCGGCGCGTTATTTTAATAACTTACCTCCCTAAACTTGGGTGTGCAATTATGTGACCCAAATCCAAATTCTAACAATGTTATATAAAATGTGTTGCGAACTGCGGGTGCATTTGTGTGACGCGGTTCAAAATGTGCTTTATTTGATATTGAATTTTTCTTAAAAAATTATTATAAAGCGGTTAAAGTTAAAATTGCACTTGGGGTTAAAACATGTGTTAAAATCAAATAATTAGGCCAATTTATAACAGTTGAGTGACCGTGCTAGAACCACGGAACTCGAAAATGCCTAACACCTTCTCCCAGGTTAACAGAATTTCTTACCGGAATTTCTGGTGCGCAGACTGTAATACAGAGTCAAACCTTCCTCGATTCGGGATTTTAAATCGGTGACTTAGGACACCATAAATTATCACAAGTGGTAACTCTGAATCTTTTAAATAAATAATCCCGTTTGGATTGTCCTTTAATTTGAAAAACTCCCTCTACACCCTTTCGGGAGTGTAGTGTAAAAAAAGGAGGTGTGACAGAGCCAAGCAGACTACTATAATGGGACAAATGTCAAAACATGCAACCTCCTTAATTGCCTATAAATAGGTTATGGATTAGCCGTCATAATCACTCAATTTTTAACCAATCATCTAGCTAATCATAAGTTTCTTCCTAGTCTTCTTTGTGAATTATCCATCACATAAAATAGCTTCATCTTCTCTTCTTTCTGGGCTATCATTAGCTTTATTGATATTCTATACTCAGTCTTGTTCATGCATATCGTATCATGCCTCAGTCTCGATTATTGTTATTTGGCACATCATATCATTTTTCGGGCATGTATCAAACATTTTGAGCCCGTGTGTATGAGATTGGAGAGTATTGACTATGTGAGACCGAGTGCCTGATATTGAGTGATAGTATGGGATCGAGCTGCACGCTGCAACGAGATATTGATCATGCCTTCTTTGGCTTGATATTGCGATTAGCCTAAGACAATTCCCTCCGGAGTCTTTACACCCCCAATGCGCGCAGTTGGTATTATTGAGGGATGAGTCTTCCTTGGACATAAGTATTGTCAGAAGTATTTATACTTGGAGATGGATCTTCTCCATAGGCTGGAATGGCCTTCCTCAGTACTAGATGATTGTTGTCAGTAATGTGCATATATTTCTGGATGGATCTTCCCAAGGCCTTATGATCCATGTACAGTATCGAGTGATTGTGAGGTTGTTACTGTTATTACCTAGAGATGGATCTTCTCCATAGGCTAGAATAGTCGTCCTCAATATTGAGTGATTATTGTCAGAGACGTATATATTTCGGGTGGATCTTCCCTGGGTCGTATGATCCATATACAGCACTGAGTGGACGAGAATTTGAGGTTATTGGCACATGAGGCACTCAACATGGTTCATTTTATACAGCATGTGCATTGACATGTAGATGTAGCAGAGTTACACTTCTTTACCTTGTTCATACTTGCTCTGATTTACTATTCGAGCTATTTATTTAACTAAAAGCATGCCTATATTTCTGTACATTATTTCTGGTATCCTTGAGGGGTTGAGTTCGTCACTACCTATCAGTCCAAAGATTGGGCTTGTTACTTACTGAGTTGGTGTACTCACATTACTCCCTGCACCTCATGTGCAGATTTAGGAACTTTGGATTTAGTGGGGGATATTTGATCGATGATTTTGACTTAGAATATTATTGAGGTACCTGGACGGCGTTCCCAGGCCTTGGATCTCCACCTTATTTTCTAGTTGTATCTCAGTTGTTCCCTTAGACATTATATGAGACTACGTATTTTTCTTAGACGCTCTTGCACTCAGTGACACCCCAGGTTTGGGTTGGATTGTATCTATTCTTGGAATTTCTTATTTTTCAAATAGTTCTTTAACTTTTAAAAGCTTTCATAAATTATTTCAAACTTGTTATTATCGTGTTGATTATTGAGTTGAGGATGGCCTAGTTTCACGATAGGTACCATCACGACGGGTCGGGTTTTTGGTCGAGACACCAAGGATACATAATCTTGATTTTTCTTTCTTTCAATAATTAGTTAATATAGTGTTTTGGTTACAAATAACTTACTAAATTTTCCTAGTGAAAACTGGGACAAAAAAATTCTGTTCGTTTATTTGTTTTGGTGTCTAAGAAGGTTATACATCGAGACACAGGGTTCGTGAGGACCAAAAGAAGAAGTTTCAATCTAGAATAAATGGAAAAAAAGTAAACTCAAAGTGCAAAAGCGGAGAAAAGATGTGGACTGCTCAAGACATAATTGAAGTCACAAGCTTTGCATGTCCCCCCTTAATCCGAAAAGTTGAAGGAGAATAAACCAACACTTGCAGCTAACAAGCATCAAGATTCAGATCAGAGTCTGCATGAAGAACCAGTCGAGACTTAAAATCAAGCTTCAGAAGATTGATAAATAGAATCTTGTAACTCGTAGCCGATAGGCCTAGTTAGTTTAGTCTTTCAATTTGATTTTGGTGTAATAAGGAGCTCAACAAGCAGTAACAACATCAGCACTAAAATCACAGTCTCTCGGTAGTCCCAGTTACTAAAACTTCTGGAACTACACTGACCTAATTCCTTTATAGCCAAGAATATGTTAGTAACCTCCGAAGCAAGGTTCAATCAAACTTTCTTAAAATGCTTTCAATGGAGTATCCAAACGGGCAAAAATAGCTCGTAATTACTCACTTTATCTTTGACTGAAAACTCTTCATGTTTCAAAGCAAAGAGAGGTACAATCGACTTGCATTAACTTCCCGTGGCTAGTAGGGGGAACTTTAATGTAATTGCGGATCCATTAGGAAAAACTTGGGGGTCGGCCTCCTGACTTCAATGCCTTTATTGAAGTGATGAGCTTCGAAGATATGATTTTCTCGTTTGGATTATTTGATTGGGCTTTCAATGACAGCAAAATTGACTCAACTATGAGCACCTAATTTTTTTCCCTACATCGGAAATTATTCCTAAAATATTTAAAAAATAGTTTCAGTAACTTTTGTAGAATTCTAGTATTGTTTATTTTTTACTTTTGGCATTCATTTGCATTTAGAGCATGTTTTAGTAGCATTTCAAATCACGAAAACAATCAAAGAATATTCTCTATTTTGTTTTTAATTCTTAGATTTTTATTTGCATAATTAATTTAGTTTGCATTATTAAAACATAAAATTATATTTTTTTTGTTTTGCCTTGTTTAGTATTTTAGTTTTAATTAACAAGTTAATTAGTGAAATAATTGATCCACCCCAATTTCTCTTTTATTTTGCACCCTTTATCCCCTATAATCTAACAACCCTTATTAAGTCCCACCACCATATAAAAACTCAATTATAACACCTCAAAATGCTAAACCTAATTCACACCATCACCCAAGTGGCGCCCCCACTCTTCCTCCACCTTCTGTTGCACCACCACCACCCAATCCCACAGGAAATTCCCCCTAACAATTCACGTGGTCTGTCCTCTAATCCCCTTCCACGTGGACTGATAAATAATGAATTTCGTACTATTCGAATATTCCCTCATCTCTCTCACGTGCTCCCTCCCTTTCCATTTCTCATTAATTGGCCTATATAGGGGTGATTTTTAGTTTTTTTTAGGGTGAGAAAAATTCTAGGTCTTGTAAAATTTTCATATTTTGGTCTTTTTTTGTTTTTTAACCAGTGATAAAAAATTCTTTGAATCAACTTATTCTATTTTTATTTTTGTTCTTAAGCATGGAGTGATTTTGAACTTTAAATTTACGCTCTAGATTGGTTCAAACTCTACTTGCCGTTTGGAATATTGGCTGATTTCTGGGTTTGATGTTGATTTTGGATTTTACTGGAGTGGATTCTACTATTGCTCCTGTTAAACATCTACTAATTAGTAGCTGATTCTCACATTTGGTTTTTCTTGACCTTTATTTGGTCTTTGGCTTTCCTGTTGGTTTCGGATTGATAGGTATGTAGCTATGACTTTATATATTTCCTTTAAGATATTAATTTGAATATACGGATTACATGTTACTTCCATGTCTAATGTCATCATTCATGTATGGTTGATGTTGAGGTTTATCCATAGTATTTGCATCTGCACCATGAAGCTGACAATCCTCAGATCAGAATTTTCAATTATGTTTCATCTGATATATCTCTCTTGCTTTTAAAAGTTAATTATAATAACTGAAGGACATGTGATTAGAATGATATAATGGTTTTGTTAACCTATGAATGAGTTTAGTGTATTTGAATCATCTTTAATTAGGGGAAAAATTCACATTACTCTGTAGTTGTTTTTTTTGATTTAATTTGTCATGCTTAAATTAACATTTATTAATAAATCCATTTCAAAGGCAATTGAAGTTTGCCGTACGCATATTCTAGTTATGAGATATCGGTACCTTCGTTTGTTTGATTATATTGAACATGCAGTGAATTTTAGTTCAATATTTCAGTTTTATAAATAAAGAAGTAATAGGAGTTCGAGATTGTGTGATAATTGGAAATAGAAGATCAGATCAATTAGTTTGGGCCCTACAAGGCATGCAATAATTTTGTTCTTTAATAATTTTATTTTGCCAATGTGGTTATGAGGATTAATTCTCCCACAATAATCTTCCATAACTCATGGCCTCACATTTATATCAAACTTAGAAAATGAACAATTCCTTTTTCGTATTTGCGAGTGGGGTCTCGCGTTCGCGAAGAGCAGCTAGGATGGGGGAGGTCAATGCTTCACATTTGCAAAGTATTTCCCACGTTCACGAAGGGTTATGATGTAGAGCTGAAGGTTTGGCCTTCACGTTCGCGAGGGAGGTCCCGCATTCGCAAGGGGCGGGGGTCTTTGAACGATGCATTCGCGAGGGGCGGGGGTCTTTGAACTATGAATTTGCGATGAGGGTGCCGCATTCGCGGAGTAGGAAAAAGTGGTCAATGTCAATTTGTGCTTCGCGAACACGAGTCTTTGTCCATATTCGCAAACAAGGATTTAAATGCCTGGGCAGAATAATTTAAAAAGTCTATTCCACGATTTTTAGCCTAAGTTCCTCCATATTAGGCGATTTTGAAGCTTTTTGAAGAAGGTTGAAGAAGGATTCAAGGGGATCACTTGGAGGTAATATTTTTGGCTTAATAACTTGTTTATATATGATTAAAGACATAATTAGTGTTGAAAAATTTGGAAAAAAGGGTAATTAGGGCTTGAGATTAAGAGACTTTAAAAGTGGTATTTGAGGGGTCAATTGAACTCTGATTTCAGTATTCTTATTATGCATAGACTCGTGAGAGTATAAGGATTTTGGAAATATAAATTTCGCCTGATTTTGAGATGTGGGCCTGAGGGGAATTTTGGTTATTTTACCTAATTTTGCGTATTAGCTTAGAATTTAATTTTAGAATCATTTTCTTTAAGTGTTATTTACCATATGCAATTGAATTAAATAGATTTGGGTCATTTGGAGTCGAGTACTCGAGGAAAGACGTGGTTTCGGATTGATTTTGAGCTGGTTCGAGGTAAACGGCTTGCCTAACCTTGTGTGGGGGTTCTTCACCTTAAGATTTGGTATATTTGATAATTGAAATGCCTTGTACGTGAGATGATGAGTGTGTACTTGAGCTAATTGTTGAAAATCTAGTTTTCTTTAAGTAATTTCAATTGTGTTCCTTGTTCTTGTTTTATTTTACTTTCAAATTAAATCTGCTGTTGGCTTAGGAAAAGCATGTATAAAACTTAACTGCTTATTTGCTTAAACTGCCATAGTTGAATTATGTGAAGCATGAAAGGTTAGAATTTCGTGTTTAATTGGTAAGAAGTTGAGCTTAATTGAGTATTTCTTGTGTTGCTATGTATTTTACTTTAGGACTACGGGATGACATCCCGGGAGATCCCCTGTAACGATCTGACCAGTTGTTTTGAGCTTTTGCACCTGGATCGTTAGCTCTCGGGCATGACTTTCTCTGTGTGATGTATTATGACTTATGTAAATTGTTGATTTTGGTTTTCAGGGTAATCGGAATGAACTTGGAAGTATAGTTCTCAATTTGAATCTTATAAATTGAAAGGTTTGGCCAAGTTTTGACTTGTTTGTATATGATTCCAGATTAGAATTTTTGTGATTTGGTTAGACCCGTTAGGTGATTTGGGACTTAGAAGCATGATCAGAATGCATTTTGGAGGTCCGTGGAAGGTTTAGGCTTGAAATGGCGGACTTGAGATTTTGGCGTTTTCCCGTTGATAGGTGAGATTTTGATATAGGGATTGGAAAGGAATTTGGGAAGTTGCAGTAGCTACAAAGGTTGGAACAAGTTTGCACGAGGTTTTGGGATATATTGGCATGTTTGGTTGAGGTCCCAAGTGTCTCAGGTGAGTTTCGGGTGGTTAAACCGGTCATATCCTTGTTCCGAAAGTTGCGGATTTTCTGTTGTTTTTGTTGCAGACTTTTGGCCTTCGTGCTCGCGTAGTGATGTGTTATGATGCTGAGAATTTGGCCTTTTCGTTTGCGATGTTGGTCCCCCGTTCGCAAAGGGTAAGGTCCTCAGGCTTCGTAAAAGCGATGAGGTTCCCGCGTTCACTTAAGTAAATGGAGCAGCTTGGGTCCTAGCCATTTTGTGCTTCGCGTTCGCGATTAAGGGGTCACGTTCATGATGGTATGAGGAGCAGAAGCTTTGCATTCGCAAGAGGGCCTTGCTTTCGCATAAAAGGATATTTTAGTCTGTGAAGCAGTGTGCTTCGCGAACATGAGGGATATGCCGCGTTCGCGATGAAGGAAAATCTAGGCAGACAATTTATATTTTAAAATCGAGGGTTTAAGTCCAATATCATAAAAATCATTGGAGAGCTCGGGAGAAAGGTGAAATTTGAAGAGATTTTAAGTGGAGCTATTGGGGTAAGTAATCGCCACTCATATTTGGTTTAATTCCATGATTTAATCTTGAATTTTCATCATTTAATTTGAGAAACTAGAGTGGAAATTGGGGGAAGAATGGAAGAAAAAGTTGAGAACTCTTTTAAGGATTTGAATGGGAATTTGATGTCTGATTTTGATGTTCTTGGTATGTACAGACTCGTGTGAGGACGAAGATTCTATTGATATGACTTTTGTCAGATTCCGAGACGTGGGTTCGGGGCCAGGTTTGAGCAATTTTGGGATTTTTGACGTAAATTGGATATTTTCGAGTGGGATTCGTTCCTTTAGCACATTTTAATGATTATGTTTTGATTGTGGCTAGATTTGGAGCATCTAGAGGTCGATTCGTGCGGTCAAAGACATCGTGGGTTAGAATTGGACCGGATCGAGGTGACAAACACGCTAGATGAAGAGCGTAGGGTCGTTCGCTATTGGGCACAAATACACAATTAAATAGGTAAATGATAGGCAAGTAAGAAAGATAAGCACTTAAGGCTCGCCCCTCGGGCCCAATGTCAACAAATCTGCCCCTCGGGAAATATCTCACAATAATACTATCCCCTTGGGCAATGACATAGAACAATACCATCTCCTCGGGCTATATCTCACATCAAAATCGGTACTCGCGCTCACTGGTAGTGTGCTGACTTCTGGAGCGGCCCCTTACGATCCAAGTATAATATCAAGCATCTCGTGGCATCATCTCTAGGCTCTGACCTCAATCAATAAGCCACATCGTGGGATACATAACTCAGGCCCCCGGCCTCATAATATAAATTAGTGTATCACCACTGCAGGGTGCAGCCCGACCCAAAAGATATCCTCGCAGCACAGGCCCTCGGTCTTACTCAATCAAAATCACATAAGCCACTCGGGCAACAATAAAACATAATACTCACTCCAAAATATTTTTGAAATATAATTTCAAGTGATAAAGCAAAGTAAACATGGCTGAGTTTTGAAAACAATGGAATATAGCATGACTGAATACAAGTTTAAAGTCAAAACAGTGAGGAATTATCAATAAAAATCCTCGGAGGGTTCACATAGTTGGCACGAGGCACAAATATGGCATTCAGCCTAAAACATGAGGATATCAAATAATTTTCAATCAAATACGCAGTAAACAATCATTCGGGATGGACTACGCCACAATCCCCAATAGTGAACGACCCTACGCTCGTCATCTAGCCTGTTTGTCACCTCAATATAGCACAACACTATGCAATACGGGATTTCATACCCTCAGAACATCATTTACAATCATTACTCACCTCGATCCGGTCCAAATTCTAGCCCGCAATGTCTTTGCCCGCACGAATCGACCTCTAGATGCTCCAAATCTAGCCACAATCAAAACATAATCATTAATATATCTTTGGATATCCTTTGGATTGGACTGCATGCCGCAACGGTAATACTTTAATTTTGATTAAAAGGCTGAGGTCATGAGTTATGTACGCAACGATGTGGCTTGTTGATATGAGGCCGAGAGCCTAGAGATGATTCCACGAGATTGCTTGATATTGCGCTTGGGCTGTAAGAGGCCCCTCTAGGATTCTGCACACCCAAGTTAGCGCGAGTACCCATTGTGATGTGAGATATAGCCCGAAGGGCTGGTATTGTTCTATGTGATTACCCGAGAGGCTAGTATTCTTCTGAGATATAGCGCTAGGGGCGGATTTGTTGACAATGTGCACCGAGGGGCGAGTCTTATGTGCTTATCTTTCTTACTTGCCTATCATATACCTATTTAATTGTATATGTGTGCCCAACGGGCGGATTTTCTGTGCCTATCTGCACTAATTGTTTTGCTTTCATTTGTGTAACTGCGGAAAAAGTCATTTTTAAAGAGGTTTAAACTGAGCTGAGATGCTTTAAGAGTTTTCACAGCTTCATTGCTTTTTACTGGTTTTGTACTACTTCTATACAACATGTTGATGCACTTTTTGTGATTTCTTATCACTCATTATTCATTTATTTTTATTACTCACAGAGTTGGAGTACTCACATTACTCCCTGCACCTTGTGTGCAGATTCAGGTATTTCTGCACCCAGTAGCAGGTATTGGCTTAGCAGAGGTAAAGTCACTAGAGTTTAATGAGATAGCTACCCGGAGTTCGCAGCACTACTTTACTCCTTCTTGATTTCATTAGACTTCATTTAGTATATTTCCAGAATCTCATTGTATTTTAGACCATAGTATATGCTCGTGCTTGTGACACCCCGGTGTCGGGCTATATTCATTTCCGCACTTGTTCTATTTGGCTAAATCTCTACTTGTTGGGGATTATCCTGATAACTGACTTAAATTGAGTTACTGAACCGTTAAAAGTGAAATTAGGAATTGTGTCGGCTGGCCTTGTCTTCACGAGAGGCGCCATCACGATCGGGTCCGGGTTGGGGTCAGGATAAATTGGTATCAGAGTTTATTTTACATAGGTCTCATGAGTCATGATCAGGTTTAGTAGAGTCTTACGGATTGGTACAAAGATGTCTATATTTATCCTCGAGAGGTTGCAGAACCTTTAGGAAAAACCTCACATTCTTGAGTTCTTATTGTTCATCCTTGATCCAGCTTGAAAAGTAACTCTTGAAATTCTTTCCATGTGTTCGTATGCGCGCATGAGCGCTTAGTGTCAGATGTGCATCGATGGATTGTGATTCCCTGATCGAGGGGCGAGATGTGATCTGTGTGTGTTTAGCGTTGGGCTAGTCTGGAGGACTTGAGGCTGGAGTTTTATCTATAGCTTGAGCACCGAGGTGGTGACTATGAGAGCCGTGTTTTTGACTTATATATTCGGTAGTGCCCCTATTAGTAGAAGTGATGGCTGGATAGTTACGTGATGAATGTGATGTGACTGCGAGATGTATTCATATGATTTAGAAGCAACGAGAAGGATCTGCGGGAGGATAGAAGAACTATTAGGTGCTTGATGTCCATCTTGATTCGAGGTATAGTCCCGAGTTATGGGCATGTGAAGAACCTTTTCATGTTTTTTAGTTAGGAGTGAAGTAAATTTCATGTTGCGATATGAGTTCAGACTTAAGAAGATTGTGACTGCATGATGAATATGACGGTGGAAGGTATATAGAAATGCCTGTTTGAGGCAAAGCAGGTGGGTTATCTCCTGCGAAATGTTTTGTGTTTGTGTGATCCTTAGGTTGTCTGTTAGAAGATCTCAATTTCAAGTGAAAGATATGTGTTGTAATTTGAATCTAGTTCAATTAAGAGAATGGGTTTAATTATTATGAGAGTGAATGCGAGAATTGCAGAAGATATGAAGTACCAGATGGTCTGTGTTTCATGAGCTTATGAAGGATTGAGTTAATCTCTCTATGGTATTATGGCAACAATAAAGTATATGCGTAATGAGTTATTTTTTGTGCTTTTATCCATGGCTTCGAGCCAAGTGGGGGAGTTTGCTGTTGATTATCTAATTGCACAGTTATGTGCTATATTGGTCCAGTTTGAGGCATGCTGGTGAATCAGTTATGGTTTGCGGAGATTGAGCTCGAGGATGGGTCGAGTAAAGGAAAATTTTCGACTAAGGTAAGGTTATATCATGCTTCTAGGTGTTTTTGAATCACGGAATGTATTGAGTTGTTGTTGTGAAGGAATGCTCGGTGCAATAGAAAAGAAAGTGGCTTGGTTGCATCAAGGTAAGGTATATGCTGCAGTGTCAGAAGTACTAATGAGGTGCAGGTTGTTCGGTTCTTTTGATTGGGTAATTACGGTTCGAGTTGAGTAAATGACTCTCGAGAATGGTTCTAATGTGCTCAAGATTTTGCATGTAATAATTAGAGATTTTGAGGTTGTACTTTTGGCTAGAAACTGAGGTTTGCATTTTGGAGGATATCAAGACTTGTGTCATTTCTATATCAACTATGAGATTCTATTTATCAGCATCAGGAAGGTGAAAGTAACGGATTTAGATTAGCAGGAGGTCTCTTCAGAGTAAAGTATTGGACGTTTAAAAGGGTATTCAGCAGCTTATGAGCCTTAGTCGGTGTAGTTTATGCTTGGGTCTCGTGTTGGTTGAGGAATTGTGGCATTATAGGAAGAAGGAGTATCAAGGTGAAGTCAAATCAGAAGGAAACTCAGATAGAAGGGATAGCTTAGTAGTAGGCCAGATCGGTATTGTAAGGATATGATTTATTCCTTGTATGTGTATGGGGTAATGAGTCCCTACAGGTATTTTACGACAATGCTCTTAGGTTTTGATGGCTTGTGTAGCTTGGTCGATTTAGAAGGATTCAATCCTGGCAGGTCCGGTTTGTACAAGGGGAATTGGGGGAGTTCTTGATGGTTTCTACCTTGGTTGGAGATGTATATTTTCTATGGGAATGAGGAGCATGGGATGTATAGTGATTTTCTTCTAGATGGGATCAATGAAAAGTTCTTGACTAGTTGAGTATGTAGATGTTTGTAGCTCAGAAGGGAGATGAAGTTCTCATGTTATCCTAGGATGGTATGGTATGTGCGGTGTGTTGCGGAGGATTGAGATTTGCGTGTGTAAGGTTATGATTCAATTCTGAACGGAAGTTTATAAAATTATTAGGCAGCACAGGCAGTTTAAGATAATTAGAGAAATGAGTTTCAGGTGATTAGGGGAATGATCTTCAGGTAATTAAGGAAATGGTATTTCTAATTTAGCTGATTTGACGAGGGTATATGTTCCAAAAAAAGGCAATGTAATTAAGTTGAGGGTACTTTATTAGTATTGCGGCGCTTTCTTATTGGATCAACTGCTGATATTCAGGTTTGCTTGGTGGCACAAAATAATCATATGAGTATCTCTCGTGGGAATGATTGGGTATTAGCAGTGTGTTGTATACTCCGGACACTGGAATTGGGATCAGATATGGTGATTCGTATGCTGTATGAAGTCGGAGACTAGGAGTTCTCATATTTAGGTTATGTTGTGGTTGTGGGTCGGGTGTATCGGCATTGTTTAATGGCTATCGGGGTTTGGAGATCGAAGTGCATCTTTTGCTGCTTGGTATATTATATCTTGGATGTGATATTTGGTGTAGACAGGTTGTCACAGTGTTGTGTCATTTTGAGCTATTGCTCTGTGGAGGCGATGTTGGCTATGCCGGGAATGCCACAGACTGAGTGGCGAGGTTCGATAGATTATGTTCTTAGTAGGGTAGTTTTATATTTCAAAGACCCAGCAGATGGCTGGGAAGGATTGTCTTTCTTATTTGGGCTATCGTGATGGATGTCAGTGTAGAAACTCCTACCATTTATTCAGTTCTGCTGGTGAGGGACTTTTCGAATGTGTTCTTGTGGCCGGGCATGTCACCGGGAAAAGTTGTTGATTTTTATATTGATTTGATGCCGGGCACTGTATTGTATGGCATCAACATAGTTAAAGGTGTTGAGGGAGATGCTTCAAGGTTTCCTTGAAAAGAGGTACAATAGGAAGCCAATGTTGATATGTGTTCTAATTTGAGTAGACTTGGTGGGCTCCGAGTTGTATTGCGGAGAGATGTGTGATTCGATTGTTATTGAACCTATTAGTGTTCTGAGGAAATATATGAGTTACTTTTCCGTGTTGCGGGATATTTGGATTTGTTGGTTATAGGCAAATGTATAACGACGTTATTGGGGTCTCTCAGTGGAGCTCGAGCGCGAGGAGTATTGGGTATTGCTCGGCGGATAGTGTATCGATTATGTTGTTTTTGGGATGTGTGGTGTTATGTATTTGCTTCACCGTGGTGATGATTATTTTCTTTGGTTCTAGATATCAATTGTGCGTGGTCATCAATTTCTAGCAGAGTGACTTGGGGTGTTTTATATGGACCGGTGTTTGGATAGGGTCGCGCATTGCAACAAAGTTATGTGGAGGTATGTCCATGCAGGTTAGATTCGTGTTTCTATTTCAATGATGTGAGACGAGCTCTCAGTCTTGTGTTGTGGTGGTACTGGTGAGCTTGTGGTACAACTCTTTCATTTGAGTCATTTACATAATTTGAGTATGCTCGGGTTGTTTCTTATTAGTGCGCGGATTGTGCAAGTTGCGTCTTTAGTCCGTATTGAGGTGTCATTTCACCATAGTGGTGATGTTGGATTAGATGAGATCGTTGTCATCTTTAATGAATACGACTTATTCAATTTTAGCCTATGGGAATGATAAATATCGGAGGTTCGGATCAGAAATTTGTTATGATCCTTGCCAAAAGAGATGTGGCTTCATGAATGGTTGATATGAGAAATGGTTATGATTTACTCCGTGATTCATTTATCATTGGCAGTATATAAAAGTGTTGGAATGAGACTTTAGTTGGTAAGAGATTTTCTATCGATATTCGATTGTTATGTGCAACTGCTCTGATTAGAAGTTATCACTACTAGCATTTGAGTTATGTGGTATATCATGTAATTACACCTGATATGAGATTCTGGTCTTGCGAATGATTTCAGGAGTGGAAATGTGGTTCTAAGGTTTATGGGATAGGTTGGATTGTGAAATTTCGGTTGCATGTGTTCTCAGACCTATATTTGATAGGGTGATGTGGGATCAACCACGGGTATATGCATGGTAAATTTATTCAGTGATTGGTCGGATTTTGTAACAACTACGGGCGTATTCGAGGATGAACATATGTTTATGTGGGGAAGGATGTAACGACCCGACCGGTCATTTTGAGGTTTTGCACCTGGCTCGTTAGTTCTCGGGCATGACTTGCCCCTTGTGATGTATTAGGACTTATGTAAATCATTGGTTTGGTTTTCAAGGTAATCAGAATGAATTTTGAAGAACAATTCTCAGGTGATTTGGTTATCCCTGTTAGGTGATTTGGGACTTAAGAGCGTGATCAGAATGCATTTTGGAGGTTTGTGGAAGGTTTTGGCTTGAATTGTCGGAATTGAGATTTTGGCGTTTTCCGGTTGATAGGTGAGATTTTGATATATGGATTGGAATGAAATTTCGGAAGTTCCAGTAGCTCCGCTATGTCATATCTGATGGGTGTTCAAAATTTCAGGTCATTTAGACGAGGTTTGATGGACTTTTTTTATCGAAAGCGTAATTTGGAAGTTATTGAAATTCATAGGCTTGAATCTAATGTGCTTTTGGTGTTTTAATGTTGTTTTGAGCATTTCGAAGGTTGGAAAAAGTTATGAACGAGGTTGTGGGATATGTTGGCATGTTTGATTGAGGTCTCGAGCCTTCGGTTGAGTTTCGGGTGGTTAAACGGGTCACATCTTTGTTTTGAAAGTTGCAGATTTTTTGTTGCTTTTATTGCAGACTTTTTGCCTTCGCGTTCGCGAAGGGATGCGTGATGAGGCTAATTCGCATTCGCGATGTTGGTCCCGCGTTCATGAAGGGTGAGGTCCTCAGCATTTCACGAATGCGATGAGGTTCCTGTGTTCGCTAGAGTAAATGGAGCAGTTGGGGTCCTAGCCCTTTTGTTCTTTGCGTTTGCGATTAAAGGGCCACGTTCGCGGTGGTATGGGAAGCGGAAGCTTCGCGTTCGCAAGTGTGTCTCACATTAGCATAGAAGGAAATTTTGGTCTGCGAAGCAGTGTGCTTTGCGAATGCAGAGATATAATGTGTTCGCGATGAAGGAAAATCTGGGCAGACAATTTATATTTTAATATTGAGGGTTTAAGTCCAATATCATAAAAACCATTGGAGAGCACGGGAGAAGGTGAAATTTGAAGAGATTTTCAGTGGAGCTATTGGGGTAAGTAATCTTCACTAATATTTGGTTTAATTCCATGAATTATTCTTGAATTTTATCACTTAATTTGAGAAATTAGAGTGGAAAGTGGGGAAGAATGGAAGAAAGAGTTAAAAATTCTTTTGAGGATTTGAATGGGCATTTGATGTCTGATTTTGATGTTCTTAGTACGTATAGACTCGTGTGAGGATGAGGATTCTATTGATGTAACTTTTTTCAAATTCTAAGACGTGGGCCAGGGGGCCGAGTTTGGGCAATATTGGGATTTTTGACTTGAATTGGATATTTTCGAATGGGCTTTGTTTCTTTAGTATATTTTAATGATTATGTTCTTATTGTGGCTAGATTTGGAGCATCTAGAGGTCGATTCGTGCGGGCAAAGGCATTGCGGGCTAGAATTTGGACAGGATCGAGGTGTGTAATGACTGTAAATGATGTTCTGAGGGTATGAAACCCCGTATTGGACATTGTTGTGCGATATTGAGGTGACAGACACGCTAGATGACGAGCGTAGGGTTGTTCACTATTGGGGATTGTGGCGTAGTCCATCCCGAATGATTGTTTTACTGCGTATTTGATTGAAAGTTATTTGCTATCCTCATGTTTTAGGCTGAATGCCATATTTGGGCCTCGTGCCAACTATGTGAACCCTCCGAGGATTTTTATTGATATTTCCTCACTGTTTTGACTTTAAACTTGTATTCACTCATGCTATATTCCATTATTTCATAGACTTGGCCATGTTTACTCTACTTTAACACTTAAAATGATATTTCAAAAATATTTTGGACAGAGAATTATGTTTTACTGTTGCCCGAGAGGCTTATGTAATTTTGATTGAGTAATGCCGAGGGCTTGTGCTGCGAGGATATCTTTTGGGTCGGGATGCACGTTGCAGCGGTGATACACTGATTTATATTATGAGGCCGGGGGCCTGAGTTATGTATGCCACGATGTGGCTTATTGATATGAGGCCAGAGCCTACAGATGATGCCACAAGATTCTTGATATTACAATTGGGCCGTAAGGGGCCGCTCCAGGAGTCAGCACATCACCAGTGAGCGCGGGTACCCATTTTGATGTGAGAAATAGCCGGAGGAGCTGGTATTGTTCTATGTGATTGCCCAAGGGGATAGTATTATTGTGAGATATTTCCCGAGGGGCAGATTTGTTGACATTGTGCCCGAGGGGCGAGCCTTAAGTGCTTATCTTTCTTACTTGCCTGTCATTTATCTGATTAATGGGGTATTTTTGCACGAAAGGCAGATTTTTTGTGCCTATCTGAATTGTTTTATATTAATTTGCGTAACTATGGAAAAGGTCACTATTAAAGAAGTTTAAACGGAGCTAAGATGCTTTAAGAGATTTCACTACTTCATTGCTTTCTTACTGGGTTTGTACTACTTCTATACAACAAGTTAATGAACTTTTCATGATTTTTTATCACTCAGTCTTTAGTTGTGATTATTACTCTCTGTGTTGGAGTACTCACTTTACTCCCTGCACCTTGTGTG
Source organism: Nicotiana benthamiana (assembly GCA_034376525.1). Classification (NCBI taxonomy): domain Eukaryota; kingdom Viridiplantae; phylum Streptophyta; class Magnoliopsida; order Solanales; family Solanaceae; genus Nicotiana; species Nicotiana benthamiana. The sequence continues at coordinate 114,715,308 of CM067331.1, forward strand.
TAGATTCAGGTATTTCTGCACCCGGTAGCGGGTATTGGCTAACTAGAGGCAGAGTCATTGGAGTTAGTGAGGTAGCTGCCCGGCGTCCACAGAACTGCTTTACTCCCTTTGTGGTGTACTCATGCCCTTTCTGTGCATGTTTTTCATGTGCAGATCTAGGTATTTTGACTCAGTCTTATTACCCTTGAGGTGAGTCGACTACTCCAGAAACTTCGAGGTATATCTGCCGCATCCGTAGACCGAGGAGTCCATTTCTATTCTCGTTTTTAAATGTTAGGCCTTATAAATTTATGTCCTTTGTTAGACATTATGGAGTTATAGCTATATAGTATCCTTTTTTTATGATTCATGGGTTTCCGGGTCTTGGAAATATGTATTAGTTTTGAGAGTTAAATATTATATATGCCGAGAGGTGCTTTTAAATGTTGCTTATTATTTTATTTTTGTTTTAAATTATTTTATTTCTGCAATTTGGTTTTTTCCCGCAATTTAGGCTTACCTAGTCATAGACACTAGGTACCATCACGATGATTCACAGAGGGAAAACTGGAGTAGTGACAAGTTGGTATCAGAGCTTTAGGTTCATAGGAGTCATGAATTACAAGCCTATTTATTAGAGTCTCGCTGATTGGTACGAATACATTTGTACTTATCTACGAGAGGCTATGTAGCTGTTAGGAAATTTCCATTTCATTTGAATTCCTTATCGTGTGAGATTTGATATTACAATTCTAAACTTCTGTCTTCTATTCTCTCATGGATGGTGAGGAAAAGTGCTACCCGAGATGATCAAGAACCCACGCCCCGTACTGCAGCCATCAGAGGCAGTGGCCGGGGTAGAGGCTGAAGACATGCATGCGGTGCAGCTAGAGCACCTGTACGAGCTGCTGCCGAGGAGCCACCAGCAGTGCTAGTCATTGTCTAGGTACCTGACACGCTTACTGCTACTACCACGCCAGCACTTCAAAAGACTTTGGCAAAGTGTATGAGCATGAACACCACTTTGGCTCAGGCAGGGTTGTTTCCCCTTGCAGCAACTACATCCCAGGTCGGGGGAGGAGCACAAACTCCCGCCGCCCGCACTCTTGAGTAGCGAGTGCACGTTGAGCAGGTTCCTGAAATTATTTTGGTACAACCATAGTTCTTGATCAGCCCGAGGATAGGGTAGTGGCTTTCGAGGATGAGCAGCGGAGGCTTGAGAGGTTCAAGAAGTATAAGCCTCCTATTTTCAGTGGTTTCGCATCAAATGATTCTTTGGGATTTTTGGATGAGTGCTACCGTATTCTTCATACCATGGGTATCTCAGGATTGAGTGGGGTTTCTTTCACTATCTTCCAGCTTCGAGGGGCCGCCTATGAGTTGTGGCGCATCTATGAGTTAGACGGCCCGGATAAGGCTGCTTCACTAACTTGGGCTCAGTTTTCAGATTTGTTCCTAAAAGAGTATGTTCCTCAGAGCCTCAGAGACGCATGTCGCTCATAGTTTCAAAATTTACGCTGGGGTGCTATGACTATCATAGAGTATGCTATCTATTACACTAGTTTGGCTAGGAATGCACGAGCCTTGGTTTCTACTGTTCGCGAGAGCGTTTGCCGGTTTATTGAGGGCCTTATTTCCAGCATCAGGTCTAGCATGGCTCGTGCATTAGAGATGGATATTTCTTATCAGCAGGTGGTGAGCATTGCTAGGAGGATTGAGGGTATGCATGCTACAGAGACAAAGGAGAGAGATGCCAAGAGGTCTCAAGAATCGGGCCATTTCTTTAGTGCCTTTGCCCTAGCTGCAGCTTGTCATGGTAGGGGTTGTATGGGTCACCCTGTTCATTCAAATATTCCAGCATCCAATTGTATTCCAGCTCCTACTAGACCGTAGGAGCCTTATTATGCACCTCCAGTATCCACTGCGCTTCCTGCGCGGGGTGCTTTTAGAGGTCAGTCCAGCATACCTAGCCCAAGCCAGTCACAACCACCGCATCCCCCCAGAGCTTGTTTTGAGTGTGGTGACCCCTGCCATGTGGTGAGGGATTTTCCCAAACTTTGGAGGGGTGCACCTCTATAGACTTCTCAGCCACAACATGCCCCACAGAGTTCTCAAACTATGGTTACAGATCCAGTTGCTACCCTACCTGCTCAGCTAGCCAGAGTTGGAGGTCGGAGAGGTAGAGGTTGCCCTAGAGGGGAAGGCCGGGCCCAATACTATGCCCTTCTTCTGTCATCACATTTATTATACTAGTTTGTCACATAGATGCATCGGTTCTATTCGGTCTAGGCTACATGTATTCTTATGTGTCTTCTTATTTTTCTATGTATTTGGGTGTATCTCGGGATTCTTTGAGTTCCCTTGTCTATATTTCTACTCTTGTAGGAGATTCTCTTATTGTGGACCACATTTATCGGTCATGTTTGGTTTCTCTTAGTAGTTTTGAGACTAGAGCCGATTTATTGTTGCTCAGCATGGTAGATTTTGATATTTCTTGGCCATGGACTGGTTGTCACCCTATTATGTTATTCTTGATTGTCATGCCAATACTGTGACGTTGTCTATGCCAGGTATGTCGTGTGTTGAGTGGAAGGGTACTTTAGATTACACTCCCAGTAGAGTTATTTTTTTCCTTAAAGCTCAGCGTATAGCTTAGAAGGGTTGTGAAGCGTATTTAGCTATGTGATAGATGTCAGTATTGATACCCCATCAGTTGATTCAGTTCCAGTAGTACAAGACATATCCGATGTGTTTTCAGTTGACTTTCTAGGCATGCAGCCCGATAGAGATATTAATTTTGTCGATGATCTGTTGCCGGGAACTCAGCCCATTTCTATTCCTCTGTATCATATGGCTCCTCCTAAGTTGTAGGAGTTGAAGCAATAGTTAAAAGAATTTCTTGGTAAGGGTTTTATTCGACCTAGTGTATCACCTTGGGGTGCTCCTGTCTTGTTTATGAAGAGAAAGGATGGTTCTATGCGTGTGTGTATTGATTATCGCTAGTTGAACAAGGTTACAGTGAAGAACCATTATCCTTTGCCTTGTATTGATGATCTGTTTGACCAGCTTCAGGGGGCACATGTGTTTTCTAAGATTTACTTGCGCTCAGATTACCATTAGTTGAAGATTCTGTAGCTAGTTATCCCGAAGGCTGCTTTAAGGACTCGGTATGGTCATTACGAGTTTCTTGTTATGTCATTTGGTGACCAATGTCCCAGCAACCTTTATGCATTTCATGCACAGTGTATTTCGGCCATATCATGACTCTTTTCTCGTTATTTTTATTGATGACATTCTAGTGTATTCCAGAGTCGGGAAGATCATGAGCAGCACCTGAGGACAGTGCTTCAGACTATGAGGTAAAAGAAGTTATATGCAAAGTTCTCAAAATGTCAGTTTTGGTTCGATTACGTGGCATTCTTAGGCCACGCGGAGGGTATTCAGGTGGATTTGAAGAAGGTAGAGGTAGTGTAGAGTTGGCCCAGACCATACTTATATATAGACATCCACAGCTTCCTTGGCTTGGAAGGTTATTACCGTCATTTTATGAAAGGAATTTCATCGATTGCAGCCTCTATGACCAGATTGACCCGGAAGGGTACTTTGTTCCAATGGACGGAAGAGTGTGAGGAGAGCTTTTAAAAGCTTAAGATAGCTTAAATACAGCCGAAATTTTGATATTATCTACAGGTTCGGGGTCTTAAATTGTCTATTGTTATGCCTCGAGGATTAGCCTTGGAGCGGTTTTGATGCAGGATGATAGGGTGATTGCCTACGCGTCTAGACAGTTGAAAGTGTATGAGAAGAATTATCATGCCCATGATCTTGAGTTAGATTCCATTCTTCACACCTTGAAGATATGTATCCATTATTTGTATGGTGTGCCCTGTGAGATTTATGCTAATCATCGGAGCTTGCAGCACTCTTTCAAGCAAAAAGATCTAAATTTGCACCACAGGAGGTGGTTAGAGTTGCTAAAGGACTATGACAAAACTATTTTGTATCACCCGGGAAAGGTCAATGTGGTGCCGATGCTTTGAGTTGCCCATGCAGAGAGTTTGGAGATTTTTTCTTATTTACCAGCATCGGAGAGGCCTATGGCGATAGATGTTCAGGCTTTTGGCCAGCCAGTTCGTGATATTGGACCTTTCGGAGCCCAATCAGGTTCTAGCTTGCGTGGTTTCTCGGTCTTCCTTATTTGATTGTATCAGGGAGCGTTTGTATGATGACCCTCATTTGCTTGTCCTCAAGGACAATGTTTAGTATGGTGATGCTAGAGATGTGACCATTGCCGATGGCAGAGTATTGAGGATGCAGGCTCGGGTCTGTGTACCCAATATTGATGGGCTTCGGGAGTTGATTCTAGAAGAGGCCCACAACTCGCGATATTGTGTTTAACTGGGTGCTGCGAATATGTACCAGGATATTTGAGGCAACACTATTGGTTGAGGTGGATGAAGAAAGATATAGTTAGGTTTGTAACTCGGTTTCGTAACTGTTAGCATGTGAATTATGAGCACCAGAGGCCAAGTGTATTACTTCAGCAGATACAGATTCCGGAGTGGAAGTGGGAGTGGATCACCATGGACTTTGTAGTTGGGTTCCCATAGACTTTGAGAAAGTTCTATGCTATTTGGGTGATTATGGATCAACTTACCAAGTCCGTTCACTTTATTCCTCTGTGTACTACTTATTCTTCAGAGCGGTTGGTAGATATTTATATCAGGGGGATTATTCGTCTGCATGGTATTCCAATATCCATCATTTTAGATAGAGGTACTCAGTTCATATCACGATTCTGGAGAGCCATTCACCATGAGTTGGGTACTCAGGTGGAGTTGAGTACAACATTTTATCGTCAGATGGACGGACAGTCTGAGTGCACTATTAAGATTCTTGACGATATGCTTTGTGCGTGTGTGATTGAGTTTGGAGTGTCTTGGGATCAGTTTTTTCCATTGGCAGAGTTTGCATATAACAACAGTTATCTGTCCAGCATTCAGATGGCACTGTGTGAGGCTTTATATGGTAGGTGGTGTAGATCTTTGGTGGGTTGGTTCGAGCCGGGTGAGGCTAGATTATTGGGCACAAACTTAGTTCAGGATGCTTTGAGAAGGTTAAGGTGATTCAGGATAGACTCCATATAGCCCAGTCCAAACAGAAGAGCTATGCGGACTGGAAAGTTCGTGACGTTTCCTATATGGTTAGAGAGCGGGTTCTGCTTCGGATTTCTCCTATGAAGGGCGTTATGAGATTTGGGAAGAAGAGAAAGTTGAGTCCAATGTTTATTGGCCCTTTTGAGATATTGAGGCATATTAGAGGTTGCTTATAAGCTTACCTTACCTTCCATCATGGAAGGCGTTCATCCAGTATTTCATGTTTTGATGCTCTGGAGATATCATGGTGATTCGTCGCACATGTTAGATTTTAGTTCAGTCCAGTTGGACAAGGATCTATCCTATGTTGAGGAGCCAGTGGCAAAATTGGACAGGCAGGTTAGGCAGCTGAGGTCAAAGAACATTTTGTCAGTAAAGGTTCAGTGGCGGGGTTAGCCGGTCGAGGAGGCGACCTGGGAGACCGAGCAGGATATGTGCAACCATTACCCTCATCTTTTCACTACTTCAGGTATGTCTCTATGCTCGTTTGAGGACGAACAAATGTTTAAGTGTAGGAGAATGTCGCGACCTAGCCGGTCGTCTTAAGAATTTACGCCCCAATCCCCTATTAACTGATTTCTCCATGTTTATTTCTGCTATTTTAATTTGCCGAGGTATTCGATTTTAAGTTTTAGAGAGTTTTGGGACACTTAGTCGCTAAATGAGCGCTTAAGTGTTAGAAAGTTGACTGTTGACCATAGTCGGAACAGTGTAAAGACAGTCTTAGAATGGAAATCCGATGGTTCTGCTAGCTCTGTTGGGTGATTTTATTCTTAGAGTCATGATCGGATTGTGTCTTCGAGGTCCGTAGCTAATTTAGGCTTGAAATTCCAAATGTTCGAATTGTGAAGTTTCCGGTTCGATAGTGAGATTTTGATCCGAGGGTCAGAGTGGAATTTCGAGAGTTGTAGTAGTTCCAATGTGTCATTTGGTAAGTGTGTGAAAAATGTCAGGTTATTTGGACGAGGTTTGATAGACTTTTTGATCGAAAATGTAAATTGAGAGTTTTTGGAATTCTTAGGCTTGACTCCGATGTAAAATAGGTGTTTGACGATGTTTTGAGCGTTCCAAAGATTGGAACAAGTTTGAATGATGTTTTAGGATTGGTTGTCATGTTTGATTGAGATCCCAGGGGCCTCGAGTGTGTTTCATATTCTCAATGGGACAATTTGGAACTTATAGGAATTGAAGAGAAGTTGCAACAGCCCAGTTCTGGTTTCCTTCTTCGCGTTTGTGAGTGGGGTATCACTTCCACGAAGAGGAGCTGGGTTGGGGGAGGTTAATGCTTCGCATTCGTGCGTGTCTCCCTCATTCCTGAATGGTTATGAGGTGGAGGTGAAGGTTTGGCCTTCGCGTTCAAGAGGGATGTCCCGAATTCGCGAGGGGCGGGGTCTTTGAACTATGCGTTCGTGATAAGGGTGCCACATTCGCAGGGAAGGAAAAAGTGGTCAATGTCAATTTGTGCTTTGCAAACGCGAGACTTTGACCGTGTTCATGAAGAAGGATTTAAATTCCTGGGTAGAATGATTTAAAAGGTCAATTCCGTGATTTTTAGCCTAAGTTCCTCCATTTTTAGGCAATTTTGAAGTTTTTGAAGAGTGTTGAAGAGGAATTCAAGGGGAATCACTTGGAAATAATATTTTTTTTTACTTCGTAACTCATTTATATGTGATTAAAGAGCAAATTAGAGGTGAAAAATTTAGAAAAAAAGGGCTAATTAGGGCTTGAGATTAAGAGATCTTAAAAGGGAAATTAAGGGGCCAATTGAACTCTGATTTTATTGTTCTTACTATGCATAGACCTGTGAGAGTATGAGGACACGAAAAATGTAAATTTTTCTAGATTTCGAGACACGGGCATGAGGGGCGTTTTGGTCATTTTTCTAATTTTGTGTATTACCTTAGAATTTAATTGTAGAATTGTTTACTTGAAGTGTTATTTACAATATGCAGTTGAATTGAATAGATTTGGGCCATTTAAAGTCGAGTACTCGTGGCAAAGACGTGGTTTCGGGTTGATTTTGAGCTGGTCCGAGATAAGTGGCTAGCCTAACCTTGTGTGGGGGATCTTCCCCGTAGAATTTGACATATTTGATTATTGAAATGCATGGGACGTGAGGTGGCGAGTGCTTGAGCTAATTGTTGAAAAATAAGGCTTTCTTTAAGTAATTTCAATTATGTTCCTTGTTCCTGTTTCATTTTACTTGCAAATTAAATCTGAAGTTAACTTAGGAAAACCATGTCTAATTAACTTAACTGCTTACTTGATTAAACTACCATAGTTTTAAATATTAGACCTTCTGTCTAATTAACTGTACATTCTAGTATTTTATGTTTCCATGCTCCGGAAGTATATTGGGGATCCATCTCATATTTTGATTTTAGCGCGGTTCAGTTAGATGGTGGTTTAACCTATGATGTGGAGCCATCAGCTATTTTGGAGCATCAGGTTCAAAAGTTGAGATCAAAGTATATAGCTTCAGTGAAAGTTCAGTAGAGAGGTCAGCCCGTGGAGGAGGCTACCTGGGAAATCAAGAGAGAATTGCACGGTAGATATCCTCACCTGTTTGAGGCTTCAGGTATGTTTCTTGACTCTTTCGAGGACGGACATCTGTTTAAGAGGGGGAGGATGTGACGACCCTGCTAGTTGTCTCATGAGTTAACGCTTCGTTTCCCCCATTTCTCCTTCTTATTGCTTTGTTTATTTGTTCTATGTGTGACCAGGTTTGTTGGCTGGGTCGAAGAGGTTTTGGTAAGGTTTGAGACACTTAGTCTCTATTAAGGAAGCTTAAGTTGTAAAAGTTAACCTGATGTTGAATTATGTGTTAGAGGGATTGGATGGGAGTTACGATGGTTCGAATAGCTTCAGGAGGTTATTTGGGTACTTAAAAGCATGATCGAAATGTGTTTTGGAGGTCTGGAGTAGATATAGGGTTGAATTGGCGAAATTGGTATTTTGGTGTTTTCCGATTGACGGATGATATTTTGATATAGGGGTTGGAATGGAATTCCGCGAGTTGCAGTAGTTCCGCTGTGTCATTTGGAAGTGTGCGCAAAAATCATTCAGGCGTGGCTTGGTATACTTTTTGATCAAAAGCGTAATTCGGAAGGTTTTGAAAACTTAGGCTTGAATCCGATGTGTTCTAGTTGATTTGATGTTGTTTGAGGTTTTTTGAAGATTTCTATAAGTTTGGATGGTAGTATAAGACTTGTTGGTGATTTTGGTTGAGGTCCCGCGGGCCTCGAGGGTGATTTCGGATGGTTGACGGAAGGTTTCTAGTTGAGTTTGAGAGCTGAAGCTATTTTGTTGCTGTCGTAACCGCACATGTGATTGAATGATTGCAGGTGCAACCTCACAGATGTGGGAGACCAGTCGTAGAAGTGGAAGAGCCTAGGGATGGCAGGAACCACACCTGCGATGGCGTAGGGGCGGATGGTGCATCGCAGATGCTGATTTTGGTCGAGTAAATGAAAACCGTAGATGTGGTGCCTGAGATAGCAAAAATAGTACCGCATATGCAGTGGATGGACCGCAGGTGCGAAAAGCCTGGGTCAGAATGTATATAATTTTTCCTTCCCGATTTTTAGAAAGTTCCACCATTTTTAAACGCGAATTCTGAAGTTTTGGGCGATTTTGAAGAGAGAATTCAAGGAGACTTCATTGATGTAAGATTTTCGATAATGAAAACTCGTTTCCATGATATTATTTCACGGATTAGAGCTGTAATTATGGAAATTTCGGGTTGAAAATTGGGAAAACTAGGGCTTAGGAACTTAGGCCTTTGATTAAGGATTTGAAAGACCATTTTTGGTCGGATTTTCAGAACTTTTGATATGTATGAACTCGTGGGGAGATAAGGAGTCTAATGATGTAAAATTTATCGAATTATGAGATGTAGGCCGGGGGTCGGTTTGGTTAATTTCGGGATTTGCATTGTTTTTTCGGTTGTTTTTTACTGAGCCTTGTCCCTTTAGCACATTTTTATGGTTACGTTCTGATTTTGGAGTGTTCAGAGGTCGATTCGAGGGTCAAGGGCAACGCGATCTAGGGTTTAGGTTGGATTGAGGTGAGTAATGATTGTAAATGTTGTCCTGAGGGTTTCAAACCCCGAATAACACATCGTTGTGCTATACTGAGGTGACGCACACGCTGGATGACGAGTGTGGGATGGTGCATCGTTGGGGATTGTTACTTAGTCCATCCCAAATGACTATTTACCATGTATTTGATTGGAAATTGTTTGTTATCATCATATCTTGGGCTGAATGCCATAGTTGGGCCTCGTGCCAACTATTTGGAACCTTAGGGGATTCTTAATGATATTTTCTGACTGGCTTGACTTTATACTTGTAGTCAGTCATGCTATATTCTATTGTTTCCATAGCTTAGCCATGTTTACTCTATTTAACTCATTAAATGATATTTTCAAATGATATTTGGGGCTGAGAATCATGTTTTACTGTCACCTAAGTGGCTTATGAGATTCTAAATAAGTAAGCCGATAGCCTCTGTTGTAAGGATACTTTCGGGTCGGTCTGCACGCCACAACAGTGATACATTGATTATGATTATGAGGTCAAGGACGTAAAATTGTACGCCATGAGGTGGCTTATTGATATGAGGCCAAGGTCTTGTTGATTATGCCATGAGATGGCTTGGTATTGCACTAGGGCTATAAGGGGCCCCTTCAAGAGTCTGTACACCCCCAATGAGCGCAGGTACCCATTGTGATATGAAATTTAGCCTGAGGGGCTGGTATTGTTCTATGAGTTTCCCGGGGGGCTGGCATTGTTCTTTGTGTTGCCCGAGGGGCCAATATTGTTCTTTGTGTTTCCCGAGAGGCAGGTCGTGTCGTATTTTGCTCGATTGGCGGTTCTTTATGTGTTTAACTTTTGAGTTGCATGTCCTTTACTCGATTAACTGTTAAAAAGGCATTTTTAAAGAAGCTTAAATTGAACTGAAGTGACTTTGCATATTTTCATAGTTTCTTGTTTTTTTATTGGCTCTAACTGCTTCTTTATAGCCTGCCAATGTGCCCTTACGTGATTTCTTATTGCTCAGTCTGCATTTATTATCATTATGCAATGAGTTGGAGTATTCACTTTACTCCTTGCACCCCATTTGCAGATTCAGGCGCTTCAGGTCCTGCTTGCAATGGTTGAGAGCTTCCAGCAGACTTCGGAGATTCACTAGGTAGCTGATCAGCGTTCGCAACCCAGTGCTTCTCCCTCTATCTCATTTTATCCTATTTTAGTTATGTAATAGTTGTGTAGGCTCTTTCAGACTTGTAGTTTTTATGGTAGATGCTCGGGACTGTTGACACCTCGATGTTAGGCTATGTCTATTTCGCAATTGTAATATTTCACCCTATTTTGGGGTTATTATTATTTTAATGACTTAATTTGAATTGATTTAATTGCTTAAAATAATTTGGTAGTGTTTCGGCTGGCCTTATCTTCATGAGGCGCCATTACAACCAGATCAAGGTTTAGGGTCGTGGCATCAGTAATGGTAGGATCTTTACAATTATTGAGATTTTGGTTAATAAAATCCATTTGAATGTCATTAGTAGTGCATGTAGGATTTTCCACACTTTTTGCCATATGTTTGCTTCCGATTTTGAGATTTATGCAAGAGGCTAGTGGTTTTTGGGTAACTAGTCTCATTTCCTAAAACCATGGGCTATGATCATTTTTGTTTGTAGGAATTTTGGCTGTATTAGCACTTAGGGAGGCAATGTAATTTGTTGAGTTTAAGTTAGGAGATAGTCTGTGGTTACTAGTAGTAGGCAAATTTGCATCCGCTAAGTATTGCATATTGACATATTTTAGATGTTGAGTATCAATGTATTTACTCGTTGATGTATCATAAATTCGAACATTTATATCAAGGACTTTTAGAGTGCCTGACATTGCTTTGGACTGGTTATGTTCTCTGACCGTGCCTTTTTGGGAAAAGAAACCGTCTTCCAATCTTGATCTCTTTCTTGTGCAACTTATAATGGGCATGGAATGGTGTGCTCTCCCTTTGACGAGTCACTTTTCACTCTAGCATCTTCTTCTGGGAATTGTTGTCCATAGGAGGTGATGTGATGTTATTTTGTGGGTTGGTGGAAAAAACTTCATCTTTGTAGTAGTTTTTCCATGTATGAGGGATTTGAATAGTTTGGTTGCATGATTTTATCTGAGGATCTTGGTGAAATATTTGTTGTTATATTTTGTTCCCCGTTGGTTTCCGTCGGATTGAAAAGTTGACTGAGGAAAAAAATAGTTGGGAATTCTAGTGAGAAGTTGCTCTCTCTCTGTCTAGGAAAAGTAATGATTGCGCCGAGCCTGAGTCAACTCATTAATGTTGTTTCATTTATAATGCTACACCATTAGAAAAATTTAAATTTATAACAAAATTAGTAATATAAATCATAACAAAATTGGTGGTTGCTTAAAGATAACATAAGCATTACTAGTTTAAACTGGTATTCACAACCAAATGTGATTTTGAATATATATATATATATATATATATATATATATATATATATATATATATATATATATATATATATATATATATATATATATATATATCTTCTTGGTCTCCATTCGGGAACTGAACGAGGAAGGAAATAGCGGAATGTCGCCAAGCCAAGTCCCTCCACGAATTCAAGCCATCCTTAATGAGTGCAAGGATGTGATGCCGCCAGAACTTCCGAAGAAGCTCCCACCTCGGCAAGAGGTAGACCGTCCGATCGAGCTGGAACAAGGCGCGAAGCCAACCTCGACAAAGCCGCAGGAAAAATGAAGAAATGGGCGGATACTAGGAGACGGCATGTTGAGTACAAGGAAGGTGATCAAGTCATGATCAAGCTCCTACCCCAACAATTCAAGACATTACGGAAAGTCCACAAGGGGTTAGTGAGACGCTATGAGGGACCCTTCCAAGTTGTTCGACGTGTAGGCAATGTCTCGTATCAACTCCAGCTTCCCCCAAGACTCAAGATCCATCCGGTCTTCCACGTGAGTCTTCTCAAACCCTATCACGAAGACATGGGAGACCCAAGTCGCGCAAAATCGAGGCATGCACCAACCGCCATTGTCACCGTAGTCGACAAAGATGTGGACTACATCATTGTGGATCGCGTGGTTTCGAGAAGCGGCGTGCCAGCACATCCAGAATTTCAAGTACGAGAGCGCGACGAGGACGCCGAGAGCTTAGGTGGGGGAGGATGTTGCGGACCGCCCAATTTGATAGCCCAATCGCCCACAATCTTGGGCTAGTGAGCCAACATAAGGCCAAGAGTCCTAGCTTGGCCCAATTCCGGAACATTCTAAGCAACTCTAGATTCCGGAACATTCTAGACAACTCTAGCCCATTTGAGCTTGTAAATATTCTAGAACTCTCTAGAACACTCTAGAATTCTCCATAGAATTCTAGCACATGTACCTAGCTAGAAGTAGTAGAACTCTCTAGAATTCTCCAGAGCTTGGCAAGCCTCCCCTATAAATATGTGATGACATTTGGCATTTGTAGAACACAACATAGATAACACACAACACACAACAAGAAGAAGAAAACACTACAACAAGCAACTCAAGCGTTGTAATTCTCTCTTAGTGCAATACAAGTTTCTCATTTGGCTCCATTGCTTTCTTCTCTAGTTCGAGAAGCTCTACGCTCTTAGCAACCTTTGGCAAAGTTGTCTAAGTGCCGCACGGGTTAGCTGCGCAAAATACTCATCCCGTGACAGGTGGTACCAGAGCCAAGTTTTTTTTATATATATATATTGCCTCTCTCTCTCATTCTTCTCTCTTTCTCTCTCTCTCTCTCTAAATAAATAAATATATATATATATATATAGACAGAGAGAGAGAGAAAGAGAGAGAGAGAGAGAGATGATCAAGCTTTGAAAAATGGTATGTCTAGTTATATTTCTTCTTAAGGTAAAGTCTAATGATAATGGTTCATATTGTAAACGTTCTAGAGTGGTCTTATAGTTGTTTCCTTGAGTAGACATCCAAAGTATTACTCATAAATTCCTCCCTCCGATCACAGATGCATGTGGATTCACTACTGAAAGTAAGTGAATAGTCATGCTTTGTAATACACTAGTGATCAATACTGCCATTCCACCAATAGACAAAAGCTTCCCTTTCCATTCTTGTAGTTTATCAAGTACCTCAGCGATTAGCCTTTCATAGTACTCCATTCTTCTCCTTGCATAAAATATAGGGCAACCAAGGTACGTAAATGGGAAGTCCTGCGTCCCAATTCCAGTAATCCTTTTAACTTTGCTCAGCACTTCCTTAATTGTTGAATGATGAACATATACGGCAGATTTTGTCTTATTGATCAATTATCCAGAAGTTGCTTCATAAGCATTCAGAAACTCCATGATTAATCTTAGTGAGGTAGTATCTGAGGATGAAAATATAATTGTGTCGTCTGCATATGCTAAGTGGTTGATCTTACGACTCCACTTAGGTAAACCAAACCCACAAAAATACAAATTTAAGTGTAAAGTATTTAGCCCTCTAGACAATGCTTCTACTTCCAAGATAAACCGAGCAGATGACAAAGAATCACCTTCTTTCACACTCCTAGTCAATTTGACAAAGCCATATGGTTGTCCATTAACAAGGCTTGAGCACCAATTGTTGGATACAATTTCAAAGATCAAACCAATAAACTTTTCAGAGAACCCCATTTTCCTCAAAACTTTCGTGAGAAATAACCAAGAAAATCTATCATATGCTTTCATCATGTCAAGCTTTATCACCACATTAGGCCTGCCTTTGTTCTCAATCTAATATCTGAGATTATTTCCTGAGTAAGAAGCACATTTTCAGCAATATTTCTACCCTTGACAAACCCAGCTTATTCATCATATATAAGATTAGGAAGAATATCAACCAACCTTTCGTGAATAACCCTCGAAATAATTTTGTTGGTGACATTACTCAAACTAATTGGCCTCAAATTTAAGAAAGTGTGCACTTCCTTCTTCTTAGGCAATAGAACTAAATTCATGTGAGTTACAAATTTAGGAAGCACTTGGCCACTGAAAAATGCCTTCATCATGTCAACTACATCTCCCCCAATAATTTCCTAGCAAGCATGGAAAAAATTTTCATTGAATCCATCAGGTCCACCTGCACTATCACCATTCAATCCAAACACTGCCTTTTTTACTTCCTCTATAGTAGGCTGACTTGTGAGTTTGAGATTCTGCTCATCATTCATCATCAATGGAACATGATCTAGAATTCTAAAGTCAGTAGGATTGGTAGCCTCATAGAATTATCGGTGGAAAAAATGCACTGTCTCGTTTGCCATAGCTTCAGTCTCCTCTATCAAATTACCATCTCTATCTTGTATTCTCTTGAGTTGTAATTTCTTTCTTCTACCCTTGACATGAGCGTGAAAAAGTTTTGTATTTCTATCCCCGTCCTTAACCAAACCGTGCCTGCATTTTGCTTCCAAAATTCTTCTTCAATAGCCGATATGCGAATCAAATCTGCCTGTACCTTTTGAAGTCGCTCTCGATTCTATATTGAATGATTCAACTCAAATTGAGTGTCATTAACTTTAACAACCTCCTCCAAGCAAGTTATATTCTGGAAAATATCACCAAGAGTTGTTGTACTCCATACAGACAAAGCTCTTTTTAGTTTCTTCATCTTGTAATTGAATAAGATAAATGGACTAGCATGAAAATCTGTCTGCCAATTTTCTTTCACAACAACCATAAAGCTGTCATGTTTATTCTAGAAATTAAGAAATCTGAATGGTTTCTTAATTGAGATATTGCTAGGGCTGTAATTGATAAGCATAGGACTGCAATTCGACCCAATTTTAGACAAATGAGTGATTTCCAAACCTGACCACAATTGCTGAAGTGCTATGTTACCCAAGCATCTATCCAGCCACTTGAAACTGCAATCTTTCTCAGCTTGTCAATTCCACCATGAATAAATGTTGTCGTTGAAGCCAAGATCAAAGAGATTTCATGTATTAACACAATGTCTAAAATCGTCAATCTCATTAATATATAATGGAAACCCCCCAAATATTTTCCTCTTCATCCCATATGACATTAAAATCTCCACCAACAAGCCATGGTAGAGTCATATCACTTGCTAATACATATAGAGTATCCTATAGCTCTATTCTATCAATCGCATTACATTTAGCATACACCGAGGTAATTATGAATTCCTTTTGTTCATCCATATCAATCAACTTCAATGCGAGTTGCTACTCTATGTTGAAAAGGATTTCAAACTCGTACCTCACATCTATGAATGCCCAAATTTTGTTAGAAACATTAATCATAGCTTGTTTAAAGCCCACTCTTCTCCTATGTTGATCCATCTTTTTAGCTTGTTGCTTAGGCTCCATTAACGCAATAAAGTGAAAATGATACTGCCTATCCATTGTGATAACCCTTTCAAAGGCTTGCATCGTATTAACTGACCTAATATTCCAAATTAAAGCATTCATCATTAATTGATTGATTTAGAAACGGTCCTTCTAGTTTGAACTCCTAGAACTACCACCCCAGATGTATCCTTAGCTTGTTTCCTTTTCCCTCTACCAGGTAACTTCCGTTTCTCAATTTGCGTAGGAGAGATGTCACCTTGTCTTGCCATATTCATGAAGTTTTGAGTATTTGGCTCTACATCTAAGTCTCTTCATTTTGTCCTCTGATTGTATTCCTCCTGTTCATTATGCTCTTGGATCACCATCTGATGCTTTGTAGATTTGGAAATTAAGTTCCTCGTAGTATTTGTCTATTGTACCACCCCTTCTTTATATGGAGTTTTAGTACTACTTATAACTCCATCCTTAGCTATTGATCCTACTACTCCATTTCCTGGAGAATTAGGATTTGATTTCTAGTGTGCCCTATTGTCTAACTCCTTCAAAGAAACTTTAGCTAAATGCATCTGCCCTTCATCTCTAGTATCACTTGGATCAATGTCTAGGTTTATAGGATTGTTGTTTGTCTTGGTAGGATTTTCTGTAGCAGCAATCACCAAAATGGTATTATTTTCTTGATCCAAAATAAAAATTGTCTGCTGCTATGTTACCTGCTTAACATAGTTGTTCTCTTCTGCATTTTGCACCTTAATTCTTGCATTCTTACCATTTACACTTTATTCTTCTGCATCTGGATAATCTTCCTACACTTCCTCCACATCCTCAAGCCCTTCAAGAAATTTTCCTTCATCTGATTCCTCCTTATGTTGATTACTCCATAGCTTCCCTCAAGAAATATTCACACGATCTTTTAAATTTTCCTGTTCAGGAATAACACTTGTATCCAAAGATGGAATTTCCTAGCAGGCCTGATTCGTGGTAACATTTTGGACTGCAAAAGATCTAGTAACCCATTGTGATGTTGTTTTGTTGTTCCCTTTCTTTGTAGGAGTAGTACCTACCCCTACTTTATTGGCCTCAATCACATTTTTATTAGGATTAAAAGTTGTTGTTGTTACATTTAGTTTTCCAGTATTCCTGGGATTAGTCTTAGGACTCCTCGTCACATTCCCTTGATCAATTAATGCCAATTGAGTGTCTTTCCCAACATTGCTGTCCTTATCCACTCCAGTATGCTTAATCCCACCAATCTCCTGGCTTTGTTCCACTAATGCAAGATGATAACTTTCCTCTTTATCACCTGAGTCCTCCATTAATGCATCGTATTTGTTTGTCATTAACTGGTACTATTGCTTTCCTAGTACTGACATTGGCTTGAACTTCCACTTGCTGACCATATTTTCTCACTCGATTATCACAAACCTCTTTCCATTTTTCACCCATATTTTCCATAACTTTACCACTTGATAGGATCATGATAGGTTGATTGTCATTATTCATGTTCTTCTATCTGAGTGGTTCCGCATCTCCTTCAGTTTGCACCTCTTGTATCACTTGGTTTCCATTGTCTTTGGAGTCCATCAATTTGGATGGATTCTCCAATAATCAAATTCATCATGCCCTTGAAATTTGCATGTTTTGCAATATTTGAGAAGATAATCATAATTAATCTTTACCCATTCAGTATGAACTTCCACTGTAGCTTTATTTTCTATGTCCAAGCGTACTTTTTTTGGGAGATCAGATAAAGATCAATAAGCACCTTGGATGTCCCTAAAAAGGTGTAAGGGCTTCTCCACAGCTAAAGCTATAGAAAAGAGACACTCCTTAATGAAGAAGGTAGGCAATAGATTAGGAAAATAAATCCATGCCATGAACTTAGGTGTTTCTTCCCCGGCTTTGAATCTGAATCATAAATTAACATTTTAAGTTGATGTATGTCCATCCTTAGCCTTCAAATAATATACACTTGTGGATGAGAAATCTATGAAATCTTGCCATAAGGTCAATCGCACCAACACATGCCTATCCCTAAGAAATCCCACGTTGCATTCTCCTTTAATCCCACATTGAGCAGGGATTATTGGACATAATTCTTGAAGTTCAAGCCATCCATATGAGAACTTACATACCATAGCATATTGCAAGCCTTCTATCACATTCATACGTTCCATCGCTGCCTCAGAAAACTTTACAAAAGGTTATCCACTAGCAACTATTGATCGACGAAGTTGTATTGGATCAACAGAAACGCCTCGTTCGTGCATGGCATTAGTCTAGTGGTTGGGTATTGGTGTTTGTGTAAGTAAGGTTTGGGGCGTTGATATTGGAGGGCTGACCAGCCGATAGGGATGGCTGGCCGCTGGCTAAATTGGCCATGGGAGCTTTCTCTCTCTAAATCGCGTATACAACACTAGGTTTTCGCCAGAGCTTTCTCTCTCTCGCCCAACTAAAATTCAAGTTTTATGGCTACAGTTTGTGGTTTAATTTATGGTTTTACATGTTATTTTGATTATATGAGGGATTTGAGAAGTTTGGTTGCATGATTTTATCTAAGGTTTTTGGTGGAATATTTGTTGTTATGTTTTCTTCCCCGTTGGTTTCCATCGAATTGAAAAGTTAATCGAGGAAAAAAAAGTTAGGAATTCCAGTGAGAAGTTGCACTTTCTCTCTCTAGGAGAAGTAACGATTGCGCCGAGCCTGAGTCAACTCATTAATGTTGTTTCATGTATGCTACACCATCAGAAAAAATTAAATTTATAACAAAATTAGTTATTTAAATGATAACAAAATTGGTGGTTGATTAAAGATAACATAAGCATTACTTGTTTAAACAAGTATTCACAACCAAATGTGATTGAATATTATATATATATATATATATATATATATATATATATATATATATATATATATATATATATATATATATATATATATATATATATATATATATATATATATATATATATATATATATATATATATATATATATATATATATATATATATATATATCAAGCTTTGAAAAATGGTAATGTCTAACTATATTTGTTTTTAAGGTAAAATCTAATGATAATGGTTCACGCAGTAAACGTTCTAGTGTGGTCTTATAGTTGTTTCCTTGAGTAGAGACATCCAAATTATTACTCATAAATTTTTCCCCAAAATTGGTGGTTGATTAAAGATAACATAAGCATTATTGGGTTAAACTGGTAATCACAACCAAATGTGATTGAAGGTAAAGTCTATTAATAATGGTTCACGTCGTAAACGTTCTAGTCTAGTCTTATAGTTGTTTCCTTGAGTAGACATCCAAATTATTACTCATAAATATCTTCTCCCCTTTCAAATTAAATGAGTTATTTTTTTTAGTCTGTTCCAAAATAAATGATATATTTTTAAATTTAAAATAGTTTATTTTTAAACTCTTCATTTTACCCATAATAACAAGTTCTAATAATACACAAAATGTCATGACCCCTTAAGCTTTTTAAGATCAAAAATTATTTTTTTTCTTAAATTCGTACCGAGTCAATTACCTGTCTAAATTGACAAAGATGAAGTACTAACCCGCCATCATTTTACAGATGTCCAACGCTTTACTGAATATTATTATCTTGAGGAAATTAACTTACTACTGAAACTGAAATCAATGATACTAAATTGAAATACAAAGGATAGCGAAGAAGATGAGTGAGAAGCTTAGAAACTCAGAATTAGGGATAAGAACAAGTAAAAATTACTCTTTTCATTTTACTTTGTTTGTTATAGGTTGCATTAACCAATATTTACTAAAGGAAAATTTTTGAAATTTTTAATTCTAAAAATTTCGTAGCATTTGTGTAATTAATTAAAACTTGAACTTGTCATAAAAAAATTTAGAATGCGTCATTTCTCATTTAATAAACTAATAAAAAACAGTGTACAAGCAAGATAAATGAAATAAACATTAGAAAAAGGTCTTTAAAAACCATAGATGAAAGAAGAATAGTAACACACAAAGCTAAAAACAAGCCAAGGGTAAAAGGCCTGACAATAATTAAAAGGACAAATATATTTTTTATTTGGGGGAGGGGGGGGTGGGGGTTGTGCATTCAAGAATAGGGATCAGATTGGTAAAAGAGAGAGCGCCCAGATAGTCGTAACCAGGCTTTGGGCTGTGACACCCATCTCGCATATTTTATTTGCGAGCATTGACCACTCATCACATCCCCTTTAAACTTGCCTGAAGGATCATGCCTTACCACGGTTCACTGCATCTATTCTTTATTCTATTCAATCAGCCTATAGCTTTCTTCATTCTTCGATGTGGGATAGGGGAGTAAGAAGCTCAAGTCATCATCGAGAAATAAAAATGATGTCATTTTGGGGACACGTTTCAAATTCAACATGTTTACTACATTTCACGAAATCATGTAGGGATCGATTCCTTCTTCGCAAACATTAAGGGTAGTTTGGTTGGCAAATAAAGTTAAGCAAGATGATTTTACAAAGATTGTTATATTGGAATTGTCTCTATTTTTGCAATTTATGATGAATTCTTGGTTCATTGTAATGAAAATAAGTTATACATCTAAGTCTGCATTTGCCTCTACTGATAAAATTTGACAATACTAAGTTTATGAAGCTCTTTAAAATAGAGTATAGAGGTACCCAAATTAATATCTTAACTGCTTTAGGTAGCTTCTCTTTTAAAATGTCTATTACGCCATTGTGATGGTGGGCTTCTGCTTCAGAAAAGGACTTCACGTTAATTTCATTGCTATCCCGTGAGGTCGCCATTTTAGTAATTTTTTTCATTCTTTTACGTTGCTTCGTCTGCTCTCTGATTTCCCCTGGATTTAGCTATGTTCTTCTCTCTGATTTTTGTACTACTTTTCACCATAATTCAAATCTTGAAAACTCACGATAATCTAATCCGTTGGGAATAAATCCCCCACAGTAATAATATTCACGGAAATAAAAGTGAAATAATAATATAGCAGTGAGATGTGGAAATCAACAAGAATAAAAGAGTGACAATGATATCAAGATTTTTACGTGGAAAACTCTTCTAAATAAGGGAAAAAACTACGACCCCGAGAGGAGCAGCTGATATCATTATAATAAGGAATTTTACACTTTGGAAGCCCGAGTAAAATACTACAAAGGCCACTATAACACTCACAAGAAATAACCCTCTTTTGATATTCCACCTCACTATAATATCGATCACATTTTCTATTTTCTTCACAGACTATTTTCTTGTAGCATGTCTGTAATGCCTTACTCTTTCTTTCTCTCTTTGTTGGTGTATTTAGAAGAAGTGAAAGAGCTCTGCTTTAATATGAGAAAATACTTAGCCTCCAAGAATGCTACAAGAGAAGCTTCAATTCTCCTCTATTCATTTTCAAACTTGGGCCAAAGTAATCATAGGCACATGCCTATTACCAAATGTGATGGACCCCACAATCTCCTTCTTCAGTCTCATTCACCTGAAGGAGGTAACATTGGACTTCTAAATGGAGTGCATGCCGACAAGTTCTTTGCACAACTCAAACTTGTCTGTTGGTATCATCTTGGTCAATATATTTGCAGGATTCTCACTTATGGAGATCTTCAGAACTTGTAGAGATTCACTCTCTACCTTTTCTCGAATCCAATGATATCTTACATCGATATGTTTGGTACATGCATGGTATATGGAGTTCTTGCTCAAGTCTATTGCACTTTAACTGTCACAATAGACAATATACTTCTTCTGCTGCAAGCCAAGCTCTTGAAGGAACCGTTTCAGTCATATCATCTCCTTGCCAGATTCTGTAGCGGCAATGTATTCATTTGTAGAGAGTGCGACACACTTTTGCAACCTCGACTTCCATGATATAGCTCCCCCTGAAAATGTAAACCAATATCCAGTAGTGGATTTTCTATTATCATTGCCACCTGCCATATCTGCATCTATATAGCCTTTCAAGGCCGGATCAGATCCTCCAAAGCATAAACAATTTCAGGATTTTCAAGAAACCTGTTGACAACACCAACTGTGTGAAAAATATCAGGTCTAGTGTATACCATGGCATACATCAAACTTCTGACGGCACAAGAATAAGGAACTTTGATCATGCTTTCCTTTTTCTCTACTATTGTAGGACACATCTTCTTGCTTAACTTCATATGACTAGCAAGAGGTGTGCTGACTAGCTTAGCATTCTTCATGTTGAAGTATTCCAGTACACGTTTCAATGTACTTCTCCTAAGACAGCCACAACTTTCTGCTTGTTCGCGCTCCAACAATCTTTATTCCTAGAATTTGTTGTGCTGGGCCTAAGTCCTTCATGTCAAAAGACTTAGATAAGTCTCCCTTCAACTTTGCAATCAGCTCTTTATCTTGTCCTACAATCAATATGTCATCCACATATAATAATAATATAATAAAGTTGATATTAGAAAATCTTTTGAAGTATACACATGGATCAGAATATGTCTTTATGTAAGTTTGACTTTTCATGAATGAGTCAACTTCTTGTACCACTGCCTGGGTGCCTACTTCAACCCATAATGACTCTTATTCAGTATGCACACCATGTGTTTCCTTTCAACTACTTCAAATCCTTCTGGCTGCTCCATATAGATCTCCTCTTTCAAATCTCCGTGAAGAAATTCAGTTTTCACATCTAACTGCTCCACTTCAAGATCTAGGCTAGTTGCTAAGCTCAAGATTGTACGAACAAAAGTCATTTTGACAGCAAGTGCGAAAATTTCATCAAAATTAATACCTTTCTTCTGTTCGAAGCCTTTAACCACCAATCGACTTGTGTATCTAACCAGCTTTCCATTTCTATCTTTCTTGAGTTTAAAGGCCTCTTTACATTTGAGTGGTATTTTACCTTTGGAGGTTCAACCAGCTTGTACGTACTATTTTTCTGTAGAGATTCCATCTCTTCTTGCATATCTTTCATCCACTGGTTCGTTTCTGGATTGGAAAATACCTCTTTAAGACTTTCTGGCTCCCCCTCATCACTGATGAGGACATACTTCATGGAAGGGTACCTGCATGACTCTATCCTTGGCTTCTGTGATCTCCTTAGTGGTTGAGGTTGTTCTTCTTCCTAAGTGGGATACTCCACTTGCTCGACATCATCATCGAGTTTCTCCCCCCGCTCAGTAACCTCACCAGATTTCTCTTCCTGCTTGAAAACCTCGTCGGTCGTACATTCTACACTTGTGGGATTGTTAGAAGAATACATAATGGTAACAAGGTTAGGGATTATACCATTCTTTCTCTTCTCTGATTGATCATCTACAGCTCCAACTTCACTTTATCGGAAGATTATATCTCTACTTCTAATGAACTTCTTCTTTATAGGATCCCACAATCTGTAGTCGGACTCTTCATCTTTGTATCCGATGAATATGAATGGAATGAATCTATTATCTAGCTTTATTCTCTACTTCTTTGGTACATGTGCAAATGCTCTGCAACCGAACACCTTTAGATGTGAGTAGGAGTCTCCTTGTTAGTCCAAACTTTCTCTGGGATGTTAAACTCCAATGGAACTGATGGACTCCTATTGATCAGGTAACAAGATATCTTAACTGCTTCACCCCAGAATGACTTAGGCGGTTTAGCCATTCTGAGCATGCTTCTCACCTTCTCAACAATGGTGCTGTTCATCTTCTCAGCGATACCATTGTGCTGTGGGATTCTAGAAACTATCTTTTCATGTTTGATCCCATGACTTGAACGGTACTCTTCAAATTCCCTTGAAGTGTACTCACCTCCGCTGTCACTTTGGAGATGCTTTAGCTTTCGACCCGTCTCTCTTTCCACCAGAGCATAAAACTTCTAGAAAACTTGAAACACCTGATCTTTGGTTTTAAAGATTTAAACCCACAATTTACGTGAAGTACATCATCAATAAAAGTAACAAAATATTTGTTACCGCCCATCGATTCAATTTTTATTGGACAACAAATATCAGAATATACTAAATCAAGCATATTCAATTTTCTTTCAGACGATGTCTGAAATAAGACTCTGTGCTGCTTACCAAATAAATAGTAGACACATGATTTTACTGTTGTACCTTTGGAAAAAGAGATGAGTGATTTCCTGGCAAGAATCTGCAATCCCTTCTTTCTCATATGACCCATTCTTTTGTGCCACAAATCTGTAGAAAACTGATCTTGTGCCGCGCTCAATTTATCTCGGATATTTCTGCATTTGTCTTGTACAACATGCCATGAGCAACTCCCTTTGCAATCACCAATAATCCCTTGGTGAGTCTCCACTTTTTATTTGCAAAATAGTTTTCGTATCCATCTCGGTACAAAAGCAATTTCCGAGATCAAGTTCATCGGCAAATTAGGTACATGCCACACGTCCTTTAGAACCAATATGCATACGGAATTTGTCTTGATGCAAATATCACCAATCCCCACAATCTTTGAGAAACTTGTGTTATCCATTCTCACAGTGCCGAAATCACCTGCTATACATCTGCAAAAAAGATCTCTTACCGGTATGGCTTGGTAAGATGCCGTTGTGTCAACCACCCATTCCGACTCTAGACCTGCAAAGTGTATGCATTCCTCTTCGTCATTTATGAAAAGAACAACAATATTATTATTTTGCACCATTGCAGTTGTGTTGTCATCATTATTCTGGCCACTGCTTTCACCGTTGCCCTTCCTTAAATTTGGGCAGTCTCTTTTGAAGTGACCTGGTTGATCGCAATTGTAGCAATTTCTTGCTTTTGACTTAGATCGATTCCTGGACTTCTTGCGAGCTCCAGATTTACCATAATTGCTTGAACTTCTTTGATAACTCCTACCTCTACCTTGTGTATAAGAGCATGTCCTTGATTTTCAGGCTTGTTTCTCATCTTTTCATTAAGTAGAAGAGCCGATGTGACATCAACTCAATGGTAGTCTTTTCGTGCAGGATGGTTGTTGCCAAATTATAGTACGAAGATGACAATGAGTTCAACAACAAGATGGCTTTATCTTATTCCTCGATTTTCACTCCGAGGTTTGCAAGTTGTGTGATTAGTCCGTTAAACACATTTAAATATGACAAAAAATTCGTACCTTCACCCATGTGTAGGGTGTATAATTGCTTCTTCAGGTACAACTTATTTGTTAGCGTTTTGGACATGTATAGGCTTTCCAACCTTGTCCAACTACCACATGTGGTGTTTTCATCAATGATGTTATTTACCACATCATCTGACAACTGCAACCTGATTGTACTATCAGTCTTTTCATCCAAGTCAGTTCAATCCTCAGCTTTTATGGTATCGGACTTTTTGGCATCAACATCTAGTACCTGATATCACTATAGTAAGGAATTTTACACTTTGTAGGCTCGAGTAAAATACTACAAAGATCACTACAGCACTTAAAAGAAATAACACTCTTTTGATATGCCACCTCACTATAATATCGCTTACACTCTCTATTTTCTTCACAGACTATTTTCTTAAAGCTTGTCTGTGATGTCTCACTCTTTCTTTCTGTCTTTGTGGTGTATTTGAAAGAAGTGAAACAACTCTCCTTTTATAGGAGAAAATACATAGCTTTCAAAAATGCTACAAGAGGAGTTTCAATTCTCCTCTATTTATTTCCAAACTTGGGGCCAAAGTAACCAATCCTAGGCACATGTTTATTACCAAATGAGATGGACCCCACATAACCTGGTTAATATACTCTCATGTTACAGTCAAATACTTACTCGAAATCTTCAACAATCTCTCTTTAAATAGCTGGTATACCTTGAAAGAATTGCAAATTTAGTAGCTTTCCGTATACTCAATATTGAAATTTTTAGACTTAGGTAGGTTTACCATGATGAGTCCAAAGACTCAAGTACCATCCTGGTTGCATAAATACGATTGTAAGGGAAAACAGGATTAATATAATGTAGATGATCAAATTATTCACAAAGCTTTCTCATAGTTGCTTTGCTTGTGCAATTGATAAAAACACTTCTATCTTTATCGTCAAATTATCGGGGTGTGTTGCATTTATAGGTACCTTAAAATGTTTACCATGTAATCATGTTGTGAGTAATAAGGACTGTCAAACAAGTTCACTAAGAAAAACTGATCCTTATCTCAAGAAGAAAAAAGAACAAAAGCTATTAACTCCACATGTGTTTGAGTTATACTGCAACACATCTGGTGCCAAGCCTAGAAAAGGAGGAGGGTACTGTCTATTATAAGTTAGATCATTCACTCCTCTCAGTGACCAAGGTTTATCTCTATCTTGGTTTGTAAAAATGTTAAAATTTTAATTTTTTTTTTCTTCTCATTTGTGCAAAAGCTGGAGTTGCATGAAATTTTTTGTATGCTAATTGTAATCATTTTTGTGTTAAGTTCAGCATCAGGTACAGTTAAATGCTACAATCCAGAGGCAGTGCCTGTCAGAAATAAAGGTTCATCTCACTGTAAGCTTATAGCAGCACTGACTGTTCATCCTTTCCTCAACTTATACTTTTACAGTTGATTATTTATCCTAATGGTAGTAAGCACAAGTTTTTTCCTAAAGTGGTTTTATATTCTCTGTCATACTTTCTTCTGTCTTCTTTCCAAGCTCATCGGGAGAAATAGCAGTTTACTTGTGATGCCCACGACGGAGGGCGGGTCGAACAGGATTGACAGGCTTGGCAAGCTTATGAAGAAGGAGCGCACATGTTATTTTAGATGAATCTCATAAAGGAATGGGAGAGGAAAGTAAAGAACTTTATAAGGTACGACACTAATTCATATATTATGTAAGATTTTGGGGTTCGAGGTGACGTAGCTCAAAAGATAAACTCGTGTGGGCATAAGTCCGACGCAGACAATACATACGTCATGGACTTGGATCGTGACTTCAGATTGAAGTTATATTAAGATGTCCTTGTTTATTTCTTATCGTTGATTCGATATTTCTATCCAATAGTACTTTGCAAAGTTTATTTACACAAATATAATTATTTCCTTCCGTTTTTATGTACGTATAGCCGTCTGTTGAATACCAGGAAACCCACACAACTTAAGAGAAATTATGATAGATTGGTCAAATTATTGATATTGTCTAGCCTGACTTTCCAACGTCTACACATTGTTTTAAAATTTAAAGTATCAATTATTTGCATACTTTCCAATGTCTACACATTGTTTTGAAATTAAGCGCCGTCCGTTAAAGAGGCGAATGTTGTACTAGGCTCAAGAGTAGGAAGTTAAGCTATGTAAGCCTAACTCTTTCTATTTGGGAATGTTAATAATTCTCCCTACATTACGTTTTATTTACGATGTTACTAATTGCCCCAAAAATATAGTTAAACCTAGTTCCTTGAATAGTTGTAGAACTTCTATTCTTTAGATTCGTAACTCGTTCATGACTTTCATTCTGAACATTATGAAATCAGTGTGTAATCATTATAGATTTGGGTTTGATGCCCATGAGTCTCAGCCTAGATTACTCATAATGTCATAAACAGTTAAAGTTTCAGTTTTTATAATCAGTTCATTAATACATGTCTCAGTCTAGTCTTATTCAACATTCGAGTATCATGTAACTCAATATGATTTAGTATTTCAGTATCATGTATTGCAGTATGATTCTCAGTTCCTGATTTTAAATCCTGAATGTTGAAACCTTGTATTTGGTCCTGAGGCCGCAGTTAATACTTTATCATCTTTGGGTCTGAGGCCAATATTTATGCTATATGCATCTTTGGGCATGAGGCCGCAGTTATATATACGTATACTTGGGTTCGAGGGCGTAGTTTGTGGGGAGAAATTAAAAAATAGCCAGATTTACAACTGGTCGTTCAAAAATAGCCCAATTTCAAAAGTAATCAAGATTTAGCCGCTTTTCATGTAAAGATAAGCTTAAGCCAAAACACTGTTCAAAACCCAAAAAATACTCCAGTATATTATGCTGGAGTTCCAGCATAAGTATACGTGAACTCCATCATATTATACTGGAGTTTCAGGATAAGTATATTGGAACTCTAGCATAATATGATGGAGTTCCAGCATAAGTACATTAGAACTCCAACATAATATACTGGAGTTCCAACAAGTATAGCGGTCCAGTATAATATACTGGAGTTTGGAGCACCGGTGCTTCAGTCTCCAGTATATTATACTAGAGCCAGCAAAGCATACCAGTCTAGCATAATATGTTGGAGTTCATATACATGTGCACCGAATTTTAGTATATTATGCTGGACCGATCTCTATTGCAGCAAAATACTAGTTATTTTTCGTGTACTTGGTAAACACAGACTATATTTGAATGACCAGTTCAAAAAATGGCTATACCATACTATTTTTACCAGTTTGTGCACATATATATTTTGTGCTTGAGGTTGCAATTTGATATTAATATAAACAGGTTGTTCATCATTCAGGAGAGGGGATTTTCATATCCTTACCTCCTTTATTCAGTTCAGTAATCAGTTATTATTTCAATTATCCGTTATCAATTATTATTTCAGTTTCAGTTTCAACAGTTATAGTTTCAATTATCAATTCTTAGTTATCATATTAGTTTTAGTTTTAGCATTTACAATTCTTTCTTTCAGTTGCTTTACATACCAATACAATTCAAATGTACTGACGTTCTTTTTTACATGGGGTTTGCATCTCATGATGCAGGTAATGATTTATAGGTTGACGATTCAGAGTGTTAGGACTCCCGTACTAGTTATTTGGTGACCCCCAGTTCTTCCGGGGCATTATCATTACCTTATAATATTCAGTATTTTCAAATAGTCAGTGTTTTCAGTACTTCATTAGAGGCTTCATAGACTAGAGTAACAGTTAGATAGAGTCACGAGCTTTTCATGTTAAGCAATGTTGGCTACAACTATACTTCAGACTTATGTTAGTGTTTCCGCACATTAATTTATATCATTCATACTTTCAGTGTATCAACATGTGTTAGTTTATCTTTCGCTTTTAATATGTTATGAAACACGTGTTGATTCAGCTAGCCAGTTGGTTCGCTTGGTCATAGTAGTCACGCATCGGGTGTCGTATTATGTCCAGGCCCAGGTTCGGGCCATGAAAACCGTTAACGCCAAGAAATAACTGAACAATCAAGGTGGAACTCCACCATACCACATACCTACAGGATCCCTTAGCAGTCCCATGGAAGTTTACCTGAAAGGTCTGTTTCACGCACTGATGATCAGCAAGGAGACAACCAAACCGTAGACCAGGATGCTCTAAAGCAATTGATTGCACAACACATGAACAGTGCACGACAAGATTTTATCAGGGGATTACCCAATATGACGTGAACTCCTCCACTAATTAATACAGCAACTTTGGAGAACCCGCATTCTGGCCATGATAAATTGGAAGTAGAGAAATTCCTAATGAATCTCGTGATGGAGGATCAGGTATACCAAATAAATTTAATTTACAAAATTTAGTTCTAACTTTACGAAAACAGTTGAAGGAGCAAAACAATCGTATAGAGCAAATACCTAGCGGGCCCCCATGATCAAAAGGGTGGATATTGACAAGTATTTACAATAACCTTGGACACCAAGTGCAATAGCTTTACAAATTCCCAAAAAGTTTAAAATTCCTGGTATTCCCAAATATGATGGAACAACTTACTATCGAGATCACATAACTGCATTCACTACTGGCGTAAAA
The DNA here is from genome assembly GCA_034376525.1 of Nicotiana benthamiana. Classification (NCBI taxonomy): domain Eukaryota; kingdom Viridiplantae; phylum Streptophyta; class Magnoliopsida; order Solanales; family Solanaceae; genus Nicotiana; species Nicotiana benthamiana. Next base: position 114,744,466 of record CM067331.1, read on the forward strand.
TGCAATGATTTAACCAAGTAGGAAATTGAATCGATTTTGGTTAAAAAGTTTGGTGAAACACTCACAAAAGGGGCGTTAACGTGGTATTCTCTTTTACTTGAAAATTCTATTAATTCTTTTGTTGAGCTTGTAGATTCATTTATGAAAGCACATTCGAGAGATCAAAGAGTTAAAAAAGGGATGAAAGACATCTTTAAAGTTAAACAAGGGAGTATAGAGTTGCTTAGGGAATTCGTAGATAGATTCCAGTGGGTAAGGATGATGGTGACACGAGTACCTAATAATTGGGTGGCTATGGCATTTGTGAGAAAATTGAACGAGAAATGTTCAGAAGCCATGAGGAGATAACCACGAGAAATGTTCGAAGGCCTCTTAGCAGCCATCAGTCCATTTGGTAGCGGCGTCCTTCTTCAGCATCTTGAAGATTGGCTCATAGATAATTGTAGATTGTGCTATCAACCGGCTAATATAAATTAGTCTGCCCAAGAAATCATTACATCCTTCTTGTTCTTTGGCGGCGACAATTCTCGAATAGCCTTGACCTTTGATGGATCCAGTTCTATTCCTCGATGACTCACAATAAACCCAAGTAGTTTTCCAGCAGGAACCTCGAATGCACACTTTGCGGGACTCAGTTTTAGGTTGTACCTTCGCAGTCTATTGAATAACTTCCTCAAATCTCCCATGTGATCAATGGCTTTCTTGGACTTGATGATGACATCATCTATATATACCTAAATTTCCTTGTGCATCATATCATGAAAAATTGTAGTCATGGCCCTCATGTAGGTGGCCCCAGCATTCTTTAACCCAAACGGCATCGTCTTGTAACAATAAATTCCCCAGAGTGTAATGAAAGTAGTTTTCTCATCATCTTCTTCATCCATCCGGATCTGATGGTAACCAGCAAAACAATCCACAAATGATTGCAACTCATGCTTGGCGCAATTGTCGATCAAGATGTATATGTTTGGCAAGGGGAAGTCATCTTTCAGACTAGCCCGATTGAGATCCCGGTAGTCGACACAAACTCTAACCTTCCCATCCTTATTCGGCATTGACACAATGTTGGCCAACCACGTCGAGTACTCTACTACTCTAAGAACCTTAGCTATGACTTGCTTAGTGACTTCTTCCTTTATTTTCAGACTCATATCAGGCTTAAACTTTCTGAGTTTGTGCTTTACTGGCAGATACACTGGATTGGTCGGTAGTTTGTGAGCCACAATGGATGTACTTAGACTAGTCATGTCATTATACGACCAACAGAATTTGTCCTCATATTCTCTTAGAAATTATGTGTATTATTCCTTTTCTGACGCTGACAAATGAATGCTAATTCGTGTTTCTTCGATATTTTCTGCATCTCCCAGGTTAATAATCTCAGTCTCCTACATGTTGGACTTTGGTCTATCTTAAAAATTCTCAACTTCCTTGACAATCTCTTTTGGTATGCCATCTTCCTATGAATTGTATCCGTTTGTTGTGTTATCTCATTGCATGTTACAGTCATTGGTTCATCAAGACAAGTAATAGTAATGCTGTGTAAGTAAAGTAATGAGAGAATATAATAAGAGTATTGTTTTATAAGAAAAATCAAAATGCTTTGATAAATTCCATAACTATTTTAAACATTGGAGCTCTTTCTTGCGAAATTTATAATGCGAAAGGAAAGTCGACTAGTAAAAATAAAAATAGTGTATGATGCTTGTTCAGCCTTGCTACCCCAAGGCTCGCGGGCTTTGGCCGTCTGACAGTCCAGTTATTGAGGCATGCTCCTCTGCTTACAGCATGTATGGAAGGGCCTTCCTCCCTTTCCTCCTAAAAAATGACACAACAATCCATGTCATCCTCTTCCAAGAACAAATTCCTCACTGCTGCCAGTGCTTCCTCTTCTTTTGACAGATAGATAACTTCGGCCGGTTGGAAAGTCTGCTCCAAGTGTGGTATTAGATGCTCTAATAGATAGTATGGAATGTGCCATGGTGGCGACCAGCGGTTGAATTCCTCCCAAGTGTAATCATACCCCAATCCGAAGGTGGTGCCATGTTTCTTGAGCTTGATGGGCTTAGCGATTCCTTGGAGATTCTTGCTAAGTCCCTTGCCGTGTTCATATCCGCTCTAGTTCAATATGCTTTCAATTTTGTTATCCCACCATTTGTCTTGATCGACGGTGTTGATTCGCTAGATATGGTGATAAGTTTCCCCGCCTATCCTTTTCTGCCTTATATTGTTGAGATTGACTAGGGACTGTATACGGGAATGCTACCGTCGCCATGAATGATCTCCTATTGGTGATTCCACTCAAACTTCACTGCCTAATGTAGTGTTGATACTACGGCCCTAACATCATGAATCCATGGTCGTCCCAACAACAGATTGTAAGATGTCGGCACGTCTATCACTTGAAAATCAACATCGAACTAAGTAGGACCCATTACAAAAACAAGCAAATTTCCCCAATAGTGGACCTTTGGGATTCGTCGAAATCTTTTACGTTGATGGCCCTGTCCTTCATCTCATGCAACCCCTTTCCTAATGTCTTGACTTTCACCAACAGATAAATGTTGAGGCTGGACCCTCCGTCAATCAGGATCTTGGTGATAAAATAATCTTCGCATTGCACGGTGATGTGCAATGCCTTGTTGTGACTCTACCCCTCTGGCGGAATCATCTTCATGAAAAGTGATCTTGTGACTTTCCAATACCTGGCCTACCATGTTAGCCATCTCTCCGGTGATGAAGTTACTTGGTACATATGCCTCACTTAGCACTCTTAGAAAGGAATTCTTGTGTGCATCGGAACTTTGTAGCAAAGCAAGGATAGAAGTATGTGCCAGTGTTTTGTTCAGCTCATCAATGACTGAGTATTCTTTGGCTTGTATCTTTCTCCAGAGATCGTTGGGCCTAGTTTCAATGACGGTTGACCGACTAGAGGCCTGTTTGCTTGTTTTAGCTAAATGCTCCGGGGTATAAACCCTGTCGGTTTTTCTTATACCCTGTGCCGCAATGGCTTCCCTAAACTTGACCTTCCCTTTTCTTCTAGCCTCGGTTGTGTAGTCCCAGGACATGGCATTTGCGTGGAATGGTGTTACTGTCGACATTTCCATTGGAATGGCGTGGCTATCTTCATTCCGAGCGGAGCAGGCCCCTTAGGCGGTAAAACTGCAATTTCAAAGGTTGTAGGTGCGTCTGCTGGTGACATAAACTCAACCTCAGTCGGTGCTAGCATCTTTGTAGAGGATGGAACTTCAAACTCGAGTGGCATGAACATGTTTACCTTAGCGTCCCCAGAAGGCTGATTCTGGACCATAATCGGATTAAGGGTGACTATTGGCTTCTTTGGATCGTCACCTTCTGTGATCAAACCAATTGATCCCTTGGGGTCCCAGTCATTCTCTATCTTGATCATGTGAACATCTCTGCCGTTGTGGTCTAGAAGAGGGTTATTGCGAACATTTTAAGCGGACTCCTTTGCCACAATGATCTTGCTATCAATCAAAGTCTAGGTCTTATCTTTCAGAGAGCGACATTGATCAATGGTATATCCTTTCATGCCGGAATGGTATGCATAGGATTTATTTGGATTGACCCACTGCGAAGGGTTTTTAGGAGTTATACTAGGGATAGAGGTGACATAACCAGCAGCTTTCAGTCTTTCATACAGCTGGTCAATTGGTTCAGCAATGGCGGTGTACTATTTGGGAGGCTTGTAGTCAAAATTAGGTCGAGGTCTAGGGAAGTTTTGACGTGGGGGAGGTGATTGATAGTGGGATGATTGGGTGTTGTAGGCTTGTTAAACATGTCCTGGTTGGGAGTATTTAGGTGAAGTGGGCTAATATGCAGGAGGTGATTGATAAGTGGGTGGATGAGTTTGATAAGAGGGTGAAGGTGCTGGGTAGTTTGGGGTAGGCTAAAATGTGATTGGAGGTATCAGATAGGTTTGGTTATTTATAGGGGATTTGGCCCTCTGTGCAACTATTACAAGACCTACATCCCTTTTCTTGGACATACCACCGGACTGTAAAGCCTTATTGGTAGCTTGCAAGGCTTCAAAGTTCGTAACCATACCACTCTTGATACCTTCCTCGATCCTTTCTCCTAGCTTGATAATGTTAGAATATTTGTGGCATTCGATCATCATTAGTCTCTTATAATGCTATGGGTCTTGGGCCCCAACGAGGAATTTGTTCATTTGCTCTTCTTCTAGTGCCGGTCTAGCCTTGGCAGCTTCGGATCTCTATCGAGTAGCATACTCACGAAAGGTCTCTGTGGGCTTCTTCTCAAATTTTGAATATAGAACACATCTGGCGTGCTCTCCGCATTAAACCTGAATCCGTCTATAAAATCAGACGCCATGCTTACCCAATTCGGCCACTTCTTCGGATCTTAGCTAATGTACCAAGATAAGGCATCTCCCTTCAAGCTCCTCATTAAAAGCTTCATGCGGATCTTCTCGTCTTTTCCTACTCTAACCAACTTGTCACAATACGTTCTCAAATGGACCATGGGATCCCTTGTACCATCAAACATCTCCAACTTAGGAGGTTTTCACCCCTCGGGCAGTTCGACATCGGGCTGTATGCAAAGATCTTCGTAGTTTAGCCCCTCGATTCCCTTACTGCCGTTGACACCTTGAATTCTGCTAGTCAACCTTCTAATCTCTTCGGCCAGATTTCTGATGAGCAAGTCCTTTTCCTCGAACTCGGGTATGGTGGAGTGCGGCACAATCTCCCTGTAGATGGGGTATTATGTTGGGTGTGGTAGTGGTTATTTGTGTAGTTCTGGAGTTCAGGGATGAGCGATGGGGTGTTATTTGAGGTATGACAAGTATTGCAATGGTAGTGAGGAAAGGGATGGGTTTTTTTCTTTGGGATGTTTTGCGGAGGTACATGATTCTGAGTATTTGGGAAAGTAACCTCTGGATTGGTGAGGGAAAATGAAAGATTTTCCACATTCCGGACTTGATCAAGTTCTTCCTAAAACTTCAACATCTTTTTTTCTAGTTGGGATTCATTTTCCTTGAGGACCAGAGTACCATGAGTAACCTCTACCTGTTCAGTTGAGTTGTTCAAGTCTTCCTTTATTCCTTTTTTTTTGTGTCTGACAGGACTGGGAGGAGGAGGAGGTGGAGGGCCCCTGGATCTCGTAAAATAAGATGATGTTGTCGGAGTTCCCGAACTAACCTTTGGGGAAGGGAATAAACAAAAGTAAAAACAAAAGGTAACAAGTCAGTGAGGATCATTAGAAAAATGTTGCAATATTTAAACATGTAGTGTCGAAATATAAAGCATGTCCTAATTTTGGAGGCCTTCTTGTGCCCGAGGTAGGCCTAGCAACAAATTAATTAGGAGAACTTAGAATGCTAAATTCCTCATTTCATTGATAAAAGGTATACGAATCCCAAAATGACACTAAATAATAAAAATCACTAATGGTCATTGGCCTTATTACATTTTATAAAGCGGAAATGGAAATTCCTATCTATTTGGTCCTAGAGGGACCTTCCCGAAACTCAGCATCATTGGCTCCATCGAACAGCTTCCCTAGCTCGCACAGTCCTAGTAGCAAGTAAGCTCTGCCAGATGTCCGCCTTCATTTCCTTCAGTAGTCCGGCACTCTTCGACTCTCTTAAAAACTTCTTTTCCAACCCTACTATACCTCGCTCTAAATAGACCAATCATTTGTTGGCGCTGACAGCCATATCCTTCCACTCTTCAATTAGTTTTTGATTAGCTTCATGTATCTCACGGTGCTTGCTTTCGCATTCACGGATTCTCTTTCGCAAATGGTTGTACTTGACATGTGCTTCAACCTTTTCATCTATGATATTGTTACCTCGAACAAACCCAGGATGGCCCAAACCACTATGATTATCCTCCAACCAACCCGAATAATAGGGAGCATAACCTGCATGGTATCTGTCTGGTTCGATTGTCTCCTTCCCAGGAAATTCTTGTAGTGCCACATGTGCTAAGCCTGGCACTTGTAAGGACTATCATCATCTTGGAATTCATCCCGGAAGTGACTCATCTTGTCGACCCTGGGTACAACCTGCTTCCTACCCGCTTGTCTTATAACCCGAAGAGGTACATAAGAGTTTGTTCCTATTAAGCCAATTAGTATCAGGAAAAGTGCGTCCCTGGAACGGATGATGAACTCCTCGGTTGGGTACCACTCAAACATCCATTATACCTGGTCCTCAGTCATATTTTCGAAGAGTTCGACCCATTCTCTAGCATTCTCTGGTTGGGCAAACATGTTGGGCATGTAATTCATTCGCTATGGGTGATGAACAGTGATATGATCATTCCAGTCCCTTTGATGGATTTCCTGTCGGTACTCACCCTTTTGGAGATGTTCTACGAGCCAAACTTGAAGTAGGAGATTACAACCCTTCAAGTGTTTGGCTCCTTGTTGACACCTTTCAAGGGCTCGGTATATCTCTTCCTTGATCGTTGGTGACCATAGCTAGCCTGGTATGGATCTTTGCTTTCTTCATCGGAAACACTACCCCAAGAAGCATAACATAAAGGCAAAGACCTTTCGGTGGATATGCCCTAATGATGTAAGGGCGAACTCATCAAGATAAGTACGGTAAGATTTGCTATGACCGTACCTCTCGTACAGATAGTCAAAGGGAATGTAGGATTCTTTCAAACATGTCAAGTGTGGATTCTTCTTTAAACCCATCATTTTGAGAAAGCCTCTACCCTTGCGGTTTTCTGGAATTAACAAACTCAGAGTTTCCCATGGTATACCAGCCAATACTCATATTTCTTCGAGCAGGGGTGTCGTCTCAATCTCTCCGAAGCGGAACACAGACCTATCACAATCCCAGAATAGAGTAGCAGCTTCTATGGTTTTGTTGTTAGGTTGGATTTTTAGGAGAGAAGCTAGATTCCCTAGGTATTTCCGGACAAGAGTCTGATCACTGGAATGAAGATCCTCCTACCAGCTTAGCAATTTTAGGTGGATGTTGGTGCTATGCCAAATCTAGGGACTTCGTGTCTCATGTTTCTGCAAGACAAAAGAGTTAGGCCCTTACCCCCACCTGAATTGACTACTAAATATCAATAATTGGCATAAAATCAATTAGTTCTCCAAATAAATGCACAAAACGTGGTAGTGTCTATTTGGGTTTTAGGGAAACCTAGTGGACTTTGGACATGGCTATCTTAAAGAGACATTATGCAGACAACATAACTGACTTGGCTAGGTTTGGACCATGATGTATGCACAATTAAACAGAGTAATAATTGCGTTTTTAGCATTTTACTGCCATAAAACCTGAAATCCGTGCGAGTCCCAAATATTCGGCCCGGATGGATCCAGCTAGGAATCGCCTAATATTAGGCCTGGATACAGAATTACGACCTAAGAAACCATTGTCACCGCCCCGCCATGGCAACTCAAGAGGAAAAGGCACGGAACCGTCGATTACACTGTTGATCGACTGGCTTTACCGTAAATATGCCTTTATCGGATTTAGGGGTGATAATATCGAAAGAGTGCAACCACTCATTATAAGAGTTGCAATGGTATATTGTTTGGCACGGGTGGAATATGATGTTGAAAACATGCAGTTGAAATAATTAAAACAAGTTGTCATGTGCTTGCATGTTCATAAAGTAATAAATTCAATATTTAAAATAGTAATAAAGGAATGCAGTAAAGGAAGGCAATAAAAGAAACAAGAAAAAGAAACAAAAGACAAGTCAGTTTCGTAGTCGAAGAGGGAATTAAATGCTTAAAGGGATTAAACAAATAAAGGCACATAAAAAAATGCAAAGTCACATTAATAGCTTGAAATGGTAAAAGCCTAAAAGAAAGTCCCCAGCAGAGTCGCCATGCTATCGCGCCAACCTTTTCTCGAAAAATCGGGTTTATGACATTTGAGAGGACAACTAGTTACCTTTCGGGAACTGGATTTGAATTGAAGAATCGCCACCTAATGATTTAAGTGCATTAGGACACTAGGAAGGGTTTGATTTGAGTAGCCAAAGATTGGTTAAGAGCTTGAAATTATCCCAAGGGGAAGGTGTTAGGCACCTCTCAAGATCCACTAGTGTGGTTCCCAACCAAACTATTATTGTGACTTAAGTGAAAATTACACATAGGCAAATAAGGCTCAAATAAGAGGGGATTTCAACAATGGTTTGAAAGTAAATAAAGTTTGAAAGAACAAAAAGCCAATTTTTAAATAAGGAGTTAAAATGTTGAAAGAAAAGAAATGAAGGATAAAGGAAGGGGGTCATAGGTTTATTAAAAATATGGATCACATCAATACAATACCCAGTAATCACTCCTAAAAGAGGGGTTACACGTGGTATTAACGCACCGGTCATCATATATCTATATCTACCCTTCCCACCCCGTTAAGGTACTAAAGCGTGGAATGGTCTCGTTTACTTATTGCATGCTATTACCCGCTCCAATCATATCAGCCCCGAAGGTACTTGGGGCTACTAATCCTAAAGGGAGGATATATTGGGCTTATTTGTAGTTTCAAAAGGTAAAATACGCAGGCGATATACAAAACATGTATAGCAAATTAGGGTAAACACATAACAAACAAAAAGGCTCAAATAGACCTCCTTTAAACCAAATAATGCATATAATTTAGCACGACTTACACATACTGTTTAAGGTCTGACTAAAACTTAAGTTGTTGAGGTAGACTGATTTATTACATAATTCAAATAAGAAATCTGAATTAGGTCTGCCTGTTGGTTGTAGTTAATAACAACAGATCTAATTTATAAATTTTTACCCTATGGCTTGCCTAAATGTTGGACGAAGACCCTATAAGCATGATATCTACTGATTTCAGAAATAATGAAGTGAAATGAATACACTGGTTTAAGAAAAGCTATCAGTTATTAAAGAAAGGCAGGTTTTGGCAAAAGACTATAAGTTCTGCAATTAATGATGCATAGTTGTTACTGGTTTTAGAACTATTAGCGGGTGGAACGATTTAGACTTAATTAATAGCTCCTATAGGCATGCTTTTTACACGTTGTTGATTTTAAACGCTTGTAAAGATGTTGCAACCCTTTGAACATGGTATCTAGGTGCTGAATTTTGTTTAAAATGCCTGTGAACATGACATCTTATGAGGTTGATTGTTAAGACCTATAAACATGATTGCCTAATAAAGATTGGATATGCAAGATTCAGAAAGACTTATACGCATATTTTCTATATGCATGTGTAGAATTCAAATTTTTAGGTAACTATAGACATTGTATCTATGTGAGAAGTGCAAAATTCAGGAACTTCCTATAGGCAAGATATCTATATGCTAGTGCAGCAATTCAGAAACTTCCTATATGCAGGATATCTACCCTCTGCATACATACTTATCCCTCCCCTTTTCACTAGCCATCCCAAGAGTTCATTACAAAATTATTACAGCCCAAAATGAAGATAAAAAAATACATCAAAAATTAAAAGTACAACCAAGGCGAGCCTGATTCAAACTTCATGTATGAAGTATGAAGTAAACCAACTCCAAGAGTTCATGATCCAAAGCCTTTCTCCTATTTGGATGTGTTAGAGTTCCCTAAGAGTCTCATATGAACTCTAGGCAATACTCACACCCAAATGTGTCAACAAATTAAAACATAGTGTAGTATGGAAGGGCCAGCCCTCATGTGTCAAGTTCAGAGGGAACTCAAGGTCCCAAGACAAGGCTCACAAGAGGTGGGCAGAACTCAGGGACTAAGTGAGAGAGTTCAAGTGCAGAAAAAGAATGCTGAAGGAGGAAAGGGAGAAGGGTAACAACTTAAACTAGTATAAATAGGGGTTATAGGGGAATGGGGAAGTTGCAAAGAGGCAAAAGCAGGCTGGTGGGCATGCCCAGCAACGGGAGATGCTGGCACACCCATCAGCCTGTTGGAACACATTGTGGAGAGGTTAGATCCTAAAGGATCAAGCTTAACTCATGGACAACAACTTACATTGCCATGACTTAAGTCATAACTCAAAAGATAAATAGGGGCAGGGGTTTGGGGTTCACAATAAAACAAACATAAGGAAATCAACATGCCAATAAGTGCTGAAATATACAGGAACAGTAAGTAGTTATGGACACAAAAAACAGTAAATACACATTATTGTGATGCTGAAGCATAAATTAGGACATAACAGTTTCAAAGAAACAAATAAAAGAAAGCAGTAGGTCTTGCAAAACTGGCCTAGTGCAAACAAGAAGAGAATATTATTGTGCAAGCGTGAGTCAGAAATATTGTGAATTCCTCCCTGAGTTTGTGAAAGAGTTGTGCATTTATAGTGTAAAAATCATGAGGAAATAAGGTACAAAAATATTTTAGGAACTGAATATCAATTAAGAATCAATCACACAAGACTTCCTTTAATTGAGAAATTCAGATTCAAACGGGTTAAATTATTTAAGAAAAGAAATTAACTAAGCACTTGGTGCAGAGCATGCAATTAGGAGCAAATACATGAGAGAGTTATTTAAGGACAGGATTTCGAAGTACACGGTTGTACAAATAAAGTAAGAAGATCAATTAGCAACCAGTAAATCAAAAGGGTTGAGATTTTGATGAATGAAGCGAGTAAGAAAATATGAAGAAGGTTTTTAACTTGAGTCAAATCATAGGGAAATCAATAATCAATGGAAAGAATCAATCAGCCCTATTTAGAAGGAAGTTTGCACTAATCATAAATTCGAAGACCCCTTTAGAGGAAAATTCATCACATATAAAGGGCATACAAACATATGAGAGAAGAGGTCGTGTCATTGTAAAATCAGTAGAAAACTCCAGTATAGAAGAGTTTAGCAAAAAGGTCTGAATCATATAAAAATAAAGATGTCCAAACTCAGTTTCATAGACTCGAAGTTGGTCTAAAAGAGTTAGGGATTTTGAAATAAAACCCTAGTTCGAGTAAATCACATAACCAAACTTGGAAGAACCCCAAATTCTAGGGTTTCCACCATTAATCAAGCAGAGATGAGACCGCAAGTGATCAAAATGGCTCAGAGGTCTCAGTGAAGAACTGAAACCTCTTGCATGTTTCTTTCAATACCAGAAACCCATGAGAAAACAATGATAGCAAGTAACACGCAGAATATAGTAGGAGAATTCAAAGAGAGTAGAAGAAGCTAATATAAAATATAATGGAAAAAAACTAATAAGAACAGTACAAGAATCACGCTACAAAGTTTTTAGAAGAAACTTAAATAAAGCTCAGTAGACATAACTTAATAAGAAACACTTAAGAACACAGTAAGGAAAAAATACAGTAGAAGAACATAAAAAAATACCATACAAGAAGCATACAGTAGAAAAAAATATAAGAACACATCAGTAGAAGAAAATATAAAAATACAGTAGAGGCAAATATGCACAAAAAGAAAAAGAAAGTCGGAGAATCATTTAAACACTTTCAGAAAATCCTAGATCAGAAAAGAAAGATTTTGAAAGTATGTTTTTGAAAGAAAAGTCAGGAAACTCAATTAAAAGCTTAGGGAAAGCATTGATACCACAGATCAGAAAAACCTCGAAAGGTTAGGGTTTCAGAAGAACCCTAGTTGTGAGAAAGGCTTTGAATGGCCACAAATCTAAGTCGAAGAAGTCAAAATCCGGCTCGAGCAGACATGGTACGCCAGAGCAAGATAGGAGATGGCCGAGGAACTCGAAATGATCAGAGCTTGGACCAAACTTTGTTGTGGTCAGGCCTTGAATCTTCAAAAACTAGGCATGCAGGAGCAATAGGAGGCCGGTGTAGGGTTCCGATAGCCTTGGAAGCCATGAATTCCGGTGGCTTTCAGGGTGGAAGTGGTGGGAGGCGGCTAGGGTTCGAGAGCGTTTGAGAGGATGGGAGGGTTCAGAGGTGACTGGTAGGTGAAAATGATTTAGGGTTGGTGTGGTTGGTAAATTAAAAAAGGAAAGGATGAAATGTGGCCGTTGATCATTTTGATCAATGACCTGAATTAAATGGGGAGCTGGGGGGTCATTAAACAGGCTGTGGGTCGGGTAATTTTAGAAATTCAGTTGGGGTTCAATTAGATTTAATTGGGGTAGAATTTAGGCTATAATTGAAATAAAATCTGGCTAGATTTTAAATAGCCATTTTCCCCCATTTATTTTATAAAAATAGCATATTAAATTCTAGAAATAAATTGAAAATAATAAAATGATTTCTAATATACAATTATTAATTTAAAAATATTAGACTTCATTTTTATAAATATAATTGCAATCAAATCATAAAAGAGGCTGATATTGTAATTATACGGAATTTAGCTTTAAAATTACTAAATAAAACTTATAAAAATACGTAAAAAAAATTTTGAGCTATAGTTTAGCATAAATATGCGAATTCAACATGTAAATTACAAAAATAATAATTTAAGGAACACTTATTGGGTTTTTTCTTGATAAAATAGGGCAATAAAATTGATTTTAAGATCTTGAAAACAATAAGAATATATATATATATATATATATATATATATATATATATATATATATATATATATATATATATATATATATGTTATTTGAAAGATATTTTGCATATAAAAGAATTTGATTGGCTAGAATGGGTTCTTAATACCATGTTTCACTACTTCATTAAGCCTTTCAGTTAATATTTTGATGACAGGAGAATTAATTAACTAATTAATTGAATTGGTTGATGGCTCAAATAGTGAACATGTACCATGGAAATTAGGTTCTGGTATTAAAAATTTAAATTTAACAATAAACGTTCATGGCATAATTTATTTTTGTTATTTATTTTAATCGGCCAGCTAGTGGTATGTTATAGGTCAACACTCGGGTAGGAAAATCTTAGGCTTTCTTTATATTAATTTAAATTGAAGGGAGATGTCGTTTCTGTTAGTTTATTACTCGGGGAATGCCCCGCTAAGTTTATACATATTTTATCCGGGTATGTCCCCAAGTATTTGTATTTAAAGGCCAACGATGGAACACTTTGAGGAAACATAGAATAGTATTTTTATTTGTACTTTTATTTTTTTTATTAGGTAAGGAAGACCTGAAGTCTCTTATGTGCTTATTTGTCTTTTCTGTGTTTATTGTTACTTTAATTTGAATATTCTAAAAGCCAACTTGATCATGTATACAACCATACTAGTTATAAGACTCGGGGAGTTTCTAACACCTTCTCTCCGAGTCAAATGAACCCCCTTACCTAAATCTCTTGTGCGGACTTAGCTTTGGAGTCCAAGGTGTTTGAAAGGAAAAATCATATTTAAAATGGTGACATGGCTCACTGAAACCAATGTGAGGTGGCGACTCTAAGAAAAATCCTTTTGAACACAATTACTTTGTCACTTTCAAAATTGAAAACCATTTTGATCTTTATAAAAATCTTTTTATTCATTTAAGAGGGTTAAGTAAGGTGAAAAGGGAAATGACAGCTCTAGCGATTCCGGTGGGGAATTGCAAATTCGAGCTAATACTTGATCTTGTTGGCTTTTTAGGATATTCGGTTGATGTTTTTACGTATATTTTTTGCTTTATTTGATTATATTTTGTTTATGTCATTTTATTTGCTAGTTGCTTATTTGTTTACAATATTTTCTTTATGTGTTACCGCTTTATAAATAAATATCATTTGCATAACCCATACTCTTCTTTCTGCAACAAGTCTTTCGCAGTACGTTTGAGCGTACATGGCCTTTTTTGGGTCACCCGTGTCTTTAGGGGGTGGCACAGGAGCATGGAGTGGGCGGACAGCAAGAGCAGCTACCATCGACCACGTGGCGCCTTGAATTGCCTTGTCTAGTGAACTCAAATCGTAGGTCAACCTTTAGGTCATACTTCTATGCATCATATCATTTAAACCTAGCAGGGTTCAGTCCCAGGCACTGGGTCCCATTGTAGGAGGTCTATCCAAATTATTTCAAAATGAACTTATGGCCCATAAAGACATTTAATCATCCATGTGTGCTACATGCTATATCTTTTTAGGGGTAAAAGGTCATTTGGCGGACCAAGAATATTTGAGGGTGAAATATAAAATAAAGCAAACAAGGCCCACTCAAATTTTTCTTTCATATTTTTTCAAAAAAAAAAAAGAGAAAAATAAAATCCAAACTTTTTTACATTTTCTATCATTTTTCAAAAAGACAAAAAATTATTTTTTCCAAATTATTGCTATTTTTTAAGCTTTCTCGCATATCCAAACTTCCCGAACTATGCGTACCTGATTGTCGTCTCTCGGGTCGGGAAATAGAGGTAGCCCACATAGGGTTTGGTCTTCCTAATGTATTAGGTTCTTGGCTTTCGGGGTCTTAGCCAAATCTTGCATGTTTAGCCACTTTTGGCCACATCGGCCATTCTTGCAAATGAGGTCATCTTCACATAAGTGGTCTAACTACCCATGTCTTAGAATCTTGAGTCCACGACTAGGTGTCATATTACTTTAAGGTCAGTCCTTTTTGAGTTTGCATCTTTAACCACTCTCGCCATATCGGTCGTTTTTGTGAAATGGGTCATTTTTGCAAATTAATTTTTTAGCCATGATTATTGGGAATTGAATCCATATAAGCATTAGTAAGCTATTTTCATATTTGAGTAGTCACCCTTGTTTACTTTACATTTATAGTCGCTCTTGGCCACGCTGGTTAATTTTTAAAAATAGCCCAATCGTGTCTTGCATGTGTTCAATAGGAGGTGTTGTGGTGTCGCATAGTGTCTTGAGTCTTTGAATAATTTAGTCTTGTTTTTCTCATTCAGGTATGGATCCGTGTACCAGGACTCGAGCATGATAGATACCCAGGACCACGGAGCTGCTAGAGGAGCCTTTTTATGTTTTTGAGTCTATTGTTCATATTTTACTTTCTAGTCACGTATAGTAGTATTCACTCATTTAGTTGGTGTCAGAGTTGTCGTGGTATCATTTATTTTGTCGAGTCTCTCATTATTGTACCTCTTTTTTTGTATTTGAAAAACCAGAAAAAGTTATAAATGAAAAATTCAAAAAGATTTTTGTTTTTAGTTTACTTTGTCCATTACTTTTCTAGAACTACGCTTGATCTAATTCATGAGAGACATGATGCGTAGGCATCCTACATAGTGTTTTCTTGAATCATCATTAAAAAAGAGGTAAAAAAAGAGAAAAGGAGATTGAATTTGTGGGACGTGAGAAATGAGAGGAAAGAAAATAGCGATAATCAGAAACAGAAAAGGGGGAAAGAAATGAAAATCAAGCGGTGTTAGAAAGGAAAATGAAGAAGGAAATGAGGCAAGAAGAGTGAAATTGGGATGATTCCATATGACCTTGTGACCCTCGAAGTCATTCTAGAACCATTAATTGTGGCTAGGAGCATTGCACGAAATGTAATATTTCTATATGATAAATGCCTTAACGCTAACATGTTAGTTTTATTTTTCTCCCCTTTGTTACTTTCATTGTTATCATAACAGAGGGTGGTTAGTTTGTGTCATTTTGGCGAGTCATCTGTACAACATAAGGTCAAAGAGCAAGGTAGACATGGCTAGCAAAGACTTGGATACATGAGTTGTAGACCCACCGAGGGAGATCGTCGAGTCGGAATCGAAACTGAAAGAGGAGGTCCAAAGGTTGAAACATCATATGGCAGAAATGTATCAGGCCTGGATTAATGGACATCCTCCACCTTCATTCCCTACCGACTACACGTAAAACCATACCTCCATTCCACCGTTGTCCCAAGCCCAGATGCCCACTACCGTTGACCTTTTCCCTCAACATGCACTGGGCTTTACCCCTTACCACAATTACCGTGGCATTTCTTCCAAAACTTTCCATGCTCCACCAACCTAAACAACCTTATACCATGCTCTGACATCTGCTCCCATTTTTGTACCCCCTCTACAAGCTATCTCCACTGATCCTCTAGTGAGCCCGCATTCCCAGCTCCAAATACCCAATATTATGCCATGAAACCCACCTTCAAAGTCCCGGATCCTTAATCTTTCATTCTCCACTTTGAACCTCATGTTGAAATTGAGAAATCACCCAAGAACGCGGAGCAAGAGGAGATATTTAGGAAGGTAAAGAGTCTTGAGAAATCATTAAGAAATATGCAAGGGTTAGGAAGCAAAGTTACTGTGGCTTATAAGGATTTGTGTTTGTCCCCTGATGTTTAACTGCCTGCCGGGTTCAAGATTCTCATGTTTGACTTGTATATAGACATAGGGATCATGTAGCTCATCTGAGAGATTACTGCAGTAAAATGAGAGGCATCGAGGGAAAAGACAAATTACTGATGGCTTACTTCAACCAGAGTCTGAGTGGGACAACTCTAGAATGGTATACCCGCCAGGATGCCAGCAGGTGGTACACATGGGACGAATTGGCTCAAGCCTTTTCTCGGCATTTTTAGTACAACATAGACATTGTTCCGAATTGCATGTCCCTGAACAAGGTCTAAAAGAAGCCTAGTGAAAGCTTTAGAGAATATGGTTTCCGACGGAGGGAGCAAGTTGCACGGGTCAATCCTCCGATGGAACAAAGATGAGATTGTTGAATACTTTCTTCAAGCCTTGGAGCCTAATTACTTCGGCCATTTGATCTCAGCCATTGGTAAGCCTTTCAATGATGTGGTAAAGATGGGAGAAATGGTGGAAGAGGCACCGAACTCAAGCAAGATCATGAGCTATTCTTCTTCAAAGCCATAACACAAGCAATTCAAAAAGACACAGGAAGCTTGCCGGGTTAGAAAAAACATGATGATGTTGCCATGGTTGTCTCTTGGGGTGTACAAAGGAAACCGACAAACAGCATCAATCCAATAATCCGAGTCAAACAGAGAAAAAAAACCAACTATGGTTTGGTTTGGTGTGGGAAAAAAACCTGACCATAATTGGTTTGGTTTGGTTTTAACAAAAGAAAGTCAAACCGAAACCAAACCAACCCGACATTAAATATATAGAAATTTTAGATATATTTAATATATAAATATACTTATTGTGATGTAATTTATAAATATTTCTTAAAAATTTTCATAATTTATCTTTTAAAGTATTATTTTTGGACTTAGAATTTTGAATGATCCGATAAGTTTTATAGCAATTAACATTAAGAAATTAAATAATGCTAACAAAAGCCTAAACTAATATTATATAAATACTAATGCTAATAAAAGACATTCAATTCAATACTATGAACAGGAATATATTGAATATTTATATTTTGTTTTGCAATAATTTAGATAAAAATTTATAACCATTTTTTATTTTTTCATTATTAGCGCATAGTCATGTGATTAACACTCCCTTATTAGTCTACTTATTTTATCATGACTTATCACTTTTAGATTATTTTTATATTTATTATAGCTTTTAATTATCAATATTTATGTTACATAACTTTATTGTCTTTATTGTTGAATATTTTAGGATAATGCCATGACACATCTCATATTTTGTATTTTTTTCTTGGAAAATATTTTATATGGTCGTATCTTACTAGGATTAAAGAAATATTTTGAGCACAATTTAGATATATTTTGTTCTACGAAGATTTTACTGAAAAAAACCCGAAAAAACCAAACACCCGAGAAAAACCGAGAGTGAATAACTCGAGTTTTATTGGTTTGGTTTGGTATTTATATTAATAACCTGATACAATTGGTTTGGTTTGGTAATTGTAAAATCCGAACCAACCCAACCTATGTACACCCTAGTTGTCTCACAATCGCGACATGGCCCAAGGGGTCTGCCTCACTAATATACTCAGCCTCGAACCCAACCCCAAACCTATCCTCGAGTTCCAAATAATCAACCTCAGTACTATACTCCTAACAGCGTCTGATTCTCTGTCCAATCATTGGGTCACTCCTTATGGCGAGCACCAGCACCACAAAATCTCCACCAGCCTCCACAAAATTTTCAAATGTCCCATAACCCACATCCAAGCCAAGAGTATAGAGGTAAAGAAAGGTTGAAAGATAATTTTACACTGATAGGAGAGTCCTATGCAAGCTTGTTTGAGAAATTAAAGCATTATGACATGCTTACACCTATTCCTCCGAATCATGTAGACTCGCGTGCAAGAAGCTTTGACCCTTCTAAAAGGTGTGAATACCATTCCAATGCCCATGGGCACAATGTCAAAATTTGTCATGATTTGAAAAGAGAACTAGAAAGAATGATTCAAGAAGGGATAATTGTAATCGAGGGCAGTGACATCCAGAACATCACGCAGAATTCTTTTACCTACACATAATAATGCAGACTTTGTGGGGAGGATGCTTGGTGACCGGGAGTATGAGAATCCATTTGAAACTTGCTGACTAAAGTTAATGATATTGAAATTGGTGAAGGTCCCAATAATTTTGATGTGCAATGTAGTGGCTAAGATATCGAGCCTGGTAATTGGAAAGACATCCTTTCTTGCCTAGCCGGGGAGGAGTTTTGGTGGTTTATTTTGTTGTCATTTTTGTTGTCCAGGTTATTTTAGGGTTGTAATTTGGATATTGTCTTGTGGCTCAAACCTTTCTTGTTCTTATTTTGTCTAGTTTGTTTAGTTTTAGTAACTCGTCTAATGTTATTTAGGATTGTTCCGGGGTTGTAACCTATTTCTATTTTGCTTGTTTTATTCAAACCCTTTTTCACCATCTATCTAATGCAATCTCTTGTTTTCAGTTAGTTCAACTCAGTTTTTGTTTAGGTCACTTTTCCTATTAGAGTCCTTTTTATGCTGACTCTAGCGCCATGACATGCACACATAATTCTCTGCCTGGTCTTCAAAGTTTAGTCTAATCATGAAGTTGATACGATTTTGAATATGATAAAAGGAGGTATTTGAAGAAACAAGTAAAGATTTAGTCATTCTGAGATAACTTGAAGATTCAATTGAGTGAAACTGAGGCAGTTTGTCTGGAAAATCAAGAGGTTGATGAGAGAATATAACAAAGAAATGTCTTTCAAGCAGTTTGAGGTAGATCAGTCAGTGCTGAAATGCATTCTTCCTCATCAAGATAAGTTGCATCAAGTCTGCTTCAAACTGGCAAGGATCATTCATTGGGACAAAAGTATTGCCCTGTCGGCAATTTGTGTTTGTGTTGATGCCATCAATAGATACTGTGTATAATTTCTTTTCTTTTCTTCTATTTCATGTTCGTACTTGGTATTTTTAAAGTTTGGCATGATGAAGACATTTTATTTTGCTACCCAAACACTTTTATCCTTTGCTACCCCCTTTTGAGTCCTAATAATTTTATTTCCTACCCCTATTTTGGAATCAGAAATAGAGTTAGGAACTAGAAAAAGAAAAGAAAAAGAGAAAAACAAGAAAAAAAGGAAAAGAGAAAAAGATGAAAAAAAGAGTAAAAGGAGAATAGAAAAAAAAGAAAAAAAACAACTTTATCTCTTGAACTACGTTCGACCTGATTCTTGTCACCACAAGATACGTATGCAGCCTTAGGGTTCGGTCACACCAAATAAAGTATTACATAACCCCCCAAAGTCAAGAGTGAGGTAGTTTTTCTTAGAAATCCCAAGAAATAAAATTCCCAAAACTCCAAAAAACTAGCGCATAGGTTTTAATTCTGCCAGATTTGATTCTAGAAGTTGTAATTTTGAACCTTTTCATCTTAAATTATTTGAGCCTTCATGCCACCCTTTATTTCCAACCCTGTCCAAAAGCCTACATTACGGTCCAAAGAAAGACCTTCCGACCAATTTTTGAGGATGTTAAATCAAGTGCATGGAGAAAGTATGATCTTCTTGTATAATGGGTAATACCTTTGTTCTGAGCACAAAGAGAGAAAATGATAAATTGAGAGATTCTTATCGATGAAAACCCTCACAAACACCGTAAGGCGACAGTGAGTTAAGAAAAGAACAAAATGAGAGAGTCTTGATGGTGAAATCCTCCAGCGCACTACAAGTCGACTGAGAATTGTGGATCAAATGGGACAATTGAAGCTGTGAAGCCCAGTTTCACAGCAAAGAGGTACATCAAGAGTTGAATATAGACTTTCTTGAGAGATTAGACCACTTAATCCAAAGGGGCATGTCATGGTCATTAGAGTTGGTATCCATATCTGAAAAATTCTACTTTGTAATTTTCTTGTTAGGTATCTTCTCTTTCCCTTGTCCCTTATTTTGTTCCTCTTGTTTTGTTTGAGTCCCTTCTTGAGTCTGTTTGGCTAGAACAAGTGAGAAATGACTTCAAAATTTTCTACCAGCTTTCCAATTGCATAAAACAAATTTGGCTGGCATATCAAAGTGGCATAAGACAGGAAAGAACAGTATGCGCACTGACTTGGTAACAATCAACATGCTTCGGGATTCATGTGAAATGCAAAGATTCGGTAAATACCAATTCAGGAGCATAATGCAACAGATAAAGGGTATTGGATTAGAACAGATCGGAGGTATTTTTGTGATAAAGGTGATAGAGAAAGTGGTTAATCAATAAACAAGCAAGGTTTTCCAAGTCGAAATCAAAGTTTTCATGGGAACTATCGCCCTCAAAGTCAAGGCCACAAACTAACCACCATGTTTTAAACTCACAAGTTTTCATTGTTTGAAACAGGGTGAAGGTTATGTTCATATCAAAGCTTGAATTTTTCAGGTGTAATGTCTCAATCCTGCTTATGCAAAGGCTATTGAGAAGATCACACTTCATCTCTAGGAGACACACTTCCTAATCTAGTGTTATGACCCTGATTCGCTCTCCGTGAACCATCATGATGACACCTAGTCTCTACGACTAGGTAAGCCTAAATTAGGGAAAGATAACCAAACTTGCGGAAATAAAACGATCTAAAAATAGAAATAAAGAAAAAAATACTGTTAAATGTGCCCCTCGATATACACCATAGGTATATAATCTCAAAACCAACATCTAAATCCAAGACCCCAAACACCACGAATCACAAGCTATACATGCTACATAGCTCTAACACCGGAATGTATAACAAATAGAAAAAGTACACAAGGGATAAATACTAAAGCATGAATAGAAAGGGACTCCTTAGTCTGCGGACGCAGAAGATGTACCTCGGAGTCTCTAAGAAGGCGCCTCCCTCAAGAATGGTAGGCCTGATCAGCGGTACCTAGATCTGCACATGAAAAACATGCACAGAAGAGGTATGAGTGCACCACAGCGGTACTCAGTAAATGCAAGCCTAACCTCGATCGGGTAGTGACTAGGAAGGTCAGGGCCATACTGAGGTTAATAAATAATAAAATGACAATATAAGATAAAAAATATAATTGAGAATCTACAGTAAGAGTCTATACAGGATAATAAGAGTACAATAACGAAAAAAGAATATAAAGGCAAATCACAAGGAAATAGCACTCACACCAAGGATAATAACCGGGGTTCTCTTGGTATCTCGAGGATCTCTTGGTATCCTCAATTATGCCAGGGATCTCTTGGTATCCTAAGGATCTCTCAGTATCCTCAATATACGTGCCAAGGATCTCTTAGTATCATGCACCTCAGTCCAAACCATAATTTCATACAGGGGATCTCCCGGGATACCGTCTATAGTCCCAAATTAAAATACACAGCAGCAACACAAGAATGTTAAATTAAATGCCAACTTTGTACTAGCATACAGTTAAATTCTAGTCTAACATGCTTCAAGTGGTGCAATTAAGACAGTTTAAACAAATAGGCAATTAAGTCAACTAAGCATACTTTTCTAGCTAACAACATGCTAAGTTTTCAAGTAAAATAAAACAGGAAGGAAAAGAACTCAGTTTACATGCTTAAAGTAAAATCGGCCTTTCAACAATTAGCTCAAGTACTCGCTCATCACCTCACGTACAAGGCATTTCAATGATCAAATATCATATCCTAAGGGGAACGTCCCCCACACAAGGTTAGACAAGCCACTTACCTCGGACAAGCTCAAATCAACCTGAAACCACGCTTTTGCCACGAGTATCCGACTCCAAATGTCCCAAATCAATTCAATTCAATTGTATATTATAAATAACACCTCAAGTAACTAATTCTAAAATTAATTTCAAGTAATACGCAAAATTAGGTAAAATAACCAAAATACCCCTCAAGCCCATGTCTCGGAATCGGGTAAAATTAATATTTTCAGAATCCTCATACTCTCACGAGTTTATGCATAATAAAAACACTAAAATTGGAGTTTAATTGGCCCCTCAAATTCTCATTTAATGCTTCTTAAATCCCAAGCCCTAATTCTTCAATTGTTGGTCTAGATTCCATGATCTACTAGGTAGATTTCACATTAGAAACGAGTTTTAAGACCATGAATTTTACCTCCAAGTATTTCCCCTCGAATCCTTCTTTTATCCCCTTCAAAGAGCTCCCAAAATGATTAGAAATGGTGGAAATAAACTCCCAAGTCGCAGAACCTCTTTTAAAATAATGCCTAGAAGTTTCTGCATATGCGATCCTGGGACCGCATCTATGGTCCCGCTTCTAGGGAACAAATACTGCATCTGCGGTCTCGCTTCTACGGAACAGTTACAGTATCTGCGGAAAAATATACTGCATTTGTGGTTCCTGAGGAGCTGGCCAAAATTCCACTTCTGCGGTCGTTTAGCCGCTTCTTCGAAAACCAAACCGCAGGTGCGGTTATGACAACACCAGCAGTTGAAGCGATAACTTAAACTCCAAAATTTCCTCCAACAACCATCTGAATTCACAGCGATGCTCCCGGGACCTCAACGTAAGACAGCAACAAGTCACAAACCACTACCCAAACTTGTTCCAATCCTTAAAACACCTAAACAACATCGAAACCTCGAATTAACCACGGATTTAAGCCTAAGAACTCCAAAACCTCAAAAATATGCTTTCGACCAAAAAGTCTATAAATGACCTGAAATTTTTCACACACATTGCATTCAAGACTATGGAGCTATTCCAACTTCCAAAATTCTATTTTGACCCTCGGATCAGAATCTCACTATCGAACCGGAAACTTCAAAATTTGACCTTTCGGCATTTCTAAGCCTAAATTAGCTACGGACCTCCAAAACACAATCTGACAACGCCCCTAAACCCGAAATCACCCAAAGGAGCTAATAGAACTATCGAATTTCCATTCCAAGGCTGTCTTTGCATAGTTCCAACTACAGTCAGCTTTCCAACACTTAAGCTCTCGCTTAGGGACTAAGTGTCCCATAACTCTCCGAAACACAAAACCAAACATCCCAAAAAACAAAATAGCATAAATAAACCCGGGGGGTGTAGTTAATAGGGGATCGAGGCATTAATTCTTAAGATGACCGGCTGGGTTGTCACATCTAGGTCTTATAGGTAAAACTATTTAGGAGATGCACTTCGTCAATTGATATTTTACCCTTGGGAGACGCACCTCCTAGTTTTAGGTAATTTAAGTTCATTCCTAGAAGACACACTTTCTAGTTTGAGTCATTGAAATTTCACCTCTAGGAGATGCACTTCCTAATCTTGGTTTTTCAGGTTATACTGTTTATGAGACAACACTCCTAAATTGAGATTTTACCGCTAGGAGACACACTTCCTAGTTTTGGGTCATTTAAGTTCATTCCTAGGAGATGCACTTTATAGTTTGAGTCATCAAATTTTTGCTCCTAGGAGACACACTTCCTAGTCTGGGTCTTTCAAGTGATATTTTTGTCTTAGGAGACGCACTTCCTAGTCAGGGTCATTCAGGTGATATCTTTGTTTTAGGAGACGCACTTCCTATATTGAGATTTTACCCATGGGAGACGTACTTCCTAGTTTTAGTTATTCAATTTTTACCCCTAGGAGACGCACCTCCAAGTTTTGGTTGATTCAAGCGTTACACCGTTATTTCAACACTCTTTATTCTAGTGAAATAGCCATTATATAATTAAACATATTCATACGAGACATAATAACATACATGCTTACTTTACGTGATCTACAAGTTACACAGCCCTAATACATATGTACATAACCCACGTTTCCTGTCTACGGAGCCTCTAGGTGTACAAAAGAGTTTTATAATACTTGCTGGTAACAACTCCAGTAATACCTTATACAAATACCAAAATAAAACTCTGGGAAGGAAATCTGTGTGAGCCACACAAGGCTCCGAGAGGAAAGGGGCTCACCAATACAGGTGACGGAAAGTGGAGGAGGTGCTATTGTTAGTGGACTGGAGTACCTACTATAGAGCCACCTACAATCATAACAAGAATGTAGTGCCCCGGCAAAAGGGACTTCAGTACATTTGAATTGTACTGGTATGAATGAACAAACTTTATCCCAAGTAAAATCAATCAATTCACAAATAACACACAATAATGGAATCAACAATCAATGCACATGAAAGGAACAACCAAGGCCAAAAAAGTTTCACAATCTCTCTTTTTTCCCTTTCAACATCATTTCATCATATCAATGATTTCACAAACATTCATTTCTATAGTGATAATGATCACATTCCATCCTTATTACCTCGGCCACCCTTATTACCTCGTCCACCCTTATTACCTTGGCCACCCTTATCATTCCGACCCATGGCTTCAGGCCATCCAGAATATCATTTCACAACAACAATAACAATTCAGAAAGAGTTTTCATTAACATCAGTACCATTTCCATCATATATGACAAACCTTACCGTATAAACATATTCTCACACACACTTGGTTTGTTGCCATTTATTTACACCATCATATTGGGATGTTTAACCAATAATGTTCAAGGCATATTAATCAGAAGAATTCAAGAAATCTTGCCTTAACATCTGTGCAACAACCAAAATTCAAAAATATTACACATAAGTAACAAAACAGGGTGACTTTACAAAGGTTAAAGTTAGCCATACATACCTGGAGTCAAATTTCATTTTTAACTCCTATTTTCAATTCACCCAACTGCCTAGTACCGTCAATATAGTTCACAAGTTAATACATATATCTTAAAATTGAATTCACAAATAAAACCCGAACTCACTTAGGTTATCAACCCCTCCTTTTTGCCGATCTTTACTCCTACCCAATTCCTCTTACTAGATTTTAGGTATCAAAGAACATGCATGTATAGTTCAAATTATATTTTCAAGAATCTATTCATGAGAAACCCCTTTTTGTTTAAATCAGAAAACCAATGAAAAGGGGTTGGGGAATTTACCTACAAGAACGAAGACGAAGATAATTTCTTGAAATTTTCAAGTCTAGGTAACATTGAAAAATCAAATTGGTAGAGATGAGACTTTCTCTCTCAAGAATCCTCTCTTCCCTCTATCTAATTGTTTTCAAAAATGGGTTAAAATGAAGGCTGCAGCGTTTTATTGAAGAAGGGGCCGGGTTGAAAAATTAGAAAAATAGCAGCCCCGATACAGAATGCGGTCAAGAATGCGATCGCATTCCTGACATGCGGTTCGCAGGCTGGTCGCAGAATAGCCCTAAAAATAGGCTAAAATTAAAACACACTGGGCAGATATGTAACCATTATGCACTCTGACATACACGTTATGCGATCGCGAGTGTCGCATAACCTCCTTCAGCAAAAGTCAATCGGCAAGAATGTGATAACTGTGCGGTCTGCATAACTAGAATGTGATCGCATTCTGAACCGCATAGTTGTCCTCCAATTAGGCAGTGGCCTGCCCAGGTATGCGACCATTATGCGGTCCGCATACACAATATTTGATCGCATAGTACGTCGCATAATGCCCAATTTCTGGAAAATTTTATCTTTCAAATTCGGGGTTACTTTTCACTCAAAAGGGTCCGACCCGACATTATTTTAGGCAAGAAATGTTTTTACGGATCTTTACATCCTTTCAGCCCGTATCTTCAACTTTCTAGCCTTTGTGGCCTGAGCGGATCCCTCAATCTTTCCATAATTCATATCACAATGTAAGGCTGCTTTAGCAGCCTCATTTACCACGAAAGGACTAAGACCCTGAACGAATCGCTGAACTCCAGCATCCATGGTTGACACTAACTGAGGAGCATACTTGGAAAATCTCACAAACTCCATGTGGTACTCCCACACACTCATACTACCCTGCTTGAGGACCGCAAACTCTGTGGCACGAGCTGCCATAGTCTCGGCAGGAAAGTGGTGGTCCATAAATGCATCTACAAACTCATCCTATCTAGCCTGAGGACTTTCCTCCCCACGGGAATACTCCCTCATCTTTTGCCATGAATACGTTGTTCCCCGCAACCTGTATGAAGCCAACTCAACTCCCTCCGTCTCTATAGCCTTCATCACTGGAAGGGTCTTATACATTTCATCAAGGAAATCCTGAGGATCAGCTTCTAGTCTGTGCCTGTGAACTCAAGAGGGGCCAACTGCACAAACTGGTTGACTTCGGAGCTGGCGGAATCTCCCTATCTGCTGGAGGATGCAGGGGCATCATGAGATCTCTAGGCCTGAGCGGACACTAACTGGGTCAACATATGGATGGCTCCTCTAAGGTCTCCATCAGAAACTCCAGGACCGGAAGCTGAAACTGCATCGTGATCAGGAATATCGGTGGGAAGGATGGTAGCACCCTCTGATGTAGCAACAACAGGAACACTTTGATCTGGGATAGACGGGCAAGGTAGATTCAAGACCGGGGAGTCACTCTCACCCACGGTATTAGGTACGTGGTTCATAGCCACACTTGGGGTGGCATTGGCCTCAAGGCCGAGTCTAGCTCTCTTCTTAGGTGCCATTACTGAAAATTTCGGAACAGAGCACGAATTAGACATAAATACTTCCACTTTTCACTTCATCGCACGATATAGAATAACAAAGAGGAGGGTAATTTCCTAAATGTCCATGTAGCCCCCTACTTATGAATGTGGTCGACGACACAATGATAAGAAGGGCTCTACTAGACACGACTCCAAGAGATCTTAGGACCCTTTTAAAACCTTAGGATCTTATACCAAGTTTTTCACGCCCCAAAACCAAGGGACGGGACAGGCACTCAACCTGGTAGCCCCAGTCAAGCGGACCAGGGTTCCTTTCCTATCCCACGTGTTACCCCCTAATTTCAATACTCTTTATTCTTACAATACGTAATTATATACATGCTTACTTTACATGATCTACAAGTTATACTGCCCCGAATACATAAGTACATAATCCATGTTTCCCGTCTACAGAGCCTCTAGGGGTATAAAAGAGTTTTGGAATACTTGCCGGTAACAACTCCGGCTTTACCTTACACAAATACCAAAATAAAACTCCGGGAGGGAAAGCGGTGTGAGCCACGTAGGACCCCGAGAGGAAATGGTCTCACCAATACAGCTGACAGAAAGTGGAGGAGGTGCTACTGTTGGTGGACTGGAGTACCTGCTATAGAACCACCTACAATCATAACAAGAATGTAGCGCCCCCAGAAAAAGGGACGTCGGTACATTTGAATTGTACTGGTATGTATGAACAAACTTTATCCCAAGTAAAATCAATCAATACACAAATGACGCAGAGTAATGCAATCAACAATCATTGCACATGAAAGGAACAATCAAGGCCAAACAAGTTTCACAATCTCCTTTTCCCCTTTCAACATCATTTTATCATATCAATGATTTCATAAACTTTCATTTCGATAGTGATAATGATCACATTCCATCCTTATTACCTTGGCCACCCTTTATTACCTCTTCCACCATTATTACCTCGGCCACCCTTATCACCCTAACCCATAATTTTATCATTTGGTGTTCCGGCGCACAACCCGATCCACCGAACAATCACATTTCACACAACAACAATAGTTCATACTTCAATGATATGAATTTAGGCCATCCAGAATATCATTTCACAAAAAACAATAACAATTCACAAAGAGTTTTCATTAACATCAATATGATTTCCATCATATATAATTCCCCATACCACATAAACATATTAACACACACACACACTTGGTTTGTTGCCATTTATTTACACTATTATTTCTGGACGTTTAGCCAATAATGTACGAGGCATGTTAATCACAAGAATTCGTGAAATAGGCCATCTTGACTTAACATCCGTGGAACAACCAAAATTCACAAATGGTCCACATAAGTAATATGTACCAATTACTCATACATCAAACAGGGTGACTTTACAAAGGTTAAAGTTAGCCGTACATACTTGGAGTCGAATTTCCTTTTTAACTACTACTTTCAATTCACCAAACTGCCTAGTAATGTCAATCTAGTTCACAAGTTAATACATATATCTTAAAATTGAAGTTCACAAATACAACCCGAACTCACTTAGATTATCGATCCCTCATTTTTGCAGATATTTACTTCTACCCAAATCCTCTAACTAGATTTTAGGTATTAAAGAACATGCATGTATGGTTTAACTTATATATTCAAGAATCTATTTATGATAATCCCTTTTTGTTTAAATCTGGAAACCAATGAAAAATGATTGGGGATTTTACCTGCAAGAACAAAGACGAAGATAATTACTCAAAATTTCCAGGTCTAGGTGACTCTGAAAAAATCAAATTGGTAGAGATGAGATTTTCTCTCTCAACAATCCTCTCTTCCCTCTCTCTAGTTTTGTTCAGAAAATAGGTTAAAATGAAGGGTTGGAATGTTTTGTTAAAGAAGGGGCCAGGTTGAAAAATTAGAAAAAAAGGAGCTACGATGCAGAATGCGCTCAGGAATGCATTCGCATTCTTGACATGTAGTCCGCAGACCAGTCACAGAAAGTCCCTCAAAAATGGGCTAAAATTAACACACTGGGTAGGTATGCGTCCATTATGCGGTTCGTATACATGTTATGTGATCTCATAGTGCGTTGCATAACCTCTCTCATTAAAAGCCAATGGGCAAGAATGTGATAACTATACGGTCCGCATAACCAGAATGCAATTGCATTCTAGACCGCATAGTTGTCCTCCAACTGGGCAGTGGCCTGCCTAGGTATGCAACCATTATGCGGTCCGCATACACATTATGCGATCGCATAGTGCATCACATAACACACAATTTTTGGAAAATTTTATCTTTCAAATTCCAGGATACTTTTCACTCAAAAGGGTCCGACCCGACATTATTTTAGGCAAGAAATGTTTTTACGGGTCTTAACAGAGACGCACATCCTAGTCGAGTCTTTATTTTTATTCTTATCAATGCATTAATATCATAGCTTATTTATAGTTTTGCTAACAACTCACAAATCTTCCTAGCACAAACTGCGACAGGAAATTTTGTTTGTTTTGTTGTTTTGATTGCAGGCACCCACATGGATAACAAGGGAATACATTTTAATTTTTGGCAATAGGCGCCCACCTGGAAAACAAGGTAATACAGTTCAAGTTTTGGAAATTAGGCGCCCACCTTGAGAATAAGGGAATACAATTCAAATTTTGGCAATTAGGCGCCCACTTGGAGAACAAGGGAATACAGTTCAAGTTTTTGGAAATCAGGCGCCCACCTAGACAACAAGGGAATACAGTTCAAGATTTAGCAATCAGGCGCCCACTTGGAGAACAAGGGAATGCAGTTCAGTTTTTGCAATCAGGCATCCACCTGAACAACAAGGGAATACAGTTAAAGTATTAGCAATCAGGCGCCCACTTAGAGAACAAGGGAATACAATTCAAGTTTTGACAATTAGGTGTCCACCTGGACAACAAGGGAATACAACTCAAGTTTTGGCAGTTAGGCACCCACCTGGAGAAAGAAGGAAATCAACATAAGTATTGTCAATCTGGTGCCCACTTAGAGAACAATGGAATACAGTTTAGTTTTTGGCAATCAGACGCCCACCTGGGCAACAAGAGAATATAATTCAAGTTTTAGCAATTAGGCGCCCACATGGGGAACAAGGGAATACAATTGATGTTTTGGAAATCAGGCGTCCACTTGGAGAACAAGGGAATATAGTTTGAATTTTGGCAATCAGGCGCCCACCTGGAGAACAAGGGAATACATTTCAAGATTTGATAACCGGGTGCACACCTGGAGAACAAGTAAATACGGTTCAAATTTTGGCAATCGGCCACCCGGATAACAAGGGAATATAGTTCAAGTTTTAGATAATCAGGCACCCACCTTGACAACAAGGAAATACAATTGGAAGTTTTGGAAATCAGACGCCCTCCTGGAGAACAATGGAATATAATTGAAGTTTTGGAAATAAGGCGTCCACCTGAAGAACAAGGGAATACGTTTAAGTTTTTGGGAATCAGGCGCCCACCTGGGAAACAGGGGAATACAGTTCAGTATTTGGCAATCAGGCTCGTACTAGCAGAATAAGGGAATACAATTCATGTTTTGGAAATCAGGCACCCACCTGGAATACAAGAATACTTTTCAGTTTTTGGCAATCAGGCGCCCACCTAGACAACAAGGGAATACAATTCAAGTTTTGGAAATCAGTCTCCCACCTGGAGAATAAGGGAATACAGTTCATCTTTTGGCAATCAGGCACCCACATCGGCAACAAGGGTATACAGTTCAAGTTTTAGCAATCAGGTGCCCACCTAGAGAAAAAAGGAATACAATTCAACTTTTAGCAATCAGGCTTCCACCTGGAGAACAAGGGAATTCAGTTCAAGTTTTAACAATCAGGCGTCCACCTGGAGAACAAGGGAATATAGTTCAAGTTTTGAAAATCAGTCGCTCACCTAGAGAACAAGGGAATACACTACAAGATTTGTCAATCAGGCGCCCACTTGGAGAACAAAGGAATACACTTCAAGTTTTGGCAATCTGACGCCCACCTGGAGAACAAGATAATACAGTTCAAGTTTTTGGCAATCAGGCTCCCACTTGGACAACAAGGGAATATAGTTCAAGTTTTAGCAACTAGGTGCCAACCTGGAGAACAAGGAAATACAGTTCAAGTTTTTGGCAATCAGGCACCCACCTGGAGAATAAGGGAATGCAACTCAAGTTTTTGGCAATCAGGCTCCCACTTGGAGAACAAAGGAATAAAATTTAAGCTTTGGCAATCAGGCACTCACCTGGAGCACAAGGGAATATAGTTCAAGTCCTTGGAATCAGGCATCCACCTAGACAATAAGGGAATACAATTCAGGTTTTAGCTATAAAGAGCCCACTTGGAGAACAAGAGAATACAGTTCAATTTTTGGAGATCGGGCGCTCACCTGGACAACAAGGGAATATAGTTCAAGTTTTAGCAATCAGGAACCCACATGGAGAACAAGAGAATACAATTAATGTTTTGGCACTCAGGCGCTCACCTGTACAACAAGGGAATACAATTCAAGTTTTGGCAATTAGGCGCCCACCTCGAGAACAAGGTAGTTCAGTTTTTAGCAATCAGGTGCCCATCTGAACAACAAAGTAATACAGTTTAAGTTTTAGCAATCAGGCGCCCACCTGGAGATCAAGGGAATACAATTCAAGTTTTGGAAATCAGACTCCTACCTAGAGAACAAGGGAATATAATTCATGTTTTTGTAATCAGGCGCCTATCTGGAGAACAAGGGAATACAGTTCAAGTTTTGGCAATCAGGCGCCCACTTGGAGAACAAGGGAATTTAGTTCAAATTTTGGCAATCTAGTGCCAACCTAGAGAATAAGGGAATACAGTTGAAGTTTTTGGCAATCAGGCGCCCACGTGGACAACAAGGGAATACAATTCAAATATTGGAAATCAGGGGCCCACCTAAACAACAAGGGAACACAGTTCAAGTTTTAGCAATCAAGTACTCACCTGAAGAACAAGAGAATACAATTAAAGTTTTAGCAATTAGACGACCACCTGGACAACAAGGGAATACAAAAGTTTTGGTCATAATGCGCCCGCCTAGAGAACAAAGGAATACAATTCAAGTTTTGGCAATCAGGTGCCCACCTGGAGAAAAAGGGAATGCAGTTCAGTTTTTGACAATCAGGCACCCACCTATACAACAAGGAATACAATTCAAGTTTTTGAAATCAGGCGCCCACCTAGAGAACGGGGGAATACTATTTAAGTTTTGGCAATCAGGCGCCTACCTGGAGAACAAGGGAATACAGATCATTTTGTCAATCAGGCGCCCACCTGGACAACTAGGGAATAAAGTTCAAGTTTTAGCAACCAGGCACCCATTTGGAGAAGAAGGGAATACAATTCAAGTTTTTGTAATCGAGCGCCACCTGGAGAACATAGGAATACAGTTCAAGTTAATGGCAATCAGGCACCCACCTGGAGAAGAAGGGAATACAGTTCATGTTTTGGAAATCAGGCGCCCACTTGGAGAACAAGGGAATACAGTTCAAGTTTTGGCAATCAAGCGCCCACTTGGAGAATTAGGGAATACAATTCAAGTTTTTGCAATCAGGCGCCTGTCACACCTCTTTTTTACCGCTTACACTTGGTTACCTCGAAAGGCGACACGTGTATATGAATTTTTCCAACTAAAGTGACATTATTCGAAATGGGATTGATTGTTTATTTCAAAAGTCGCCACTTGGAATAGGCTTGGCTTTTGGTGTCCCAAGTCACTGATTTATTTAAAAATCCCAAATTGAGGAAATTTTTTACTACCCAATTGGAGTCTGCAAACTAGAAATTCGTGAGTAAGGAATTCGGTTGACCCGAAGGAAGGTGTTAGGATCCCTCGGATCCCGTGGTTCTAGCACGGTCGCATAAACTCATTATAAGTGGCTAAATATGATTTGCTATACATGTTAACTCGTAATTTTAGATTACTAACCGCTTTTTACATCTATTTTAGGGAAATTTGAAATGTCATTAAAACATGTCGTGGATCGCGTCACATAAATGAACCCACAATCTTAGACATATTATAATTCCATTGAGAATAGGATTTGGGTCACATAAATTCACACCCGAATTTTAGGAAGGTATTTTATTAAACACGCGCCTACAGCAACTACGCCTTTGCCATTTATGGGAAGGCCGTGAAATTTGCTAAACGGCACTTCCTATCTTTTCTATGTGTTTTAAATGAATTAAGGAGTCATCACGTAGTATTTGCTTGAATTAACTCAGCTCACTTTATTTTTATAAGGGGCATCCTAATCCATACTAAATTTTCTACTTTTGCGAGTGCTTAAATACACTAATTGTTTTATATAACAAACTATGTATTTGGGAAACACCACATGATTTTAGCCTCGTTCATGGCCAAGTTACACATAATAAATCAAGTTTGGGCCGGCCTAGGAGCACATATTGCTCAGGCTGTAACTGATAACCATTTTGATTGATTTGGGCTGCTGATCACTTAGCCCAGAAAAACATATTGGATTACAGCATTTGGTGCTTACTGGGCCTTACGAATGAGCCCAGTGTTGGTTTGGACAAAAAAGTCCATTTCTTAGCAACCATTTTGATTCAAAATTATATACAAAATCGAATCTCCAAACATTCACGAAGGAAAATATTAAGAACCATTTTTTTTATCAATTTCTAATAATAGATTTGAATCAGATGATTCACATACTCATCAGTCAGAGTATATGAGTCTAATTTCAAAAATCCAATTGTGATTCAAGTTATACTACATGGACAAATCTGAAAATAACTTATTAATAAACATGCTGAGATTCAAATGAACTAATACGTTTAACAACATTTTTTGACTTGCTTTACATGATTACTGAAACTATAGCTTCCTAAGTCCAGTGGCTCTAGGTGCACAAATTCAGCAGTAGAACCAATTAGACTAAAGTGGAACTGACTACTAATTAAACACATACAGAAAAATTGAGTCGAATGTCCAATTATTACACATTGAAACAGTCCCACATGTCCAAATTATTACAAACAGAGATCAGTCTAACACTTAGCTACAACATGATGATCATTCTATTACTACACCTATATTTAGAATTAAACAGAGGAGAATGGGGGGGGGGTAAACATCAAAAATACAAATAGCAGCTAGCTCTTTACATTTGATCATATATTTCATTTGAACTTCATGGATACATAAGCATTGAGTGTACCTGTAATGTAGCAGAAGAACAAGCCTATGAGTAGATAGAATAGACCATCTAAGCAGTCAACAACCAATAAAACGGTGTATCCACATTTCAGTGGGACTTTTAGAGAGTTAAATCTTCAGAAAAATGATTCCAAACAGCACTAGTAGTATTTCTAGATATAAGACTAAATATTTCACCTCTAGTATTCAAAGAAAAGATTTTCCGATCCTTCCAATGCTCCCAAATGGTTCATTTTTATAGTAAAATTGTTAAGCCATTGGATTTTACTTTGTTTCTTTTTTAGTCCTTAACTCAAATTGTATTATTGCCTAAATAGTCCTTCAATTCCTAACTTGTGCCTCAGGTTTGAGGTTGGAATTATGTATTAGTCCGTGCTAGAAAGTTCTAAATGATTCCTCTTCAGATTTTAACAGACTCCAATTCCTTTTGTACCGTCACTTCATTTCCTATATTACCTACCCCTGAATTTTGACCCCATTCAGTTCTTTTAACCCTAGTTTAGTCACAATTAACCTTGGTTAGTTCTTTGACCCTAATTCAGTCACAATTGACCTTGGTCAATCAACTTGGGTCACTAATAAGCTCATGAAAGTTCCCTTAGCCAATATTAACAGACTTCTTCAAGCATTATACAGGATTAACACACTAAAGACCAGAAAAGTGAATACATTTATCAGCAGTGAGGACCAAAACTATCATGAAATAAAGATCAGGCATTCAGTAGCACAATCTAATAATCAAACCAATCAGAACAATTAGTGAATCAATAAAATTTATCAAATTATGAGGATCATACTGATCAAAAGCTATTTTTAACAGGATATTTGAACTATTTCAGAAACGAGAAGGTTTCCAAACTAGTGACAAACAATCAAACATATGAACATTTAACCCTACTCTTAGATGAACTTGTGGATAAACAAAAAAACAACAAAAATCAAAAAATGAAAGAAATCCAAACTTTTAAACATCTAATTACTGAACTTAATCCGTCATTAAAAGAAATCAAGCATTCAAAGCTAAAGAAATGGAAAATAGGCAGGAAAACTTAGCTCTTATTCTTGTTCTCATTTAAATCAATTCTACCCGACCTTGATTCTTCCACAGGGGTTATAAACCTCCTCGGACAATATACAATCAATTTACAAGCTCAGGGGAGGTTTTTTCAAAGTTCTGAGACCTCAATAGGTCTCAGATTTTGAATTTTTGAGTGGTTGGGGTTTGTTTGAGACTCAAGGGTGGCATAGTTAGTGTCAATAGGGGTCAGGAACTACCTGGGAGAGGTTTGAACCATTTCCGGCATGTTCGGTATTTAGGGTTAACCTTTGAATTAAAATTCGAGGAGTTTTAGGATGATTCGAGAGTGATAACATTCATGGTTGGAAAGAGGGGATCAGGGTGTCTTAAGGGTATAAATTTGGAAGGCATTAGGATAGGAGTCACCGGAGGTAGGGTTTCCGGAAACCTTTTAGGGGATATTCGAGACGGAGGGGTTATATTTGGAGGAGTCTGGCCATGGGACGAGGTAAAGAAGGCCACGATGGTTATGTGATGTTAATTTTGGACAATTTTGTTTCCGGCGATCGTCGTGAGGCGATTTCTGGCGGCGGCAATATGGTGGTAGGCTGGTGGTCAAGGGTTGTGACAGGGTGGTCAATGGGTGTTGTTCGGTCGACGGTACGAGGAGGATAATGTCTGGTCGTGTATGTATTGAAGGTGTTTGGACATATGTATACAAAAATGGGGAAGCTTCCGTGGCCATTGGACGAACGCAGATCGACGCCTAAGATGAGCCCTATTCAAACGGTGTCGTTTGGGTTTATTGGGTGTGGACTGGATCAACGGTTGTTTGGGCTGGGTTGTGTATGGATTTAAAGGTGAAAGGCAGGTTGGGCCACTCAGGTCTGGCCCAATTGTGGCCAGCCTGAGTGGTTGTATATATATATATATATATATATATATATATATATATATATATATATATATATATATATATATATATATATATATATATATATATATATATATATATATACATATACATATATTTTATTTTTTTGTCTTTTTTCTTTTAATTGAAATTAATTACTAACTTTATTAAAAGGAAAAACCAACAATTTCCTAATTACCACAAATAAACTAACCCAAGTAAAGATTAACAAAATAATTTCCAAAAGCCGGACATGTGTATATATATATTGTTTATGTATTTTTAATTTGTAAAAGCAATTTATTTAACAATTAAATCTTAAACCATTTAAAACGTGCAGTAATGAACATGCACATGCAGTTAAATCCTGACAATTAAAATCCTAGCATTTAAGAGAAACAATCCTAAGCTTTAAGAGTCCTATAGGAGTTTTCGACCGGTCAAAAAGCATATGCTCACAGCTTCCCCTCTTTGTGAAGGAACACGAAAGGTTTTCGTGCAAAGACAAGTTAGCAAATATGAGCGATTTCCGTCCGATTTAATACTCCATGTGAAGCATTTTTGAAAATTTTCTGATCGAACCTTGCTTCAAAGGTTGCCTACATATCCTTGTCAATAAAGGAATCAGGTAAGTGTAGTTCTGGAAGTTTTGGTAGCTGGGCCTATCGAGAGAGTGTGATTGGCCGTTGTTGCTGCTGTTTCTACTCACTAAGCTCCTTATTACACCAAAAGAAAATTAAATGCCAAGCTAGCTGAATCTATCAACTACAAGTTAGAGGATGAGTCTCTTGAAGCTTGATCTTGAGTCTCGGCTATCTTTGACGGCAGACTCGAATCCGAATCTTGATGCTCATTAATTGTAGCTGCTAACTCAATCCTCAATCTTGAAACAAAATAGGATATGCTGAGCTTGTGACTTCCATTAATTTTGAGCAGTCCGTGTCTTTGTCCGCCTCATTACTTTGAGTTCACCTTTTGTCTCTTTTCTCTTCTTCTGTTCTAAATTGACACTCATGTTTTCAATCATGCCGAATCTTGCTCCTAATGGTGATACCTGCTTGGACAGCAAAACAAACAAATGAACGAAATTTTCTGCCCTAGTTTTCATTGAAAAATTTCGTGAGTTATTTATAACATACATCTATGCTATCCTTTACTAAAACAAAAGGATCGGAATTGTGTATCCCTTGGAAAGATCACCAGGTTATGCTGGAGAGGAGAAATGGTTCCTGTTGGGGAATAAGATGAGAATCCTCGGGTTATGCCGGGATAAGAATGAAAGAGTCTCTGTGGAAAATGAAAGAAAAGATCCGCGAGCTATGCCGGGATATGAAAAATATTCCTGGGTTATGCCAAGGTGAAAAGAGATCCTAAGTTATGTCAGGGGAATCCTCGGGTTATGTCGGGATGAGTGATAAATCCTAGGTTATGCTAGGGGGATCCGCGGGTTATGCCGGGATGAAAAGAGATCCTGAGTTATGTCAGGGGAATCCACGGGTTATGCCGGGATGAATGAAAAATTCTAGGTTATGCTAGGGGGATCCGCGGGTTATGTCGGGATGAAAAAGAGATCCTGAGTTATGTCAGTGGAATCTACGGGTTATGCCGGGATGAATGAAAAATCCTATGTTATCTAGGGGGATCTGCGGGTTATGTCGGGATGAAAAGATATCATGATTTATGTCAGAGGAATCCACGGGTTATGCCAGGATGAATGAAAAATCCTAGGTTATGCTAGGGGGATCCGCGGGTTATGCCGTGATGAATGAGAGATCCTGAGTTATGTCACGGGAATCCATGGGTTATGCCGGGATGAATGAAAAATCCTAAGTTATGCTAGGGGGATCCGCGGGTTATGCCGGGATGAAAAGAGATACTGGGTTATGTCAGGTAAATCCACAGGTTATGCCAGGATGAATGAAAAATCCTAGCTTATGCTAGGGGAATCCACGAGTTATGCCGGGATGAAAGAGAGATCCTGAGTTATGTCAGGGGAATCCACCGGTTATGCAGGGATGAATGAAAAATCCTAGGTTATGCTAGGGAGACCCGCGGTTATGCTGGGATAGAAATTAAGGATCCCTGCTGGGATGAAAGGAGACATCCACGGGTTATGCCAAGATGGATGAAGAAAAATTCCTTGGGTTATGCCAGGGAGATCCGCGGGTTATGCCGGGATGAATGAAAAAGGTTTCTGGGTTGTGCCAGGGAAATGTGCAGGGCAGGGGAAGTCCTCATAGATCCTTTGACTGTGCTGGGGACAGATAAGGAAAGGAATAGATCATAGATTATGCTAAGGGTAGGGGAGTATTTACTCCTAGACTATGCTGGCAGTAGGAATTGTAGAGAGCAGATCCTCAGGTTATGCTGGGGATATGGGGGGAAACTTCCTTGGTTTATGCTGGGGGGACCGGAATGCAATCCATAGGTAATGCCTAGGAGGTCCACAAACTATGCAAAAGGAACATAAAAAGAAAACTCCCCTTTAGTCATTGACGCATCAACACCTTTGTTGTTTTTACCTCAAGTTCCTTTTGTTTTCCTAAGTTGCGACTGCACCTATTTTAGTTTAGAAACAAAACAAAAGTGTTAGTTTCAACAGTGATTGATCTCGTGGCCTTGTGACGCTTAATTTCGGCTTCCTTTGTATTCAAAAGCGAACCCTCGGCCTTCCGTCCTTGCTTAGTTGGCCAGGGGGTCCTCATTTCAGATTGGGTTTTGCTTCTCGGGCCTTGGGTTATGATTTTTGTCCCACCTTTTGCTTTAGGCTTTCTTTTGGGACTTTTGATTGGAATCAACATCCTGATCGGCTTGAAACCCCGATTTTGTTTCAAATTCACATCTTTTGGCTTTGAATTTCCTTTCTTTTATTTCCTTACTGTGGATCATTGACTGTCATGATCAATTGGGATTGGCCAAACATACTTGACGATGTCAGTTATTTCCTAATTCTTGCCAGAAGAAAACCGCGAAGCCGGCCTTACTACCTTTCTTTAAGGAATGGTGCGGAAGTTAAAGTGAAGAGGAGTGAAATATGAATTTAAAGAGGTATGCACTTTGAAGGAAAAGAGGGAGCTTATCTGGAAGTACGAGCCGACTTTAAATGGCGACGACATGCTTCTTGGACTAGATACTTGGCCCAAATCCATTTTTGCTTTCTGACTTCAATCTTTCAAAAGAAACTTACTCAGACCTGCACAGCAATATTTCCTCTTTTCGACCGACGGCGCCCTTTGCGGGTTTTCGCCAAACGGCCTCTCTCATTTCTCTTCTATCGTCGCCCGATAGCGCTCTTTGTGAGTTTTCACTAAACGGACTCTCTCATTTTATTTTTCTCTGCTCACCGTCGCCTTATGGTGCCCGAAGGTTTTCACCAGTAAGACTCTCTCATTTTATTTTTCTCACAGTTTTTATTGGTCCTGAAACCCAACAAACGGTATTTTCCTCCCCGGGGATCTATAACTTTGTTTTCATTTGGAGGGAGACGAATCGATACATTTCTGCACCAGTTTTGATTTTCTTGGGTAAATGGGGATTTTATTTTGATGTGACTGAACCTCATGGAGAGGTTGCCTACGTATCCTTTCGGAATCAAGTCGGACGCAGTTCAGGAAGTGTTTCCTAAACTAATTTTGTTTTGTATTCTTTCCTTTTTTTGAATTTTCTTTTTCGTACAAAAGGGGTGGGGATAGCGGGAGAATAAAGCTCTTGTCCTTTCAACCCACCAGGGTAATTGCTGTAGGGGATTTAAATATAATATCTTTTCACTGCGTTTGCGTTTACCGCTGCCTCGGGCTCGTCTACTTCAATGACGCCCAGGTACAATGCTCCTATAGGTAATATCTTTCTGATGATGTATGAGCCTTTCAATTTGGGCGAATTTTCCTTTGGCCTCTTGATGGTCTGTCTCAACACCAGCTGCCTGACTTCAAAATTCCTAGGGTGCATTTTCTTTTTGTAGTCACGGGCCATTCTTTGTTTGTACAACTGCCCATGGAATACTGCATCCATTTGTTTTTCATAAATTAATGCCAGCTGCTCCAACCGATTTTTGACCCATTCACTATCTTGGATTTCTGCCTCGGCAATTACTCGGAGCGAGGGGACTTCTACCTCAGCAGGTATAACGGCCTCAGTTCCATAGACCACCCAATAAGGAGTTGCTCATATAGATGTACGTATTGTGGTATGATATCTCATCAATGCGAAAGGCAGCTTTTCATGCCATTGCCTCGAGCTTTGAATCATTTTCCTCAAGATTTTCTTGATGTTCTTGTTGGTTGCTTCAACTGCACCATTAGCCTTAGGTCCGTAGGGGGTGGAATTTCTATGTATTATTTTGAACTGTTCACGTATCTCCCCCTTCAGCCGACTTTTTAGATTAGCTGTATTGTTAGTAATGACGGTAGCTGGGATCCCAAAACGGAAAATGATGTTGGAATGTACGAAATCTACAACCGCTTCCTTGGTGACAGACTTGAGGGCAATGGCTTAAACCCATTTTATGAAATAATCAATGGCGACCAATATAAATCTATGCCCGTTTGGTGCCTTTGGCTCGATCGGCCCAATGACGTCCATCCCCCAGGCGGCAAATGGCTAAGGTGCTGTCATAGGATGCAGTTCATTCGGGGTTGCATGAATCAGCTCACCGTGCACCTGGCATTGATGACATTTTCGCACAAAGCCGAAGCAGTCTTTTTCCAGGCCATCCAATAATAACCAGCTCTGAGTATCTTCTTTGCCAATACATAGCCATTCATATGGGGCCCACAAACGCCCACATGTACTTTGTGCATAATTCTCCCAGCTTCTTCGGCATCCACACATCTCAACAAATTAAGATCTAGAGTAATTTTGTACAAAGTGTCACCACTCAAGAAGAAATTGCTATGCCGTCGGATGGTCTTCTTTTGTTCTCCTGTGGCTTACTCATGGTACTCTTGTGTTATTAGGAACCTCAAGATGTCGTAATAACAAGGATGCGGGCTAGGCTCTGCTTCGGTTGCATTACAATATCCATGTCTTTCTTTGATTTGGATTTGTAAAGGATCCATATAGGCATTCCCAGGGTATGCCAGCATGGAGGCCAAAGTGGCAAGTGCATCTGCTAACTCATTGTGGCAACGGGGAATGTACCTGAACAGTACCGACCTGAACCGTTTGCTGAGGTCTTCAACATGATGTCTGTACGGGAGGAGCTTAATGTCCCGTGTCTCCCATTCTCCTTGAACTTGTCAGATGATTTGATCGGAATCCCCCATGATTAGTAGCTCTTCGACATCTTGGTTAATAGCCATATTCATGCCCATAATGCAAGTCTCATATTCAGCTGTATTATTGGTGCAAAAGAACCAAAGTCTGGCTGTAGCTGAATAATGCTGGCATGTAGGTGAGATTAAGATAGCCGATTCCTACGCCCTTTGCGTTTGCCGCTCCGGCTAAGAACATTTTCCAAACGGAAGTGTCCCCAGCTGCTATTTCCAATGAGTTCACTTCTTCGTCAAGGAAGTAAGTGTTGATAGGCTGATACTCGTCATCAACGGGGTTTTCTGCTAGGTGATCTGCCAGTGCCTGAGCTTTCAT
Organism: Nicotiana benthamiana; assembly: GCA_034376525.1. Taxonomy (NCBI): domain Eukaryota; kingdom Viridiplantae; phylum Streptophyta; class Magnoliopsida; order Solanales; family Solanaceae; genus Nicotiana; species Nicotiana benthamiana. Next base: position 114,785,812 of record CM067331.1, read on the forward strand.
CGTCGTACGAGTGACATAAATGATGTCGAACACGGTGAGCAGGATCTTCGATTTGGCCAGTCGCCCTGTGGGTATTGGTTTTAGGAATATGTACCTTAGTGGATCCAGCTAGGTTATGAGGCACGTGGTGTGAGCTTGCAGATAGTGCCTTAGCTTTTGAGCTACCCACGTCAAGGCGCAACATGTTCTCTCTAACAATATGTTCTTGGCCTCGTAGCCGATAAACGTTTTGCTCAGATAATAGATGGCATGCTCTTTCTTTCCCGTGGCATCATGCTGCCCGATAATACAACCAAAAGAGCCTTCCAAGACCACCAGGTAGAGAAACAATGGCCTTCCTGGTTCTGGCGGAACTAATAGTGGTGGATTAGACAAGTATTGTTTGATTTTATCAAAAGCTTCCTGAAATTTGACCGTCCACTTAATTGCTGCATCCTTCTTCAGTAGTTTGAATATAGGCTCACATGTTGAGTTCAATTGGGCTATGAACCGGCTGATGTGATTTAACCTCCCCAATAGACTCATCACATCCTTTTTGGTCCTTGGTGGGGCAGATCCCGAATGGATTTGATCTTGGTTGGATTTTAATTCAATACCTCTCCGACTGACGACGAACCCCAAAGGTTAACCCGAAGGAACACCAAATGTGCATTTTGCTGGATTCAATTTCAAATTATATTTGTGGAGCCTTTCGAATAATTTCCTCCAATCCTTTACATGATCGCCCTGAGTATTAGATTTGATAATCATGTCATCCACGTACACCTCTATTTCTCTATGCATCATATCGTGGAAGATGGTGGTCATAGACCTCATGTAGGTTGCCGCAGCGTTTTTCAATCCAAAAGGCATAACTCTGTAACAATATGTTCCCCATGGAGTGGTGAAGGCGGTTTTCTCAGCATCTTCCTCATCCATCAGCACTTGGTGGTACCCCACGTAGCAGTCTACAAAGGATTGAATCTCATGCTTAGCACAATTATCGACAAGGATGTCGATGTTGGGCAGAGGGAAATTATCCTTGGGACTCGCCTTATTCAAGTCTCTATAATCCACACACACACGGGTTTTCCCATCCTTCTTCGGCACTGCGACCACATTAGCCAACCATGTGGTGTACCGCACTACCCGGATTACCCCTGCTTCAAGTTGTTTTGTAATTTCCTCTTTGATTTTGTCACTGACATCAGGCTTGAATTTTATTTGCTTTTGTTTTACTGGAGGGCATTCGGGGTATGTCGGAAACTTGTGAACCACCAAATCCATACTCAGACCAGGCATATCATCATAGGACTACGCAATTACGTCTTTGAATTCCAACAGGAGTTGAACCAATGAATCTCGTATCTCTTTATTTACGTGGATGATTATTTTAATCTCTTTGATTTCATCAAGATCGCCCAGGTTAACCGGTTTAGTATCATTAAATTTAGGCTTAGGTTTGTTCTCAAAGTTTTCCAATTCTTGAGAGATTTCCTTAAAAGCCTCTTCTTTATTGTATTTCTATTCCTGGTTCATTATTTCACAGATAGGCAGCGGATTCGGGTCGTGGCAAGAAGTCTGTGAGCATGTCGTTTTATTTAAAGTTGCCTTATTAAGACTGAAAGAATAGATGAAAAATAAAAAAGACAAAAATCAGAAAAAGGCAGAGAAATGAAAAATATTGATTTTATTTCTTGAAAGATAAACAAGGTTTGCAATTTATATTTAAAGCACTAAAATGAAAAACAAACAACGAGCTACACCCTGAAATAGCTCGTGAAATGGGAAGAGGTAGCAAAGTGAGACTACCGGGTCTCCCGCATGACCGGAAAAGGTATGGCCTTCCAATTTTGAAGTTTGGGATCCGGCCCCACATATAGCACTTCAGCAGCGATTGATCCTTCCCCTGGTTGGACCATGTTTGTATCATAGAGCAGCTCTCTCGTAGCCCCACATATTTCATCAATTTCTTCTTGCTTGAAAGTTTCTTCTTCCTCCTCTTCACTGTACTTTGGTTTTATAAAGGTTTTGTACAAGTGAGGCAGGGGTCGTGGTAAGGTCCATCCTTGGCACTTTCTGCGATTTGCCCAGGTGATATCTTCTGAGGTTAGATGAAATCCCACTCCAAAGAACTTTTCGGTGGCAGGCAAGGCGACTGGCTCGCTTGTGCCTTGTAGGGAGCTTCCGAGTCCCTTGCCTGGCTTGAAGCCTTGATGCATCATTTCCTTTGCTACCATAATTGAAGCATTTGACAGAAAAGGCTGAGGAAGCAGCTTTCCCTCTTCATGTTGATCAGCTACTATGACCTCTAAAACTTGATAAACTATGTGTTCACTCCCTTCCTTAACTTCTAGACAGGGGACAGAGGGGTCCCGATAAATTGATTGCTCGTCCTCTCCATGAACTACAATCTCCTGATTTTCATACTCAAATTTCAGCATTTGGTGTAAGGTTGAAGGCACTGCCCCTGCTACATGAATCTACGGCCGTCTCAGGAGGTAGTTGTAGAAGGTGTCCATGTCCAACACCTGGAAGGTTACTTCGGAGTCGACTGGGCCAATGGTGAGCACCAGATCGATTTCACCTATGGCATCCCTTTTATACCATTGAAGGCTCGGACATAGATGTTATTAGGACGGATCTTCCCTGTTCCGATCTCCATTCTCTGCAAGGTAGATAGTGTACATATGTCTACCCCGGAACCTCCGTCAAACATCAGCTCTTGACATAATATCCCTCACATTTGACAGTGAGATGCAAAGCCTTATTATGAGTAGCTCCTTCTGGGGGTAGGTCATTCTTACTGAACGATATTTGATTGAGAGCGAAGAATCTCTCTGCCATCTTCTCTAACTGTTCTACCGAGGTCTCAGCTGGCACATAAGCTTCGTTTAATGTTTTGGTCGACACTTGTTGATGCTCGGGAGAATATATTAAGAGTAACAATAGACAAATAAGTTCAGGGGATTTTCGGAGTTGATCTACCACTTCATACTCTGGCATTTTCATTTTCTGGAAAAAGGCTTCTGCTTCATCAGCATTTACTGGCTTCTTTGGCAGGAATAGCCCTTTGGTAGCAGCATTTACCTCTTCCACATTTAAGTATTTCTTCGTGGGACATCCCTTTGGGGCTTCTCCGAGGACTTCTTTTCCCTTGTGCGTAACAATGGTTTCTTGATAATTCTAGGGGAAAGTCGAAGGATTGGTCATGGGCTTTTGTGGCACGTGACCAATAAACAAAGGCTCATTCAGCACAGGTGGCTTAATTGATCCCCGTACCACATATGCCTTATTTGGTATATTCAGGGCTCTGTTCAGCTCAAACCTTTTTGGAGGGCTTAAAGTGGGCCGCTTTTATTTGCTTCCTCGGGGAATATAGAGTATTGTTTCTTTGGCGAGGGTTGTCTCAGCTTTGACCTCAGCCTTCTTCTCTACTTTAGGTCTTTTGGATTCATTTGTTTTCTTTTCATCCACCTTCTTTGGGGTTACCTTTGGCTTCCTATCGGCCTCGGCGATGGCTATGATGGCTTTGAGAGCGGGATCTAACTCTTTGTCCTCGTAGATCATTTCGATGACCGGCCTGTTGTTGTGAGCCGGTGACGGGTTGTTAGTTACATTCGGGACTTCATCATCTCTGAGAAATATTTTCTTTTGATCAATCAAGTCTTCTACCGCTCGCTTTAAGGTCCAACAATTTTCAGTATCGTGGCCCTCTGCCCCTGAGTGGTAGGCACATCGTACACCCTTTGGTAGGATGGTGATTCAGGATTCTGTCTATTTGGGGGTACATGCTGGAGGAGACCCAGATGGACAAGCTTTGGAAATAAGGTGGCATAGGATTCTCCAATTGGGGTGAAGTTCTATCTCCGGGGTGGCTCCCAGGGACGATAGTTGTTTTGCTGATGGCGGGGATTGTAAGGATTATGAGGGAGCTGATTCCTCAGAGATTGATTTCTGCTATTCTGCTGTTGAGGTCAGGGGAATGGTTGAGCATTCATAAATGTGTAGGGTTGAGGGACATAATGCATGTCTCTGTGAGGATAGTAATGTTGAGGCGCTCTGTTAGAGAATGCATGTCTGTCGGTATGTTGTTTCCTCGCCCCGGAGGCTGTCATGGATGCCTCTTCTCTTTTCTTGTTCCTGGGAACTCCTCCCACCCCTCCTTGTATGGCTTGGGAGGTGGCTCTGATGGCAGATTGGCTTAGAATCCTCCCTATTATTGAGGCAGTTTCCACCATTTCTCCAATCTTTATTGGTTCAGCGAATGGTTTGCCAATTGCGGACATCATGTTCTGAAAATAGTCTGCCTCATGTTCCTGCAAAAAGACAGTGACCATTTCGATTTCATCCATAGGAGGCTTCACCCTTGATGCTTGCTCTCGCCATTTGATAACGTATTCCCTGAACTTTCCGCGGGTTTCTTCTTTAGGTTGGTTGGCGAATTCCTATCCAGGGCGATGTCGACATTATACTGGAATTGTTTCACAAAATCCCGGGCAAGGTCATCCCATATGTGCCACCGGTAATGTATTGGTCTATAAACTATTCGGAAGCAATCCCTACTAAGCTTTCCCCGAAGTATGCCATCAGGAGCTCTTCCTTTCCGCCTGCTCCACGTAACTGATTACAATATTTATTCAGATGGGCGATAGGGTCGCCATGGCCATCGTATTTCTCAAATTTTGGCACTTTAAACCCCAAAGGAAGATGGACATGGGGGAACATGCACAGGTTTGAATAGCCTACACTTTTCTGTCCGCTCAGTCCTTGCATATTCTTCAGGCTTCGATCAAGACTCCTCATTCTCCTTGTGATCTCATCCTGCTCGGGTGCTTTGGAATTTTTGTCCGGCACAGGGGTACGTTGGTATGTTGGCTGAGGGTAGCAATATGTAAGGTATGGGGGAGGCTCATTTAGGTAATTTGGGGTTTGGAAGGTAAAGGCTGCGGGGTCAAATACAGGCATCGGTACTGCAGGTAGTGTAGTAGCTGCGCACGGAGGGGCTGTAAAGATATTTGGAACTGGCCTGGATGCAAACCTTAGAGGGTGGGCTTCAGAGGGCTCCCCAACAAAATTGGTAGAAATGGTGGGCTGCCCCAGGAGAATGCTCGGGTGACTGATAGGAATAGTAGAGGTACCCCGTGACCATGGAAATAGCTTGCGAAATCCATGAATGACGCTAGGAGGTTCCTTTCCATTGGTCCATGCGTCCCACATTTCCATGACCCGGAGCCGCAGGATCCTGTTTTCTTCGGCCGCTGCAGATTCAGAAGTCGGTACTCCCGTGTGTAGAAAATCATTCTATCTATGATATGTGCGCTTTGGTTGTATTAGCATGATTTTCAGGTATAGGTTTTAATGAATGACAAACAATGAAGTCAAGTGTCAAACAACGCTATTATATGACAAACAATCAAGATTGAATGCCGAGAAGCATATTGATGACGGAATTGCATAGACAAGCCAAAGGCGAGCTCAAATGTTCAAGACCGAAGACCCAAGGCGTAGGTCGTTAGGTAGAACCAATGTAAGAGCAACGCTTAAGTTATCTCGTCTTTTGGCTCAACATAGGTCATCATAAATATGCATAAAATCATTTTATCAAATCATATTTATCATAAACATATTTTAAATGCTTCAAACAAAATGATTTTAACGTTTTCATTTTAACCAAAATGGTTTTTGAAATAAGTTTTCAATTCTGGATTTCTGGTATATTCTGGTATATTACATAGGTCATCATTAATATGCATAAAATCATTTTATTAAATCATATATATCATAAATATTTTTAATATAATTCAAACAAAATGATTTTAACGTTTTCATTTTAACCAAAATGGTTTTTGAAGTAAGTTTTCAATTTTGGTGTACTGTGGTATACACAGTGTATATCAATGGTATATAATCGATTATAATTTCTAAATAATCGATTATCTTGTATCCGTTGCCAAAGTTTTGAACACTGGAACAAAATAATCGATTATGCCATCCAAATAATCGATTATTCTTGAGCAGAATCTCTTCCGATTTTGTAACGGTAAAAGGATAATCGATTATGCAAACCCAATAATCGATTATGCTTGCATAAAATTAGCATAATTGATTGCCAATTAAGCAACGAACATCCACCCTTTAACCCCTATAAAAAGAGGTCTTTTGAGCTGATTTTAAACACACAACACCTCCCAATATTGATATACATATTGACATTATTTAAGCATCATTTTAGAGCTTTTGTTGAGCCATTTGAGAGACAACTTTGAGTTGTTCATAGAGCTAAATTTGTATCTCTTTATCTACTCTTTTGAGAGAGTTCTTGTTGTAAAAGAGAAAGGTGTTTGAGAAGAACATATCTTTTCATTGATTGTCGGGTTCGCTAAGTACCCTAAGTCTTAGTGTGTGAAGTCTTGTGGTGTGGTATCCACGAGCAAGGTTGAAGTCTTGAGGTGCAGTATCCTCGAGCAAGTTGAAGTCTTGTAGAGTGTATATCTACGAGCAAGTGTAACGGTTTGTTAGGCACCCGAAAGCTTAACGGAGTTAGTGGAATCTCGAGAGAGTCTCTCGGGGACTGGACAAACCACAAGTTGTGGTGAACCAGGATAAATTCGGTGTGTTCTTTCCTTGCTATTTTAATTACCGAATTTATTTTATTCTTGCAATTTTTAATTCCGCAATATTTGTCAATATTCTTGTGCCGCACTATTCACCCCCCCTCTAGTGACGGGCATAAATCCTAACAATTGGTATCAGAGTCTAACTCTCTGAAAGCCTTAACCGGTTGAGAGCGATATATATTTTTGTTGAGAATGTTGAATGCAGGTATAATGAGCGAAGGCCACTCTACTATTTTGCCTCCATTATTTGATGGAAGCAATTACACATATTGAAAAGAGCGGATGAGAATCTTCATCCAATCAAATAACTTTCGTTTGTGGCAAATCATTAAGAACGGTATGCCGACAAAGAAAGTTGGAGAAGCCATGGTTCCAAAGGAGGAGAATGAATATAATGCCAAGGCCATAAATATGCTATATTGTGCGGTGAGTTCAAATGACTATCGGAGGATTTCCTATTGCACAACCGCCAAAGAAATGTGGGATAAACTTGAAGCCGTTTATGAAGGTACGCCTCAAGTCCAAAAGCATGTGACATGGGACTCCGACAGCTCGTGTGATAAAACGACTGCCCTATGCTTCATGGCCGACGAAGAAGAAGAGGTAAGCACTTCTAATTCTTGCTCTTTTGAAGAAATGCAAAATGCCTATGATGAATTATTTGGTGAATTTATTAAGGCTTCCAAAACCATAAAAGAATTGAAGAAAACACTTTCTTTGCAAGAAAAAGATTTTGAGAAAACACTTTCTTTGCAAGAAAAAGATTTTGAAAAACAACCTTCTTTAAAAGAAAAAGATTTTGAAAAATTGACTTGTGATAATGAAAAACTAGAAGAAGAAAATGATTTTTTAGAAAATGACATTACTTTTCTTAAAAATAAAATCGAAGTTTTAGAAGAAGAAAATAGATTTTTAGAAAATGACAATGTCGATCTCAAAAATAAAATCAAGGAGATGAATGAAGCCTCTTTAAGTGTTCAAAGTTCAAATTGTTCTTCTTGTAGTTCTTTGAAAATAGAGAACATAGAACTTAGAAATACACTAGAAAATTGTAGTGTAAATGATTCTAAAACAAGTGAAGTAATTAAAAAGGATGATAGAAATGAGGTTAAACCACCTAGAAACGACTCTAGGATTTTTGTTAATAAGTCTAAAACTAATCATTTTAGACACAATTCTAGGAATTTTATTAATGAGTCTAGAAAAATAAATTCAGACCACCTAGAAATGACTCTAGGAATTTCAACGCTTCTAGGAATAACGACTTTAGATCACCTAGAACGCATTTGGCTCAACCTAGACATATGCACAACCCTAATGTTATATGTCATTATTGTAACCGGGTAGGACACATTGCACCCGTATGTTTTGCTAAGCATAGATTCATATTTTGATTATAATTATTATTTGCCTAACCCCCAAGGACCCAAAAGAAGTTGGGTACCGAAAACCTATTTTTTAGGTACTTTTGCAGGTGTGCTTGAAGACTACAATATTGAAGTAGATGCACCAAGCACGAAACCTTACTGCATCGAGGGGGAACGTCGGTTAGTTATCGTATTTTGATAAACACGTAATAGTTGATATGTGCTAACAATTAATATTAATTATTGATTCATGTTTTGATAAGTGTTATTTTGAATAACAAATTGGTACCAATTATTTTTATGATTGATTCATGTTTTGATGAATATTTTTAGTTTAAACAACAGTTGGTATATTTGCGAAAAATGACCGTCATTATGATTGGCATGTTTTTACTAACATTTGGTATTATTTGATATTGATATGATTTTTTTTTTCAATTGGTATCGTCAATAGTTTCAATAACAATTGGTATACTCTTTTTGCTAATGCCAAAAGGGGGAAGAATTTAGGCGATATGCATCGAATAAGGGGGAATGTCTTCACATTCTAGTATGCTTTAATTAAGGGGGAATTATATTAAATTGTTTACATGAATTGTATGTTGAGATATAGCATGAATTTAGGAGGAATCAAATATGCATATCTCCTGTTGTTTGTCATTATCAAAAAGGGGAAAATTGTAGAAAATCATTCTATCTATGATATGTGCGCTTTGGTTGTATTAGCATGATTTTCAGGTATAGGTTTTGATGAATGACAAACAATGAAGTCAAGTGTCAAACAACGCTATTATATGACAAACAATCAAGATTGAATGCCGAGAAGCATATTGATGACGGAATTGCATAGACAAGCCAAAGACGAGCTCAAATGTTCAAGACCGAAGACCCAAGGCGTAGGTCGTTAGGTAGAACCAATGTAAGAGCAACGCTTAAGTTATCTCGTCTTTTGGCTCAACATAGGTCATCATAAATATGCATAAAATCATTTTATCAAATCATATTTATCATAAACATATTTTAAATACTTCAAACAAAATGATTTTAACGTTTTCATTTTAACCAAAATGGTTTTTGAAGTAAGTTTTCAATTCTAGTATATTCTGGTATATTACATAGGTCATCATTAATATGCATAAAATCATTTTATTAAATCATATATATCATAAATATTTTTAATATACTTCAAACAAAATGATTTTAACGTTTTCATTTTAACCAAAATGGTTTTTGAAGTAAGTTTTCAATTTTGGTATACTGTGGTATACACAGTGTATATCAATGGTATAAAATCGATTATAAGAATTTAGGCGATATGCATCGAATAAGGGGAATGTCTTCACATTCTAGTATGCTTTAATTAAGGGGGAATTATATTAAATTATTTACATGAATTGTATGTTGAGATATAGCATGAATTTAGGGGGAATCAAATATGTATATCTCCTGTTGTTTGTCATTATTAAAAAGGGGGAAATTGTAGAAAATCATTCTATCTATGATATGTGCGCTTTGGTTGTATTAGCATGATTTTCAGGTATAGGTTTTGATGAATGACAAACAATGAAGTCAAGTGTCAAACAACGCTATTATATGACAAACAATCAAGATTGAATGCCGAGAAGCATATTAATGACGGAATTGCATAGACAATCCAAAGACGAGCTCAAATGTTCAAGACCGAAGACCCAAGGCGTAGGTCGTTAGGTAGAACCAATGTAAGAGCAACGCTTAAGTTATCTCGTCTTTTGGCTCAACATAGGTCATCATAAATATGCATAAAATCATTTTATCAAATCATATTTATCATAAACATATTTTAAATGCTTCAAACAAAATGATTTTAACGTTTTCATTTTAACCAAAATGGTTTTTGAAGTAAGTTTTCAATTCTGGTATATTACATAGGTCATCATTAATATGCATAAAATCATTTTATTAAATCATATATATCATAAACATTTTTAATATACCTCAAACAAAATGATTTTAACGTTTTCATTTTAACCAAAATGGTTTTTGAAGTAAGTTTTCAATTTTGGTATACTGTGGTATACACAGTGTATATCAATGGTATATAATCGATTATAATTTCTAAATAATCGATTATCTTGTATCCGTTGCCAAAGTTTTGAACACTGGAACAAAATAATCGATTATGCCATCCAAATAATCGATTATTCTTGAGCAGAATCTCTTCCGATTTTGTAACGGTAAAAGGATAATCGATTATGCAAATCCAATAATCGATTATGCTTGCATAAAATCAGCATAATTGATTGCCAATTAAGCAAAGGACATCCACCCTTTAACCCCTATAAAAAGAGGTCTTTTGAGCTGATTTTAAACACACAACACCTCCCAATATTGATATACATATTGACATTATTTGAGCATCATTTTAGAGCTTTTGTTGAGCCATTTGAGAGACAACTTTGAGTTGTTCATAGAGCTAAATTTGTATCTCTTTATCTACTCTTTTGAGAGAGTTCTTGTTGTAAAAGAGAAAGGTGTTTGAGAAGAACATATCTTCTCATTGATTGTCGGGTTCGCTAAGTACCCTAAGTCTTAGTGTGTGAAGTCTTGTGGTGCGATATCCACAAGCAAGGTTGAAGTCTTGAGGTGCGGTATCCTCGAGCAAGTTGAAGTGTTGTAGAGTGTATATCTACGAGCAAGTGTAACGGTTTGTTAGGCACCCAAAAGCTTAACGGAGTTAGTGGAATCTCGAGAGAGTCTCTCGGGAACTGGACTAACCACAAGTTGTGGTGAACCAGGATAAATTCGGTGTGTTCTTTCCTTGCTATTTTAATTACCGAATTTATTTTATTCTTGCAATTTTTAATTCCGCAATATTTATCAATATTCATGTGCCGCACTATTCACCCCCCTCTGGTAACGGGCATAAATCCTAACACCGTGATTGGACTGTCTTCTAGAACATGGAGGGTGACTTGAGTCATCTCAGTTGACATCTCTGTAGTTCCCTTTGAGCGAGTGAAGTATCCGTGTGAAGCCAGTTTACTGTAGAACCAACCACTGTTCTAAACACCTGAACTATAATGCTAGAAAACGTAGTTAGTTTCGGGATAGATGCCAAATAGGAAATAACATGTTGAGCATGATGCACCTATGCAGATAATGGGCTTCTATATGCTTGCCACAGCCGCATGTGTCATCCCAGCCTTTATTTCACTTTCCTTTTGTTTCCTCCCTTTTATTTCCTCTTTCTCCTCTCTCTCTTTTTTGTTTATTTTTATTTTAAAGAATACGGTCGAATCCTATAGAGATTGCCTATGTATCATGACTTTGCATGAATCAGACCGAGCGTAGTTCATGGATATGAAAGGTTAAGTACGCAACACAAATATTTTGGGATTTCCAATTTTATATAGATACAAACTTTAATTACAATGGCTAAAAGCAACTACTAGATAAGGACTTATAAATCTATGAGTACATTAACCTTCAAATGCTATTGGAGCTTGCAAGGCATCATTCGGCCTTGTTGCGGGTTTGCGCGCTAAACTTCCTTGGAGATAGTGGAGGTCTTCCATTACTTGTCGTACAAAGGTCATGGCAGCGACGAAGAACATAGACTTGGTCATGTACTCGCAGTGATTGCATTTAGTGGTAATATAGTCTGCAATTGCCCCACCTTCTCCGTGATCAATTCTTTTTCTTTTAGCAGACGCCCTATTTGTTTTGTATTTTTAATTTGTAAAACCAATTTATTTAACAATTAAATCTTAAACCATTTTAAACATACAGAACTGAACATGCACATGCAGTTAAATCCTGACAATTAAAATCCTAGCATTTAAGAGAAAAAATCCTAAGATTTAAGAGTCATATAGGAGTTTGTTTCGACCGGTCAAAAAGCATATGCTCACAGCGCCTATCTGGAGAATAAGGGAATTCAGTCAAGGTTTTGGGAATCAGGCACCCGCATGGTTAAAAAGGGAATACGATTCAAGTTTTAGCATGGGGGCTCCCACATGGAGAACAATGGAATACAATTCAAGTTTTGGCAATCAGGCGCCCACTTGGAGAATAAGGGAATACATATAAGTTTTTGGCAATCAAGCGGCCATCTCAACAAGAAGGGAATACAGTTCAAGCTTTGGCAATCAGGCGCCCCCTGGAGAACAAGGGAATAGCATTCAAATTTTGGTATTCGGCAGCTCACCTGGAGAACAAGAGAATACATTTCATGTTTTGACAATCAGGTTGCAGCTCATGTTTTGGCAATCAAGCGCCCACCAAAAGAACAATGGAATACAGCTTGTAACGACCCAATGGGTTCATCACTTATTTATTCTCTGCTATGTGCTTTTGAGGCCCTGAAAACCTCCTATGGGATTGCCTCGATTTGCGTGTGCAGCCCCGACGCATAGCCGAGAAACATAAATACGAAATATGTGTGAAAAATGATGAATTTTGATATTAATATGATTAAAAGTTGTCTCTGGTCATCATTTTTGGTAACCAGACCCGAACCCATGATTTGACGGTCCCGGAGGGTCCGTAGGAAAATTTGGGACTTGAGCGTATGCCTGAAATCGGATTTTCGAGGTCACAAGTCCGAGAAAAGATCTTTTATGTGAAATTGTTTTCTGGAAATTAATTAAAGAAAATAGAAATGAAATTTGATTGGAAGATTAGGGTATCGGGCCTGTATTTTGGTTTCTGTGCTCGGTACCAGTCTTATATATGATTGGAGTACTTTCTGTAAAGTTTGGTTGAAAACGGATGTCATTTGACGTGTTTCGGACCCGAAATGGGAATTTTATGTTTTATGAAAATTTTGAAGAAAATCATGAGTTTTGACGCTCGATCCATGGTATATGATGTTACAAGGCGATTTGATCCCACGGATAAGTTCGTAAGATGTTTCTGAAGTGGTGTGTATGTTTTGTTTGGAGCCCTGAGGGCTCGGGTGAGTTTCGAGTAGGTTCCAGGAGTGTGTAGACTTAAAACACCAGATGTTGCAGGTTGGGTGCTAGGTGCAGGTCCAAGCAGCCGCGGTCACGATTGCATGGTCCGCAATGTGAGCCGCACAGCCGCGGTCACCCTTGCACGGTCCGCGCTGCACGCTTCAGAGGACCTGCAGCCTTCTGCTTCTATCGTGCGACCGCGTTTGTTTTTGTGTGGTCCGCGGCGTGAGCCGCGTGGCTCGCGCTGCCGACCTCAGAGTACCTGCAGCTTTGAGCTACACCAGCACGGCCGCGATCATTTTCACGCAGTCCGTGCTGGAGGTCCAGAGTGTATATATACTCGGGAAGCCCAAAGCAATATTTCTTCTTCAAAACGATTGGTAAGTAGTTTTTAACTTATTTTTTTCACTCCTTAACACCTTTTTACATAATTTCAGCATCAAATCAAATTAATTGGTAAATTTAGGTATATACGGTAGGACCTAGGGTTTTCTAAATTGGGGGTTAGACCTAAATTTGAGGTCCGATTTTAAAACTAAACACATAATTGGACTTGTGGGGGAATGGGTAACCGGATTTTAGTTCGAACCTCGGGCTTTGACCACGTTGGCCCGAGGGGCGTTTTGGTTATTTTACCTAAAATTTCGTCTTAGCTGTAATAATAGTAGATTAGTTGCTTGAGATGTTATTTACAAGAGGTGGTTGGAATGAATAAATTTGGGCCACTTGGAGTTGGATACTCGGGGCAAAGAGTGATTTCAAGTTAATTTTGGAGCCGTTTGAGGTAAGTGGTTTGTCTAACCTTGTGTGGGGGACCTTTCCCCTAGGATATGCTATTTGGTAATTGAGTGCCCCGTACGTAAGGTGACGAGCACGTACTCGAGCAAATTTGTGAAAAATCCGTTTTTACTTGAAGCTCTTAAACTAAATTTCCTTGCTTACCTGTGCATTTTAAATTGCGAATTAATTTCATGCTAGACTAGAGAGGTATATTGGTTTGGTTTAGCTTGGCTACTTGCTTAAATTTGCTTAATTGCACGGTGTGAAATATGTTAGGCTGGAATTACCTGTTGTTTGTATTGTTTAACTTCAGTATGAATATTCTCGATTATAATTGCGCATATTTACTTTGGGACTACGGGTTTGAATCCTGGGAGATTCCCCCCCCCCCCCATGTACAGCATATTTACTTTGGAACTACGGGTTTGAATCCTGGGAGATCCCCCATGTACTACATATTTACTTTGGGACTACGGGTTGATTCCTGGGAGATCCCCCTACATATTTATTTTGGGACTACGGGTTGGCCTCCCGGGAGATCCCCCTGCACTGCCTATGTTCTGGACTGATGGTGCGGGATACCAAGAGGTACCTGCCACATGAGATTGTAAAATAATAAGGATTTAAGAGATCCTTGGGATACCAAGAGATCCCTAGTGAATATAATGAGGATACCAAGAGATCCTCGGGATACCAAGAGATCCCTAGTGAATATAATGAGGATACGTAGAGATCCTCGGGATACCAAGAGATGCCTAGTGAATATAATGAGGATACCAAGAGATCCCTAGCGAAATTGATGAGGATACCAAGAGATCCCCAGTTATTATTTCCTGTTGTGATTAGTGATCCTTGTATTGGTTTTATTCCGTTTTTCCTATTGATGTTTCCCTCATTTATCCTGTTTAGATTTTTTCGCTGTAGAGTTATTTATACTGTTCTTCTTATCTCATTATATATTATATTTACCACAGTAGGGCCTTGACCTTCCTCGTCACTACCCAACCGAGGTTAACCTTGGCACTTACTGAGTATCGTTGTGGTGTACTCACGCCTTTTCTGCGCATGTTTCCCATGTGAAGATCCAGGTACCTCATCTCAGGCGCATTATCAGCGAGGTGGAGAGATCTAGCGGAGACTCGAGGTATATCTGCAGCGTCCGCAGACCAAAGAGTTTCCTTCCTATTCTATCCTGTAGTTAGCTAGTTGTTCCTATTTTCATTGATGTAGACATTTCCCGAGTTAGCGCCGTATATATATATATACTTTCTATAGCCTGTGTTGCCCGTGAGATTCTGGGTTTTCGGATTCTACTTCATAGTTGTGGTGTGAAGTGTATGTGCCAAACGGCGAATTATATATATTTCTTAAAGTTACTTAGTTTTAAGTTAATATTATCATCATGAATGTTGTTATTTTTGCACCGTTAGGCTTACCTAGTCCTCATGACTGGGTGCCATCATGACGTGTTTCACGGTTGGTGAACTAGTGTCATGACAAGTTGGTATCAGAGCTCTAGGTTCATAGGAGTCACGGAACACAGGCCGATTTATTAGAGTCTCGCTGATTGGTAAGGAGACGTCTGTACTTATCTACAAGAGGCTATGTAACCATTTAGGAAGAATCTTCCCTTCATTGATTTCCTTGTCGTACGATATTTTGACGTCAAATCTAAACTTCTATCTTCTACTCTCTCACAGATGGTTAGGACTCACGCTACTCGCGAAGATCAGGCACCCGCGCCCCCTACCGTAGCAGTAGAGATCAGGGCCAAAATGGAGGTCGAGAACGCGCATGTGGTGCAGCCAGAGCACCTCCGCGAGCTGTCGCCGAGGCACCACCAGCAGATCCAGCCGGAGCCCAAGCTCCTGGCACGCCTACTACTGCCACTACTACGCTAGCCCTTCAGGAGACATTAGCTCAGTTCATGTCCATATATACCCTGTTGGCTTAGGCAGGGTTGCTACCCCTTGCTGTAGCCACATACCAGGCCGGGGGAGGAGCACAGACTCCCACCGTCCGCACTCCTGAGCAGCGAGTGCAGGTTGAACAGGCCCCGGGGATCATTCACATCCCGCTTGCAGTGCTAGTTCAGCCCGTGGATGGGGCAGCTGCTTCTGAGGATGAGCAGCAGAGGTTCGAGAGGTTCAAGAAGTATGATCCTCCGGTTTTCAGTGGACGGGCGACAGATGATGCCTTGGGATTTCTAGAGGAGTGCCATCGTATTCTTCGCACTATGGGCGTAGTAGAGACCAGCGGGGTTTCCTTTACCGCCTTCCAGCTTCGGGGAGCTGCCTATGAATGGTGGCGCACTTATGAGATAGACAGTCCAGTCGAGGCTGCTTCACTGACTTGGACCAAGTTTTCGGATATATTTATGAAAGAGTTTGTTCCCTAGAGCCTCAGAGATGTGTGGCACACAGAGTTTGAGCATTTGCGCCAGGGTGCTATGACCGTTTCAAAGTATGCCATCTTTATACCAGATTGGCCAGGCATGCACCGGCTGTGGTTTCTAAAGTGCGCGAGAGAGTTTGCAGGTTCATTGAGGGTCTTATTCCACCCATCAGATCTAGCATGGCTCGAGAGTTGGAGATGGACATTCCTTATCAGCAGGTAGTGAGCATTGCCAGGAGAGTATGCTCGACAAAGAGCGAGGGGAGATGGAGGCCAAGAGGTCTCGAGAGTCGGTCCATTACTTCGATGCCCGAATAGGTCAACACAATAGGGGTTTTATGGGTCGCCCCGTTCATTCAGCTCTTCCAGCAGCAAGCAGGGCTCTAGCTCTGCCTGTATCCCATGAGCCTTACAATGCACCTCCAGTTTCTAGCGCGCCTCATGCGCGGGGTGTTCCCAGAGGTCAGTCCAACAAATCTAAACTTAGTCAGTCACATCCACCGCGCCCTCCCAAAGCTTGTTTTGCGTATGGAGACACCCCCATGTGGTGAGGGATTGCCCTAGACTTGGGAGGGTGCACCCTCACAGCTTTCTCAGCCCCAAAGTGCTCAACAGAGTTCTCAGGCCATGAGCAGAGCTCCAGTCGCCGCCCCACCTGCTCAGCCAGCTATAGGTGGAGGCCGGGGAGCTAGAGGTCACCTCGAGGGGGAGGCCGTGCCAGATATTATGTCCTTCCTGATAGTGTCGAGGCTGTTGCCTCTGATTCTGTTGTCACAGGTATTATACTGGTTTGCACAGAAAGGCATCGGTTCTATTTGATCCAGGCACTACTTATTCTTATGTGTCTTCTTATTTTTCTCCACATTTGGGCGTGCCTCGGGATTCTTTGAGTGGCCCCGTCTATATTTCTACTCATGTGGGAGATTCTCTTATTGTGAACCGCATCTATCGGTCATGTTTAGTTACTATTCATGGCTTTGAGACCAGAGCAGAATTATTGTTAATCGATATGGTTGATTTTGACATTATTCTGTGCATGGATTGGTTGTCGCCTTATTTTTCTATTCTTGATTGTCACGCCAAGACCGTGACGCTAGCTATGCTAGGTATTCCGCGTATTGAGTGGAGTGGTATATTAGACCATGCTCCCATTAGAGTTATCTCTTTTCTTAAAGCTCAACGTATGGTTGGGAAGGGTGTGCATCGTATTTAGCCTAGGTGAGAGATGTCAGTGTGGATACCCCTTCTGTTGATTCTGTTCCAGTGGTACGGGATTATCCCGATGTGTTTCCAGTTGATCTTCCGGGAATGCCGCCCGTTAAGGACATTGATTTTTGGCATTAATTTGTTGTCGGGCACTCAGCCCATTTCCGTTCCTCCGTATCAAATGGCCCCTCCTGAGTTGAAGGAGTTGAAAGACCAGTTACAGGAATTGCTTGATAAGGGTCTTATTCGACCCAGTGTTTCACCGTGTGGTGCTCCTGTTTTGTTTGTGAAGAAGAAGTATGGTTTTATGTGTATATGCATTAATTACCACCAGTTGAACAAGGTTACAATGAAGAACCGTTAGCCGTTGCCTCGTATTGATGATCCGTTTAACCAGCTTCAGGGTGCACGGGTGTTTTCTAAGATTGACTTGTGCTCAGGGTACCATCAGTTAAAGAATCGGGAGCCAGATATCCCGAAGACTGCCTTCAGGACTCGGTATGGTCACTACGAGTTTCTTGTCATGTCATTTGGCTGACCAACGCTCCAGTAGCTTTTATGCATTTGATGCACAGTGTGTTCAGGCTATATCTCGACTCATTCGTTATTATTTTTATTGATGATATCCTAGTATATTCCCGGCGATGGGAAGGTCATGAGTAGCACCTGAGATTCGTGCTTCTGATCATGAGGGAGAAGTAGTTATATGTGACGTTCTCAAAGTGTGAGTTTTGGTTGGATTCAGTGGCATTCATAGGCCACGTGATTTCGAGCGAGGGCATTCGGGTAGATCCAAGGAAGATAGAGGTCCTGCAGAGTTGGCCCAGGCCCTCCTCAGCTACAGAGATTCACAGTTTCCTTGGTTTGGCAGGTTATTACCATCTCTTTGTAGAGGGGTTATCATCGATTGCAGCACCTATGTCTAGGTTGACCCAGAAGGGTGCCCCTTTTAAGTGGACAGAGGAGTGTGAGGCAATCTTTCAGAAGCTCAAGACAGCTTTGACTACAGCTCCCATTTTGATATTGCCTACCGGTTTGGGATCTTACACTGTCTTCTGTGATGCCTTAAGAGCCGGCCTTGGTGCGGTGTTGATGCAAGACGATAAGGTGATTACTTACACATCCAGACAGTTGAAGATACATGAGAAGAACTACCATGTCCACGACCTGGAGTTGGCTGCTATTGTTCATGCCTTAAAGATCTGGTGTCATTACTTGTATGGTGTGCCTAGCGAGATTTATACTAATCATAGGAGTTTGTAGCATTTGTTCAAGCAGAAGGACCTAAATTTGCGCCAGAGGAGGTGGTTAGAGATGCTAAAGGACTCGATATCACTATTCTGTATCATTCGGGCAAGGCCAATGTGGTACTGGATGCCTTGAGTCACCGGGCATAGAGTTTGGGGAGTTTGGCATATTTACCAGCTTTAGAGAGGCCTATGGCGATGGATGTTTAGGCCTTAGCTAGTCAGTTCGTGAAATTAGATCTTTTGGAGCCCAACCAGATTCTACCTTGTGTGATTCTTAGTCTTCCTTATTTGATCATATTAGGGAGCGGTAGTATGATGATCTCCATTTGCTTGTCCTTAAGGAAAAAGTCCAGCATGGTGATGCCAGAGATGTGACCATTGCAGATGACGGGGTGTTGAGGATACAGGGTCGTGTTTGTGTGCCCGATGTTTATGGGCTACGAGAGTTGATTCTAGCATAGGCCCATGGTTCGTGGTATTCCATCCATCCGAGCGCCGCAAAGATGTATCAGGACTTGAGTCAACACTATTGGTGGAAGCGAATGAAGAAGGATATAGTTGGATATGTAGCTAGATGCCTCAACTGTCAGGAAGTGAAGTATGAGCACCAGAGGCCAAGTGGGTTGCTTCAACAGATAGATATTCCGGAGTGGAAGTGGGAGCGCATCACCATGGATTTTGTATTAGGACTCCCACGGACCTTGAAGAAGTTTGACGCCATTTGGGTCATTGTCGATTGGCTGACCAAGTCCGCTCATTTTATCCCTGTGTGTACCACTTATTCATCAGAGCGACTGGTGGATATTTATATCTGGGAGATCGTCCGTCTTTATGGAATTTATGTTTCTATTATTTCATATAGAGGTACTCAGTTTACATCGTGATTTTGGAAGGCCGTGCAGCAAGAGTTGGGTACTTGGGTGGAGCTGAGTACAACATTTCATCCCCAGACTGACGGACAGTCTGAGCGCACTATCTAGATACTTGAGGACATGCTCCGTACGTGTGTCATTGATTTTGGAGGGTCATGGGACCAGTTCTTGTCATTAGCGGTGTTTGCCTACATCAATAGCTACTAGTCGAGCATCCAGATGGCTCTATGTTTTTCTACATGCTCTTCGCTATACTTTCCGACATTATTCTACTCTATGTGTTTTTCAATTGAGTTTTTTTTTTAGTTTTTGTTTGCTCTACTGCAGTTCGTTTGTGTTCTTGCTAAGCATGTTCTGTCTACTGTGGCTTAAGTTTGCACCACTTGCTTAAGTTCCGACTTTTCTAAAACATGCTCTTCTATGCTCTTAAATAAACTTTCTTTCTTTATTGTTTCAAACCTGCTATTATATTTTTTTATTTCTCATGAGGCTTTGAAACAGACCTTTGAAGTTTGTTTCAATGGCTTGCCTTCTCATCTCTATGTCTGATTCGATTTAAACTCCTAGGATTTGGGGGGTTTTCTTTAGCAAGGTTGCTGGACTCTCAAACTTACTTTGGGTCTATAAACTGGACTTGCAACCCTTTGCTTATGATTCTAAACCTCTCAACATCATACTCTTTTCTAACTAACATGACGACCCCTTTTGTTTGATTTATCTGGTTTATATATGAGAAATTCTCCTTTTAAAAAAGGTTTTGCCAACTACTAATTGATTCTAAATTCCTTTAATGGGGTTTGATTAATTGTTACTAATTTCCTTTAATTAGACCTTCTTTACCTTTTCTTGGCTTGGTTCATTTGAGTAAAAGCCAATAACTTTGATTTTACTAGAATTTGATTGATTCCTTTCATTATTTTTCACAAAACAAGTACCAACGTACTTTTGCCTTAAATAACTCATATGTATTTACCCTTTATTGCGCTGCTTAAGAAAATATTCTGATTAATTCTTTCTTTAATCGTTTTTACCCGTTTGAAATCAGAGTCCCTTAATTAAAGAGAGATTGATTTCAATGCTATTCCATTACCTTTTCTTACTTGTTTGTTGCACTATAAAAGGGGCATGACCATTCTATACTTGGACACATATTGATTATTGAACACCTCGGATTCAATATTCTCACACTCTCAATTATAATACTCTTCAATACTCTACTCTCTTCTGAGGTCTTTGCACTGTGTGCTTGCAACTTGGCTTTTCAGGACTACTGTTTTACTTATTTGTTTCCCTGAAACTGGTATTTCTCAGTTTTGATTTCAGCTTTCTCCCTAAGTGTTTACTTTATAGTTTCCTTACTCTAGTCTACTTTGTTGTTTATGTGTAGTATTGACTATGCATGTTCTTTTCTTGCATCTGTTTCTATTGTGAATCCCAACCCCTACTCCAATCTATGTGTTTGAGTGGGGTTCATGGCCTGGCAGTATTCAAATTATTGCCCAAGTCTGAACCTCATCCTCAATGGATCCTAACTCCTAAGATTTGGCTAACAGGCTGGTCAGGGGTGTGTCAGTACTTTTAATTGTTGGGCATGACCACCATCCTGCCATGACCTTCCCTAACTCCCCTCTATGCACTTACACTTACTCTTAGACTCTAAGTTCTTCCCCCATCCTATGAGCCCTGCTTTGGGACCTTGAGTTCCCTCTGAACCTGGACATTTGAGGGCTGGCCCTTCAACATTGCATTATAATCTAATTCTGCAATATATTTGGGGTGTAAGCACTGCCCGGAGTCCACTTGAGGCTCTTGGAAACTTTGACACATCCCAAAAAAAGAGAAAGGCTTTTGAAATGTGATCCTGGAAGTTAGTTTATCTCATATTGTTAGACCTTGAGCCTGAATTAGGTTCTTTGGTTGTAGTTTAATTTCTGATGTAATTTTACTTTTCTTGATTCATTCGGGCTGTAATAATTTGTAATAACTTATGTGGTATATAGTGAAAAGGGAAGGGTCACCCATGTTATGCATGAGGGTAGACATCATGCTTTAGGTATTTATTTCTGCAATCACAGCCTGTTTTCCGGTTCTGTATCTGCATATACAAATCTATAAGTTGTTTCATTTCTGCATATAGAAATCCTGCCTATAAGTTTATGCATCTGCATATAGAAATACTTCTTATAAGGTATGCATTGCATTGGGAATCATGTCTATAAGTTTCTGCACTTATACATTAGAAACCATGCCTACAAGTTTCTGCACTTCTGCATATAGAAATCATGATCACAGGTTTCTGCACTTCTGCATATACAAACTTCATTAGGCAAACAATATATAGGTTAAATTAATGACAAGTTGCATCCTAGTTACCATGTCTATAGGATTCTTGCATCGTGATAATCATTTTCAAATCAATAACGCTTAGAAATCATGCCTATAGGAGTAACCAATTGAACATGATTCGTCTCTTTCATCTACAAGTCTAAAATCAGTAGTAAGGTCACTAATATCCACAGAATTCATTTGTTTCTGAATCAGTAACCCTTCATAAAAATCAGTATACTCCCACATTGTTAGATATCATACCTATAGGTTCCACCTAGGCAAACTAGTAGGTAATTGATTAACTGCATCAGTCCTTGATAATTACAACCAAGGGTAAGCCTAATTCGGACTTCTCATCTGAGAAATATGTGATAAATCAGCCTATCCTAATGTGTTAAATTTAATCCAGACTATAACCAGTATTAGAAGTCATGCTAGGCAATTTGCTTCTTTAAGTAGGGAGGCTTGTTTAAGCCTTTAAACTACTATGTTTTTCCCCTTAACTGCTTTGTGTGTTTTGTTTTTCGCATTAGAATTTTGTCCTTTTAAACTCTGAAAAGCCCAATTTCCTTCCCTTCTAGGACTAGTAGTCCCAAATGCCTCCTGGGCTGATAGGATGGGGACGGGTAATAGCATGCAATAAGTAACAATACTATTCCGCGTTTTAATACATTAACGGGGTAGGAAGGGTAGATATGGATATGATGACCGGCACGCTAATACCATGTGTAGCCCCTCTTCTGAAGAGTGATTAACGGGTATTGCATTGACGTGATCCATACTATTCATAAACCTAGGACGCCCCCCACCCCCTTTCCCTTACTTGTTTATCTTTCAGAATAAAGAAAATTGCTTAACTTTCAGCTTCTCTAACTTCTTTTACTTTAATTGCTTGCAATATCATGTGAAAACCTTATTCTATTTAAGACTTCTATTTGCTTATTTGTTATTCAAACTCCCAATAGTAGCATGGCTGGAAACCACACTAGTGGATCCTGAGGGGTGCCTGACACCTTCCTCTCAGGATAATTAGCTCTTACCCAAACTATGGTTTTCCAACTCAAACCCTTCTTTAGTGTACTAATGCACTTTAATCATTAGGTGGCAACTCTTCAATCCAAAACCTAATTCCCAAAGGGGAATGAGTTGTCTTCCTAAATGTCATAAACCCGATTTCGCGAGAAAAATGGGGCGTCGACATAATGTAAACATACTTAATTCAAAATCAATTATGACCTAAAAGGTTGTACTTTAGGCTTTTGGTTAAGGTAGGGCACAATTTGGTAAGAGTGATTCAAAACCTCCCTAAGCACTACACTTTTTTCAACAATCAAAGTTCACTTCCTTCAAGAATATTTTCACCCTTTCTTCTCTCTTTTTTTTATCACCTAGTCTTGCATTTATTCATACTTTCTCTTTTTTTTTATAACACTTTTCACTTTTTGAGAAGCCTCCATATCACAATTTTTTCAACTTCCACCCCCAAACATAGGCTTTTAGCCTATATTCATACTTTAAATTACTTAGGGAGGTACAGTGCCACAAAAATAGCTTGTAACATGGTTGCCAAAGAAAAAGTTAGAAAGCTCAAAAGGGTTGACCAGGCAAAATATGCATGGGTAGGAAATTTAGGCACAATAATGATTCAAGGAAGGCCTAATATCATTTTTCAACCCAAGTTAGTCTAGGATTTCACCTTGAAGCACATTTCGGGCAAGTTCTATACCATAAATGATGCAAAACTCTTTCACAATTAAATCTCACCATACATGGCACATGAAAAATCAAGTGAAATGCAAATCCAAAGTCCAATTGGAACCAATGAATCTCAAGGAAGTCACAAAAATGTAGCCTAAAAAGCTATTTAGTGAATCAAAGAGCCAAAATTAGAATCTAAATGTCATAACAAGGAGCCTCACTTTAATCATTCAATTTCATCATATTTGGATCAAAAACTTCATATGCCACATTTTAAATTATATTGGTACCATACAACTCAGGCTTATGGGCACAAGATTACACCTAAAAACCAATTTATTTACGACTAGCTACTAAACTAACCACTAAAAAATATATTTACTTTCTAAAAAAAACTAAAGACTAATCTCTTAAGAAAGGTGTCACGCCATCCATCATAGGAAAAAGTCACCTGGTTCAACGCAACTAAGTTCCTTAGAAAAGAACCGTGGTAGAAAGAAACACTAAGAAATTACCTTAATACTATTGTACTAAAAAAATTTAGACCGAAAATTTAAACACAAATAAACAACAAGAAAAATAGAAACTAACAAGGAATTACTAATAAACGACCAATCTTACAAATCTACTGAAGTTCACAACCACCCAAAAACAGCAACTTCATGTTCCACAAAACAAAAACTACATATTCCACACATAATCATCATATATGAGCCACCCCCAACCAAAAATATTGCATTGTCTCCAATGTAATTATACAAAACAAGCCAAAATAAAATAGGTGCTCCTTGAAAGGAATCACTCGGTCACTGGAGGAACTGGGAGCTTCAAGCTCAAAGTCATCATCCCCATCCTCGTCCTATCCATAGAACTTCCGCAAAGTGTTCATGATCTTGTTGAGGAACTTGCTTTTCTTCTTTTCATGTTCCCTTTACTTCTGCTACCTTCTTTCAATTTTCCACAGCTTGGACTTGATGGCATGTTGCTACTTAGCAAGGTCGGACAAGGTTGGAACCTTTCTTGGGCGAGCTAGACCTCCAGAGGTGCTCTCTCCGGATGGTCCAGAAGGAAGACTAGCTACAAGCTAGCGTACCTATGTATCCATGTCATTGACCTGCCTAGAGATATACCTGAGAGTAAGAGGTCCCTGCTCAAGTGGTGTGATAGCTGTGGAAGTCCCAGTGGCATCTGCAGGAGTGTCAGGTATCTCAGTGATGTTGTCTATGAACTGGCCAAAGGTGGGTGATGCTACAAAAATCTTCCTTTTCTTCGGTGCAGCTCCAGCGCTCTTTCTCAGCAGTGGGTGGATGAACTTCTCCAGGTTCTTTTCCTTTTCTATAGGCTTGGGCATTACCCCTGGCTCATAGCATAATTGGGTGATCAGGGATGGGAAGAATAAGCTCTTGGTATGTTCTACCACCACCTCTGCTATCTCGTCGGCAGTGAGCTGCCCTACGTTTACCAATATACTCTCCAGGATAGCACATGCCACTCTTTCCTTCTCAAGTGTCACCTCTATTTCATTTTTTGAAGGCATGATACGAGCACAGATAATGGAGAGTCAATCTCTTTCTATCGCAGCCCTTTCTTCTTTTTAACTCGAATTATCATGGCCTCCACAATGAATTTTGAAGACTCGATCCTGGTGTGATTCTTTATCTAGTTTGGCACCTGTCCGCCATGCAAATGAGTGATGAACCACTAGGTACCCAATGCATGAGCTCGCTCCATGTACACCTGATTGTTGACATTTGCGATATTGTAGTGTGCATTGGCCTGCTCTGGACTGAAACGGACTTCTTTGCCTATGACAATAGCCACCAACTCATTATTGAAGTCCGCTTCTACAGTACTTTCATAAAATTCTCGCACGACTTCATATTTGGCTGGCCTAGGCTCTTCTGCAAAGCAAACCCATCCACTTGTGATTAATCTCCTAGGGAACTCAAGCCATCGGCCTTCAAGGTCAGTCAGGAGGATGCCTCTTTGCCTAATCATGCTTTTGGAGAGTTTCTCGTCATAGCATTGGGAGCATCTAAGGGATGAGAAGGTGTCAACATCAAAATAATCCTCTGCGGCAGCTTGTTCGGCATATTGTTGCACATTTGCATTTGTTGTCGGATCCATTTTAGAGCTCAAAATGCCTACAAAGAAGGTATATATGTCAAACAACCCTATGGGTGCTTACATCATTGTATTTAGAGGTAATTAGGCCAAAGAAACAAATTAAAAACCTTTTGGGGTAGAATTGGCGAGCACACTATTTTTCTGCCTGGGTAGCAGTGAATCGCGATCACAGACATGGTCACGCGATTGTGAAGAAGAAGGTGGTTCAAAGCTACGCAATCGCATAGGCTTTTACACGATCGCAATGTAGGATTTTTGGCACTTAGTAGATTTAGACCTACGCGATCGCAGAATGAGGCATCGCAGTCGCGAGGGTCTTCTTCTTCACCTAGACAGAGTTTATTTAGGCATTTCAGTGAATAGTTTGTGTGACCAAATTTTCTCAGCAAGTAAACACTATCAACCCAAGGGTTTTTACCCTAAAATTTCACCAAGAAACTCTCTTTCTCTCCACCAATCACTCACAGCAAGCAAGCATACGAAGAAACCCACAATGTATTTGACAAAGTAAATAAAATTTCCCTAAACTCAAGAGAGTTTCTGCTATTTATCACTTCACGCCAAGCAAAGGAGAAGAAACAAGATGAAACAAGAAATAGGAGAGGAATGCACATACCTTGAGAGTGATGGATGAAAAGTTGCAATGTATATGAAGAATGGAGAACTTTTGAGACGGTTTCCAGGAGTTAGGGGTGTGAGAGTCGTTTTAGTGTTTAGGCAAAGTGGGTGGCCAAAAATTTTAATTCCCAGATTATATGTTGAAAACTTACCTGTTACGTGATTGCGTGAGCACTACAGCGTTCGCGGAAAACAAATTTTCTAAATTAATGAAATCACAATAGATTATACGCGATCGCGTAAAGTTAAAGAAAAATTCGTTCTCTGCGAACGTGGTGGCTTTTCTGCGATCGTGATTAACTACAATTTTGTGCAATTTTTCTGCAGCTACTGGTTTGGGGCCGTTTGGTCACTCTGACCTGCTCAAATCAACTCAAAAAAATCTAAAACTTGGCATATTAGTTACAACTAATATACTAAGCTATACTAAAAAAGAAAATTTCAAAACTGACTAAAAATTTTGAAAAACAATGGGTTGCCTCCCACCAAGCACCGCATTTAACGTCGTGGCATGACGCAAGACAACATTACACCTTTCCTCGCCACTTGGATGATCTGAACTGGGCACCTAGCTTGGAATCAAGCTTGTGACCACGAGCGATGGGGGGTGGTAAGTTGATGATCAAGCCAAGCCTTAAATTCTTCATTTTGAACTTCTTGGCTCTCATGCGAGGGATGTCATTTTGCTTTCTTGTTCCCTCAAATTGTAAGATGTATGGCATGAGTTTTTCCTCCTCGCTGTTCTTTATTGATCCGTGTAGTTTAACTTCCATATCTCCACACACTTTCAATGTTGAAAAATGCTTGGAATGTGACTTTAAACCTCACACTTGCAATTTTTCTCGGATTTTAACATCCTCTTCATCCCCCGGATTAGAGTCAATTCCAAACAATTTTTCTTTTACACCGGTTGAATCTAATTTCATATTTTTCTCGGCATCATTAACACTCATGGAGTCGGTTGGCGGATGTTCAATTCTTGAATCTTCAAGGTAAAGCTCACATTCTTCCTCGGAATTGAACTCTTCCCTGCTTCCTTCCACACTCTCAAGTTGGTGGGCATAGTGAGCCTCAACCAATACTTTCATTTGATATTCCAAGGTGTGGATATGTTCATCATTGTAATCCAAGCCTTGTTTCACGTCCTCGAGTGCAAAGTTGTGCTTCTCCTCATTTTCAAGAATGGTCTCCAACATGAGCATCATCTTCTCATTTTGAGAATTTGAGAGTTCTTATTGGTTTTGATCAAGTGCCAAGGAAGGATTTTCAACTTCAATCTCTAAGGAAGGTTCTTGGCTACCATTCACTTCCGAGGCTTTTTAATCCTTAAGGCTTCAATCATTTCATCCATTTGTGAGTGCAACCTTTCAAGTGCCAAGTCATTTTGAAGACTATTCTCCTAAAGCTCCTCCAAGACATTTTGCCCCTTGTTTCCTTCTTCAACTAAACACTCCAACATACGCTTGAACTCTCCACTTTGGCCATGCTCAACTTCTTCCACTTCCATAGCCCTAATATTTTATCCACAAAGAGTAGACTCATCATAGCGGGGGCTTGAGGAAGGGAAGGACAAATAAGCGTAATCATCCCAATGACAATTTTTGAAAACCACACCTATCACAAATATTCCACTCATGGGTTTGAGATTGTGCGCACTATCCACCCCCGGGGGAATTTAAACAATTTTTCCACGAGTGTGGTCCTCCACAATAAGGACAAGGGTCATCAAAGTATGAACAACTACCATCCGACCAATTTTTATATATGATGCCATTTTTTAAAAATAAGAAAATAAACAAGAAACAAATAAGAAAAATAGACCGAGGTAAGAAAAATAATTACACAAATATTCACAAGTTTGGACCAAAACACTTACGCTTATTTCTCAAATAATCTAAATTACACCAAATTGTTCCCCGGCAACGGCGTCAATTTTGATGACGTCCATGAATCAATAAAATGTCGATGTTTCGACCAAGAAATTCATTCGGGCCTTTCATCGAACACATAAAAAGCACAAAAACTTCACTTTTATTTGACAAGCTTTGGGTACTCAGACTTCCCTAATTTTTTTTGCAACGAACATAAGCGCACACTCTCAACCAATCCTCACCTAGAAATTAACTAAAGTATTGAAAAATTTTTGAACAACTTTGAGCAAAGAATGATGCCCATTTGGGCTCTAGGGTTGTAGAGAACCAAGAAGAATAAAGAGGAAGATGAAGACGAAGAAAAAGAAGAAGAAGAAGAAAGAGTGATTCAGCTTTCATATCGGGATCCTTGCAATGAGGAGTGGGAGTTGAAGGAGTTTATAGTGGTGAGAGTGAGGGAGACAAGATTTGAGAGCCATAGGCATTTTTGTTCAATTTTTGTTCAGATGAGCAAGAGTTTGTTTCTTTACCTCTCATAAGTTGCAATTGCGACAGGGGCCTTCGCAATTGCGAAGGTCAATCTAACCTGCTTCTGTCACAATTGCGACATAATGTTGGGAATTGAGATAGGTGAGTTTCGAAAATGCAAAACCACCCCAAAATAAATTTATTTACGACTAGCTACTAAACTAACTACTAAAAAAATATATTTACTTTCTAAAAAAACTAAAGACTAATCCCATAAGAAAGGTGTCACACCATCCATCATAGGGAAACGTCACCCGATTCAACACAACTAAATTTATAGGAAAAGAACCGCGGTAGAAAGAAAAATCACAGAATTACCTTAATACTATTATACTAAAAAATTAGACAAAAAATTTAAACACAAATAAACAGCAAGAAAAATAAAAATTAACAAGGAATTACTAAAAATGACCAATATTACCAATCTACACAAGTTCACAACCACCCAAAAATAACAACTTCATGTTCTAAAAAAAAAACTACATATTCCACACATAATCATCATATAGGAGCTACCCTCCCCCAACCGAAAATATTGCATTGTCCCCAATGTAATTATACAAAACAAGCCAAAATGAAAGAGGTGCTCCCTGAATGCCATCACTCGTCACTGGAGGTACTGGGAGCTTCAAGCTCAAAGTCATCATCCTTAGCCTTGTCCAGTCCACAGAACATCCGCAAAATGTTCATGATCTTGTTGAGGAACTTGTTTTTCTTCTTTTCATGTCCCCTTTGCTTCTGCTGCCTTCTTTCAATTTTCCTCAATTTGGACTTGATAGCATGTTGCTCCTTAGCAAGGCCTTACAAGGTTAGAACATTTCCTGGGCCAGCTGGGCCTGCAGAGGTGCTCTTTCCGGATGGTCCAGAAGGAAGACCAACTACAAGCTAGCGTACCTATGTATCAATGCCATAAACTTACCTAGACATATACCTGAGAGTAAGAGGTCCCTACTCAAGTGGTGTGATAGCTGTGGAAGTCCCAGTAGCATCTGCATGAGTGTTAGGTATCTCAATGATGTTGTCTATGAACTGGCCAAAGGTGGGAGAAGATATCAATCTTTCTTTTCTTCGGTGCAGCTCTTGCTCCCTTTCTCAACAGTGGGAGGATGAGCTTCTCCGGGTTCTTTTCCTTATCTGTAGGCTTGGGCACTAACCCTACCTCATAGCATAATTGGGTGATAAGGGATGGGAAGAATAAGCTCTTGCTCTATTCTGCCACCACCACTGCTATCTCCCCGGCAATGGCACCAATTTTGATGACGTCCAAATCCACTACTAAAAAGTAAATGGTCATTGTCGCATGCAATATAATTTACCCAACTATGAGTTGGGTTCGAATCCCACAAATAATAATGTGTAGACGATTAGGAATGTAATAAAGTTATCGCTTATCGCGCAATGCAAAACACTAAGAATTTGGTTTTTGAAAATGTATATATCTAAATATGAAAATGTAAACTAACCTAGAAAGCAAGTAAAATGATCAATGGCTACAAGTATTAATGCATTGGGAATTACACTCAAGTAACAATCCAATGTATTTCATGATTTTACAAATATGAGCGAGTTTATGTTACTTAACCATGGATAATAATTCTTAATTAGCTTCTTCCGAAGACTAACAAGACTCCCTAATTGAATTATCCCTAAAACAATTAAGAGATTAAGCACACCGGATATGGCTACAAGTAGTTCTATCCTATCCCTAGGTAGAATCTATAAGATGAGGGTTAACGCCTCAAGTTCTTGTTAATTAATCTTTCCCAACCCCAAATTATTTTTGCCAAAATTAATTTGGAGTTAATGGGTGAGTCCTAGGGTTAGCTAATCCCTTCGGAAACATTAAAGAACAAGAATAATTAAAATAACAATAACTCACTTCATAAAAGAATAAAAATCATTCAATACATAAGCACAACAAAGTATTTAATCCACACTTCAAACATGAATATTTCCATAAACAAGATTCAAATGTTGAATAAAATACTATGCACTTAGATACACAATACAAAGCAAGAAAATCAAGAAAGCAATATAAACGGGTAAGAAAATCTTAACTACAAGCTTCAAATCTTCAAGACCAAAGTGTGTTGTGTAAAACCCTAGCTTCAAACTTGTTCTTCTCTAGTCTATGCAACTGAAAATAAGCCAAAGATATGCCAAAGATATTTTACAAATGAGCCTAGTAGGGTATTAAATGGTTTGGGGATCAAAAACATGAAATTCCATTTCTGCCTAGCTTTCGCCCAAATTTAATGCATCACGATCGCGTACAATTGATTGCGATCGCATAGAGTCATCTTTAGAACCTATGCGATAGAGCACCCACATTTGCAGTCACGTAGAGCATTTCCCAGGGCTGGGGGCATTCCTTTTATGCGATCGCGTAAACAACATTGCGACCGCATTGTTTGTTTTTCCAGCCTTCTACGATCGCATTCGGATCCTTGCGATCGCGAAGAGTATCAGGCATCAGTCAATTTTCAGAATTTTGGCACATTTTGACTTGATTTCTTCCCTTTCTTCTCCAAATCACATGATACCTGAAAAATGCCAATAAACCTTAGAAAATGTTCTAGTTTCCTACCAAAATTATGCAAAAGTTTAAATATGAAAAGGAGATAAGTTGGTAAAATACCAACTTATCAATCCCCGGTACTAAAAGGTATGGATTCAAAAAGTTCATACAACGGCCGTTACCCGAAGAAGCAGCCCCGAAATCCATTCTAAAGAAATTCAGAATGCCGAAAATCCCAAAGTACAACGGGATCTCAGACCCCAATGAACACGTTACAGCCTACACTTGCACTGTAAAGGGAAATGATAAAGAACAATTAGATCGAGTCTGTCTTACTAAAGAAGCTCGGAGAAACAATCTCGAAGAGAGCCATAATGTGGTATCACAACTTAGCTCCCAACTCCATAGACTCATTTGCCATGCTAGCAGACTTCTTCAAAAAGGCACGCGCATGTGCCATCAAAGTAGCAACAAGGAAGTCCGACATATTCAAGATTAAGTAGAGGAAGAATGAAATGCTACGAGAATTCGTATCTCGCTTCCAAACAGAACGAATGAAACTACCCCCGATCTCCGACAACTGGGCAATACAGGCCTCACTCGAGGCTCGAATAAACGAAGCTCGGTAGCCTTAAGGCAGCTAAAAGAGAATCTGATCGAGCATCCGATGTAACCTAGTCAGACATCAACAACCGGTATTAGTCAAAGATCAGGGTCGAGGATGACCAATTGGGAGCCCCCCCGGGCTCAGTACATCCAAGTAGACTCTTGGCGAAGGAGTCGAAATAAAACAAAGAATGATATTAGCAGAGTCGGATCCAAGATAAGAGGAACGCCCTAAGACGCGACCTACCTCGCAATGATCGGAGATCAAACCGAGGATAGGACCCTGAGGGACTCATTAGCAGAGCCATATCTAACAGAGGCACCTCTCATATTAGAATATAACTTCAGCATTGAGGCACCGAACATCGTATTCGTCATCAACAAAATCAGGGATGCCAAATGGCCCACGCCTATTCAATCAGATCCTTCCCAGAGGAATCACAACTTAGTATGTGAACTTCATAAATACACACGGCCAAGAAGAACGAAGCAAATGAGCCACAACGAGGCATCAACACTCCCCAATAATCCGTGATGAGAAGGACAAAAATATCCATCACCAGAAAAAAGCGAACCCCGGGATGTGTACCCGAAGATGCCCTCACATTCAGTGAGGACTCTGAAACCTTATCCCACTCATAACGGCGCCCTGGTAACCACTTTCCTCGTTAATTCATTTCGAATAAAACATGCACTTATAGATCCAGGTAGCTCGGCCAACACTATTAGTTCGAGGGTAATAGAGTAGATCGGACTGCGAGACCAAATCGTGCCCGTCACTCGGGTCCTTAATGGATTTCACACGATGATCGAAACAACAAAAGAGGAGATCATTCCCCCAATTAGTGTGGTCGGCGCAACCCAAAAAGTAAACTTCCATATCATCAAAGGCGACGTGAAATACAATGCCTTAGTCGGGCGACTTAGGATACACTACATGAGAGTGGTACCATCCACCCTCCGCCAGATGATGAAATTTCCAACAGATGATGGGGTTAAAACCATCTACAGGGAACAACACACAGCAAGGGAAGTGTTCACAGTACGTAACATAGCACCGACACGAATATCTCCACTGTTGAAAGAGCCAAAGGATAATCAAACTATGTCTTCGGCTAAGCCCGATTAAACACAGCGGAGGATCATACCGAGTCCTCGCTCCAAACAATAGAGACACGTCAGACTTCAAAAACATCATCGGCGCATCCCATAAAGATCTTAAAGGCCTTAAAGACATTCGTTGCACTCTTTTACTCCGACCGAGCTCTCCCAAAGAGGGTTTCACCGGTAAGATTTTTAATGAGGCGACGTCCCCGAGCTACCTAAGGAGGATCCAACAAGTGCACAAGGCTTCTTTTGCAATCAATCCCGAACATTGGAGGGCATCCCCTTGAGAGGTTAGCCACTCGGAGAAACCGACAAAGGACTAATAAAATTCCAATAGGAAATGATGTACCAGGCCAAACAGTCAAATGAATTGTGTCTGCATAAGCCGGACCCACGGTAGCAAAACAACATGTACTTGTGCTAAGCAATCAAAGAATCTTTTGCCAGATCATATCGTACCCCAAAGGAAACTAAGCATTTTCATAGCAAAGATCCCTCCACCAAGAGCGCCCCGAAATACTCAAAGACTAGCGTCACAAACTCAGCACCCGCATGGCCTCAAGGTCGGAACTCCAAATTCGTAAGCCTTCAAAGAGGCAGCACGAAAATCATGAAACATATCCAAAAAGGAAAAACGTCTCGAATACTCAGAGACTGGCATTACAAACTTGGAAAATGCATGACCTTAGGGTCAGAATATCCAAAATCATAAGCCTTCAATGAGGCAATTCCAAGCGCACGAGTAACAGCTCCCGAGCCAAAACAAACTCGATGACTGGGATACTTTCACCAATCGCCATTCATTTAGAAATCTGAGGCCATAAGACACCGAGTGGGCAGACTTTATCTAGTAAGACCTATTCAAGGCAATAACGAAAACTGTAAGACCTTAAGTTAGGCATTAATCATACTTGTACCAAGTAGAAAAAACTGTAATACCTCAAGATAGGCATGAATCATACTTGTACCAAGTATCAATGAAACTGTAAGACCTTAAAAGGCATGAAAATTTTAATAAGACCTTACTACATGCATAAACTCAATCCCAAAGTTTTGGATATATATCAAATTTTTAAAACCCCTAAAAAGGCATACCGTTGATATAGACGCCCAAACTACTACACTCACATAAAAAATGGCTACAACCAAACACAAATGACTACGGTCATACAGTCGTACCAGCCGAATTAATATGACTCGAGGATGCCCGACCATCGCTACAAAATCATAGGCCATTACTTCGAATCTACTTCAAAAAGAACCGGTTAAACATGCTACACTTGACATGCAAAAGAGCTTCGACCATGTCAGCTCCAAAACACAAGGCTTTGAGCTACTCATCCTACGAGCCAAACCTGCCGAGGTGCTCAAATATCATTGCAACTTACTTGAAATCGAGGTTCTTCACGAACCGACGACGGGCCAGGCAAAATCATTGCCAAAGTCCTTAATGAGAGGAAACAAAACCTACATATGCCTAAGGGAAGAACGTAAGAGCCATTGTCACCAGCCTAACGAGCCTTAGGGCTACACACTAAAAGTTGCAATGATCGAAAGCGTAAGAGCCAATGTTTCTAGCTTAAAATTTGAAAGCTTGAGGGTCAAAATGAGCTCGAGGCGTACTCGATTCGGAGACCAAACCCAAAATAGTTACTATACATGCCTAAGGGAAAAGCATAAGAGCCATTGTCGCCAGTTTAATGAGCCCCAGGGCCATGCATATAAAATGTCGCTTCGACCCAAGCCATAAGAGCCATAGTCACCCACCCGTACAGACACAAAAGCTAGAGGTTCGAATGAGCTCGAGTCGAAGCTCGATTCGAAGACTAAACCCAACATAGTAGAGCAAAAGCTTAAGAGCTCTAACGCCAGCTTACACTAAAGATCGCATCGACCAAAGCATCTAAAAGCCCTTGGGCCTGCCTACTGAGCCCTAGGGCCATATCACGAATCTAAGGATTCTCACCATCTTTGAAACTAGTCTGCCTGGCCAAAAGAGAAACAAAAAGGGGTACAAAAGAGATAAAGCCGCAAGTTTTCTCTTATTTTACATACGCAATAAAATGTGTCTCATCTAAAAACATGCCATAAAGATATTACATACACAATGGCAAAATAAATGTCATGTCCCTGAGGGCTACGGCCTATTGCCCTCATCTTCACTCTCCTTGGCATCGGACAGGAGTAACTAAGCACCACGCTTGTCCGCCCTCGCTCGTGCCAACTCTTTCGGGAGAATAAAACCACTGACACCAGTCTCATCGAGAACCCTTCTTCGGGATCTACAACGAGCATATTCTTTGATCCTCTCTTCACGATAGAGCACCCTCTTCAACTCAGCTTGGGAATTGGTAGAACCCTTCAAATAAATCGCCATCTCCTTATCGCCTTAGCCGGTCTCAGTGCAGCTTCGGTTCGAGCATCAACGATCTCAGCCCTGACCTTCAAAAGTTTAGGTTTGAGGTTCGTGATCATATCCGCTTGAACTAAATGTTATCATGGGCTAAGCGAAGTTGGACCTCGAAGTCAGTAACTTTAGCCAAGGCACCCTTATCCTTTAAAACTTGAACCTGCGTCTAAGCTCTTAGCTCGACGCAGTCATTCCTGATTCGGTCAGTTTTACCCTTGAGGCGTTCCAGGGCCTCTATCTTTTCTACAGCTGGGATAGGAGAAGAGTTAACTTGAGAGGTTAGAAAGCGAAATGTGTTGCCACATAAGACGGGAAATTACCTGCTCCATCAAATAGCTCTCATAATTCAAGCTCCGGTACGGCTCATATAGCCAGTATGTCAATTCAACTTCTTTCTCCCTATAAAGGAGCTCAAGTAACCTACCCTCATCTAAAGATTTTCAGAGCCTAGCCCCATGGCGGAGCAGCTCGGACCTAAGCCTGTCAAAGGCCAAAAGAAAAACTCGATAAGGAATGGAAAATGCTAGATTCAGAAGGCCTGTACCAAAGCTCACCACCGCAAAGTGAAGTCGGTGGACTTCCTCGAAGGCTGAGCACATCTCTGCTAGTCTAGTCCCCTCACCCCTGGAAGAATCAGTCCCGGGTGAAGCATGATCGCTCGAAGGAATCGCCTCTCCAGAACCAAAAAATTTGAGTGCAGCAGGCTCGGGCAATGTTTCCTCCTCAAAGACTCGACCACATTTCGCATGCCATGAGCACCATCGAACTGCAGATGCATATTCGATTTAGCATTATCATACTTTAGCTCGAAAGATTGCAACCCCTCCCCTTCTCTGGAGGAGCACAGCCTTACCTTTGGATACCTTCCAATACCTACGATGGCAAAATTAATGCATGAAAAGGGGGAAATGTCTTCCCAATTGCACGAGGGACAAGGTAAAAGTGGCGTACACACAAACCGTGATACTTTGCTTCCGATCTGCCCTAAGATATGGCTCGCCACCTATGCTCATTACAGGTTGAATGGGTCGCCAACTTCCAGACCTAGCCAGGAAGATTAGGAACTTCGACGCCCATGAAATTGTTGTAGAAAAGAAGGAAACATGATTATGAAACTAACTTTCACCATGAGTAGATCAGAGAAAGTATGGGATGCTCCACTCACATGCGTAATTCCTTTCTCAGGGAATGGCATAAGTTCCATGGGAATGATGTCAACCGTTCGGACTCGGACAAACGGACTAAACCACTCCAAATCTCCATATTCCTCATCGTTAACAACAAAGGGTGTAGACGAACGGCACCGCGAAGTTAGAAGCTCTTGATGGTGAAAAGTCTGATACAACCTGACGAACGAGCGTGAACTCAAGCCCCGCCTTGTCTGCGAAAGACCTCATCATCAACACTATTTGCCAAAATAACGGATGTATTTGCACTAAGTTGACCCGATACTTTAAACAGAAGTCAAGAATAACCCTATCAAGGGAGCCTAGTGTGAAGGGATGCATGTACATGTTTAGAAATCCATCGACAGCGTCCGTGATACCATCATCCGGGGGAAGCACCTATAGCGCTACCTTCTTCACCCATCCGCAATCTCTCCTCTCTAACTGGAGATGCTCCTCTCTTATTAAAGACATAGTCTTCAAGGCAAGCTCTCGTTGATTCTGAGAACTGGGAACAAAATTCTCCCCTATCTGCTGGACAAACCCCAAAGTCGCAACCATAGCTATGTCATGACTAGCAAACTGAAGCGGGAACCTACACAAACACTCTGGCACTAAGTTAACACCAAAAATGGAAGGATAACTATCTAAAAAAGTGGGATCTCCTAAGAAGCGAAAGCAACTCCGTATATATGTGAGGAAATAGCAACGGCCCATCTAACCAAGTTAGTCCCTAGGGGTCGATGACTTCGATACAAGTCCCGAGGTGGTATCCGACCTCGAGGACCTCCATTAACAAGAAGTTAGGCTTCAAGAAGCCAACAACATCATATCCAGTCCCGAGGTAGTACCTGACCTTAAGGACCTCCATTAACAAGAAGTTAGGCTTCAAGGAGCCAACAACATCATCTCCAGTCCCGAGGTGGTACCCGACCTCAAGGACCTCCATCGACAAAATAGGCCTCGGGAGGCCAACAACATCATCTATAGTCCCGATGGGGTACCCGACCTTGAGGACCTCCATAAAAAAGAAGTTAGGCTTCAGAAAGCTTTCAACACCATTACAGAGTGCGAGATGGTACATGATCTTGATATTTTCCTCTCAAGGAAAATAAGCACTTCGAGCTCCATCCATGATGGCTCAACCTCAAGATGTCGCCTAAATATGGGCAATCCTTAGTGGAGGCCTACCTACAACGCCTTGAAAATTATCTATATCAAGTTCAAAGCAAATCTCCAGGTGCACGAAGATGACCCTTACTCAGATACCGCTCTCAAAAATTTCAAAACTCAATGTGCTATCTCCATGCAACTCGAGGGGCCTAACGGTCTGAGTCCATTGGACCAATTCAGGTTTGGTCCGAGAATGATGATGGGCTCGGAAAGGAGCCATTTCTATCAAGAAAAAACCGAAGGGAATACTCACATCCGAGCTAGATATTGACAGTCGTCAATAGAGGTATACATTCAGAACTCCCACATATATAAAAGAATATGACAAACATCAAAGGCAGAAAATCAAGAAAATATCTCTATATTCATGAACATTCGTTTACAACGGTCCTCGAGGGGTCCTTACATATGATTACAGAAGCGTACAAAGGGTGTCTACACAAAAATGAAGAAGCAAAGGGATACACATAGCAAAAGATTAAAGGCATATCCTATTCTCAAGGATGCGACCTCGACAGTAGCATCTTTGAATGTCATCCCCCCGGGTGCATGACCTCAAAGAAAATATCTTCCAAAGCATCATCCCCTTGAGAGACTCACCTTGACCCCTAGAATGGCATCTTCAAAAGGGAAAATGTAGAAGGGAAAAGTGATGGAGAAGAGCAAAATGATGAAGGGGGAGCTAGAAGAAGCTAAGAAGTGGTTGGGTAAAAAATCTATCTAGTATGAACTTCGCCAGTACTACTATTATGAAGCCACTTCTTAGGACGTTGGCCCGACATGGGATACAACAGTTAGTAGAAAACACCGCCACTCCCCAAGGAATCTAAAAGGGGTGTAATGCGGCAAGCCAAGGTAGGAGGGTGAGCAACGGAGTATAGTTCGAGCACATTCATGAGCAGCGGTGTAGAGTCCGAACATCCTTCTGGATCGGAAGAAGTTGGTCACCCTCGTATCGGCTTCTTGGAGTGACAGCAACAACAGTAACAACGAAATAGCAAAATCTTTCTCAACTAATAGAGTTTTAAAGGGTAAACCCTGGCACGACCAACATAAGCATAACCAGGCGATCACGAGGCCTTAGGCTTCAGTCATAGTAAGCGATGGACAAGAATGAAAAGGGAAGAAGATTTGGGAAAATAGGAAGGCATTTGGATGAAAGGTTATCTCAAGAGACTCCTATTTATAGGAAAGAAGGTAGCATAATCGATGGTGCCATTATCATCCTTGGGAAACACAACGGCAGGCACATTTAATGCGTCCTTGGGAGATGAATCGACAACGACATTATGGGTTTGGATAATAAGGAACCGAAATGTTTTAAACGGTCCTGGAAAAGCGATACGATGGAACATTTTTGGTTGTCGTAAAGGCTTATGTCATATGCTGCATCATCGATACGACGTCATCACGGAGAGCCCAATGAGTCTAGCATCAAAGTTGTTTCATATCGCTTTCATTCTAGGAAATGAAAAGACTATATGTACGTGGCAAAATCAGAAGGTCCGATTTCTTGCTAACTAGTTATTTCAAAAGATTGTCTCGAGGCCTCGAGGTCGCGAAGCTATGACCAAGTTCCCTTCTTCGAAGCTCGTCAATACCCAACCTAAAGGGAATACTGATCGAGTATAGAGAAAGAATAGAGAGTTCCCCAGGGCACACAGCTAAATCTGACAAAGCCGGCCTGCCTAAAACCTATATCAGGGTATCACATCTAGTTATCCAATCCCTCTACCTTTATAATTAATGCATTTTGTACTATGTTGAAATTCCCCTTCTATATAAAGGGGATACTCACCATTTGTAAAGGAGCTGTTGTTGGTCCAACTATTCTACACGAAAATAATAACTCTCCATCTCTCTCTCTTTTCTTTCTAAACACTCTCTCGATATTGTTGCTCTGTTTTATTATCTTTATACTTGTTCTTCATTTATTGCTTGATATTGTCCATAAATAGCTTCATTTAATTACATTATAATTGTTAATCCCTTCTCGATTATCCCCGATAGCTCGATCCCAAGCCCAAGCATCGACCTCGAGGTCCCCCTCGGTTAGCCAGAGGCCCGGACAGCTAACCCCACGGTTTGATCGCAGCACTATTTTAGCTTGAAATTCACCTTTTATCTTTACATATCTAGCATCAACTGCTTTAATAACTAGCATAAAAATACATCACATATTTTTAAAGTCCTATTAACAAATTTAATTGTTATTACCATTTCACGGTAAACAATATTATATCATGCCTTAGTCTCTATTATTGCTATTTGACATATCATATCAGTGATCAGGCTTGCATTATGACATCTTAGCCCATATGTATGAGACTGGAGAGTATCGATTAAGTGAGGGCGAGAGCCGAGTATTGATTGACAATATTGGATCTGGTTGCACGCTGCAGCAATGATAATGATCATGTCTTCGCAGGCATTAATATAGCGCTTGGGCTTAGAGAAGTCCCTCGGGAGTCTTCACACCCCTAGTGAGCGTAGTAGACGATTATACAGAGGGATAGATTTCCCTGGACATGGATTTGTTTGAAGTACTATACTGGGAGATGGATCTTGTCCGTGAGGCTGGATTGGCATATGTCCTCGGTACTGGATGACTACGGTCAATGATGTATATTCTAGCATGGACCTTCCCTAGGCCGGATGGTCATATACAGTAACGAGTGGTTGAGCACATGTGAGTGGAGGTTGTGGGAACATTTATCGTGCTAGTTATGCATTGGTACATATATGAAACCTCTGAGTATTAAGCTCTTTACTGATCAATTGCTTCTATTACTGTTGAGATATATTTGAACTGTAAGCATGTCTACATTTCTGTTCCGTTTACTACTAATTTGCCTGTTGAGGTTTAGTCCGTCACTACCTGTCAGTCTATAGGTTGGATTTGTTACTTACTGAGTTGGTGTACTCACGTTACCCCCTACACCTTGTGTGCAGATCCAGGTGTCTCCGGTCACGGTAGCGGCTGTTGAGTATATTGTGCGAATTTTCATTTGGAGATTGTGAGGTAGCTGCTTAGCGGCTGCAATTCCGCCTTCTCTTTCTTATCTTCCTCTAGTTTTACTTATTGGATGTATTCAGACTATTGACTTGTATTTTCAGACAGTTTTATTAGTTTTCTCATGACTAGTGACACCCAAGGTCGGGGATTGTGTTTAGTTCCGTTATTTTAATACTTCTATTATAATTATTAAATTCTGTATTAAAAATTGATGTTTTCCTAAAGAAAATAATTGGATAAAATAGGAAAAAGGAAATAAGTGGCTCGCCTAGTTCCACGATAGGCGCCATCACAACCGGATCAAATTTTGGATCGTGACAAGCACTTTTGAGAAAAATACATCTCAAAATAAATTGATTTTGCTGCTTGACCAAATTGGCTATTAGACACTTTGGGCACACAAGTTCAATTCAACTATATAAACCTATCTAAAGTCTTTGAACATCAAAGTTAACTCTTGGTCAAACGTATGAACTTTTAAGTTATTTGAATTGCGAACTTTCAACAAATGGCGTCGAATTCTTCTAGGAATCCCCACAATCAAATACGAACATATGTACAAGTTCAAAATCATCATAAGAACCTACCGGAACCATCAAAACCTGATTTTGAGTTCATTTACCTAAAAGTCAAACCTTAGCCAATTCTTCCAATTCAAAGCTTCCATTTAGGGACTAAGTGTTCTAAACCACTTTCAAACCTCTCAGGACCAAAATCACTCATACCTAAATCACTCATACCCACAAGTTAAAACATCAAATGGACCTACAGGGAGTCTCAAATAATGGAATGAGATGCGAGAACTCAAAATAACCGGTTGGATCATTACAATTATAGTATATCGCACAAATATCACTTTGTTTATATAACATCACAAGACTAGGATTTAAGTTACATACACTAAAATTATAATAATTTTTTTTATACAATTGTAATTTAATTTATTATAGAATATTACTTATAATTTAATCTAGGTCATTAGTGCATGCTATAAATGAACGTCTAAACAATGACAACTTGACAAGGTCTTTTTTACTAAAAACTTTTGACAAAAGGGATGAATATGAATAATTTAAAAAATATTTAGGGATATGTTTGAACTTTTCTCTCTTTAAACAAACCAAACTAGGAAAAAGAGAAGTTACCAGCAGAACTTTCCCTTCCTTGTGTGGAGGTTTGTTTACAGTCGGCTGTCCAGTGGAATCTGTACTAGGAGAGATGGCGAATCAGCTCTACGGCTATAACCCTAGCAGCAATGAGGGAATAGCAGCAGGGAGCAACCTTTCTAGGACGACGACGAGATCCATGGATGACTATCTCTCTACGGATAATAATAAGACATTGCTTGGTTCCTCAAGTTATTTTGGTTCTTCCGGCTATTCCTTCTCTTCACCCACTATGCTATTCAATCATAGTGATAGTTATAACCCCGCAGCGAGTAAGATTCCAGGTTTGGCGGATTATCAGTCCTCGTGGACTGCACCTCCTGGAGTCGATGTGGCGCAACCTCCTGCTGCCGACTCTTATTTTTCTAGCTTGAAGCGCTCCTCCTCTGATGGTAAGGGACAATTTTCTCTCTCTCCTTCTATTTATCCATTTTGTGCTTGTACTTCTTAATTACTAATATAAACCTTAGATTTTTTCTATTAACTTCTCGAATGCACCATGTATCGGCTGTTTTTATCTGCTATATTTTTGAGATTTAGAAGAATGGAACACTTACTTTTCATTTTGTGTATTAGTTGAGGATATGTTTTAGACATGTTAGCTCTTTTACTGTAGGTCCTATGCTTTCTAGGAGTTGTTTAACCTTTCAGAGATTTATACATTATATGTCTAATACTTTCTAGTTGTATTTGCATAATATTGATCTGTTTAAATGAAGTAATGTGGTTCAGTGACATATAGCTGACACCAACTTGTTTAGGACTGGGGCGTAGTTGTTGCTGAACCTCCTATATTGGCAATTGCAAGGAGGGGAGGTTGTTTTGAGGTAGGGCTTAGTGCGATAGTATGAAAGTATCGGTTGGCGGTTACCTTTGTTGTGTGGGACTGTGAGGTTGGGGGTTTCGTTCGGCAAATAACTTAACAATTTACTCTAAATAAATAATGCTGCCTCCAGTACAGTGCATTTCAGTTGCTCTCTTGGTATAGCTTTAAGATATTAAGATATATCTATATTATTTTAACAATTAACAACAAATAATTTTTGTATAAGTCCAGTAATGTTTTCTGCTCATTACGAGTTAGATATTCCATGTAATGCGCAAGTTTTGATAAATCTTAATGGTGTTTAAAGCTTTTGCAAACACCACTAGTTTCTACATCCTTTTTTCATATCAAGATATCTCTTTTCCCATGTGTAATTAGTGCATAAAAGCATTATTTAAGTTGTATTAGTTATTTCAGTTCTTGTTGCACATATTTACTATTACTACCTTATGTAAATATAAAATTGTATACTTGTATGTATAATAACAGACACATCTGTGTTTTTGTGTTTATGTATATATTACATACCATAGCACTGTATCATCAGACACTTTTGGGTGCACGTAATACAATTGGGCAAGCGGAAGCTTGGTTTTCAGCCAATCCCTTAGCCAAGCGCCCTAGATTCGAGAGTGCAAGCAATTTGTCTATATATCCCCAAAGGCCTGGAGAGAAGGACTGTGCCCATTATATGCAAACAAGAACCTGTAAATTTGGAGATAGCTGCAAGTTTGACCATCCTATTTGGGTTCCGGAGGGTGGAATCCCAGATTGGAAAGAGGTGATCATTTATTGCTATTTATTCTTAATAGAAAAAAACACAATAGATTATCAAATAAGTTATTCTTATTTCACTTAATGTATTATTTTGCTTTCCCGTGTATATCTATATTAAGTCTTCACTTATGAAAATATTGGGATAAGTTTCCGTGTCATTTAAGCAATAGCTTTTATGAAATGTGATGTAGTTTTAATATGGATCTCACTTTATTTTAATATTCCACTACAATTATATCTAGTTAGTTCATTTTGCATATATATTTGTTTTACTCCGCATACTATATCTAGAAAATGCAATGTTGATGTATGTGGAACATTGACGTCTTGATCAGGTCTTTAATCTCTATAATGATGGCCTACTTCATAAAAAAAATCTCTATACGGATGAGTTTGTATCTTGTACAAGTTTCTTTAGCCCTCAGTTAGAAGTTATTAAGAGAAAAAATCTAATCCAATATTCCGCTTGTTCTCCGAATTTTTGAGTGGTATATACTCAGGTTTGAATTCTAGCTGCAATACTTAGTTTGAGCCCATGTGTTTCCAACATGATCGGCAGGATTACCTTTGCAATCTGTGCTTATGAGCCAAATAGGTTGTCAGGTGAATTAGTCTAGTTGTGTTCTTGCGGACTACTGCCGTCAAATGATCTCATGTGGACAGTACTCTTTATTCTACAATAGAATACTCACAGTTGCTCCTTACTAGTCCGAATAACGGTTAACCTTGGTCCTTATCTTTCATTTGCTCCTCTCTATGATCAATCCTCTTTTAATACCCATTTTCTTGGTTTCTTGTAGACAAACCCACATATGATTTCTACTGGTGTAATTACTTTTATTATTAGCTTCCCAAGAATGTTCAAACCTCTTACGTTCCAAGACAGTATATTCATACGCATAACTGTTGGTTACTATTGCCTACTTTTCCTTTTTCTCAACTGTCCTCTCCCCCCAAATTCGTCCTTCTACTTTCATGAAATATATCACACACTCAACCCTGAACCTTGACTGCCTTTCTTTAAGAGTCAATAATTGTAGTGCACGGTGTACCCTGGTATAATATTCCTGGTAACTTCCCAAAAGGCATAAGGCTTCCATGTAAACCCATACAGATTAGGCTCGTCCTAGCATTTTGAAGAGGGTGATGGAGTCACTTTAACAACTTTCAAGGGACAGGAAGACACCTAAGTCACTTTGATAGCTTTAACTGATGTGTCTTACTTTCCTTTTAGTCTGTTTCAAACAATATATGTTCTTTCTATGTTAATTCCAACATT
Organism: Nicotiana benthamiana; assembly: GCA_034376525.1. Lineage (NCBI taxonomy): Eukaryota > Viridiplantae > Streptophyta > Magnoliopsida > Solanales > Solanaceae > Nicotiana > Nicotiana benthamiana. The sequence continues at coordinate 114,830,428 of CM067331.1, forward strand.
CCTATTTTATCCGTAATGGCATTCCATTATAGAAATGACATGACATATTGAAGGCCACAATATTCAAATTGTATCTTGTGTATGCTAAGTGTGTTTGGTATGGAGGAAAATATTTTTTAATTTTTCCATGTTTGGTTATCTTAAATGCTTTGGAAAACATTTTTTATTTGAACTCATTTTCCTCCAATTGGAAGAAATTATTTTCCTACCAAGAGGAGGAAAGATATTTTTCAAAATTCTCTTTCAACCTTCCCGCTCCACCCCACCCCCTAATCTACATCCTCGCCACCCCGACCCATATCCTGAACTACCATCTTGCACCCAGATCTCACCATGACCCACCCCCATCACGTCACCCTTTGTCCACATTCCAAATCCGCCCCGGAAAATCTCCCCTCCCAAACCAAACCCCACCCCGGCCCACCACCCACTCCTCGCTCGGCCACTTTCCTCGTCCCCTGTCCTATCCCCTCACCCAATCTCCCATAGTGTTTGCCTAGATTATATATTTTTCAAAAAATAATTTTTATTAACTAACCAAGCGCTAGAAAATATATAAGAAAATCACTTATTTCCAAGAAAAGGAGTTCTTTATGCTTCAGTAAAGTTTTTTCGCTTTGGTAGCACTAATAAATCTTAGACGCTTGGCTTATCACAAATAAAAAATAAAATAAAAATAAAGCCTAGAAGTTTGTCCCAATAATGGCTTGGCAATACTCCCGTAAAAAAATTTCACGACATTTGTAAGGCCACAAGATTCAAAGGGTATTTTTGTTATGTTATGTTCACCTTTAATTTAGAATCACAAGATATAAAAGTTGTCTTCACATTCTTAAACTCCGTACCAATTTAAATTAAGACACTTAAAATGAAAATGAAAAAGAATTAACTTACATAGCTATTCACGCAACTGCTTAAACTAAAAATAGCTGGCACATCATATGTATAATTCATGTATAGTAGGTTTATAGCCATGTATAATCATGTAAAATAGCTATTCACCCAACTGCTTAACTAAAAATAGATGGCACATCATATGTATAATTCATGTATAGTAGGTGTATAACCATCTATAATCATGTAAAATATACGTACACCGACGACGAAAAGTAAACAGTGAATCTGGTTGGCTAGTTGTGTAAAGATCCCTAAAATGAAACCAAGGGAGTGCTTTATTTTTCAGTAAAGTGATTTCCCTTTGCTAGCACTAATAAAGCCTATTTGACTTATCAAAACTTTAAAATAAAAAGAAAAACAAGACACTAGAGGTTTATCCTAGTAATGGCTTTGGCAGCAGTAACAAGGGTTATAGGTATATGAAGGGTGTTCCTAGTTTCATTATGGTGGAAGTTATGCTTTGTTCCACATAATGGCTTTAAAAGAATATCAAAGAGATTGAACAACGCTCTTTGTTTAAGTTTTGTATTACACGGGAGAAAGGGATATCTGGTCCTCCACCATGTTTGTTTATCTTTTCATCATTAATTGTTCTCTAAAGAGACTGGTGGGGGCCTCTTTATTGAAAGTTTTGTATTACTTGCAAGACAGCAATATCTGGCCCCCACAGTAGTAGTTTATTGTTTTATTGATGAATTGTTTTCTTATTTATCGAACATCAACTTGTTTTTCATCGGATGAGAATTTCTATGGCTCAAGGTGTTTTGAGTGTCGCTTTTTGTGCGGGCAGTTTCAACTGACAAAAGCTTTCACTTATTGTTACTATCTTTGCTTCAGATAGTCTATGGTATTATTTTGCAAGGATAAATGGGTAAGAGATAATTTACAAAATAGTTACAGCTCAAGAGAGCTCAAATATTCCAAATTCTTCTGTAATATCTATGTTTTCACGCTTAGATGAAAACATAATATTGTGATACACGAATAATCCAAAGTGTGAATTGGCTTTCACATTTTGGATTTTCTTTAAAAACTTACGGCTTTTTGCTTTGGCAAGTACTCATAGCTTCGTTTTTCTATATTGATTTGTCAATTGGCGAAAGACAATTTAAACGTTATGAAAACAGAACTATTGAAATGCTATCCATCTAATTCGTATTTTTTCCCTGTTGGAGTGGGAGGCATTAGTCATGTATTTGCAAATTCATTTGGTTGTTAGGAGTTGGTAGATCTTTTTTCCTTCCGTGTGTTCGGTTGAAAAGGATTTGTAATTTAGTTGACAAAGATGGTAGCTATTTGTTTTTAGGCCTTTGTCTATAATTACATGTTCACGTCCTACTCCCTTTGCCCCATTTTATGTGGCACACTTTCCTCGTTTACTTTGCTCCAAATGAATGACACCTTTCCATATTTAAAAACAACTCAATTTTAAACTTCTCATTTTATCCTTAATGAGATCATTTATAGCGGCACAAATGTCTATAGTTTGTTTTAAATCACAAGCTTCGGAAGTGTTTGTCTCATTCTTTTACTCTGTAACCAATCAAACACCATTATATAAGATGGGATGGAGTAGTATTTTTTTCGGGTGACCTACATGATAATGTCATACATATAATACTAGTACCTCTTTCCATAAAATGGTGTGGTTTCATTTTTTGACATTCTCAAAATACTTTTAATTCTTGAAATGAACTGTTTTTCAACTTCTCTATTTAGTTATTTATATACCTTTATACCTTTTATACTTTCTTACACTTAACGATGCTAGATGTACAAGATAGCTGAAATTCTCTTTCCCACTAGTTTCAAAATTCATGCTTGATGCTCATGATTTACAAATTGAATTATGATAATGTAAAGCATTTTAAGGTTTTCACAGTCCCCAATTAATTATAAACTATCACTTGTAAAAAAAAAATCCTAGACTAAGCTTGCTAATTGTTAAAGATTCAGAGGCCAAAATGTCTATTCCTTCTAGCTGGTATATAGTCGAGCTCTTGGCCTTTCGCAGGCTGGTTCATGCATTGCACTTTTGACAGTTCTTAACATTATTATCATGGACTCTCATTCCCTGTGGAAAGTTGGAGGCATCGCCCTTTTGTCTGGTGGAAGATCCTTTTAAACTGTTTCATATTTGCATCCACTTGTATGTATAATCTGTTATCACATCTTATGTTTCTAGCTGTTTTCTTCGACTTCATCTATGCAGGTTCCAGTTATAGCTGAATCTCTTCCTGAAAGACCTGGAGAGCCTGATTGTCCAGTAAGAAAAACTCTTTGATGTGTTTGCAGCTAAGAAACTCTTTGATGTGTTTGCAGCTATGTGTGCTGTTAATATGCCTAATTATATGTTGACATGTTTCCAGTATTTTATGAAGACTCAAAAATGCAAGTTCGGTAATAGATGCAAATTCAACCACCCCAAAGATAATACCGCTCATTTGGTAGGTTCACAGGCTCAACTTTTATATTCTTACTATGAAGATAAAGTTTCATTTATTTCAACTGTTAATCTGGCTTCGGTCTCAGGGTTCTGTACAAAATTCTGATGTTTCTGTCTTGCCTGAGAGACCTTCTGAACCATCGTGCGCGGTATGTGAATATTTTTGCTCATTTTAGCACTACTTGTTACTAAGATTGTGCGAGTATTTACTAAGATTATGCGAGTATGCATGTAAATGTGTTGCTGGTTCATAGTTAAATCATATTGAGCCAGTATTTACTAAGATTATGCGAGTATGCATGTAATGTGTTGCTGGTTCATAGTTAAATCATACTGTGGCAGTTTTACATGAAGACGGGGGCATGTAAATTTGGTGCTACCTGCAAATTTCACCATCCAAGAGATATACAATTGCCATCTCCAAAGCAAGAAAGTGGCTCTGCGGAAAACCCTGGATCAGCTAATAATGAGATGACTGAGGATGTGAATCTCATCAAGCCGCTTTCTGTTCCAGCTTTATTGCACAACTCCAAAGGCCTTCCTATTAGACCGGTACTTCATATATTTTATCGTTTAGCTTCATTGAGTAAGAATGCGTTACATGCTTCTTTCTTGTTTTGTTTGCTTTTTGGTTTGTCTTTTTCTTTTCTCCATTCCATTTGTGCTGTCAAAAGGATAGCTATTAATAGACTGCAGTTTTTGTCTACTTCATTTAGCAATTGTTATCATGATTTTACTATAGCAAAAGAATTATGATATTGTGATATTTCGATCCTGGCACCTCAATTTGACTTTGAGGATTTAATGTGATGAAGAGCATGTTGTTCTTAAGACCATCTAACTAACTAATTTTTCACCTACTGATGACCCAAGGATCTTAAAGCATCTCATGTCTTTTCATTACTTGGTAATGGGTGCCACTGCCATTGTAGTGATGCTAGGCTACATTGAAGTTTGATTCTTTCTTCAGGTATTTGTCTACGGTATGTTTCCATTTTGTAGATCCGAATACTTCTGGAATGTACTTCCTATTTGGAGAAATTAGCAAATAGAGATTTTAACCTCTAGGAAGAGAAAGCAGAAGAGAGTATGACTATTCATCCATAAGGACCATTGCTTTTCTTTTTGATCAAATAACCATAACTTAGCTACTTGAAGCTGTCTGTTTTTGTCAAACTTAATTAGATATGCTAAGAGGTGTATTTCCAGAGACCCACAGTAAGCAGTTCATTCTTCTGGTTTTTATCTTTTACAGGGTGAAGCTGATTGTCCTTTCTACCTAAAAACTGGCAGGTTAGTCTGTTTTTGTTGGTAAACATAGGAGTTTTTCTACTTTCTGTTCTTCTGCTTACAGTTCAAATAGTCAAAAAGTTGGACTACTCATTGGTTTACAACGTGTCTTTCTTTTCTTTTTTTGGGGTAAATATCAAACAGCTGCAAGTATGGAGGCACTTGCCGTTACAACCATCCTGAAAGAAGTAAGGATATTAATAAGTTCTGTTGGAACATTGCTAAAATATTTTTCTCAGTGTTAAGCTTCTTGTTTGCCGTACCTATTAAAACAAAAGGTTCTTGTTTGCCTTCTGTTTGTTTTGAATTTTATAGGTTTTAGTCTGATATGTAATTATGTGTGAATCTAATCTAGTGTCAGCATACTTCTTTCTCATGTGAATTTTTAGGATTAGAAAATGTGTTATGTTCTCAGAATTTTTTAAATAAATTTCAATGTATCTTGCAAATGATTAAAATAACGGGATTGCTGGGACAAAAGTTATCAAGTAGTACTTGCGCCCAGTCGGGTGTGTTCTAAAGGTTGATGATGTTGGAATGAAGACTCTATGAGACTAGGTTTCGAATACCGGTAGAGTCAAAAGGTTAGGTGATTGCTTCTCATATTTTTGAGTCTTGGTACGTAGAGCTAACCAGTACTTTAACTATTCGGAGGATGCAGGCATCCGATGGAATAGTCGAGGTGCTTGAAAGCAGGCCATTACACCACCATTATAAAAAAATGATAAAGTAGTACTCATCAGTGTCATTGAATTTGAAGACGCTCACTAGATTTCAGTTTAATCTTAACAGTTGAGAAAGACCTATAAACGAAATTTCAGCTAGGGACATTATTCAAATACTTAATATAAAAAATTTAATGCCTAGAGTCAATTACTGATTCTCTTTCACTTGGTACATTTTCATCCTCCAGCAGCTGCTATTGGTCCTGCCCTTGTAGCCTCCCCTGCAACACATTTGAACATTGGAATGGTTAATCCAGCTGCCTCTCTCTTGCAAAATTTTGATCCAAGACTGACTCATACAATGGTATAAGCACTGTTCAGTTTGTATTTCCTATAAAAAGCTTTGGAACTGTTACCGAATGTATTGTTTATTTCAATGCTGCAGCTTGGGTTGCTTCCACCTGTCTATCCACAACGACCTGGACAAATTGAATGCGATGTGCGTACCTACTTTGTCCTAAGACATACTTGAAAGAGATGTGAATTACTACTCAAGCTGGATGTGTGTGACATTCTTTTGGGTCCTGGACTATTTTGTTACTTATCAGTTAGAAGGCATTTTTATGCTGTCCCCGAATCAAAAGGTGCCGCTTAATTGGCATTAGATCTGTATATCTTAGGACCTGAGGAGGATCTTTTGCAGCCTTTTTGTCAGGTGCTTGCACTTCTGTGGAAATGACTGCTCTTTTTCCTTGAACCTCTCACTTGCCTGGACTGTTGAATTCACCTACCTTTGCCAAAAGATCAGAAGTACATTGTATCAACCCTAAAAAGAGCCTGGTAAACCTTCCAAAACATGAACATAGTTTGCAGTACCACCTATATCAGATGCCATCTGGAGTCTAGTAAATGTAGCATTGTTCTTACCTCTTGTTGACTTTTAAATTTATTACTTCTAAGGACTAGTGCATGTTATTAGGCCCTCATCTATGCCTTTTTAAAAGTTGACTTACAGTATGCATACATATACACATAACGTATACACAGTAGATGCTATAGGGTCCTGTAGTGTTGAATGAGTTCTCATTCTAGTTGCTATACTATTATCTAAATCGGCCATGAATTTCTCTTCTGATATTCTTAGTCTACGTGGATCTGGTAATTCACTGTCTTTCTTTTGCACATCTTGCTTGGTCTGTCATGTTGTCCATCAGTTCTATATGAAAACTGGGGAATGCAAGTTTGGTGAAAGATGCAAGTTTCATCACCCTCTTGATCGTTCAGCACCAGTAGTGTCAGCAAAGGATGTGCAGCAGCCAAATGTTAAGCTTACTCTTGCTGGTCTACCAAGGAGGGAGGTACCTTGTTAACCTTTTAATTTCTAAACCCTAAATATGATATGTTCATTTTCTAGTGGGCGAAGTATTTCAAGGCACTATGTAAATTTTCTGATAACCTTACTCTTCTTAGTGGTGTTTAATAACCTCAAAAATATGTGTTGGCAAATAACACGATAACACCGTACATTGGATAACTATTTATAGTAAACTATGACAGATGTAAGACTTCCGTTAAAAAGAAAAAACAGACTTCCGCATAATTCCTACTGGTGCATCCTCTTACAGGTATCAGACTGCACCCAATGGTTGTGTGTTTGAATATCTTCTGATCAGTGAAAACCCCTCACAGAATACTAAATTTCTGTACAGATATACATTTGCAATTTATTTCCATCCCCCATCCATTCTTAACAGGGCATATAAACTTAACGCTTCAACTTAAATTTCTTTGATTTGTATCTAAACCTTTTCTCATTTACTTTGTCTGTCGGGAATGCAAGTACAAGATTTTCTTCCTTTAATTTTTTGTGATGATACATGCAGGGCGCTGTACACTGTCCATACTATATGAAGACTGGAATGTGCAAGTATGGGGCGACATGCAAGTTTGACCATCCACCACCTGGAGAGGTCTTGGGTATGGCAACATCACAAGGGGCATCCTTATCTGTTGAGGGAGAAGATACTGTTGATGTGAAAGAGCAGAAGCAGTAAGGTTATGGCTGAAAGGCCTTTCTTGTGGTCACCATCCTTTTCAATTACTACTTCTGTTACCATTTTATTGCAAACTTAGATTTGTGAGGCATAATTTTTCTTGATGAATTCCTGACAATTTTAGAGTTAGAACAGGTTCTGTTGCACACTAGATGATGAAAGTTTTGATAGCTATAGTAAGCTTTTTAATTTTGCACAAAACCTAGCTCCAAAACCCGAAAAGTAAAATAAAACCCATTGTGAAATAGCATGTCATGCTCTTAGCATGTGTGCATTTTTAGATTTATTACTTTAGCCCTCTTGGAAAGATAGAAAAGCACCTAAAGACTGCAATCAGTATGACTTGGAGTCAAAGGACGAAGAAGGATAAGAAGCTGCCAATCACAATTTAATATGACATTGATCGCAAAGACTTGGAAAGATAGGGAACTGAAGAATGAAAAAGTAACTCGAGAACAAGAAGGTAAAGAGAAAAATCAAACATGGAACGCAGTAGTAGCAGAAATCTACCAATCATGTATGATGAACGTCAGATTCAGTTACATCTATATTCACGAGAATGAGATTTAGTTTATCTTTTACCATATCACGTTTAACAGAACATGCGAGTAAAATTAACGATAAATTCTTTTGCTCTTATATGCCTCATCGGCACAAGAGGTGTGTATCTTACCATTAAGAACAATTACGAAACTAACCAATTCCATCAGATTGACAGAACAATCTGACTTATCCATCACAATTAGGTCTGCTAAATATAAATAACCAATTGTCGGTTTAATATATCTTGCAGCATTTTAGGCCAAAGATCCAACTTATGATCTCTCATCCCTCGTTGGAAGTCAAAAAGTGACACTTAAATAGACAAACGAAAGCTATAAGGGTATAAAAAAACTGGCTAAAAATCTTTACACGTGAGTCAGTTCTTCAAAGCTTTACTTTTGGTTCGGCTTAGTTAAAAGAATTATTAAAAAACGTGGACAATATTGTTTATGTTATGAAATAATATAAAGACAAGAACAATAATGCAAGAATAAAAACAATATAGAGAGAGAATAGGGAGAGAGAGAAGTATTCTTATTAATACTTGGGGTGATTTACAATGGGGTAAGACCCCTCTATTTATAGGAAGAGGAATGACTTAGCTTCAAGCTAAAACTCTTAGACATTCACTCTAAATAGACTTCTATTTTATAACACTCCCCCTTGAATGTCTATTCAATAATGTGCCTCATAAAACCTTAAAACCAAAACCCATTGGGAAAAATTAAAGAAAGGAAAAAGAGTACACATGTTTGAATATGCGCTTATTGGTTGCCTCGTTAAAAACCTTGCAAGGAAAACCCGGTGGGACAAAACCTTGTAAGGGAAAAAGAGTGCAACGCGCCTTAACTCCCCCTGATAAGAACATCAATTTATGTCCTTAAGTCTTCGCATCCCGATCTTGTGAACTAGCTTCTTGAAGGTTGACTTTGGTAGAGATTTTGTAAACAAATCAGCCATATTGTCGCTTGAACGAATGTGTTGAACATTGATATCACCATTCTTTTGAAGATCATGTGTGAAGAATAACTTTGGTGAAATATGCTTCGTTCTATCTCCTTTTATGAATCCTTCCTTCAATTGAGCTATACATGCTGCATTGTCTTCATACAAAGTTGTGGGTAGTTTATCACACTTCAAACCACATTTGTCTTGGATATGATGTATTATCGACCTTAACCACACACACTCCCGACTTGCTTCATGAATAGCAATTATCTCGGCATGATTAGATGAAGTAGCCACAATTGATTGCTTAGTCGATCGCCAAGATATGGCGGTTTCTCCACAGGTAAACACATAACCCGTTTGAGATCGAGCCTTGTGTGGGTCGGACAAATATCCAGCATCAGCATAACCAACAAGATCCGGGCTGCAATTCGTGCCATAAAATAAGCCCATATCGGTAGTTCCCTTTAGGTACCGCAATATGTGTTTGATCCCATTCCAATGTCTCCTCGTAGGAGCCGAGCTAAATCTTGCTAAGACATTAACTGAAAAGGATATGTCAGGTCTTGTAGTATTTGCAAGATACATTAGTGCGCCAATTGCGCTAAGATATGGTACTTCAGGACCAAGTAGCTCTTCATTCCTTTCTTGTGGTCGGAATGGATCTTTGTTCACATCAAGTGATCGAACAACCATCGGTGTACTTAAAGGATGTGCTTCATCCATGTAAAACCGTTTCAGTACCTTTTCTGTATAGGTAGATTGATGAACAAAAATTCCGTTTGCCAAATATTCAATTTGCAAACCAAGACATAGTTTAGTCTTTCCGAGATCTTTCATCTCGAATTCATCCTTTAGATAATCAATTGCCTTTTGGAGTTCTATAGGGGTTCCAATAAGGTTTATGTCATCAACATATACGGCAAGTACAACAAATTCCGATGTTGTTTTCTTTATAAAAACACACGGGCAAATGGCGTCATTTATATAGCCTTCTTTTAACAAGTACTCACTAAGACGATTATACCACATTCGTCCAGATTGCTTTAGACCATACAAGGATCTTTGCAATTTAATTGAGAACATTTCCCGAGATTTTGAGTTGTGCGCGTTTGGCACCTTGAGTCCATCGGGAATTTTCATGTATATCTCATTATCAAGTGAGCCATAAAGATAGGCAGTAACTACATCCATTTAGTGCATGTCAAGCTTTTCATGGACAGCAAAACTTATGAGATAACGAAAGGTTATCGCATCCATTACAGGCGAGTATGTCTCTTCATAATCGACACCAGGCCTTTGAGAAAAACCTTGTGCAACAAGGCGTGCCTTATATCTTTGTACCTCATTTTTCTCATTTCTTTTGCGTACAAAGACCCATTTATAGCCGACAGGCTTAACACCATTAGGTGTTTCAACTATAGGGCCAAAAACTTCACGTTTTGCCAGCGAATTCAATTCTGATTGAATTGCTTCTTGCCACTTTGGCCAATCCTGTCTTTTTCGACATTCTTCAACAGATTGAGGTTTGAGATCCTCACATTCTTGCATAATGCTAGATGCTACATTATAAGCAAAGGCATTATCCACCACAATATCCACTCGATTAATATTTGCCTCAATATTAATTGGATTTAGGGATAGTTCCGTATTTTCCAGAGTCTCGGGCTCAATGGATTCTTCATGAATCTCAGAATTTGTTAAATCATGAGATTCTTTCGTGGTGTCATTCTGATCGTTCTTTTTCCTCTTTCTAGGATTTCGATCTTTGGAACCTAATGGTCTGCCACGCTTCAGGCGTGCATTTGACTCATTGGATATGACACTAGATGATTGTCCAACAGGGACATCAATACGGATTGGAACATTTTCCGCGGGAATGTGGGATTTCGTTATCCTTTTCAAGTCCGTAAATGCGTCAGGCATTTGATTTGCTATTCTTTGCAAATGGATAATCTTTTGTACCTCTCTTTCACAAATAGAGGTATGTGGATCAAGATGAGATAATGATGCATTTTTCCACAAAATTTCCCGTTTGGTTTCACCAACTTCTCCCCCTAATTTTGGGAAAAGTGTCTCATCAAATCGACAGTCTGCAAATCGTGCAGTAAACAAGTCGCCTGTCAATGTTTCGAGGTAGCGAATGATGGAGGGCGATTCAAACCCAACATATATTCCTAACCTTCTTTGCGGACCCATTTTGGTGCGGGATGGCGGTGCAATAGGCACATATACTGCGCATCCAAAAATCCTTAAATGGGATATATTGGGTTCATGACCCAAAACCAATTGCAACGGGGAATACTTGTGGTAATTCGTCGGTCTGAGACGAATTAGCATTGCTGCATGTAAGATGGCGTGACCCCATACCGAAGTGGGCAGCCTCGTTCACATAAGTAATGGCCTTGCAATCAACTGCAGGCGTTTAATTAACGATTCTGCAAGACCGTTTTGAGTGTGAACATGAGCTACAGAATGTTCAACTTTTATCCCGATTGATAAGCAATAATCATTAAATGCTTGGGATGTAAACTCAGCAGCATTATCCAGTCTAATGGACTTGATTGGATTATCTGGAAATTGTGCTCGTAGTCGAATTATTTGTGCCATCAATTTCGCAAACGCAAGGTTGCGTGATGACAACAGGCACACATGAGACCATCTACAGGATGCGTCTATCAAGACCATGAAATACCTAAACGACCCACTAGGTGGGTGAATAGGTCCACATATGTCCCCTTGTATACGTTCCAGAAACGTGGGTGACTCAGTCCCAACCTTTGTTGGTGATGGCCTGATAATCAACTTGCCTTGATAACACGAAGTGCAAGGATATTCATTATTCGAAAGAATTTTGAAATTCTTTAACGGATGCCCATATGAGCTTTCTATAATCCGTCTCATCATGACCGATCCTGGGTGTCCCAATCGATCATGCCAAAGTACAAAGGTATTGGAATCAGTAACCCTTTGGTTTACTGTTGAATGTGCCTCAATTGCACTAATTCTTGTCCAATACAGGCCACAAGATAAAGACGGGAATTTCTCAATAACCCTCTTTTGGCCGGAGACATTCTTTGTGATGACGAGATATTCAAGATTATCTTCATCCATTGTCTCAATATGATAGCCATTCCGGCGTACATCTTTAAAACTCAACAAGTTTCTCTTAGACTTGGAGGAGAACATTGCATTCTCTATGATTAAGTGCCCTTGGGCAGAGTTACAATTGCTCTTCCGGAGCCTTCAATCAATTTACTACTTCCAGATATTGTAGTAACGTTTGCCTTACACATATTTAGTTGAGAGAAATACTTCCTTTCTTTGAGTATTGTATGTGTAGTACATGAATCAATTAGGCAAATACTTTTACAGTTGGACGTTGATCCAAGTTCGCTTTGTGAGATATCCATATTTGCTATCCCATAGTTTGACATACAAAAGAGATATAAGAACATAAGAATAAACAAGTTCAATTCTTTTGTGTCACATAATATTTTCAAAATCTGCTGCTAACAGTTGACTAACAAAATCAGATATGTTATCCATTACTTTGCAGTTTGAAAATTTCAGTTTAAACGTTTTCTTCAAACAATCGATTGTTAAACACAAACAATCGATTGTTGAACATTGACAATCGATTGTTAAACACACACAATCGATTATTTGCTATTTTTGAAAAACTTCAGATCATACTGTCTTAAGACAGTCGATTGTTATGCATAGACAATCGATTGTTGGCTATTTTTGAAAAATTCCAGAGCACACTGTTTCAAGACAATCGATTGTTATGCATAGACAATCGATTGTTGGCTATTTTGAAAAATTCCAGATTACACTGTCTTAACGACAATCGATTGTTAGACAAAGACAATCGATTGTGGATGATTTTTGAAAAATTCCAGATTACACTGTCTTAATGACAATCGATTGTTAGACAAAGACAATCGATTGTGGATGATTTTTGAAAAATTCCAGATTACACTGTCTTAATGACAATCGATTGTTAGCCAAAGACAATCGATTGTTGATCAATTGTTTTTCAACTTTAATGCGAGAATAGTAGATAATCGACTAGTTTTTCAGGCTAGTCGATTACCCCTACTGGAAAATAAAAATTTTATTGATATTTGAGCATATTGAAGATATTCTAAAGAACTACTGCTAACATTGCATCATGAACTAACTAATACGAGCTAATACTAATGACTATTAGTTTATTCACTAACTAATACAAATAAGTAGAACAAAATCAAATAACTCCATCTTCTTTCATCACGGATCCATCGCCGATTAGGTGGTCTATTTTCCCATCGGGTTGCTCAAAGAAGTCTGCCACATCCAGGTGGGTGATGTCCTCATCGTCGTCATAGACAAAATTTGTTTCAGGGCCTTTTCTCTTTCGAGATGCTTGATAAAGGTCAACCAAGTGTCTTGGTATACGGCAAGTCTTTGACCAGTGCCCTTTCCCACCGCAACGATAACATATCGTTTCTGAACCATTTTTCTTAGGATCTTCATGACCCCGTTTCTGCTTTCGGCGGTTATCTCTCTTCGGGGGGTGACGGACTTCATTGGAATTTCTTCCTTGTCTACGTCCCTGGCTATGACCCCGTTTACGACCATGACCATGGTCCTTTTCATGTTTGGCATAATGAGAGTGCACCTTATCTGCTTCAGGCAGTGGTGTAGACCCAGTGGGTCGATTTTCGTGATTTCTCATGAGCAGGTCATTATTTCGCTTAGCCACTAGTAGAAGAGAAATCAGTTCAGAGTACTTTGTAAAGCCTTTCTCTCTGTACTGTTGTTGCAGTACTATATTGGAGGCATGAAACGTTGTAAACATTTTCTCAAGCATATCATAATCGGAGATATTATCCCCGCATAGCTTCAATTTAGAAGTAATTCTGAACATAGCAGAATTATATTCAGAAACGGACTTAAAGTCCTGGAGCCTCAGATGAGCCCAATCATATCGTGCTTGTGGTAGAGTGACCAACTTCAGGTTGTCATATCTCTCCTTTAAGCCGTTCCACAAGACGAGTGGATCCTTGACGGTGAGATATTCAATCTTCAAACCTTCATCAAGGTGGTGGCGCAAGAAAATCAAGGCCTTCGCACATTCTTGGGAGGATGCTTTTTCTCTGTCTTTGATGGTGTCTCCGAGACCCATAGCATCTAAGTGGATTTCAGCATCCAACACCCATGTCATATAGTTCTTGCCCGAAATTTCAAGGGCAACGAACTTTCTTTTCGTAATGTCAGACATAATCGAAAATTAAATTAGGAAGAGGGAAATACCTTAGATTTCTCGAGAATGGTTCTTGAGACGGTAGCGTCTCGTGCTGATAACGTGTTATGAAATAATATAAAGACAAGAACAATAATGCAAGAATAAGAACAATATAGAGAGAGAATAGGGAGAGAGAGAAGTATTCTTATTAATACTTGGGGTGATTTACAATGGGGTAAGACCCCTCTATTTATAGGAAGAGGAATGACTTAGCTTCAAGCTAAAACTCTTAGACATTCACTCTAAATAGACTTCTATTTTATAACAGTTTATGAATTTTACGGATATAAAGATAAAACTTAAATTATAAATAGTTGAAAAAATAAATATCTATAAGACATACAAATGTAAAAAATTAAAATACATACATAAAATATCTATGTATCACATATAAATTTTTTGTATATATCAGGACAAAAGTCTTATCCCTAAGTTTTATGTCTAGATTTATCCGTTTGTTTTTCTTTCAAATTAATAGAGTTTTACATCCAATAAACTTTGTCATTCCAGTGCAGTCATCCTAATTGCAGAAAACTGTAAAGAAACACATAGGGGTGAGGCAGGAAAGTTAAATTAGAACATACCAGTTTCAAAGTAAACAAACAAGTAAAACATTAGTCTTGAAAAGTCAAGTTGCAAGCAAACAGTTCCAAAAGATCTCAGAAAGAACAGATATTGTGAGAGTATTGAACTCAAAGTAGTATTGTAGGTGTGTAGTAAGTTGAAAGTATTGAACTAAAGGTTCGATTATTGAACTTTAAGTCCTCCAAAAGTGCAGAAGGGTAGTACATTTTATTGTGCAGAAAACGAGTAAGAAAGGTAAGGGAACAACATTGAAATCAATCTCCCTTTGATTAAGGGATTCTAATTTCCAAAGGGTGAAAGACAATTAAGGAAAGAGTTAACTAAAAAAATATTTTCCAAGTAGTACAATGAAGAGTAAATACATAGGAGTTATTTAACGCAAAATCCAATGGTACATGGTTTGTAAAAAAAGGAAAGGAAATCAATCAAACAACTAGTAAAAATCAATATTACAGGCTTAACTCAAATGGACCAAGTCAGGAATAGGTAAAGAGGATTCAATTAGGGAAAATCACTAGCAATCAATCAAACCCCTATTGGAGGATTTCCGAATCAATTAATTAGTTGGTAAAACTTTTTGAAAGAAGAGTTCTCATATATAAAGCACACAAATATGTGAATCAAGAAGAGACTGTCATTTATTTAAAAGAGAGTTTAATCAAAGAGAAGTTCAGAATCATAAGCAAAGAGATACATATTCAATTTGCAGACTCATTGTGAGTCTGAGAGTCCAAGGTCCCAAAGTGGAACCCTAACTCGAACACAAAAATCAAAATTGCCAAAGGAAACCCTAAATACTAGGGTTTCGAATCGAATTAGACAATAGAGATGAGAAGGCAAGCCACTTGATAGAGGCTCAGAAGTCTTTTTCAAAGACTTATAAGAAACAAACATACATGATACAAAGAAAGAAAATAGATCAAGGTCATGGTGATCATGTTTGAGAAAACTTGAAAGTTAAACAAGTTCAGAAGCAAGAGTTAATCCAAACTTAAACAAAAATAGATAAAACTCGTTTAGCAAGAACATGAACATGGTTTAGTAAAGCAAACACAAATCAAAGAACTCAACGGTAAACACATGCAGTAGAAGAATATGGAAAACATAACACGAATTAACGTGTGAGCACATATATAGAAAAAGAAAAGTAGAAGGACGGTACATGTGTAGTAAAGAAGCTATACGAGCATAACACAGACAAACACACATAAAGAAAGAATCAAAAAGATCTTTTGAAACTTTTCCATAAACGACTTTGAAAAGAAAATTTGGGGAAAACACTTCAGGAGCCCAGTAGAACACAAACGTACCATAGATCTAAGAAAATAAACAGAGAAGAAACTCGAACACCTTGAGGTTTCAGAGAAACCCTAGAAATGAGAAAGGCTTGGAAGAAAATCAGATCTTGGGTCGAAAAGGACAGGAATCAGGCTTCTAATGCTTGAGTGTGTTGACGCATGGCCAGAGAGGCCATAGAACTACAGATCTAAGAAGATCTAAAAAGAGAACCATCAAAGTCAGCCTTCAAAACCTCGAACATCCAAGGTCTAAAGGTGGAGAGGGGTGAGTACAGACCATCTATGATTTGGGAAGCCATGGATCATGGTGAAATAAGATAGGAGGCGGCTAGGGTTTCGAAGAGCTGTTGAGAGGATTTGAGAGAGTTTTGGGATTCAAAGGCAGCGGGCCAGGTAAGAATGAGGGATTAGGGTAGGTCATTGGGGGTTAAAAATGGTAAGGAGGATTTATGGTCGTTGATCAAAATGATCAACGACCAAGATCAATAATGGGAACCAGGCGGGTTTTTAATTGGGTCGAGGCTGGGTAAAAAATAAACTGGACTGATTTAATTAGGGTAGAATTGGGTCACTTTAAGGGCTAAAATTGAAATGTAAAATGGGTTGTAGTTGAAATAAATGAGGTTAAACGTTAAATAGTCATTTTCCCCTTTTATTTTATAAAATAGTAAAAAATGATTGTAAGAGTAAATTAAAAGTACTGAGCCAACTAATAATATATGAATATTAATTTAAAAATACTTGAATTAATCTTACAAGTATAAAAATGCTATTAATCTTAAAATAGATTAAAATTGCAATTGCATGCAATTTGACTTTAAAAATACCAGATAAATTTGTAAAAATATATAAAAATTATCTTTACTATATTTTAGTATAAATATGAGAATAAAATAAATTATTTTACCAAAATTTGATAGTTTTGGGAATAATTACCAATTTTGTAATGCTAAAATGGACAATAGATTGACTTGGAAATCTATTAAAAAATTAGGAAAAAAATATCAAAATACTTAAACATGCTTACATATGCATGTATATGCTATTTTGAAAGTATTTTATATATGAAAAATACATAGGGAAAAATTGGGTATTAATAGATGCCTCTCTTTACTAGGGAAGGATGAAAGAGTTATCGGATAAATATGGCCAATTTTTATCGGACGAAATGATTTGAAGAATTTTGATCGAGCTCTAGTTCCTAAGCCGCCTACATATCTTTGGTTTTATAGGAATTAGGACGTATATAGTTCAGAATCTGTCGGCGGAACATGCCGATGGAGATTTTTTAAGAACGGACGAGATATTCGAATTGTGGTAGCGAATATGAGTTCAATAGGGTTGCAAAAACTGGAGCGTGATCGCTCATGCTGAGACGACCGTTACTAGCCAGTTTTCCTACAAATAAACAATACAAGAGCATATATTGTGCATAAATTTAAACATGATGTAAGTTCCTGTTGGACCATGAATGCTATCTTTAGACAGTTAGGATGATGTCCTCAGACCATAATGTCATGGGTCATGAAAAATATAATAAAGGATTCATAGGCTATGAAATAATGTCCTCGGGCTATGAGAATGATACCTTCGAACCATGATGCCTTTGAATAATGCTCTGCAGATATAAAAGAGTCCTCAGGCCATGGCATGGCGTTCTCGGGCAATAAATATAGTGCCTCCAAACAATCACGCCCTTGGATAATTTGGCGATCTTTCAGCCCATGAAATGAAAAATGTGGCGATCTTTCAGACCATGAAAGCGTAAATAGAAATGGCGATCTTTCAGTCGATGCATGATTTAAATAAAGTGACGATGTTTTAGCCATGTGAAACGTAAATAAGATGGCGATCTTTCAGCCGATGCAAGATTTAAATGGAGTGGCGATATTTCATCTATGCAAAATATAAGTGAATGGGGATATTTCAGCCGATGGGGGATTCAAATAAAGTGACGATATTTTAGCCAATGCAAGACAAAAATAAAAATGGCGATAATTCAGCGATGCAGGATTTAAATGAAATGGCGATCTTTCAGCTGATGCAAGATTTAAATGAAGCGGCGATATTTCAGCTATGCAAGAATATAGGTAAAACGATGATCTTTCAGCTGATGCAAGATTTAAATGAAGTAGCGATATTTCAGCCGTGCAAAGAGTAAATAAAAATGGTGATCTTTCAGCCGATACGAGATTTAAATGGAGTGAAAATATTTCAACCATGCAAAATATCAGTAAAATGGCGATCTTTCAGCCGATGCAAGATATAAATAAGGTGGCGCTATTTCATCCATGCAAAATGTAAGTAAAATGGCGATCTTTCAGCTGATGCAAGATTTACATGAGGTGGAGCTATTTCAAATGGCGATCATTCAACCGATGCGAGATTTTAAATGAAGTGGTGTATTTCAGCCATACAAATGGAGACACAGCTTATTCTTGGAAGGCAGAATAGTAGCCTTATGCAATGCAGAGAAATATAAATGGAGGTAGAGCTTAACCTTGGAAGGAAGGATAGTAGCCTTATGCAATATTGGAGGCAGAGCTTAGCCTCAGAAGGCAGAATAGTAGCCTTATGCAATGTAGAGAAATGTAAATGGAGGTAGAGATTAACCTTAGAAGGCAGGTTAGTAGCCTTATGCAATAATTGAGACAGAGCTTAGTCTCGGAAGGAAGAATAGTAGCCTTATGCAATGCAGAAAAATTCAATTGGAGGTCTAACCTTGGAAGGCAAAATAATAGCCTTATGTAATAATGGTGACAGAGCTTAGTCTCGGAAGGTAGAATAGTAACCTTATGCGATGCAGAAAAATGCAAATGGAGGTCTAACTCAGAAGACAGAATAGTAGCCTTATGCAATGCAGAAAATGCAAATGGAGGCTTAACCTCAGAAGGCAGAATAGTAGCCTTATGCAATGCAGAAAAATGCAGATGGAGACATAGCTTAGTCTTGGAAGGCAGGATAGTAGCCTTATGCAATGCAGAAAATATAGATGGAGGTAGCGTTTAACCTCTGAATGCAGAATAGTAGCCTTATGCAATATAGAAAATGCGAACAATAGTAAAATTTCTTAGTTGATGGCTTGATAGCTAATAGCTGATTGCAATATTATGGCTTCTGAGGATGTTGTGTGCGGATAAAAATATGAATAGGTGATGGTTATGAGGATCGTATTCCTAGAAAGTATGAGTACATAAATGTATTCGGTGATTTGCAAATTGGGTGCCTATATCCAAAGAGAAATCATGAGTTTGTAGAGGGGAAAGGCTAGTTCGCATTCCCCATGAACTTCGCTTGTCCTGCTTGGCTCTATTTTCATTGATGTTGTGTATCATTGGGGTAGCGTCGCTAAACAAAGCAATTTGATAATAGATATGCATGATTTAATAAAGTGTAACATAAATACATAATTGGAAAAAAATTTCTTTAGATAAACCGACGACTGCGACACGGTTCAAGACATTTCAACCTCTTTTGCTACGTAATTTTGAGGGTCCTCCTCAAAATTTTGCACTGGATTGCTGTTTCTGACGACTGCTTGCGATCGGCTGAAGTTACTTCGGAATTTTGAAGTCCTCCTCAAAATTCTGCTCCAGTTCCAATTATGGGGGGGGGGGGGAGAATGAAAATTTTATTGAATTGTGACTGAACCCACATGGCTGCCTACGTATTCCCTCTTAAATGAGAATCAGGTCAGGCATAGTTCAAATTACATCATACAAGGAAATCATAAACGCTACACATAGTATCGTTTGACTATATCTGAATTGATCGGCTTTGGCCAAACTTCTCCGTCCATTCTGCAAGTATGAGGGCTCCTCCGGTTACAACCCGGTGAACCATGTACGGGCCCTGCCAATTGGGAGAGAACTTCCCTTTGGCTTCATCTTGATGCGGAAAAATCTTCTTTAACACCAGCTGCCCTGGTGTGAACCGTCTCAGCTTAACTCTTTTATTGAAGGCTCTGGACATTCTGTTTTGGTAAAGCTGACCATGAAAAACTGCGTTCATTCTTCTTCCATCTATAAGGGCTAACTACTCGTAGCGGTTCTTTACCCATTTTGCATCGTCGAGTTCTGCTTATTGTATGATCCTCAAAGGAAGGAATTTCTACCTCGGAGCGAATGACTTCCTCTGTACCATAAACAGCATATAGGGCGTTATCCCGGCTGACATACAAACTGTGGTGCGATATCCCAACAAAGCAAATGGTAACTTCTCATGCCACTGCTTATTCCTTTCTATCATTTTTCTTAGTATCTTCTTGATATTCTTATTGGCGGCTTCTATGGCTCCGTTCATCTGAGGTCTGTAAGCTGTAGAATTCTTGTGTTTGATCTTGAAAGTTTCACATATGGACTTCATCAAATCACTGTTGAGATTGGAATCATTATCAGTGATAATCTATTCTGGAATCTCGAATCGACAAACAATGCGGTCGTGAACAAAGTCTGCCACAACTTTCTTAGTCACTGCTTTGTATGATGCTGCTTCAACCCATTTGGTGAGATGATCAATTGCCACTAGAATGAACCTATGCCTGTTTGATGCGGTGGGCTCCATAGGTCTGATGACATCCATTCCCCAAGCGGTGAATGACTATGGCGAGCTTGTTGCACTAAGCTCATTTGGAGGTACCTTTATCATTGATGCATGTATCTGAGAGCAATGGCACTTTCGAACATACTGGATGCAATCTATTTCCATAGACATCCAAAAATAACCTGCCAGGAGTATCTTCTTGGCTAAGACAAAACCGTTCATATGTGGACCACAGGTCCCGACATGGATTTCTTCTAATAGTTTAGATGCTTCCTTTGCGTCGACACACCTTAGCAATCCCAAATCAGGAGTTCTCTCACACACGATTCCTCTGCTGTGAAATAAATTGTTAGAAAACCTACAGAGTGTGCGCTTCTGAGTAGGATTTGCAAGTTCTGGGTATTCTCCCTTTGTCAAATATTCCTTGATATCATGAAACCAAGGCTTTGCGTCTGCTTCTTCCTCGACATGAGCACAATAAGCTGGATGATCGTGAATCTCCATCGGAATAGGGTCTATAAAGTTCTTATCTGGATGCTAAATCATAGATGATAGGGTTGCCAATGCGTCGACAAACTTGTTCTGGACTTTGGGAACACGCCGGAATTTTATCTTTGTGAATCTCTTTCTCAACTCTTGTACATGATGCAAATATGGGAGTATCTTGGAATTCTTAGTTGCCCATTCTTCTTCAACCTGATGTATAAGATAATTCGAATCTCCAATCACTAGTAACTCTTGGACTTTCATGTCAATGGCCATCTTGAGCCCTAAGTGCAAGCTTCGTATTCAGCCATATTGTTGGTGCATGGGAAACTAAGCTAGGCAGATATCGAATAATGCTGGCCGATTTTTGATACTAGGACTGCCCCTATGCCAATACCTTTGAAATTTGTTGCTCCGTGGAAAAACATCCTTCAACCATCATATGACTATGCAATGTATTCTCCTATGAATGCTACTTCTTCATTCGAAAAATACGTCTTCATGGGCTCGTATTCTCCATCCACAGGGTTTTTGGCAAGGTGATTCACTTGCGCCTGTCCTTTGATTGCTTTCTGATTCACGTAGACAATGTCGAATTTACTCAGCAGGATTTTCCACTTGGCTAGCTTGCCAGTGGGCATGCGCTTCTGGAAGATGTACTTCAATGGGTCCATTCTTGATATGAGATACGTGGTGTAAGCACAGAAATAGAACCTCAATTTCTAGGCTACCCAAGTCAAAGCGCAACAGGTGCATTCCAATAAAGAATATCGGGCCTCGTATGGGGTGAACTTCTTGTTGAGATAATAGACGATATGCTCTTTTCTTCCCGTTTCATCATGCTTCCCTAGAACATAACCAAATGCTTCGTCCAATACTGCAAGGTATAGTTGTAGGCGTCTACCCGGTTCGGGCAGAAACAAAACTAGCGGTGTTGACAGGTACTCCTTAATTCTGCCGAAGGCCTTTTAGCAGTCATCTCTCCATTTGGTAGCGACATCCTTCTTCAGCATCTTAAAGATTGGCACACAGATGACAGTAGACTGTGTTATGAACCAACTGATGTAGTTAAGTCTCCCCAAGAAACTCATTACTTCTTTCTTGTTCTTTGGCAGTGGCAATTCTTGAATAGCTTTGACTTTTGATGGATCCAATTCCATTCCTCGGTGACTCATAATGAACCCAAGCAATTTCCCAGCTAGAACCCCTAACGCACATTTTGCAGGATTCAATTTCAGGTTGTATCTTCTCAGTCCATAAAAAATTTTCTTAAATCGTCCATGTCATCAGCGAATTTCTTGGACTTAATGATGATGTCGTCTACATACACCTCGATCTCCTTGTGTACCATGTCATGGAAAATAGTAGTCATGGCCCTCATGTAGGTGGCTACTACATTCTTTAATCCGAGTGGCATCATCTTGTTGCTGTACATTCCCCATGGTGTAATGAAGGTCGTTTCTCAGCATCCTATTCGTCCAACCATATCTGGTGGTATCCAGCAAAACAATCAATGAATGATTGCAGCTCATGCTTGGCGCAGTTGTCAATCAAGATATGTATGTTTGGAAAGGGAAAGTCTTCTGTGGGACTGGCCCGGTTGAGGTCCCGGTGATCGACGCAGACTCTAACTTTCCGTTTCTTTGGTACTGGCACAATATTGGCAAACCATGTCGGATACTCTACAACCCTGAGAACCTTAGCTTTGACCTGCTTAGTGACTTCTTTCTTGATTTTCAGACTCATGTCTGGATTGAAGTTTTTGAGCTTCTCCTTCACAGGCGGACAGGCCGGATCCGTCAGCAATTTGTGAGCCACAATGGATGTGCTTAGGCCAGTCATGTCCTTATATGACCATGCGACGATGACAAATGGACACTAATTCGTGTTTCTTTAATGTTTTCTGCATCTTCCAGGTCGACAATCACAGTCTCGTCTAAGTTGGACTTAGGCCTATTTTTGAAATTCTCAACTTCCTCAACAATCTCTTCTGGTATATCATCTTCCTCTGAATCTATGTCTGTGTGTTGCATAGTCTCGTTGCGCGTCATAGTCATTGGTTCATCAAGATAAGTAATGGTAATGCCATTTGAGTAAAGTTAATAATAAGCATAAGATTTATTTGAAACGGAAATACTTTTAATAAATTCCATAAATGTTTTGAACATTGAAGCTCTTTCTTTTGAAAAAATAAAAATGCAAAATGGAAAATAAACTAGTAATAAAAAATAGTGCGTGGTGCTTTATTCAACCTTCCTACCCCGAGGCACATTGGGCTCTGGTGGTTCTGATGGACCAATTGTTGAGGCGCTCTCCTTGGCTCACGGCTTGTATGGAAGGGCCTTCCTCCCTCTCCTCCTCGAAAATGACGCAACAATCCATGTTATCTTCTTCCGAAAACAAACTCCTCATTGCTGCCAGTGCTTCCTCTTCTTCCGACCCATATATAACATCGGCTAGTTGAAAAGTCTGCTCCAAGTAGCATGTTGGCTTCTCTAGAGGGTAATAAGGATTGTGCCAAGGTGACAACCAGTGTTTGAATTCCTCCCAGGTGTACTTATATCCCAAATCCAAAAGCGGTACCGTGTTTCTTCAGTTTGATAGGCTTAGTGATCCCTTGAAGATTCTTTCCGTGTCCTTTGCCTGGTTCATACATGCACTAGTTGAGTATACTTTTGATTTTAGTATCCCACCATTTATCGTTTTCTACGGCGTTGACTCGCTCGATATGATGGTAGGTTTCTCCGCCTATCTTCCTTCTTCCTCCGATTGCTGGGATAGTCTGGCGACTGTATATGGGATTACTGCCATCGCCGTGAATAATCACCTCTTGGTGATTCCACTCAAATTTCACTGTCTTATGTAGGGTTGATGCTACAGCCCCAACGGCATGAATCCAAGGCCGTCTCAACAGCAAGTTATAAGACGCTTGCACGTCTATCACTTGGAAGTCAACATCGAACCAAGTAGGCCCCATTTGCAAACACATGCTAATCTCCCCAATAGTGGACCTTTTGGAACCATCGAAAGCTTTGAAATTGATGGCCCCATCTTTGATCTCATGCAGGCCTTTCCCTAATGTTCTGAGTGTTACCAGCGAGAAAATATTGAGGCTAGACCCTCCATCGGTCAGGACCCTGGTGATGAAATAATCCTCGCATTGCATAGTGATGTACAACGTCTTGCTATGGCTTAGACCTTCTAGTGGTAGCTCATATTCATGGAAAGTGATTTTATGACTCTCTAATACCTGCCCTACCATGTTTGTCATTTCTTCTCCAGTGATGTTGCTAGGTACATATGCCTCGCTCAGCGCCTTTAATAAGGCATTCTTATGTGCGCTAGAGCTTTGTAGCAGAGCCAAGATATAGATTTGTGCTGGCGTTTTGTTCAACTGATCAATGAATGAATACTCTTTGGCTTCTATTTTCCTCCAGAGGTCGTCAGACCCGGTTTCAGTGATGGTCGGCCGACCAGAGGCTTGCCTACTTGACTCAGCCAAATGCTCTAAGGTATAAACCCTACCGGTTCTTGTCATACCCTGTGCTACACTTGCTTTTCCGGATTTGGTTTTCCCTTTCCTCCTTGCTTCGGCTGTGTAATCCCATGGTATGGCTTTTGGGTGGAATGGTGTTACGGCTGTCATAGCTACCGGAATGGAAACCTTTACTTTGGGAGGTAATACAGCAACCTCAAATGGTACCAGTGCCTTTGGGGACCCAAACTTGACCTCGATTGGTATTGGCATCTTTATGGAGGATGGTGTTTCCAAATCAAGTGGTGTAGTCATGTTCACCTCGGTGTTCTCAGAAGGGTGCATCTGGACCACAATCGGGTTAAGGGTGACTATCAGTTCTTTGGCTCATCACCTTCTACTATCAACCTGATCGATCCTTTGGGTCCCAATCATCTTCTATATAATCATGTGAACACATCCACCTTGGTGGTCTGGTAGAGGGTTGTTACAGACATTCGGAGCAGGATCCTTTGCCACGATGATCTTGTTGTCAATCAAATCTTGGATCTTATCCTTCAAGGAGCGACACTTATCAATGGTATGACCCTTCATGCCAGAATGGTATGCACAAGTTTTATTTAGGTTTACCCACTAGGAGCGATTTTTGAGGTTTACGGAAGGGATATGGGTGACACTTGCAGCTTTTAGCCTTTCATACAACTGGTTGATAGGTTCGACAATAGCAGTGTATTGTTTGGGAGGTCTGCGGTCGAAGTTTGGTCGGGGTATAGGAAAATTTTAGCGAGAGGTGGGTAATTGATGGTGGGCTTGTTAGGTGTTGTAGGCTTGGTAGACGTGTGCATGTTGGGAATATTTGGGTGAAGTAGGCTAATATGCGGGTGGTGGAGGCGATTGGTAAGTAGATGGTTGAGCTTGGTAAGAAGGCAATGTGCTTGGTAATTTGGGGTAGGCTGATATATGAGAGGGGACATTGGGTAGGTTTGGTATTTTATTGGGGATTTTGTTCTCTGTGCAACCATCACGGCGCTTACGTTCCTTTTCTTGGACGTGCCACCAGATTGTAGAGCCTTGTTGGTAGCCTGCAAAGCCTGAAGGTTTGTGACCATACCACTTTTAATACCTTCTTAGATCCTTTCCCCTAGCTTGATGATGTCGCAAAATTTCTGGCCTTCAATCAGCATCAACCTTTCATAGTACTGTGAGTCTTGAACCCAGACGAAAAACCTGTTCATTTGTTTTCTTCTAAAGCCGGTCTGACCTTAGAAACTTCTGATCTTCAACGAGTAGCATACTCGTGGAATGTCTCTGTAGGTTTCTTCTTTAATTTCTAGATGTAGAATACATCTGGTGCATTCTCCTTGTTGAATATGAATATGTCCATGAAATCGGACGCCATATTTACCCAATTTGTCCACTTCTTCGAGTCTTGGCTAATGTACCAAGATAGAGAATCTCCTTTCAGACTCCTCACAAAAAGCTTCATGTGAATCTTTTCATCCTTTCCTACTCCGCCTAGTTTGTCGCAGTATGTCCTCAAACAAACTCTTTGATCCCCGGTGCCATCGAACATCTCGAACTTAGGAGGTTTGTACCCCTCGGGCAGTTCAACATCTGGTTGAATGCAAAGGTCTTCATAATTCAGTCCCTCGATCCCCTTGCTCCCTTCAATGCTCTGAACTCGTGTAGTCAGCTTCTTGAGTTCTATGGCCAGATTCCTGATAAGAGAGTCTTTGTCATCAGACTCGAGTGTGCTTGAGGTGGGTTGAATGGTTTCCACATAGATGGGGGTGTTGTGGTGACTATGGAGATGATCATTTGTGGAGTTCAGTGGTTCAGGGATGAGCAGTGGGATTTGAAATGTGGCATGTGTTGCAGTGATGATGGGGAGCTGGTTGGTTTTGTGGTTTCAGGATGTTTTGTGGAGGTGCAGGGTTTTGAGTGTTGGGAAAGTTGACATCTGGGGTAGTGAGGGAAAAGCTTGCCAAGTTTCGAACTTGTTCTATTTCTTCCTAAAATTTCAACAACTTATGCTCTAGCTGGGAGGCACCTTCTTAGAAACCTGAATACCCTAAGTAACCTTTGCCTGTTCAACTGGGTTTTCCTTTCTAATGTTGCTCAAATCTTCCATTTTCCTCTTATTCCAGTTTCTGAAGGGACTAGGAGGAGGAGTAGGTGGATGGCCCTCGGATCTTGTGGAGTTTGATGATGATTCCAGAGTGAACAAACTAACCTTTGGGGAGGGGAGAAAAAACAAAACAAGGTAACAAGTTAGTGAGGGTTGCAAGAACAAGAAGTTGCAATATGTAAACACGTAGTGCGAGAACATAATTCACGTCCTAATTTTGGAGCCTCATCATGCCCGAGGTAGGCCTAGCGACAAGTTGATTTGGAGAACTTACAATGCTAAATGCCTCATTTTATTGATAAAAAATAAGACGAATCCCAAAATGACACTAAAATAGCAGAAAATATCACTAATGGTCACTGGCCTTATTACATTTAAAGCAAAAAGAAAAGAATCATATCTATTTCGTCCCAAAAGGACCTTCCTCAGACTCGACATCTTTAGCTCCATCGAACAGCTTCACCAGCTCACGTAGTCCCAGCAACAAGTAGGTTCTAGCCAGTGTCCTCCTCAATTTCCCTCAGCATTCTGGCAGTTTTCGATCCTCTAGTGAACTTCCTTTCTAGCTCCACTAAACCTCACTCCAAATACCCCAGTCGATTGTTGGCGATGACATCCATGTCTTTCTATTCTTCAATCAGCTTTGATGGGCTTCTTGAATTTCCCGATGCTCAGTTTCGCATTCCTGAATTCTTTTGATCAATTGGTTGTACTTAACCTGTACTTCAGCCTTTTCATCGATGATCCTGTGACCTCAAACAACCCCATGTTTTCCTTACCCATTATGATCGTCTTCCAACAAGCTTGGATAGTATGGAGTATAACCATATTGGTACCTGTCCGGTTCAATAGTATCTCTTCCCATGATGATTTTACAGTGCTACATATGTTGGGCTTGGTACTTATAAGGGCTATCGTCATCCTGAAAGTCGTCCCTGAAGTGACTAATTTTGTCAACCTTTGGTATAACCTGCTTTCTTCCGGCATGCCTCATGATTCGGAGAGGGTTATAAGGATAAGTTCCTCCCAAACAAATGAGTATAAGAAACGGTGCATCTCGAGATCAAACAATGACTTTAAGTAGGGAACCATTTGAACATCCATTGCACTTGGTGCTCTTTCAGATTTTCCAACAACTCTACCAATACTTTATCATCTTTCGGTTGAGCAAACATGTTAGGCATATAGTTCATTCGCCTTGGCTGACGGAAGGAAATAAGATCATCCAAATCCCTACGCAGAATCTCTTGTCGATATTCACCCTTTTGGAAATGCTCCATGAGACAGAGTTAGAGTAGTAAGTCACAATTCTCAAAGTGTTTGACCCCTCGGTGACAGTTCTCCAGGGCTCGGTATATCTCCGCAACGATCATAGGTACTATGCTAAAAGGCTGCCCGCCAATTCCTTCCATTAAGGTTTTAGTGACCATGGCTAGTCGGGTATGGATCCTAGCCTTCTTCATAGGAAATACTATCATCCCCAAAAAGCAGAACATAAAGACGAAGACCCTTCTGTGGATATGCCCCAATATTGTGAGAACAAATTCATCCGGGTAAGTGCGGTAGGACTTGCTATGGCCGTACCTCTCGTACAGATAGTCGAAAGTATTGTAGGAATCATTCAAGCAGGTCAAGTCTGGGTTCTTCTTTAGTCCCATCATTTTGAGAAAACCCCTACCTTTGTGATTTTCTGGCATAAGTAAACCCGGAGTCTCCCATGGGATACCAGCTAGCCCTCCTATTTCCTCTAGCAAAGTGTCATTTCAATGTCCCCAAAGCGGAACACAAATTTGTCACCATCCCAGAACAGGTTTGCAGCATCTACGATTTTGTTGTTGGGTTGGGTTTCCAGAAGATAAAGAAATTTCCCAAATACTTGCGAACGAGAGTCTAATCACTGGAGTGAAGGTCTTCCCACCAGCTTAGCAACCTTGGGTGGATGTTAGGCCCTTACCCCCTCCAGAATCGACTATATAAATATCAATAATTTGCATAAGCAGCATTTAGTTCTCCAAATAAATGCACAGACGTGGTAATATCCGTTTGGGTCCAGGAAAACCCAATGGACTTTGGACAAGGATATCTTAAAGAGTCATTATGCGGACATCATAACTGAATCATCTAGGTTTGACCATGATGCATGCACAATTTAATGGAGTAAGGTTTCTATGGGGTAGTAGACTGGTACCCTTGAGCGGACAACTCAAGAGGGGAAGGCATGGTACCATCGACTACACTATTGATCGGCTGGTTTTACCACAAATATGCTTTTGCCAAAATTTAGGGGGGTGATAATAACGGAAGGGCGCAACCACTCATTATAAGCATTGCTATGGTATTTTGTTTGGCAGGAGTGGAATATGATGTTGAACATGCAATTACAAGAATGAAACAAGTTGTCATGTTCATAAAGTAGTGATTATAATAATTGCTCATAATTACAAAAGTATTGAAGGAAAGCGGTAAAAGAAAGAATTAAAGAAAAGAAACAAAGAACCAAGTCAGTTTCATAGCAGGAGAGAGATAAAAACACTAAATAAAGGCAATAAAGAAGCAGTAGTCACAAGTATCATAAAACAATAAAAGCCTAAAAAAATCCCCAGCAGAGCCACCATGCTGTCGATGCCCCCTTTTTCTTGCAAAATCGGGTTTATGACATTTGAGCGGACAACTCATTTTCTTTTGGAAATTGGGTTTGCAATTTAAGAGTCACCACCTAATGATTACGTGCATTAGGACACTAAGAAGAAATTTGATTTAGAAAACAAAAGATTGGGTAAGGGCTTGAAATTATCTCGAGGAGAAGGTGTTACGCACCCC
This sequence comes from Nicotiana benthamiana, assembly GCA_034376525.1. Taxonomy (NCBI): domain Eukaryota; kingdom Viridiplantae; phylum Streptophyta; class Magnoliopsida; order Solanales; family Solanaceae; genus Nicotiana; species Nicotiana benthamiana. The sequence goes on from CM067331.1 coordinate 114,859,898, forward strand.
TCAAGATCCACTAGTGTGGTTCCTGTCCATGCTATAATTGTAACTTTAAATGCAAACAACAAGTGGACAAGTACGAGTTGAAAATATGAGGGGGTTTTCACATAATTGTTGCATAGTTTTGAAATTCTAAATAAAACAAATAAGTAAAGGGGGGAGGGGGTCCTAGGTTTATAAATAATTTGGATTACCCCACGCAACACCCAATAACCGTATATACACGTGGTGTTATCGCGTGGTCAACATATCCATGCCTACCCTTTCCCACCCCGTTAATGTATTGAACACAAAATAGTATCATTAGTTATTGCATGCCAGTACTCGTCCAAATCCTATCAGTCCCGGGGGCATTTGGGACTACTAGTCCTAAAAGGAAAGGAGATTGGGGCTTTTCAAAGTTTGAAAGGATAAAATAAAAGGGAATGAGATTGGGGCTTTTAAAAGTTTGAAAGGATAAAATTCTAATGCGACAAACAAAACACATAAAGCAGTTAGGGGAAACACATAGCAGCTAAAAAAGGCTCAAGTAGGCCTCCTAAAAAAGAAGCAAATTATCTAGCATGACTTCAGATACTAGTTTTAGTCTGAGTTAAATTTAGCGTTAGGATAGGCTCCTTCATCACATATTTCTCAAATGAGATGTCCGAATTAGGCCTTTTCTGGTAGTAGTTTATCAAGGACTGACACAGTTAATCAATTACATACTGCTTGCCTAGGTAGAAGTATACTGATTCTTTTTTAAGAAAGGTTACTGATTTTAAAACCAACTAAATTCTGCATATATTAAACAACATTTTGCTGATTTTAGACTTATAGATGAGACATACGAATCAGATCCAAACGGCTGCTCCTATAGGCATGATTTCTGACCATTATTCATTTTAAAACGATTGTCGAGATGTAGGTGATTTATAGGATGCAACTTGTTATTATTTAACCTAGACACTGTTTGCCTAATGATAGGGGTATATACAGAAGTGCAGAAAACCTATGATAATGGTTTATATATGCAGAAAATCTATAGGCATGGTCTCTATATGTATTGATGAAATAACTTATAGGCAAGATTTCTACAGGTAATGCATAACTTATAGACAGGATTTCTGCGCAATAATGAAACAATTTATAGGCATGATTTCTACATGTAACATATAGCTTATAGACAGGATTTCTATATGCAATAATGAAACAACTTATAGGCATGATTTCTATATGTAATGATAGATTATAGATAGGATTTCTATGTGAAATGCAATAGCGAAAGAGCAGGCTGTGATTACAGCAATAAATACCTAAAGCATGATGTCTACACGTATGCATACATAAGTGACCCTCCCCCTTTTTACTAGAACCCCATAGTTATTACAAATTACTATAGACCCGGATGAATTAGAGAAGTAAAATTACATCAGAAGTTCAAGCTACAACCAAACAGCCTATTTCAGACTCAAGGTCTGATAATATGATATATAAACTAACTTCCAGGATCAGTTTTCCAAAGCCTTTCTCTTATTTGGGATGTGTCAAAGTTCCCAAGAGCCTCAATGGGACTCCGGACTATGCTTACACCCCAAATACATTACAAAATTAGATTATAGTGCAGTTTGGTAGAGCTAGCTCTCAAATGTCCAAGTTCAGAGGGAACTCAAGGTCCCAAGGCAAGGCTAATAGGAGCAAGGCAGAACTTAAAGTCTAAGAGTAAGTGCAAGTGTATAGAGGGGAATTAGGGAAGGCCATGGTAGGGTGGTGATCATGCCCAGCAATTAAGAGTGCTGGCACACCCCTAACTAGCCTATTTAGCCAAAGTTGGGAGTTAGGATCCATTGAGGATCAGGTTCAGTCGTGGGTAGCAATATAAATACTACCAGGCCATGAGCCTTAAGTCAAACACATAGAAGGAAATAAGGGTAAGGATTCACAACAAAAACAAATGCAAGTAAAAAACATGCATAGTTAACATTAATCACTTAACATGAACAACAAAGTAAATAGTATTGCAAAAAACTATAAATAAACACATATGGGTGAGGCAGGAAAGTTAAATTAGAATATACAAGCTTCAGGAAAAACAAACAAGTAAAACAATAGTCTTGAAAAGCTAAGTTGCAAGCAAACAGTTTCAAACGATCTCAGCAAGAATAAAATGTAAGTGTGTAGTAAGTTTAAAGTATTTAACTAAAAGTTTGAGGTATTGAACTTGAAGTCCTCTCAAAAGTGCAGAAGGGCAGTCCCTTTTATAGTGTAGAAAACGAGTAAGAAAGGTAAGGGAATAACATTGAAATATCTCCCTTTAATTAAGGGATTCTAATTTCTAACACGTGAAGGACAATTAAGAAAAAAGTTAACCAAAATTTTTTTCCAAGCAGTACAATGAAGGGTAAATACATAGGAGCTATTTAAGGCAAAATCCAATGGTACACGGTTTGTAAAAAAAAGGAATGGGAATCAATCAAACGACCAGTAAATATAAAATTACAGGCTTAACTCGAATGGACCAAGTCTGGAATAGGTAAAGAGGATTCAATTAGGGAAAATCAGTAGCAATCAATCAAACCCCCCATTAGAGGATTTCAAAATCAATTAATTAGTTAGTAAAACCTTTTGAAAGAAGAGTACTCATATATAAAGCACACAAATATGTGAATCAAGAAGAGACTGTCAAGTTATTTAGAAGAGAGTTTAATCAAAGAGAAGTTCAGAATCATAAGAAAAGAGATACAGGTTCAATTTGCAGACTTATAGTGAGTCTGAGACTCCAGGGTCCTAAAGTCTATGATCAAAATGGTCAACGGCCTGGTTCAATAATGGGAACCAGGCGGGTTTTTTAATTGGGTCAAGGCCGGGTAAAAACGAAATTAGAATGTTAATTGGGGTAGAATTGGGTCACTTTAATGGTTAAAATTGAAATGAAAAATGTGTTGTAATTGAAATAAATGAGGCTAAATATTAAATAGCCAGTTTTCCCCTTTTATTATATAAAAATAGTAAAAAGTGATTTTAAGAGTAAACTAAAAGTACTGAGCCAACTAATAATGTATAAATATTAATTTTAAAATACTGGAACTAATTTTACAATTATAAAAATGCTATTAATCCTAAAATAGGCTAAAATTGCAATTATATGCAATTTGGCTTTAAAAATATCATATAAATTTGCAAAAATATACAAAATCACCTTTAACTATATTTTGGTATAAACATGAGAATAAAATAAATTATTTACCAAAATTTGATATTTTTGGGAATAATTACTAATTTTGTACTGCTAAAATGGACAATATATTGACTTGAAAATCTTTTAAGAAATTAGGAAAAAATACCGAAATACTTGGGCATGCTTATATATGTACGTATATGTTATTTTGATGGTATTTTGTATATGAAAAATACATAGAAAAAAATTGAGTATCAACACTATTTTGGTTTTCTAGGTAGTTGGTAGGCTTGTGAGAATTTTTCTAATTTGATCACCACTTGTATATGGTTAGCCAAAGGCTTTTATATCGGTAATTATTTTACTGAATCTAGCAAATATCTCTTTAATAAACTCTCCTTGTTTCATCGAATAGAATTCGTAATCATGAACTAACATGTTGATATATGTTTTCTTTACCTTGCTGGTTCCTTCATGTGTAACTTTAAGCTTGTCCCGCATCTCTTTGGCTGTGTAACACCTAGAGATTTTCTCATACTCTTCATCATTTATGACATTATAAAGCTTTTCTCACTTTATTGTTGACTTGTACCACTGTCATTTGCTCATTCTATATGAATCTACATCTTCAGGATCAACAAGTGGTTGAGCGATAACTAGCATAGGATAATTTTTCTTTCTGATGACTCTCCAAACTTTAATGTCATATGCCTTTGCATATATCTCCATACGCACTTTCCAGTGGGAGAAATGTTGTCCGTTGAAGTATGGTGGCCTAACTTGTGAAGTTCCTTCCTGAAAGAGAGCTCTTACAATAACTTGATTTGCCATGATCTTTTCTTACGAGCTGTTAAGCAAAAGAAAAATGTAAGCATTGCTCCGATACCAATTAAAAGTATAAGAGGGGGTGAGGGTGAATTAATTATTTTTAAACTTAATTGTTATTATTTGACTAGTTTTTCAATTAGTCGACCGGATGTAATAAGCTAACAGTAGTAACAACAGAATATAAGATGCTGAAATTAAATGTAGGAATTAAAGACACCAGACTTTTTACATTGGTTCGGATTCAATGTGAATCCTAGTCCAGTTCCGTTAGGTGGTAAGGTAGTTCTTTTCAGTGAATGAGTTTCTTCGAGTACAAGGAGAATGGTGTGGTAGCTCAGTTCCTATATCACTCGTCTCTTTTGATACAATGCCTCATCAGTGTTGTTCTCTCTTTCTTCTCTAACTTGTTATAAACAGGTCTTAGAGTGCTACAATTTTTGTTTGCAATAGAAAAAAGAGAGGATGTTTGTTCAATAAAAGTATATTAGCTAAGGTGTGATTACAAGTTTAATTACTTGAGAGAGACTTGAATTTTGGAAAGATTTGCCAACCCATGAGATTTGATTCTTGGAAAGAGATTAATTCTTTCCAAGAATAAAGTTGTTCTGCAACGACTCTTTTGAACAAGAGGCTGTAAAGGTTTTCCTTGTGTGAGAACCCAGAATATTGATCTTCCATATTTAAACACTTGATTGAAAATTCTGCGGGATCTTATTTTATTTGATTCCTTTAGTTTCGACTTGATTGATCCTGTAAGTATCTTCTGATTGATTTCTTCTTCCTTTAATCGCGTCTCTTTCCTTGATGTCCTTTGATATATTCCGTCAGTATTATATATCAATTCATATGTTCCTTGATCGTTGCTGATTGATTTCGCCAATCTTGAAAGCTATCCAAGAGCTCCTATACAAAGAGCAAATATATTATTTTCATCATTAAAGTAAGATCTAATAATATGTATGTATGTATGTATGTATGTATGTATATATGTATGTACTCTCTCTATCTCTCTCACTATATATATATATATATATATATATATATATATATATATATATATATATATATGTGTGTGTGTGTGTGTGTGTGTGTGTGTGTGTGTGTGTGTGTGTGTGTGTGATGAAGTAACAAAGACATGGAAAGAAAGTCTAACAACAAAGGGGAAATGAACTACGAAAAAGGATTAGCCAGGTATGAGAAAAAAACACAACCTCATATGAAGTTGTTTAAGCAAAATAAAAAGCACTAGCTGTATAAGTAAAATATACTTTGACATATGGATAGTTTACATGGAGATACAATGCAACTTGGGATAAATGTCATTCCAGGGGATGAATAAAAAGTAGAAGTTTTCCCTCATAAGTAATATCTTCACCCCGTAATTCCTTTCCGGGGAGATTGAAGAAGTGCCATGGTGAAACACTCCGAAGATAGCTCTGGTTATTTCGAAATTATTTTTAGCTTAAACAGTTTGCCGCCCAACGTGAAGCCCTAACAATTGAGCGTTTGACTCAAAGCTCTGCTTGTTTGTTCTCATTAAAAGGCATGTCTCTAATTTGTCAATTTACTTTCTATTTTGTGACTCAGAATGACTGGAAAGAATGCTCAGCCAACCAATCTAAGCATGACTCTACAACTTAGTGGACAACTGAAGGACTCTATAAATCCCCCAAGGAAAGTAGGTCCCACCACGGGTAAGGAGATACTGGTTAATCAGGAAAAGGAGCTCTACTACACAATGATGAGTCACAACACAAAGATCTACGCTTCAATACGGACATGCCAACCCACAGCTTCACCATATAGAATGGAAAATCCTCACCACAATAGGTATCACCTCGAAGGAATTCCTTGGATCAGCTCAGAACCATAAAGTCTTTCATAGCTCAACAATAGAGTTTGAATGCTCATATAGGTGTAATGTTCAATATGTTGATTGGGGTAACAACCATAGCAGTACAACAACCCTCCAAATAGGAAAGACTCTAGCCGCTGATACCCCTTACTATGCTGAAGGCTTTTAGAATTACTAAGAGTTCAAATGCTAGAGGGTCAGGTACATCCAAGAATTCTAGATTATAAAGTTTAATACTAACCCTACAACAACAGGTTAAGGAATAGAACAAGAGGATAAAGCAGTTCTAGGGAGTTCTACCCATTATCAAGTGAATCTACATAAACAAGTACTCTCAGCAACCATGGAAATCAAGTGCGGCCCCACTACTTTGAGAAGTTCAAAATGCCAGACATTCTGAAATATGAAATAACCTAAGATCCGTGTGACCACATCATTAATTACATGATCGAAATCAAAAGGAATGATCCCACGAAGCATGAAATCAGAGTAAAGCTCCTAAGAAGTTCGGAGAAACCCTAACAAAGGGAGCTTTAACCTGGTATTCCTATTACCTGAAAATTGCATTAGTTCTCTTGCTGAACTTGCAGATGCCTTCATCAAATCACACTGTCGATACTAAAAGGTGGCAAAGCAAGTGAAAGACATCATCAAAGTCCTACAAGGAAGAATAGAGACGCTACAAGACTTCATCGATTGATTTCAAAGGGAGAGAATGTTGCTTCCCGAGGTTCCAAATAATTGGGTCGATCTGGATTTCACAAAAAACTTGAACCCAAACAGTTTTGAAGCCTCAAAGAATTTAAAGGAGAGCCTACAAGAGTTTTTGGCTGTATGCGGAGAAATCAGAGGGTCTAATTTCTTGCTATCGGATCACTTCAGAAGAAAACCTCGAGACCCCGAGGATGCAAAGCTGTGATCGAGTACCCTCCCTCGGAACTCGTCGAGGTTCGACTTAAAGAGGATATAAATTGAGGCTAGAGTAAAATGGGAAATTCCCAAGGTACACAACTAAGTCTAACAAAGCCGACCTACACAGAGCCTGTATCAAGGCATCTAGTCTAGCCGTCCCATCTCCATGCCTTTACAATTAATATATTTTGTACTATGATAGGATTCCCCTCCTATATAAAGGGCCTCACAATTTGTAAGGGGGCAGCTATTGCTCCAACTATTCTACAAAAGATCAATAACATCTCTCTCTCTCTTTTCTCTCTAACTTACTCGCTCGAGGCTACTGCTTTCATTTATTTCTTTCATACTTGTTCTTCATTTATCGCTTATCATTGGCCATAAAGAGCCTCCATTAATTATATTCTAACTGCTATCCCTTTTCCGATTATCCCCAATAGCTTGAGCCCGAGCCTAAGCATCGACCTCGAGGCCTCTCATTGTTCAGTCCGAGGCTCGGACAGCAAGCCCTCCGGTTTGATTATAATGCCGTTTTAGTTCATATTCATCATTAAGTTTCACATATCTAGTATCAACTGCTCTAACAACTAGTATAAAAATAGATCACGTAATTTTAGAATCCTATTAATAAATTTAATTTTTGTTACAATTTTTACGGTAAACATTCGCCAAAACATGGAATGATATGTACCACATGATCACTGAGTATCAAATAGAAGATAATATTTCAACACTCCCAAGATTTGAAGGAAAGGAGATGAACAGATGCAATCACCGGCCAAAAGTAGTTCATAGGCGAGATGAGCCCAAGCACGAAATACCAAGACCCGGTATGGCCCTTATTCCAGGTCCATGCATTGAGAAAATGATCGAAGGCTGAGATCAGATCAATATGGTAGAAACTTCGGGTGGAGGAATGATGTAGTACCTCATCGAGCAAGAAAGGAACCGAAAACATATTAAATCAATGAACATTAACCTAGACTGCAGTTGGCAGAATATAACTTCAGAATCAATACCACGGAATCCGTAGAAGTATTCCGAGACATGGGAGACAAAGTGAGGTGGCCGACGAAAATAAGGACAGATCCCACAAAAGAAGGTATGCGCATTGGTGAGAATTCCACGATGATCATGGATATAAAACCACATAATGCAAGGCCCTACAGTATGAGGTGGTTTGACTCTAGAAAATGGGTTACCTTATGGAACTATTCAATGAAAAGGACAATAAATCCTATATGAAGAACAAGAATAATGAAGAACCGCCGAGCTCCATCTCCAAAATGTTGAAAAATAAACTTGATTTTGGGTTATGGATTTGGGCTTGCAAGTATCCAAGTATATTAGATCAAGATTGTAGTTCATTATCTAGAAACTTCTTGTAATATGTAGTAGTCAAAGTGTGTAGAATAATCTTGTAAAATATCCAAGTCTAGAATTATCATGAGAATACTTAGGAATTATCTAGATACTAGTAGATGATGAAGTGTTCTAGACTATTCCATTGTGTAGTATAAATAGAGGTATCACCTTTCATTTGTAATCAAGCAATAAGCAAAGCATTCAAGATCAATAAGGCTTCAAAATCATCAATCCTCTCTTCCACAAATATATATATATATATATATATATATATATATATATATATATATATATATATATATATATATATTGGTATCAGAGCTTGGTTTGACAAGATGATGGACAACAATGTCATCACGTTTCCTCGCCTCACAAAGGATAATTATGATCGATGGAGCATCCAAATGAAGACCTTCCTAGGTGGACAAGACCTATGGGAGATTGTGGAGCAAGGTTATGAGGAGACTAAAGACAAGGGCTCACTCACGAAAGAAGAAAAGCGAGACAAGATCAATGATCAAAAAGCTCTTTCCATCATCCAACAAAGTGTAGATGATGGAGCTTTTGAGAAAATTGCAAGTGCAACCACCGCCAGGAAAGCATGGGAGATCTTAGAGAATTCTCACAAGGGAGTTGATAAGGTGAAAAAGGTTCGACTACAAACCCTACGAGGTGAGTTCGAATCCTTAAATAAGAAAGACTTTGAATCAATTTCCAATTATTTTACAAGAGTCATGGCGATTGTCAATCAATTAAAGAGGAATGGTGAAACTCTAAGCGATGTAAGAGTCATTGAGAAAATTCTTAGATCATTAGATTCAAATTCGACTATATAGTCGTAGCCATCGAAGAATCTAAAGATCTAGAATAAATGACTATCGATGAACTCATGGGTTCACTACAAGCCCATGAAGAGAGGTTCAACAAGCAAAATAAAGAGCCTTTGGAGCAAGCTTTACAAGCAAAACTCTCTTTCAAGGAAGAGAGTAGTGAAAAGACTCATCAAACGAGTCAACAAGGTCGTGGTCAAGTACGTGGCCGAGGACGAGGGCGAGGATATATCAAATTTGGAGGCTATAGTTCTTACAAAAATGAAGAAAGAAGCCAAGATTTTCACTCGACAAGAGGTCGCGGGAGAGGCTACACAAGTAGAAGGCCAAGGTATGACAACTCTCAAACGAAATGCTATAATTGTCATAAATTTGGACACTATGCTTCGGAATGCGAGAAGTCAAACAATTACGTGCAAGAAAGAGAAAATTTTGCATAAGAAGATATCGAAGCCGTGGAAAACACTTTGTTACTAGCATGCAAAGGTGGAGACAATGGAGGATCGCATTTGTGGTATCTCGACACGAGTGCAAGCAACCATATGTGCAGTGACAAAAGCATGTTTGTGGAGTAAACGAGGCAATAAGTGGATATATCATTTTTGGAGATTCCTCTAAAGTCCCGGTTAAAGGCAAAGGTAAGATCCTCATCCGCTTGAAAAATGGAAGGCATACATTTATCTCTAGCGTGTATTATGTGCCCAATATGAAGTCTAATATACTGAGTGTTGGAAAACTCTTAGAGAAAGGCTATGATATTCACATGATAAATCGTAGTCTTTCTATAAGAGACCAAAGAGTGGGTTTGATTGATCAAGTGCCAATATCAAGGAATATGATGTTTTCGCTAAATATTCAACATGACATTCCAAGATGTTTAAAAGCATGTTTCAAAGATAATTCTTGGCTTTGGATATGAGATACGTGCACTTAAATTTTGGAGGCTTAAAGTTATTATCAAGTAAAGGAATGGTGAAGGGTTTGCCTCCAATTAATCATCCGGATCAAATATGTGAGGAATGCCTTCTAGGAAAGCACTTTCGAAATAGTTTTCCAGTAGAGGCTTCTAGTAGAGCGAAGAAACCTCTAGAACTTATTCACACGGATGTGTGTAGACCCATCCATCCACCATCTTTCGATAAAAATAGATATTTTCTTCTATTCGTTGATGATTTTAGTCGAAAGACATTGGTCTATTTTCTAAAAGAGAAGTCGGAAGTCTTTGGAATGTTCAAGAAGTTCAAAGCGTTTGTGGAGAATCAAAGTGGTCCACCATAAAGGCGATGAGATCCGATCATGGAGGAGAGTTCACATCCAAGGAATTCAAGGAATTTTGCGACAACAATGGCTTACGACGTCCTCTAACTCTTCCATATTCACCTCAGCAAAATGGTGTTGCAGAAAGAAAGAATAGGACCATCCTTGATATGGCCCGGAGTATGTTAAAGAGCAAAAGGATGCCTAAGGAGTTTTGGGCCGAGGCAGTGGACTGTGCGATCTATCTAGCAAATCGCTCGCCCACTAAAAGCGTCAAGAACAAAACGCCCATTGAAGCTTGGAGTGGAAGGAAGCCCGACATCTCACACCTACGAGTGTTCGGAAGTGTGGCATATGCTCATGTGCCAGATCAGAAGAGGACGAAGCTCGATGATAAAAGCGAGAAGCTCATATTCGTGGGCTATGACTCAAGTTCGAAGGGTTACAAGCTATAAATCCCAAGACCGGTAAAGTAATCTCAAGTCGAGACGTGGTCTTCGATGAAGAAGCAACATGGGATTTGAATGTTCCCGAAGAGGAGAACTACGATTTTCTCCCTTATCCGTTCGAGAGTACTATAAGGAACGAAGAATATCTAGAGGTTCAAGAACCTTCTAGTACACCATCTCCGCACTCTCCACATACTCTAAGCACACCAAATGAAGCGATACCAACATCAGGAGGAGAATCAAGTAGGTTACAACATCGCACAAGGAGCATTGAGGAGTTGTACGAGGTAACTCGGCCTATGGAGGATCTAACATTGTTCTGCCTTCTTGCCGATTGTGAGCCAATAAGCTATGAAGACGCAGCAAAAAGCAAGAAGTGGAAACGTGCCATGGACGAGGAGATTCAGCAATCAAGAGGAATGATACGTGGGATCTCGCTACTCTACCAAAGGGGCATAAGGCTATTGGTGTAAAGTGGGTGTACAAGGCCAAGAAGAATTCCAAAGGTGAAGTTGAAAGATACAAGGCAAGGTTGGTGGCGAAGGGATATAGTCAACGAGCCGGCATAGACTATGACGAGGTATTTGCTCCTGTCGCTCGTCTAGAAACTATAAGATTGACGATCTCACATGCGGCTCAGCACAATTGGAAGATTTATCAAATATATGTCAAATTCGCGTTCCTTAATGGCCACTTAGAAGAAGAAGTCTATATAGAACAACCTTCGGGATACATCGTGAAAGGCCAAGAGAATGAGGTGCTGAAATTGAAAAAGGCCTTATACGGGTTGAAGCAAGCGCCTCGGGCATGGAATAGCAGGATAGACAAGTATTTCCAGCAGAATGACTTTACAAAATGCCCACATGAGCATGCCCTCTACACTAAAGTAAGCAAGGATGGAGACGTTATGCTTGTGTGCCTATACGTGGATGACTTGATATTCACCGGTAGTAATCCCAAAATGTTCGAGGAGTTCAAGAAAGCAATGGTTCGGGAGTTCGAGATGACCGACATTGGACTTATGGCTTACTATCTTGGGATCGAGGTGAAACAAAAGAAACAAGGAATATTCATATCCCAAGAAGGTTATGCGAAGGAGGTGCTGAAGAAGTTTAAGATGAATGACTGCAAGTCGATGAACACACAGGTGGATTGCAATCTCAAGTTGTCAAAAGATGATGAAGGATACTTGGTGGACCCAACACAATACAAGAGTTTGGTTGGAAGTCTGAGGTACCTAACCTGCACGAGGCCAGATATTCTCTACAGAGTTGGACTAGTATGTCGATATATGGAAGCACCTACAATAAATCACTTGAAGGCAGCAAAGAGGATACTTCGCTACATCAAAGGTACGATTGACTATGGTCTGTTTTATTCGCCTTCTGATCACTTTAAGCTAGTTGGATACAGTGATAGTGATTAGGCCGGAGACATAGATGATCGTAAGAGTACGAGTGGTTTCGTGTTCTATATGGGAGATATGGCGTTCACATGGAATTCGAAGAAGCAACCCATTGTGACTCTGTCAACGTGTGAAGCCGAGTATGTAGCAGCAACATCGTGCACCTGTCATGCAGTGTGGCTCAGGAAGTTACTAAATGAGCTTATGTTTTCTCAAAAGGAAGCTACAGAGATATATGTGGATAACAAGTCTGCGATTGCTCTAGCAAAGAATCCAGTCTTCCATGATCGAAGCAAGCACATCGATACAAAATACCATTACATCAGGGAGTGTGTTACAAATAAAGAGGTGCAGATAAAGTACACGAAGTCATTTAACTAAGTTGCTGATATTTTCACAAAGCCTCTAAAACACGAGACGTTTCAGAGATTACGGAATATGCTCGGAGTGACGAAATCAAGTTTATGGGGGGCTATTGAAAAATAAACTTGATTTTGGGTTATGGATTTGGGCTTGCAAGTATCCAAGTATATTAGATCAAGATTGTAGTCCATTATCTAGAAGATTCTTGTAATATGTAGTAGTCAAAGTGTGTGGAATAATCTTGTAAAATATATAAGTCTAGAATTATCATGAGAATACTTAGGAATTATCTAGATACTAGTAGATGATGAAGTGTTCTAGACTATTCCATTGTGTAGTATAAATAGAGGTAGCACCCCTCATTTGTAATCAAGCAATAAGCAAAGCATTCAAGATCAATCAAGCTTCTAAATCATCAATCCTCTCTTCCACAAATATATATATATATATATATATATATATATATATATATATATATATATATATATATATATATATATATATATATATATATATATATATATATATATATATATATATAGCCTCCTATTTCCAACACAAAATGGGTGGTTAATAACATCTTTGGAGGTAAAACCGGTGAACAATGTTTCATATAAAACCTCGAAGAATATCTCAAAAATACAATTACCCACAAAAAGTGCATTCGGTAAATCCTATTCGGAGAAGAAATCACTTTCAATGATGAAGATGCAGATGGGTTGATCATGCCACATAATGATGGCTTGATAATTATTACGCGAATTGTTGCAGGTAGATCATCCCAAACGCATTACTACACTTCGAATATAATAACTCTAGAGATGAATTATCCCAAAAGCATTACCACTCTCTGAATACAATAACTCTAGAGATGACTAAAGGCGAGATCACTCTGACGGCCTTTGCGGAAGGGTAACCAAGGAGACCTTGTTCCAAGTGGTGGCCGGAGATATGGTCTACAACACTATCCTCAAAGACCATGAGTATATGACATAGATGCAGTACCATCAACACAACACAAAGAAATAAAAATTCCTTTCATCGTGGGGAATTAGAGAGATCATGGGAGAGAAAAAAAACTACTAGAAAGTTAATTCAATTGCAGCTGCCAATGCCCTTCCTAAAGGGGAAGTAGACGAATACCATCTATAATAGTATGTTTCAGAGCAAAATGAATCGGCTCTCAAGGATTGTATTATAGAGAAAGAGGTAGCAAAATTGTTGAATAATGGATTCATTCAAGAGTCAAAATATCCGTATCGGGATAGCCAATATCCTAATGTTACCTAAAAAGAATGGTATATAGAGGGTATGTGTCGAATCTAAGGACCTCAATAAGGCCTATTCGAAAGATTCCTTCCTATGCTAAATATTGACTAACTTATTGACTTCACTGCTGGACATCAACTGTTGAGTTTTTCAGATTATATAGCCAGATACAAATAAGCTGGGGAATAAAGATAAAACATCTTTCGTAACTGATCAAGGAAAATATTGATATAATATCATTTTGTTCGAGTTAAAGAATGTTGAGGCAACATATAAAAAGGCTCATCACCCGAATGTTTGCTGATTAAGTTGGAAAGTCCATAGAAGTCTACATCAGCAATATGCTGAACAAATTGATCAAAAGTGATGATCATCTAGATCATATAAGAAGGTACAACACGAAGATGAACCCAGAGAAATGCACATTCGAAGTAGGCTCCAGTAAGTTTCTTGGTTTCCTTGTCTCAAATAGAGGTATATAAGCTAAGCCTGTGCAGATCAAATCCATTGAGGAAATCCTAAAAGCACTAAAAATGGAAATAGGCAATGAGGCTGACTAGAAAATAGCAACACTCGGTCGCTTCATATCCGTTCCTAGAAAAGGTGCTACAAAATCTTCGCAGCACTAAAGAGGAACAAAGACTTCATCAAGATCCCGAGTATCTACAAGAGTAAGGGGACCCGAAAAAGTACTTATCAAACCCACTACTTTTATCCATGCCCCTTCTGGGAGAATAACTATTGGTGTATTTAGCCATATTAGAAATTGTTGTCAGTACTTTGCTGGTGTGAGAGGATAAATGTATGCAATTTCTAATCTACTATGTTAGTAAGGCACTTATGGGTGTCGAAACTAGGTATACCTAGAAAAGTTGTCTTTAGCCCTCATAGTGGCCTACTAGAAACTAAGGTCTTATTTTCAGTGTCATTCTATTTTCATAGTGACCACCTTTAAGAAATATTATTCATAAGTCGGAACTCTCCGGACGGCTTGCTAAATGTGCAGTCGAACTAAATGCATTTTATATAACATATCAACCTTGCACCACTATTAAGACACAAGCCTAACCAACTTCTTTGTCGACCTTACTGTGCGTATAATTATAGCTTTCAAGATAACCTCGATACATTAGACCTTGTACACATATGGATCATCACTCCCACTGAAGAAATGAATATGTCAAGGTATTAAATGTTATTTTATAACTAATAATGCAATAGCATATGAGGCTAAGATCATAGGTATTGAAATAGCCGAGGAACTATTGAAGTCAAAAGTGACTCGGAGCTGGTGGTTAATCATGTTTCAGGACCTACAAGGAGATAGGATCGTGGATGATGCAGTGCCTAAACAAGGTTACATCTTTTCTTCGTCAATTGAGAATAAAAAGTCATTCAGATACCCTGAAAGGAAAATGTCAAAGTTGATACCTTTTCCACCCTTGGGGCAACTTCAAACATCATTGAATTCGTGTTGGTAGTTCATGTGTTTTACTTCACCATCAGCCAACATCGAATCAAGGTGAACACGGCCCTACAGCAAATATTAGTTCATTGATCTAGTGCCAGCATCTTCGACCCACAAACTAGGAGACTGTCATGCGGGGGTAAAAATGATAAATACAAGATCAAGACCTAGAACATCACCAAAGATCACTCCAAAGAAGAATTATAGCAGGAATCGAGCTCAGGAATAGGAGGTTAGGAATAAATCTGTAATGCATAGAAGGACAAGACAACTCTATCTCCTAGCATTGGTTTAAATAAATTATTTCTTAAGACTTGTATAAATTTTTGGAAACAACCTCTCTGCCCTTTCGGGTAGGGGTAAGACTCATCTATATATTGCCCTCCCCAGACCCCACTTTGTGGGATTATACTGGATAGTTGTTGTTTTTGTATACGGGCACCATCACCCTGTAAACTAGTTCTCTGTATTTGGGTCATGCACCCCGTCATCCAATCTGTTTACTTCGTCTCCAAGGCCCCTACAAATTTATTGCAATGGCATTATATTCCATTAAGAATTATATTCATTTTACGTTGCACCTAAAAAAGGATGCTACATCACCCTCCTATGTGATAGTCATCAATTAGGAGTTAGATACGATGAAGTCCGCTCACATTTTCAAGAGACTAAAATACTTCCACGGATTGGATAAGAGAAAAGTAGAACACTACTTATACATTGTTCCAAGAATGATGGCTTAGAGCAATCTGTATTCCAGAACACACACGGAATTCCCAAAAAGAAACAAGTATCCTGGAACGCTTACACGATTTAAAAGAAAAAGAGCAAACTTTTGAAAAAACCCAAAAGCAAAAGAAGTACTCAACCAAATTGTTGACTGCAAGGTTTGTCAACAACCACTAGAAGGAGAGTCAGGCATGGTAGCCCGAGAATCCAGTGAAAGAGAGACAACTGAAAGGTTAAATGGAGAAACAGAAGATACTAGGAGAGTGCCCGAGTCCCGATCTGATTCAACACTAGAGGAGTAAATTTCTGCTCTCCTCTCTCTCTTACCTATCTAGTTCCCACTTCCAACCAAGAGATTGTGAATTCGAGTCTCCCCAAGAGCAAGGTGGTAAATTGTTGGAGGGAATGAGGCCGGGGGTCTATTTGGAAACAGACTCTCTGCCCAAGGGTAGGGGTAAGGTCTGCGTACACACTACCCTACCCAAACCCAATAAGTGAGATTATACTGGTTTGTTGTTGTTGTATCCAAGTCCAGATTATTAGATATATGGAATTATATCTACATACATATGAACAATATATGGATAAATTATATGTTCTATGGTATCTTTTGGTTTAGCCTAAATTGGTGGTCTTATGGACATTGTTAAGGGGGCCAATATATTGTCATATAAAGTGTAGGACTAATGTGTAGATACCCAAAAGGGTAACCTTAGTTAATGATGGGCTAACTAAGGTTACATATATGTAACCATGGTTACATGCTTATGACTTTTGAGTTTCATGACTCATTTGTTATAAGTGGGGGTTATGGTTCCCATAAGAATGCAAGACATTCTCTCTTCTTCCACCCATTGAGAGAGAGAACCATTGTTGTCTTGCATATCAAGTGGAAAACCACTCTCCATTTTTGGTCTTAGATAAATTCTTGTGAAAGCCAATACTTCAAGAAGGACAATCTTCAAGAAGGATCAAGGAGCTTTCAAAGCCAAACATTTGGACAATCATCAAGAAGGACTAAGGATATCCACATATGGATTCAGGTACGCTTCCGCTTATGTTGTTATTCCAAATAATTCGATATGAAGGATATTATATTTTAGTCGGATTTATAATCCTAACAATTGGTATCAGAGCCTCCTTCATCTTTGGATTATTTGGAAGTTCATGAAATTCATGTTATATAAAGTTCATGTTTAAATTAAGATAGAATTTTGCTTATGAAATTCTAGTACCATGATATAGCATGATTTCATGAATGATATGTTGTTGATGAACTTTGGTGTTTCAATATCTTGTTATCTCTATATGAATTGAAATATTGAAGTTTGCAAAATTTTGGTTGTTGAACAACAAGAAACTTAAACAAGGAATTGTTGCTACAAATAACCTTCGGTGACGGCAACTCCAGTTTCCAGTTTCAATACATAGTCGACACTAATACAATTAGCGGCGACTTCTATGGGTTTAGTGGCAGCGTTCGTCGCCGCAAAAGGTCCTGGAATAATTTTAAAAGTTCACCAAAATTTTGCAAAACAGTAACAGAGAATAATCGATTATTTTTTTTAAAATAGTCGATTATTGCATTTAGTTCATCAAAAAGTTTTGAAACAGAACCTGAGGATAATCGATTATTGTTAAAATAATTGATTATCTATAGTTTTTTCAGCAAAATTGGAAATTCCAGAGAGCCAAGATAATCAATTATCCTAAAAGGATAATCGATTATCCTAGTTTTTCAGCAAATTTAAGATTCCAGTAGGCCCAGATAATCAATTATCAGGCTCAGATAATCGATTATCTGGCCATAAATTGCAGAAACGTATTGTTTTCTGGCTGTTTAATGAGGACATAATGTAAGAAACGTTTTTCATAATTAATGAAACGTTTTAAGTATTAAGTTTTCAGATTTTAATTGTACATTAATAATATGTCAATTAATATTCAGGTTTTTTTTAAAATTATTAATGTATTATACATTAATATTCAGTTTTAAAGATTAATTGTTTTGGTCCATCATGGCTTCAGATTTTGGTATTGTCCAATTAAGGTTAAAACAATTAATATTCAGATTGTTACATGTCAAAACATGTAACATATTCAGTCAAGATTCAATATATGGCTTAAGGAACTAAATTATTTAGCATCTAATATTTTAAATTAGTCAATCGAAGCATTATGTTGCCAAAGTAACCTCTTTTGTGTAGATTGATTGATCTTGAAATATAAGATGACTGTGGATGTTAGTCTTCCATGCGTTTAACACCGGCCCAAAGGAAGGTTGTTATTTGGCAGGAAGTCGAACATGCTTGTGGTAATAAATATGTGACAATTATTTGGTTTTCCATGTGAATATTAAGTCGGCCCAAAGGAAGGCTTGATATTTGACAGGAGTTTATTGTCAATATTTGATTACTACACCAAGAGTACCACTTACAAGTTGATTTTCTGTCCAAAGACTAAAATCAATGTTGTGCTAGGTATCTTGTAATGGGATTTGCCTATTTTGAATCTGAAAACTAAAGTTAAAGTTCAAGTAAATGTAAGCATGTATTAAGTTAGTCCTTGTTCTATTTTCAGTAAATTCTTCAGCTGCTACGATATCTACAAACATTAACAGCATCCATGTGCTTAACGGCACAAACTTTAAGTAATGGAAAGAGAATATTATGATCGTTCTCGGTTGCATGGATCTAGACCTTGCACGTCGGATTGAGCAACCTGCTTCTCTTGAGGATACATCTTCTTCTGATGAAAAGAAGGAGATGGAGAAGTGGGAACGCTCAAATCGCATGAGTCTAATGATCATGAGACGTGCAATTCCATAATCATTCAGGGGCACTATGAATGATTAAAGTAATGCCAAAGTTTTCCTTGAAAACCTTGAAAAGCGTTTTGCACAAAACGAAAAGGCGGAAACAAGTACTCTTTTGAGTAAACTTGTTTCCATGAGGTATAAAGGCAAGGGAAACATAAGGGAGTACATTTTGGAAATGTCTCATCCTGCTTCGAAACTTAAGTCACTCAAGCTGGAATTACCTGAGGAACTGCTTGTGTACTTAGTTTTGATATCTCTTCCTGCACACTTTAATCAGTTTAAGGTCAGTTACAACTGCCTGAAGGAGAAATGGACTCTTAATGAGCTCATTTCACATTGTGTGCAAGAGGAGGAAAGGATAAAGCAAGATAAGACAGAAAGTGCTCATTTGGCATCCTCTTCTAAGGATACTAAGAAGAGGAAAGGTAAGGAAGTTGCGGTTGCAAGGCCCCAGAAAAAGCAAAATAAGGAACCTAAGGTTGAAACTTCAGAATCAGGTTGCTTTTTCTGTAAGGGGACTAATCATGTGAAGAAAGATTGTACCAAGTACCACGCTTGGCATGCGAAAAAAGGTACATCTCTTTCTCTTGTTTGTTCTGAAATTAATTTAATTTCGGTACCTAAGGATACTTGGTGGGTAGATTCTGCTGCTACTACTCACATAAGTATATCTATGCAAGGTTGCCTGAACTGCCGAAAACCAAATGATGGTGAAAGATACATCTATGTGGGTGATGGCAAAAGGTGCAAGTTGAGGCTATTGGCAAATTTAGGCTGTTGTTTAAGACTGGTTTTTATTTAGATTTGAATGAGACTTTTGTTGTACCGTCTTTTAGACGGAATTTAATTTCTGTTCCCAAATTGGACATATCCGGTTATTCATGGTCATTTGGTGACAATAAAGTTAGTCTCTTTCAAAATTCAAATCTTATCGGTACTAGTCTTTTATCAACATTTGATAGCCTATATTTGGTTGACACAATAACCTCACATAATGAAACTTTGCATACAAGTTTAAGTGGTACCAAAAGAAAATTAACTAATGAGAATTCTATATCACTCTGGCACAAACGTTTGGGTCATATATCCATTCAAAGAATTCAGAAACTCGTGTCAGATGGAATTCTTGATTCTCTTGATTCCTCAAATTTGGATATTTGTGTTGAGTGTATCAAGGGAAAACAAACAAACAAGACGAGATTAGGTGCTAAGAGAGCTTCGGACGTCTTAGAATTGATATATACGGATATTTGTGGGTCATTCCCTACTCCTTGTAGGAATGGTCAACAATACTTTATCACATTCATAGACGATTACTCTCGTTATGGGTACCTATATCTTATTCATGAAAAGTCCCAATCCATAGACGTGTTCAAATCATATAAGGCTGAAGTTGAAAATCAACTAAGCAAAAGGATTAAATCCGTTAGATCTGACCGTGGTGGTGAATACTATGGTAGATATGATGGTTCAGGTGAACAACGTCCAGGGCCATTTGCTAAATTTCTAGATGAGTGTGGGATCGTCCCTCAATATACTATGCCAGGAAGTCCTACGATGAATGGTGTAGCTGAGAGACAAAATCGGACCTTTAAGGATATGGTAAGAAGAATGATTTGTCGTACTACTTTACCAGACTCACTCCGGGGAGAAGCATTAAAAACCGCAGCTTATATTCTTAATAGAGTTCCAACTAAAGCTAAAATCAAAACCCCATATGAACTTTGGACTGGGCATAAACCCAGTATTAAGCACTTACACATTTGGGGTTGTCCAGCTGAGGCAAGGCCTTATAGGCCGAATGAAAAGAAACTGGATGCTAAGACGATTAGTAGCTATTTTGTTGGATACTCTGAAAGATCCAGGGGTTTTAAGTTTTATGATCCCACTTCTAGAACTATTTTTGAGACGGGTAATGCTAGGTTTTTTGAGGATATTGAGTTTGGGGGGTGGGGAGATAAAGTTGTTAGAGATTTTGTCTTTAAGGAAGAACATGTGTCTTTCCCTCAAGTTGTTGATCTTGGTCAGGGTGTTCTCATTCCTGACACGGATCACACAACTCCAGTTCATGACAATCTCGAAAATCTCCCCAATCATGTTCCTGATATTACTAATGAAAATCAAACTCAACAACCTCAAGAAACTGAAGTGCCATTAAGGAGATCCACTAGAGAGAGGAGAAATGCAATTCCGGATGATTATGTTGTATCTCTCCAAGAACTAGAAAGTGATATTGGACTTGAGGAAGATGATCCAATCAACTTCCGTCAAGTCATTAAGGGTTCTAACTCTCAAAAGTGGATTGATGCCATGAATGAAGAGATGAAGTCTATAAGCGATAATGACATTTGGGAGCTTGTTACATTCCCCGAAGGTATTAAACCAATTGGTTGTAAATGGATATTTAAAACCAAAAGGGTTTAGGGGGCAATGTTATTAAGTATAAAGCTCGTCTTGTCGCAAAAGGCTACACTCAAAAGGAAGGCATTGATTATAAAGAGACTTTCTCTCCAGTTTCATCGAAAGACTCTTTCAGGACTATAATGGCACTAGTAGCACATTTTGATCTTGAACTTCATCAGATGGATGTTAAGACAGAGTTTCTCAATGGTGACATTGAGGAAACAATTTATATGGTGCAACCTGAAAACTTTGTTTCGGATGAATCAAAGAAAAGGGTTTGCAAATTAAAGAAATCCATCTATGGGCTCAAGCAGGCTTCCCGTCAATGGTATTATAAGTTTCATGCAGTCATTACATCTTTTGGTTTTGAACCGAATGTTGCTGATGACTGTATATACCATAAGTTCAGTGGGAGTAAGTATATTTTTCTGGTTTTATATGTCGATGACATACTGCTTGCCTGTAACGATATAGCATTATTGCGTGAAACTAAGAAATTTCTTTCAAAGAAATTTGAAATGAAAGATCTTGGTGAAGCTTCTTTTGTATTAGGAATTCAGATACAATGAGATCGCTCCAAAGGTGTTCTCGATCTGTCACAAAAGGGTTATATCGATAAGGTTCTTAAAAGATTTGGCATGCAGGATTGTAAACCAGGCAACACCCCTGTTGCTAAGGGAGACAAGTTTAGTCTCAAACAGTGCCCAAATAATAATTATGAAACTTCGGAAATGCAGAAGACACCTTATGCTTCGGCTGTAGGTAGTCTGATGTATGCTCAGGTATGTACACGACCTGACATAGCATACATTGTTGGGATGCTGGGCAGATATCAAAGCAATCCGGAAATGGACCATTGGAAGGCAGCCAAAAGGGTCATGAGATACTTACAGAGAACAAAAGATTACATGCTTACATATCGGAGATCGGACCAGCTTAAGATCATCGGGTATACCGACTCTGATTTTGCTGAATGTTAGGATAGTCTGACAGTCCTTTATGCTAACAACAACAGTAGTTTGACGAAAGCAAAACATATGGACGTCAAATTTCGCGTTGTTAAAGAAAGAGTACAGAATGGACAATTGTGCATAGAGCACATAAGTACAAACTCCATGCTTGCGGATCCGCCTACTAAGGGATTGACACCAAAAGTATTTCATGAGCATATTTCTTGTATGGGTGTCAAATCAGTTAAGGATTATGAATTTTAGTGGGAGTTTGTATTATACAATTATGTATTGTCCATTACATTCAGTAATTCAGTTTAAGGTTATATCTGCAGATATTCAGTCTTAAAGTTTTTGTACTCTTAAGGTTTATGGTTGATCTCAATAAAGAGAACCAGTTGGAAATAGACATACTATTTCAGACCACACTTTATGTTATTTCCATGCTACACACCTATACATGATCCATGTCGTTGGTTATATTGATATACGTGATCTATGTTGGTTCTAGTTACGCAAGAGTAACTAAGAGCTCTTAGTTCCTATGTTGGTATGATTGATGGACCGGATTGTTCATGACAATTTTATTATGATAGCAATTCTGAGCTCATAAGGTTATAATGTAACATATAATGCTAAGGTTTGTACATATGTATGAATATCTCGTCCAAGTGGGAGATTGTTAGATATATGGACTTATATCTACATACATATGAAAAATATATGGATAAATTATATGCTATATGCTATCTTTTGGTTTGGCCTAAATTGGTGGTCTTATGGACATTGTTAAGGGGGTCAATATATTGTCATATAAAGTGTAGGACTAATGTGTAGATACCCAAAAGGGTAACCTTAGTTAATGATGGACTAACTAAGGTTACATATATGTAACCATGGTTACATGCATATGAATTTTGAGTTTCATAACTCATGTGTTATAAGTGGGGGTTATGGTTTCCATAAGAATGCAAGACATTCTCTTCTTCTTCCACCCATTGAGAGAGAGAACCATTGTTGTCTTGCATATCAAGTGGAAAACCATTCTCCATTTTTGGTCTTAGATAAATTCTTGTGAAAGCCAATACTTCAAGAAGGACAATCTTCAAGAAGGATCAAGGAGCTTTCAAAGCCAAACATTTTGACAATCATCAAGAAGGACTAAGGATATCCACTTATGGATTCAGGTATGCTTCCGCTTATGTTGTTATTCCAAATAATTCGATATGAAGGCTATTATGTTTTAGTCGGATTTATAATCCTAACAATTGGTATCAAAGCCTCCTTCATATTTGGATTATTTGGAAGTTCATGAAATTCATGTTATATAAAGTTCATGTTTAAATTAAGATTGAATTTTGATTATGAAATTCTAGTACCATGATATAGCATGATATCATGAATGATATGTTGTTGATGAACTTTGGTGTTTCAATATCTTGTTATCTCTATATGAATTGAAATATTGAAGTTTGCAAAATTTTGGTTGTTGAACAACAAGAAACTTAAACAAGGAATTGTTGCTACAAATAACCTTCGGTGACGGCAACTCCAGTTTCCAGTTTCAATACATAGTCGCCACTAATACATTTAGCGGCGACTTGTATGGGTTTAGTTGCAGCGTTCGTCGCCGCAAAAGGTCCTGGAATAATTTTAAAAGTTCACCAAAATTTTGCAATACAGTAACAGAGAATAATCGATTATTTTTTTAAAATAGTCGATTATTGCATTTAGTTCATCAAAAAATTTTGAAACGGAACCTGAGGATAATCGATTATTGTTAAAATAATCGATTATCTGGAGTTTTTTCAGCAAAATTGGAAATTCCAGAGAGCCAAGATAATCGATTATCGTAAAAGGATAATCGATTATCCTAGTTTTTCAAAAATTTAAGATTCCAGTAGGCCCAGATAATCAATTTCCAGGCTCAGATAATCGATTATCTGGCCATAAATTGCAGAAACTTATTGTTTTCTGGCTGTTTATTGAGGACGTAATGTAAGAAACGTTTTTCATAATTAATGAAACGTTTTAAGTATTAAGTTTTCAGATTTTAATTATACATTAATAATATGTCAACTAATATTCAGTTTTTTTTTAAATTATTAATGTTTTATACATTAATATTCAGTTTTAAAGATTAATTGTTTTGGTCCATCATGGCTTAAGATTTTGGTATTGTCCAATTAAGGTTAAAACAATTAATATTCAGATTGTTACATGTCAAAACATGTAACATATTCAGTCAAGATTCAGTATATGGATTAAGGAACTAAATTATTTAGCATCTAATATTTTAAATTAGTCAATCGAAGCATTATGTTGCCAAAGTAACCTCTTTTGTGTAGATTGATTGATCTTGAAATATAAGATGACTGTGGATGTTAGTCTTCCATGCGTTTAACACCGGCCCAAAAGAAGGTTGTTATTTGGCAGGAATTCGAACATGCTTGTGGTAATAAATATGTGACAATTATTCAGTTTTCCATGTGAATATTAAGTCGGCCCAAAGTAAGGCTTGATATTTGACAGGAGTTTATTGTCAATATTTGATTACTACACCAAGAGTACCACTTACAAGTTGATTTTCTGTCCAAAGACTAAAATCAATGTTGTGCTAGGTATCTTGTAATGGGATTTGCCTATTTTGAATCTGAAAACTAAAGTTAAAGTTCAAGTAAATGTAAGCATGTATTAAGTTAGTCCTTGTTCTATTTTCAGTAAATTCTTCAGCTGCTACGATATCTGCAAACATTAACAGCATCCATGTGCTTAACGGCACAAACTTTAAGGAAAGGAAAGAGAACATTATGATCGTTCTCGGTTGCATGGATCTAGACCTTGCACGTCGGATTGAGCAACCTGCTTCTCTTGAGGATACATCTTCTTCTGATGAAAAGAAGGAGATGGAGAAGTGGGAACGCTCAAATCGCATGAGTCTAATGATCATGAGACGTGCAATTCCATAATCATTCAGGGGCACAATGAATGATGAAAGTAATGCCAAAGTTTTCCTTGAAAACCTTGAAAAGCGTTTTGCACAAAACGAAAAGGCGGAAACAAGTACTCTTTTGAGTAAACTTGTTTCCATGAGGCATAAAGGCAAGGGAAACATAAGGGAGTACATTTTGGAAATGTCTCATCCTGCTTCGAAACTTAAGTCACTCAAGCTGGAATTACCTGAGGAACTGCTTGTGTACTTAGTTTTGATATCTCTTCCTGCACACTTTAATCAGTTTAAGGTCAGTTACAACTCCTGAAGGAGAAATGGACTCTTAATGAGCTCATTTCACATTGTGTGCAAGAGGAGGAAAGGGTAAAGCAAGATAAGACAGAAAGTGCTCATTTGGCATCCTCTTCTAAGGATACTAAGAAGAGGAAAGGTAAGGAAGTTGCGGTTGCAAGGCCCCAGAAAAACCAAAATAAGGAACCTAAGGTTGAAACTTCAGAATCAGGTTGCTTTTTCTGTAAGGGGACTAATCATGTGAAGAAAGATTGTACCAAGTACCACGCTTGGCGTGCGAAAAAAGGTACATCTCTTTCTCTTGTTTGTTCTGAAGTTAATTTAATTTCGGTACCTAAGGATACTTGGTGGGTAGATTCTGCTGCTACTACTCACATAAGTATATCTATGCAAGGTTGCATGAACTGCCGAAAACCAAATGATGGTGAAAGATACATCTATGTGGGTGACGGCAAAAGGTGCAAGTTGAGGCTATTGGCAAATTTAGGCTGTTGTTTAAGACTGGTTTTTATTTAGATTTGAATGAGACTTTTGTTGTACCGTCTTTTAGACGGAATTTAATTTCTGTTCCCAAATTGGACATATCCGGTTATTCTTGTTCATTTGGTGACAATAAAGTTAGTCTCTTTCAAAATTCAAATCTTATCGGTACTAGTCTTTTATCAACATTTGATAGCCTATATTTGGTTGACACAATAACCTCACATAATGAAACTTTGCATACAAGTTTAAGTGGTACCAAAAGAAAATTAACTAATGAGAATTCTATATCACTCTGGCACAAACGTTTGGGTCATATATCCATTCAAAGAATTCAGAAACTCGTGTCAGATGGAATTCTTGATTCTCTTGATTCCTCAAATTTGGATATTTGTGTTGAGTATATCAAGGGAAAACAAACAAACAAGACGAGATTAGGTGCTAAGAGAGCTTCGGACGTCTTAGAATTGATACATACGGATATTTGTGTACCATTCCCTACTCCTTGTAGGAATGGTCAACAATACTTTATCACATTCATAGACGATTACTCTCGTTATGGGTACCTATATCTTATTCATGAAAAGTCCCAATCCATAGACGTGTTCAAATCATATAAGGCTGAAGTTGAAAATCAACTAAGCAAAAGGATTAAATCCGTTAGATCTGACCGTGATGGTGAATACTATGGTAGAGATGGTTCAGGTGAACAACGTCCAGGGTCATTTGCTAAATTCCTAGATGAGTGTGGGATCGTCCCTCAGTATACTATGCCAGGCAGTCCTACGATGAATGGTGTAGCTGAGAGACAAAATCGGACCCTTAAGGATATGGTAAGAAGTATGATTTGTCGTACTACTTTACCAGACTCACTCTGGGGAGAAGCATTAAAAACCGCAGCTTATATTCTTAATAGAGTTCCAACCAAAGCTAAAATCAAAACCCCATATGAACATTGGACTGGGCATAAACCCAGTATTAAGCACTTACACATTTGGGGTTGTCCAGCTGAGGCAAGGCCTTATAGGCCGAATGAAAAGAAATTGGATGCTAAGACGATTAGTAGCTATTTTGTTGGATACTCTGAAAGATCCAGGGGTTTTAAGTTTTATGATCCCACTTCTAGAACTATTTATGAGACTGGTAATGCTAGGTTTTTTGAGGATATTGAGTTTGGGGGGTGGGGAGATAAAGTTGTTAGAGATTTTGTCTTTGAGGAAGAACATGTGTCTTTCCCTCAAGTTGTTGATCTTGGTCAGGGTGTTCTCATTCCTGACACGGATCACACAACTCCAGTTCATGACAATCTCGAAAATCTCCCCAATCAAGTTCCTGATATTACTAATGAAAATCAAACTCAACAACCTCAAGAAACTGAAGTGCCATTAAGGAGATCCACTAGAGAGAGGAGAAATGCAATTCCGGATGATTATGTTGTATTTCTCCAAGAACAAGAAAGTGATATTGGACTTGAGGAAGATGATCCAATCAACTTCCGTCAAGTCATTAAGGGTTCTAACTCTCAAAAGTGGATTGATGCCATGAATGGTGAGATGAAGTCTATGAGCGATAATGACGTTTGGGAGCTTGTTACATTGCCCGAAGGTATTAAACCAATTGGTTGTAAATGGATATTTCAAACCAAAAGGGGTTCAGGGGGCAATGTTATTAAGTATAAAGCTCGTCTTGTCGCAAAAGGCTACACTCAAAAGGAAGGCATTGATTATAAAGAGACTTTCTCTCCAGTTTCATCGAAAGACTCTTTCAGGACTATAATGGCACTAGTAGCACATTTTGATCTTGAACTTCATCAGATGGATGTTAAGACATCGTTTCTCAATGGTGACATTGAGGAAACAATTTATATGGTGCAACCTGAAAACTTTGTTTCGGATGAATCAAAGAAAAGGGTTTGCAAATTAAAGAAATCCATCTATGTGCTCAAGCAGGCTTCCCGTCAATGGTATTATAAGTTTCATGCAGTCATTACATCTTTTGGTTTTGAACCGAATGTTGCTGATGACTGTATATACCATAAGTTCAGTGGGAGTAAGTATATTTTTCTGGTTTTATATGTCGATGACATACTGCTTGCCTGTAACGATATAGCATTATTGAATGAAACTAAGAAATTTCTTTCAAAGAAATTTGAAATGAAAGATCTTGGTGAAGCTTCTTTTGTATTAGGAATTCAGATACAACGAGATCGCTCCAAAGGTGTTCTCGGTCTGTCACAAAAGGGCTATATTGATAAGGTTCTTAAAAGATTTGGCATGCAGGATTGTAAACCAGGCAACACCCCTGTTGCTAAGGGAGACAAGTTTAGTCTCAAACAGTGCCCAAATAATAATTATGAAACTTCGGACATGCAGAAGACACCTTATGCTTCGGCTGTAGGTAGTCTGATGTATGCTCAGGTATGTACACGACCTGATATAGCATACATTGTTGGGATGCTGGGCAGATATCTAAGCAATCTGGGAATGGACCATTGGAAGGCAGCCAAAAGGGTCATGAGATACTTACAGAGAACAAAGGATTACATGCTTACATATCGGAGATCGGACCAGCTTAAGATCATCGGGTATACCGACTCCGATTTTGCTGGATGTTAGGATAGTCTGACAGTCCTTTATGCTAACAACAACAGTAGTTTGACGAAAGCAAAACATATGGACGTCAAATTTCGCGTTGTTTAAGAAAGAGTACAGAATGGACAATTGTGCATAGAGCACATAAGTACAAACTCCATGCTTGCGGATCCGCCTACTAAGGGATTGACACCAAAAGTATTTCATGAGCATATTGCTTGTATGGGTGTCAAATCAGTTAAGCATTATGAATTTTAGTGGGAGTTTGTATTATACAATTATGTATTGTCCATTACATTCAGTAATTCAGTTTAAGGTTATATCTGCAGATATTCAGTCTTAAAGTTTTTGTACTCTTAAGGTTTATGGTTGATCTCAATAAAGAGAACCAGTTGGAAATAGACATACTATTTCAGACCACACTTTATGTTATTTCCATGCTACACACTTATACTTGATCCATGTCGTTGGTTATATTGATATACGTGATCTATGTTGGTTCTAGTTACGCAAGAGTAACTAAGAGCTCTTAGTTCCTATGTTGGTATGATTGATGGACCGGATTGTTCATGACAATTTTATTATGATAGCAATTCTGAGCGCATAAGGTTATAATGTAACATATAATGCTAAGGTTTGTACATATGTATGAATATCTCGTCCAAGTGGGAGATTGTTAGATATATGGACTTATATCTACATACATATGAACAATATATGGATAAATTATATGTTATATGCTATCTTTTGGTTTGGCCTAAATTGGTGGTCTTATGGACATTGTTAAGGGGGTCAATATTTTGTCATATAAAGTGTAGGACTAATGTGTAGATACCCAAAAGGGTAACCTTAGTTAATGATGGACTAACTAAGGTTACATATATGTAACCATGGTTACATGCTTATGAATTTTGAGTTTCATAACTCATGTGTTATAAGTGGGGGTTATGGTTCCCATAAGAATGCAAGACATTCTCTTCTTCTTCCACCCACTGAGAGAGAGAACCATTGTTGTCTTGCATATCAAGTGGAAAACCATTCTCCATTTTTGGTCTTAGATAAATTCTTGTGAAAGCCAATACTTCAAGAAGGACAATCTTCAAGAAGGATCAAGGAGCTTTCAAAGCCAAACATTTGGACAATCATCAAGAAGGACTAAGGATTTCCACTTATGGATTCAGGTACGCTTCCGCTTATGTTGTTATTCCAAATAATTCGATATGAAGGCTATTATGTTTTAGTCGGATTTATAATCCTAACAAAGATCACCATCTAGCAGCCTTCAACATCTTGAATCGAGATTACAGAGATGCATTATAGTGAGAAAGCTCGGAATAAATCTCCAAGTCCCTCAAATTGGAGGATATGTTATTTTTTTAACGTCTGAGCTTCTCCTCCTTTGCCATCAAAACTCTAAGCTATACCTCGAGGGCCATTATCCTTTCCTCCATATTATTAATGGTAGAAGCTAGAATTCCATGCTCCCTGGTGACGTTTCCTGAGAGGATCACCTTCTCACAGGGCATGGCTTCAATTTGGAAAACCCTCTCAGTAGATTGGGCTAGATAAAACTTTATCCATTCCAACTCCTCCATCGCCATCTTGGACCGAGATTCCTGAGCGACCTTATCGTAAAGTTCTTTCACAACCTTGATTCGTTCAGCTTCGAGGAGGCCCTTTAGCTTCGTAATTTCCCCCTCATAGGGTTGAATCCTCTCTGTAAGCCGGGAAGACATCAAATTGGCATGCCTAGACAGAAGGAAGACCATTTAAACATCAAAATCAAATATAAACATAACGTACGACACAATATAAGAATTACTCAGAGAGTGCAATTCGATACATCATTCACATGATACGAGGTTGTGAGTTCGAGTCTCCCCAAGAGGGGTTGCTCTGATGGTAAGCAACCCCCACTTCCAACCGAGAGGTTGTGAGTTCGAGTCTCCCCAAGAGCAAGGTGGGAAGTTCTTGGAGGGAAGGATGCCGGGGGTCTATTTGGAAACAGCCGCTCTAGTCAAGGTAGGGGTAAAGTCTGCGTACATACTACCCTCCCCAGACCCTACTAAGTGGGATTATACTGGGTTGTTGTTGTTGTTATTCACAAGATACGAGGTTGACTTATCCTCTAACTTCTATAAGTCAACCCCCTCAGGAACCTCCACCATAATATAGTGCTTATGCAAGGATCAACCTGGGAGGAAATTGGAGTTTCTGGGGTTGTGATTGGAGTAGGACCAAATGGAGGAATCTCCAAAATGACCTCCACTTCCGCTGCAAGGGGCCCACCATCTACCAACTCCTTGGAATCTCCTACTGGGGACTCCATCTCCTCAACTCACATCTGCTACACATGATGCTTATTCCACAATCGGCGAGTATCTCGGCCATTAGCAACCACCTAGAATAACATATATAAATTACTATTTTGTCAAGTTATTTGATTGATCCTTACTTTGCAACACTGTGCCTCACAAACAATCTCAATAAGATTATTATTTCCTTTACTTGCTTACTTTAATTACATTATTATCATCATTTATTGTTTATTTGGTCTAACCATGCTATTCATTCAATTAAGCTATAAATAGTATTTTAAAAGGTGTGAGTGAAAGGTGAGGTATTTTATCTAACACGATGTGCGGCAAAAGCCCTGAAGGGCCGGCCGTAAGCCTTGTGGGTAATTAATTTTTTATATTTTATATTTTACTAAAATTACAATATAAATAAGAAAAATACATTAAAATCATAAAATATTAATAACATAATAAAAATAAACAGTAACATATATATATATATATATATATATATATATATATATATATATATATGTTTGATTTTTTAAAAAATGCTAACATGTGCATGAATCATTCAAAATAATTTACTTGAAAAAAAAAACAAGAACGTAAAGATGCATCACACCTATGAACTGACATCAAATTAATGAATTTAAGAATAAAAAAACTTGAAGAAAATTAAGATAAAGAAGAAAATCCAAGCGTGGAAGCAGAGTAAGAATTTTGGTTTGTAATTTGCATTTTGTAGACAAATCCTAAAGTGTATTTATTTCTCATTAGTAAATGACAATGGGTAAAGATTATGAAATTGGGATAACCAATTAGAAAAAAACTGTGACTTTTGAGATTTTGTTATAAACTAAAGTAAAGACAAGAACAATTATGCAAGAGCAATAGCAATAGAGAGAAGAGTAGAGAGAGTTCTTCTTATTGTGTTGAGAGGGGTCTCAAGGATGATTTACAATGGTAGGGGGCACCTCTATTTATAGGGGAGAGGAAGATTTAGCTACCACTAATAGAACTCTAAAATCTCTCTAATTAGATACATTAAAGACATTCACCTTAAATAGAAGTGTAAGAATCTTCTATTTCATAACACTCCCCCTTGAATGTCTATTCAATGATGTGCCTCATAAAACCTTAAAACCAAAACCCATTGGGAAAAATTAAAGAAAGGAAAAAGAGTACACATGTTTGAATATGCGCCTATTGGTTGCCTCGTTAAAAACCTTGCAAGGAAAACCCAGTGGGACAAAACCTTGTAAGGGAAAAAGAGTGCAACGCGCATTGACTCCCCTTAATGAGTACATCGATTTATATCCTTGAGCATTTGCATTCCAATCTTGTGCATCATCTTGAAAACGATCTTTGGTAGAGATTTGACAAATCAACCATATTGACTTGAATAAATATTCCGTACCTTGAAATCATCATTCTTGATAGATATGAACATCTTCATATATTGTCGTGGAATAACTCTTCAATATCTCCATAGATGCATTCTCAATGCCATCATGCTTATAGTTATAGCAAGATACATATGTACACAAATTGCACTTAGGATGTGGTACTTCAGGACCACGAATTGCATATGCTTCAAGCAACTTAAATCTTTCAAGTTAAGTCATGTAAGTCACATAATAGACTTTAGCTGCATATCAAAGTTTCATGTCATGCTAAACAAATAAGATATCGAAAATTGACTATACATACCTTTGCCTTTATACTTTCAAGCATATGAACTATAGGTTCAAAGCTACATGTCTTTCATATGGAATCAATTCTTCTTGAATTGTATCTCTTCCATTTAGTTGCTTTCTTTGAGTCAGCAAATGCGTATAGCATGCTTTGCAATATGTTGCAATTGCATTTCCTTTTTATGAACTACAGGTTCATATCATGATATTCGGGGATATACATATACAAATGAAAATTCAGCCCATGTAACACTTTCTCAAATGTTTATCATGTCTCCCCCTCATGTTAGTAAAGCTAACAT
This sequence comes from Nicotiana benthamiana, assembly GCA_034376525.1. Classification (NCBI taxonomy): domain Eukaryota; kingdom Viridiplantae; phylum Streptophyta; class Magnoliopsida; order Solanales; family Solanaceae; genus Nicotiana; species Nicotiana benthamiana. Next base: position 114,892,561 of record CM067331.1, read on the forward strand.
GTTTCCTCAACTTTGGGAAATCATCTTTGTGCATTATGTCAATATACACAGCACCTTAGTAATAAGATGAAATTATTTGGTTCCTGACCTTGAACCACTTGTGAGGGGAGAATATACTCTCGTATACAACTTATATCAAACTGATATATATAACTTCGTTCTCATAAGGAACAGTTTAGCTATTAAGTGGAAGCACTCAATAATTATCTTGCTAAACCAACTTTGATATAAACCAACTTATCAAGATGAACTGTCTTTAGTAGAGAATCTGGAAACTATGCTCGAAGTTAGATTACTGAGCGATTTACCTCGCAAGCACTGCCAGGCTGCGGGTTAATAACAATGGCGCATGTAACCATATCATAGATGCATCATATGTGGTATACATGGCAGGTGAATGGGCCCATATTCACCTTTGATATTTCCAGAATTTAGGGGCTTCAACCCGAACTCTTTAGTTGGTCAGTTCATTACTGAGAACAAGAACTTCTATTTCTTTGATATTCACCTATGTGAATTTGCACATCATACTTCAAATGAGATGGCTAACATGAATGCCAACTGAATAAATTATCAATATTGGTAAACTTCAAATTTACACCATGACATGTGCACTTATCAATAAACTTCGGGTTTATTATGACATGGGTTTTATACCAATAGATATCCACTTTATTGTGGCATTCTTTCGTTTGTGTAGTACAAACTGGAGAACAAAGCGGGTAGCTTTTCATATACAAATTACCCCGCTACAAGTTGTAGTAATAGGAGAATCAAAGCCTTCCTTTATTATAGTCTCAATATAATCAATCGCTTTCGCGTGTACTTTGGAAACTGAATAAGTTTCTTTGAGACTTACTACAGCACAATACTCAATTGTGTTTCTCCAACATAGTAATAATTGGCTCTTCGAGAGCTCTCAATTAATTTTGTACTACCACAGACTGAGGTTCGAGATCCTCACATTCTTGCATTCCGTATTTTCAAGAGTCTCAGGCTCAATAGATTCTTCGTGAATCTCGGAATTAATCAAATCATGAGCGTCCTCATGTGATTCTTTCATAGTGTCATTTAGATCGTTCTTTTTCCTCTTTCTAGGATTTCGATCTTTGGAACCTAATGGTCTGCCACGCTTCTGGCGTGCATTTGACTCATTGGATATGACACTAGATATTTGTCCAATAGGGACTTCAGTACGGATCGGAACTTTTTCCCGCGTGAATGTGTGATTTCGTTATCCTCTTCAAGTCCGTAAATGCGTCAGGCATTTGATTTGCTATTCTTTGCAAATGGATAATCTTTTGTACCTCTTTCTTTCAAATAGAGGTATGTGGATCAAGATGAGATAATGATGCATTTTTCCACAAAATTTCCCGTTTGGTTTCACCAACTTCTCCCCCTAATTTTGGGAAAAGTGTCTCATCCAATTGACAGTCTGCAAATCATGCAGTGAACAAATCTCCTGTCAATGTTTCGAGGTAGCGAATAATGGAGGGCGATTCAACCTCAACATATATTCCTAACCTTCTTTGCAGATTGAAAATTTCAGCGTTTTTCATAAGACAATCGATTATTAGACACACACAATCGATTGTTGGAACATAGACAATCGATTGTTAAACACACACAATCGATTATTTGTTATTTTTGAAAAACTTCGTAGCATACTGTCTTAAGACAATCGATTGTTAAACATCGACAATCGATTGTGGATGATTTTTGAAAAATTCCAGATTACACTGCCTAACGACAATCGATTGTTAGATATAGACAATCGATTGTGGGTGATTTTTGAAAAATTCCAGACCTCACTGTTTCAAGACAATCGATTGTTAGACAAAGACAATCGATTGTTGGCTATTTTTGAAAAATTCCAGAACACACTGTTTCAAGACAATCGATTGTTAGCCAAAGACAATCGATTGTTGATCAATTGTTTTTCAACTTTAATGCAAAAATAGTTGATAATCGACTAGTTTTTCAGGCTAGTCGATTACCCCCACTGGAAAATAAAAGTTTTATTGATATTTGAGCATATTGAAGATATTCTAAAGAACTACTGCTAACATTGCATCATGAACTAGCTAATACGAGCTAATACTAATGACTATTAGATTATTCACTAACTAATACAAATAAGTAGAACAAAATCAAATAACTCCATCTTCTTTCATCATGGTCCCATCGCCGATTAGGTGGTCTATTTTCCCCTCGGGTTGCTCAAAGAAGTCTGCCACATCCAGGTGGGTGATGTCCTCATTGTCGTCATAGACAAAGTTTGTTTCAGGGCCTTTTCTCTTTCGAGATGCTTGATAAAGGTCAACCAAGTGTCTTGGTATACGGCAAATCTTTGACCAGTGCCCTTTCCCACCGCAACGATAACATATAGTTTCTGAACTATTTGCCTTAGGATCTTCGGATCCCGTTTCTGCTTTCGGTGGTTATCTTTCTTTGGGGGGTGACGGACTTCTTTGGAATTTCTTCCTTGTCCACGTCCTTGGCTTTGACCCCGTTTATGACCGTGATCATGGTCCCTTTTATGTTTGGCATAATGCGAGTGCACCATATCTGCTTCAGGCAGTGGTGTAGAACCAGTTGGTCTATTTTCGTGATTTCTCATGAGCAGGTCATTATTTCGCTCAGCCACTAGTAAGAGAGAAATCAGTTCAGAGTACTTCGTAAAGCCTTTCTCTCGGTACTGTTGCTGCAGTACCATATTGGAGGCATGAAACGTTGTAAACGTTTTCTCAAGCATATCGTAATCGGAGATGTTATCTCCACATAGCTTCAGTTTAGAAGTAATTCTGAACATAGCAGAATTATATTCAGAAACGGACTTAAAGTCCTGTAGCCTCAGATGGGCCCAATCATATCGTGCTTGTGGCAGAGTGACCAACTTCAGGTTGTCATATCTCTCCTTTAAGCTGTTCCACAAAACGAGTGGATCCTTGACGGTGAGATATTCAATCTTCAAACCTTCGTCAAGGTGGTGGCGCAAGAAAATCAAGGCCTTCGCACAATCTTGGGTGGATGCTTTTTCTTTATCTTTGAGGGTGTCTCCGAGACCCATAGCATCTAGGTGGATTTCAGCATCCAACACCCATGTCATATAGTTCTTGCCTGAAATTTCAAGGGCAACGAACTTTCTTTTCTTAATGTCAGACATACTCGAAAATTAAATTAGGAAGAGGGAAAATACCTTGGATTTTCGAGAATGATACTTGAGACGGTAGAGTCTCGTGCTGATAACGTGTTATAAACTAAAGTAAAGACAAGAACAATTATGCAAGAGCAATAGCAATAGAGAGAAGAGTAGAGAGAGTTCTTCTTATTGTGTTGAGAGGGGTCTCAAGGATGATTTACAATGGTAGGGGGCACCTCTATTTATAGGGGAGAGGAAGATTTAGCTACCACTAATAGAACTCTAAAATCTCTCTAATTAGATACATTAAAGACATTCACCTTAAATAGAAGTGTAAGAATCTTCTATTTCATAACAGATTTTTATTTATTAAATTTATTATGTGTTAACTTTTAGATTTTAAGTTTTTTAACTAAAGATTTATTAAGCAGTTTGGAAACACCTAGAATATTGAGATTTATGCCTAGTAGATCGCCTAAAATTCCAGGCTTAGGCCCGCGATAGTTACGCCCCACCAGTATGCCTTAATTCATTTCTCGTAGGCCTTGCCCTAGGGTTCGTCCAGAAAACACCTTTTAAAATATTAATTTGATTATTAGTGATTTTATTAAATAAATATAATTATTTTATCCTTAAATTACTTTTGGGTTAAACAATGGCCAATGAAAAAATGACAGCTCGAAACTTTAGTAAATTTAGGGAAGCACAAACATAGCCACTGATAGAATTACCAATAGGACATTTCAGTCCTTAGAGATTAGGTATGTCAAAACTACTCTGAAAACCGACCAAATCGAACCTAGCAAAACCGATTTTAATGAAATCGTAGGTTTTTAAGGTAAACTTATAATCCTATCAAAATTTAGGTTGGTCTTTTTTTATTTTATAAAGTATCAAAAAAATATCGAACCACACTCCATATATATATATATATTTCATGGCCACATATCTTTCCGGCTAAGAAATAGGAAATCTTTCTCTTGTAACATGAATCCAATTTTCATTATCAGGGAAATTCATCTTTTTCTCAACAATGTCTTTGTCATTTGATCCAATAGCGTTCCATTAGATAGGAACATATTTGATAAATACTGATAACTCTCGGATGGAGTATTAGAATGGAAAGATCCATTAGATAATGAATTGTTCGTTCTAAGCCATCTCTGACGATTAATCAACAATTCAAAGTTCTTTTCTTGCGTATTCTTGATAAATCAACATTTATATATAGATGTAGGATGATCCGTTTGGGAAGTAAGAATCCCATTTGACATCTCTTCATATGCAAATAATTCTTAATGTGAAAACATAGAGCTAGGGGCTGATCTTTGAATAGGAAAAAGAGTGGATCTGCCGGGTCCCAAATAAATTGGCTGCATGGTAGAGTCATGAAAATGCTTGTTTCTTCCAACCTTAGCTCCATGGAAGAATATGTTACTTCTGAAACACGGAAGAATTGAAATCTTAGATCAAAACACTATGTATGGATGATATGAACTGCCTAAACAAGAATTCTTCAATAGCAAACAACCAGTTCAGGTATTCACGCCGAGAAGTACTGGAATCTCTTTCGGATAGGCCCTGAAAGGAGAAGGAAGGCTGAATTCTAATAGGCGTCTATTATATTGAATTTACCCGATAGTCCCCATTTTAGGAACGTCCAGTGCCAAAGTCACTGAATGGGTAAGTCCGCTTTAAAATCGTCCACCCTGCACCCACCCCCCAAGTATATGCTTCAACAAGAATCACACAAGAGTAGATTAGAAACCTATGGTAAAATGTCCGCCTGTAACCCAGCAGATAAAGTATATTACATAGTCCAAGAATTTTATATACATATATATATATATATATATATATATATATATATATATATATATATATATATATATATATATATATATATATATATATATATATATATATATATATATATATATATATATATATATATATATATATATATATATATAAAGCATTAAGAACATCAACCTTGGGCCCTGGAATGGATAACAAATATTAAAAAATATCTTATACCATTGTAAAATAAAGGAATTACATGTCATTGTGATTTTGTGCTTGTTGCTCAGAGTTTAACATTAATGCTATTGGAGCAAAAATGGCAGCAATTGTACAAAGTAACGAAGATAGGTTTTTAGTTTTTATTATTCTTTAAATAAAATCGTTCTCTATGTGCAACTGATTTGTAACTAGGCAACAACAAAACCAAGCTAATAATCTTGTATTGCACAAAATAGATAGAGAAGGCAAAAGTGAGTCTTTGATGTTCAATATTGAGGGTAACAGAGAGAGGTGATATTGGAGAATACATAATACCTACATATTATATGCTTTTTCTTTTCTTAAAGTCTTATATATATATTGACCCGATCAATCGTTTTACGTATTTAAACCCCCTTCGACTGTTGGATTCTTCACACATGTGTAGTAGATATGTTATGTCTTGCGGGGATGGGTAATTTAATTCTCCTGGGATTCGAGAGTGATTTAGAACACTTAGTTTTATGTTAGAATCCTTAAGTTGAAAGATTTGAATTTTACCTAAATGTCCTCAGATTGGTGATTTGATGATTTCAATACGTTTGTATGATGGTTTGGACTTAGGCATTTGTTCGAAATTGGTTTTGGACATTCCTAGAGAGTTTTGAGCCTATTTGCCGAAAGCTGATAATTTGAAGAATTGGAATGTTCTTGAGTTTAACTGATAGTTGACTTTGATGAAATAAGATTTGGATTATTATTTCAGAACTTGGAGTAAATTGTTTTTCTTAAATGGAACTTGTACGCGAAGTTTGGTGATGATCGTAAGTGTTTAGGCATAAATCGGACGCTTGGTTGGAAGTTTAGAAGTTCTTGAGTTTAAGAGAAATGCTATTTGTAGTTTGACCTTCAATTTATTATTGTAATAATCTCATATGTGTTGGACGCTTTGGATAGGTTCGAGTAGTATTTATGGTCTTGTTGGTATATTTGGACGAGGTCCCGGGTGTATCGAGTGAGTTTTGGACCACCCAGACCATGCTTGGAGGTTGTTGATGTGTTGGTGTTTGGTGTTCATCGCGTTCGCATGGGAAGCATCATGTTCACAATAAAGGATTTTGGGCTAGAGAAAGCTAAATATATCTCATCTTAGGGCATTTAGATACAAGTGCTTTGTGCACAACAATGGCAAAGACTCCCTAGGTAAGTATGATCCCAAAAGTGATGAGGAAGTATTCTTGGAATACTTTCCACATAATAAAGCTTATAAGATATACAGTAAAAAAAACTATGTGTGTAGAAAAAAGTATATATTTTATTTTACTTAAAATCTAAGATTTTTGCTTAGAGGCAGGAACAAGATAATAAAGAGGTTTGGCTGATAAGAAATTCAAATGGTGAAACCACAGTCCATCCTAAATATGCATCACATGAAGGAACATGTGATGGAATATATCTTTCCAACCAGGGCAACATGATAGAGGGAACTGACTAGAGAGGAACTAATCCTCAAACCTCAAGTGAACATGTGCATGAACCTATTATCAAATAACAAAACCAGGAAGGAACATTCAAATAAATTGACACTCCTATTTCAATATCCACGAAATTGGATATAGATGATTTTGGTTCATTTATTGATCAAAAGTTGTATATGGGAATGATTGGTTCTCTTTTATATGTCACTACTAGCAGACCTAACATTGTGTGCAGTGTATGTCTTTGTGCTCAATTTCAAGCAAATGCAAAAGAGTCTCACTTGACTAATGTAAAGAGAATATTGAGATACTTTATGCACCACTGACCTTTGCATTTTGGTATCCAAAAGGTAGTAATTTTAACCTAGTGGGATATGTTGATGCTAATTATGTAGATTTCCTAGTGGATAGAAAGAGTACCTCAGGTATGGTACACTTTCTTGGTTCATGTCTTGTGTCATGGGCTACTAAAAAGCAAAATTCAGTAACCTTAGAAGCTGAGTATGCTGTTGTTGCTTCATGATTGTACTCAATTATTGTAAATCAAGCAGCAGTTGATGGATTTTGGTATTGAATTTGGTTGCATATCTATTTTCTGTGATAACACTAGTGCTATTAGTATGACTAAGAATCTGATTCATCATAAGAAAACTACGCACATAGATGTTTTTTAGGGGCAACTATGAGAAATTCTTGATCATTGTGGAGTTTTATGCTACTAACAAGCAAATTGCTACCATCTTCACAAAATTCTTAAGTAGAGGCCACTTTGAGAGGAATATGTTAGAATTAGGGATGATTAAGATTACCTAAAAGGACCAATTCAAGGTCAAATGAAAAAAAATTGAAAAATCTTTTTGGTTAGAAAATCTATAAATTGTATATAATTAGATTAAATCTTGCTCAGTCTTATACTTTCTATAGTATACTCCTGTGCCATGTGTTAAAATGACTCATTAATCTCTAATGATATTTTTTCTATTTTGGCAAAGTTAGATTTTCACAAGAGAATTGTAAGTGAATAACCTTGTTTGTCAAGATAACACGATATGTTTTTCACACTCTACATAGTTGAAATAACTATATTTGGATCATGAGCAGAGTTATACCAAATACCAAAGTTCTTTTGAACTTATCCATTAAAAGTAAACCAGTTATATTCAAGATTCCTGACCATTTCTAGATTGTTTTAAGTCTGCTACTCAGAGGGAAGAAAATGGTTCTTCCGAAATTGAACAGGTACATTTTGATTCTAATGTTTCTCCTGAGACAATTTTTAAAGTTTCTGTAAATTTGGAAAATAGATTTGCAAGATCTATAATAGGTGTTGAGACTACATAATCTGAAGAGTTGGTGGTAAAAATGAAAGAAAAAAAATGAGAGCAAGGGTGCTAGGCATACTGTGAGGGGAAAAGGTATAAGAGTGGTTGATTCTTCACCCACTCTTGTGAGTTTAACCAATGACCCAAGTGCAATGGTGTTTGGGGAGATGAACCTGGTTCATCTGTAGAGGAAACCCTCGTAGACCTGCTGAATAAAGTGACAGAAAGCTATAATCCAGCTTCTTGATAGAGTTATCAATGGCATAAAAACTCATATCATTCCCTATGAATTCATTCTCACAAGTGTGCTTGCACATTTCAATATATCTATGAAAAAGTGAGAGGTTAGTACAAGCATGGGTCATCTTTGGGTTAATACTCTGCTTGCTTTCGATTATAAAGTCAATGTCACTCCTAAAGAACCTTGTTCATCAAAAAAGGTACCAGGAATAACAATGTCAGAGCCTTTGTACAAGAAAGTAGAGCTAAGGATGCTTAGTTCAAAGGCTGAAGAAGAGGTTGATTGAGGTAGAGACTAAGAGAGATGCTCTTAGAACTGAGCTGGCAAGAGAAAAGGAGAATAATGATGGCATCTTCAAGATATGCTAAAACTCCTCCAAGTTAAAAACCAAGTACCTAGTTCTTCCCAGCCTTAAGCTTCCTAGCCTAGTGTAGATTAACCAGTGACCCAGTTCGAGACTTTTTATTTCTTTTGCTCATTTTTTCAGTATTTTTATTTCTTCTTATGCTTTATGGTAGAATCTTATCAGTAATCAATGAAATTCACTATCTTTTGCTCTAACTGTTTGTTTATATTTTTTTGATGGTTAAAATTCTTAGTTTGATCTATGATGATTAATTCATGATTGCATTTGACATAGCCCTAGTGGCCATGAGTAAGCTTTAAAATCTGGTTATCTCACATTTTTTATGCAACTTTTCCATGATGCCAAAAGAGGGAAAAAGATTGTGCTTACACTTTGAATAGTGATGTTTATAACCTAATGTACCTGGTTCTTGATGATAAGTGAAAATTTTCTAACATGTTGAGCTGAGTTTTGGCAGGGCCTAAGTGTATGAAAAGCACAGGGTTTGTGATCATCAAAAAGGAAAATTTTTTTTGGCCCAAGTAAATATTAAGTTTTGACTACTGACAAAGGAACTTAGAGATAAACAAGGTCCATCTCGCAGGTCCATCCCTTAAGTGCACAAAAACGGGCAAATTCGAGCATGCGGGTTGCACGTGAAGGATATAAGCTTAATTTGGTATATTTAATATCTCCATATAAAAAAGGCTGCACAATTGATAAGGATAAGGACTCCTTAATCAAAGAGAACACAATCCAAGGTAGGGAATGAGTTAGAAGTTGAAATCAACTAGAAGTCTTCCGCCAAGAAAGAGTTACATCAGAACTCTAGTTATTTCTTCATCTACTAACTCTTAGTTATTTCTTCATCTACTAACTCTATAAATTGTAGGATGTTCTCACATTATATTATTGCACAAAAGCGCAGAAGTTAAACGTGAATTGAGAGAAAAATATCAAGGATTTTTGCAAGTAATTCGAATGTAATTCAATTGTGCAAACCTAAAGTTACATGAACCAGATTAAAGAACCAGCCCCATAAAGAGTTTTATGTGTCTTTTTTATTCTAGTTCAATTATAATATGTGTTTTCACATTGTACTTTTCAGCTTTATCTAGAAGCAATTGTAATAGATACTTTGAGTATTCAAGTTAGAGTTAACTTGAACTTGTGGCAACAGTTAGAGGTTGGTTGCTAAAACATGATTAGAGGTAATCTTTAGGTTTACAAAGAGTTTTGTAAATGCTGTTTTGACTCAGTGATTTAGTGAAGCATTGGAAAAAATCCTACTGAGTAGTAGCTCGTAGTTTTTTTTCCCTTTTAAGCCGGGTGTTTTCCATGTAAACATACTTGTGTTCTTTACTTTCTACATTTATTATTCCGCAACATTAGTAGCTAAAACACATGGAAGAACTAGATCCTTCCATAATCAGTTTAAGCGAAAAATTGGTCACCACATAAATTATCCCCCCCCCCCCCTATTGTGTGGTTTTGAAGTATAAAACATCAACTATGAATTTTTAACTTCTACAACTCGTGCCGAATCATATCAAATCAACTAGGAATGACGTCAAATTTTACATGAAAGTTCCAAATGGCACAACAGAGTTATTCCAACTCCTGAAATCGCAATCCGAACTTGGTATCAACAAAGTCAACTCCCAATCAAACCTCTCAACATCCAAACCTTCAACTTTCCAACTTTTGCTAAAAAGCATCAAATTAACCTATGGACCTCCAAATCCAAATTCGTATATATGCCTAAGTGTAAACAAAAGTCATTGTGGTCGACTCTTACCGCTTAAGCTTCTAAAATGAGAATCATCCTTCCAAATCATTCCAGAATCCTCTGAAAATCTAACATGGCCATACTTACAAGTCATAATACGTAATACAAAGCTGCTCGAGATCTTAAGCTACCGAACCGGATGCAAATTCTCAAAACCACCGATTGAATCATTACAGTACAAGTCAGAATACATGATCAAAGCTATCTGAAATTAAAAAGAATAAGACAAAAAAATGGTAAAAGGACAGGGATTCAGGCAAAAAAAAAAAAAGAAAAAAAGAAAACAAGGAAAGAATAAGGAATGAAAGCAAAAGAATCCATTTTAGTTAGTAAATTTTCTTGATGTGTTTGTAGTATCTTATGTGTTAAATGAATGCTTAAAATAGGGGTAGGATGTCCAATTTAGAATTGGCAGAAGTTCTTATTCTATATCCTTGCATTGAAACCTTAAAGAAATATACTTATATTCTGAAAAAGTTTTCTCATGTTTCATTTAGATTCTTAAGACTTAGTCTATGTGATTATTGTTTGGTGATTTTCTTCTGATTCGATTTAATGTGGTCATGAGTGTACATTTATTAGAGAGCCAAAATTTGATGAGTAGTAATTGAAATACTATAACCTTAATTATTCAACGAATTTAGTAAAGTACGCAATCTCCTTCAAAATAATTATATTATTTTTGATAATACATGAACTCGAATCACAGCTCTGACTAAAGGATAACAAGGTCGCTATGTAAACCTTTGGCACTTATCTTCGGGTTGGTGGCGTTTTTGCATTTTAATTTAGTAAGTACCTATAAACCTAGTAGTACTCTAAGAGGTGTTCGTGCATCAATATCCCCAAATCTATGTTAGTGCTCTTTTTTTTCTTTCTTTTTTCTTTTTTCTTATTTTCCATTTCTTTACTTTTTCAATTTCTTCTTCGTTTCTTTTTCCAGCAAAATTTTTTCTTTAATTTTTATTTGACAGAAAAGAGAAAATACCAACCTTATGAAAATAACTGTTAAAAATTTCATGTTAAGAAATAAATACTACTAAGAGATATAGGCTTTAGAGGACCACGAAAAAGTTGGTGACATCCTAGGTTTACATTGCCCATATTTTTACATTACTTTCTTTTTCAATTTTTCATAATTTTTTTTTCTTTTCTATTTTTTTCTTATTTAGCTTATATATACATATTTAAATGTATGTTTTATATTTAATCTTGAATGTTTCCTAGATATGTTGTTCTGTCAAAGGATTTCACATAGAATATTACAAGAATCACAAAGGGATGCTTAGTAAAATATAAGTTTTAAATTATGATATTAAGATTAAGTAAGTTAAAAGAAAACTTTATGTATGCTAGTTAATGATAATTTTATTACCTTATGAGGAACTTGAATAATTTGAAATTTAGGAGAAAATCACTACAATACGTAGAGAAAAAATGGAGGAGTAATGGGCAGTACATTTTTTGTTCCGTGACGAAAAGAGGGAAAGTGAAAGTGGCGTCAGGCGTGGGCGTGGCATCACTAGAGTTGCCAATTTCATATGGACCGCGCAAATCAAACCCCTTTGGGATAAGAAGCCGAATGAATCTGCGCGTTTGAGAAATTGGAAGAAGAAAGCTCCTTCTTCTTTCACCATGGTCACCCAAGCAAAACTAGTGGTAGAACCTCATTTCTCCTGCGGTATCACTGTTAGCACTTTGGAGAGCAGTTTGAAGTTCGGCCATCGTTCATCCTTAAGATTTCATTCATTCACTCGACGACGCCTTTCATTAGCAGCAGCAGCAGCAACAACTCCTCCCGCCCCAACCAATCAGGTACATCCTTTTTTTCTTTAAATCCAAAACTGTCCTCAACCTTAAATGTATATATCTATTGATTAAAATTTAATCAGGATGAGCAAAGAAAGCCACCGGATCTTCAAACACTTGCTGGAAGGTTCTGGAAGATTGCTGTTCCATATTGGTCATCCGATGATAAAGTCCAAGCCAGACTGCAATTAGCTGCTGTCTTTGCACTTACTTTAGGGACCACCGGTATCAGCGTTGGTTTCAATTTCCTCGGCCGTGACTTTTATAATGCACTAGCCAGTATGTTTTACTTTCTCCAGATTGTGTTTTTTTGTCCAAAAAGAATTTTGACTGCACTAATTAATTGCTCTGTGTTTTGTCTGATTTTGCAAAGACAAAGACCAAGAACAGTTCACCAAACAATTGTTATACTACCTTGCTGCTTTTGCTGGTGGTATTCCGGTGAGCCCATTGCTCCATATTTTTTAGGTATAGCTCCGAATAGTCTTTTTTCCTTCAAATTATGCAGATATTGTGCAACCTAGAATGGGTACTTGGCATGCTATTTCATTGATAAGGGCGCGAATCCAGGATTTTAAGTTTATGGGTTCTGAACCCACACCTTGTTTTACTTATGGAGTTTTGGATAAATTATTTATACATATTAAGTGGGTCTCTTAGCACAAATACAAGGTCTGGCCCGAACCCATAACTTCAAGTATAGATCCGCCCCTGGCGCATTGATGACAATATAGATTAAAGAGTGTCATGTCTTTAGTATCAAAATGCACCTTGAGACTTCATCCAGAAGGACTACTCCCTTCTATCAAAATATATATGCATTTATTATTTATAGTAAAATGAAAATGAGGTCTTCTAACCTCTACTTCTCTACTACCAGTATTTGTCACATTTCTAAATTTCTTTTACATTATCCTCATTTATTAGCAGCGAGCAAGGTAGAAAAAATACATTTCGTAGCTTTGAGCTTTATGTATTTTGCAGATTTTTGTGTTGAGAGATTATGCGCGAGAGAAGTTAGCTTTAAGGTGGAGATCTTGGATGACAAGCTATTACATGGAACGGTATCTGAAGAATAAGACGTTTTATAAAATTCAGTCTCAGTCTACCATCGATAATCCAGATCAGCGAATCGTTGACGATTTAAGTTCCTTTACTGGAACAGCTCTCTCATTTTCATTGACTCTCTTCAATGCTGCCATAGACTTAATATCTTTCAGCAATATCTTGTACGGTATCTATCCGCCACTTTTTATTGTGCTTCTTGCATATTCACTTGGTGGAACGGCTATCAGCGTCTTCCTTGGAAGGGTAACTTTTTCACTTTCATATTTTCTTTTGAATTTCTCAACGATAAATCATTTAGAGAATTGCTTACAAGACATGTCTACCAGTTTTACTCTAAATGATGTGAACTCTGATTAATTTAGGGATTGGTGGGCCTCAACTTTTTGCAAGAGAAGAAAGAAGCGGATTTCCGCTATGGGCTTGTTCGTGTTCGAGAAAATGCTGAATCAATTGCATTTTATGGAGGAGAGGAGAATGAGATGCAACTACTATTAAGTCGTTTCAAAAGCGCTTTTGAAAACCTAAATGTATGGAGGCCTTTGTGTTTGTTTGGTACTTCAACTGTCTTAATTTTTACCGTTGTTGAAGCATATATACTCAAATTTGTGATTCAACAGTAGTTTATAAATTATTTCTTTTGCAAAGAATTGTTTCATTGTCACACACTGAATAATGAGTTCAATCTGGTAGCCAGTATTAGGTGAAGAAGTTAGGTTTAATCTCAGCTTGTCTAACTATGTGTAACCTTGTCTGGAGTAAGGGCCCATTGCTTGTGCCCCCATTTTGCTGAACATGAAAAATTTGGGAGTACATCTAAATTTCTTGTAAAACTCGAGGCTTTTCACAGGAAGTTCCCACCCAGCATCCTGTGATCTCAGTATCAACACATATATCAACTATACCTCAATCCCAAACTAGTTGAGATCAGTTGTATGGATCTCTGTTATCATTCTGCTCTATTAGGGCGCACAGATGTTTCCAAGTGTTTCTTCAGCAAAATAATGCATTCTGATGTTTTTGTCACCATACTGACCCTTAAAAACCTAGTGCTTTTGCCAGCTAGGTTTTATTACTAACTGGATCATATTTCCAGGGGTAGTTTAAAATCTTTTAAAGGAGATGTGTTATGTCCGGGGCAAGGAAATGATCTCTCTGAGTTGTGTCTTCGTATGGGATTTGCGATCTCATCATCTCTGATTAATCAGAAGCAGTGCATAAAACTAACCTCATATACCTCATCTTAGCCTTCGTTAAATGTTTGACTTTCTTTTGTACATGTTGATGCATTTTGAAAATGTTTAGGGTTGTATGCTATTTAATTTTATTGTATTTGTTTTATAAGTGAATATTAGAATTGATTCTCCTGCCTTTGACAATTGGCAGCAATTGCTGATATCTTCTAGAAATCTGGAGTTCTTCACCAATGGCTACCGCTATCTTATTCAAATTCTTCCTGCCGCAGTTGTTGCACCTATGTACTTCTCTGGAAAAATTGAGTTTGGGGTTGTTAATCAATCCGCGTCTGCGTTTAATCATATTCTTAGTGATTTTTCCCTCATTGTCTATCAGTTTCAGGCTATAAGTGCCTTTTCAGCCGTCATTGACCGACTAGGTAAGTTATTTTGTTTCTGGCTGCCGTGTTCTTCTCCAGTAAATGGAAAGGCTTACAGAATATATTGATGTTACTTTCTAATCCCTTAGAAGGAGCATCTTTCAATCTATTTTGTTGGAGCGATGCCCCAAAGGGATCGAATATACATGATATCACACTATGTGCAGGATCTTATCATTTTCTTGGCTGATGTGACATGAATTTGTTTTGATTACACATGGTTTTATATGCTACATAGCTAATTTTGTGCATGTTGCTTATCTTTGTAGTTTCCAAGCAGGTGCTTTGATTTTGAGTGAAATGTAGCAATGTCTGACCTACCCAATTTGCATCTCAAGCCCCTAATTTTGTCTAGATTTTTGTTTCATAACCCTAGTGCCAAAAGGGATCCTTTTATAAACGAAGACTCTGACCTTTGGAATTGCACTACTTTTATGCTTCTTATAGATGCCGGATATGTGATAGGTTACTTGAAAAACTTGAGCTTCTTATAAGAGATGTTTTTTTTCTTCTTTTTCTTGTCATCCACAGTTATTATAAAACCTACCTGAGACTATCTAATTGTAACATTTATCTTGACCTGCTCACTTCCCTTATGTTGGGTAGGAGATATAATAAGGGTTGAAATGAGATGGGCCTAAAACAAAGGGAATGGATATCGATGATTCTTATAGCTGATCCTAACTTCTTTTCTCTGGATTGAGGTGTTGTCATTTTTGTGTGTTGATAAGGCTTCAACCTGTCTGTACTTGGTAGAACCATAACGCTTTGGGTTATAAGGTTTGAAGCTGGTTGGTTATGGTTTGTATTATTAGGGTCGCTTTGGGTTATAAGTGTTAAAGCTGGTTGGTTATGGTTTGTGTTATAAGGGTTAAAAGCTGGTTGGTTACAGTTTGTGGATCAATTCTTTTCATATTTTTCAACTCCTGCTTGGGCAAGGACTCCATTAAACAAAACTCCTTCCCTTGTATATTATAAACTTCTTGTTTCCCCAAGATAATCTCATATTTGTTTCTTGATCCGTACTTTTTTCTTTTCGTAAGTAAGATGAAGCAGCACCAAGAAGGTGTTAAGTATTTACGATGCAAAAGCTCAGGTTCCCTTTATAACTGCAGGGAGCTGAGGAATTGTAATAGTGTCAACTTCATATACATCTATCATTTTTACCATAAAACCAGAAACTATAGACACTTGTATCTACAAGTGTCAATAGGTACATCTTCAATCTCAAAACATCTCTAATTTCTCTCAAGCCACAAAAGCCCAAAAATGCAAGCTGGAATTATAGCGAAGTTTCTTTTCTTCTCCATTTTTGTCTTGTTTTCTCAAGCATCTGTCATTAATTTCTTCCCTTCTGTTTTAAGTGATAAAGTAGTTTTATACATTGAAGTTGCCAAAAGACCTTCATCTTTTTCGTTTAAATGCATTGCAATATCATGATTGATTCTTCTCAAATATAATATTTCAATTAGAACAAATCAATGTATTCAAATCATGCTCTTCAAGTTGTTTTTTTCTATTATTCTGTAACGGACATCTATTATATTGTTGAAACCATTGATCTCTGATTTTTTATTATAATATTTATACATTTAGGCAGAAGGTACAGAAAATTGGCGTTGCCAGCTTGCTTCGAATTAAAGAGAAAGTGGGTTTCTTCATTTTTGGAAATGCAAAATGATGAGATTCCGCCGACCAAATGTTGATATACTTTAAATTAAAAAATTAGTACTACTTTTGGGAAATTTTTATATGAAGAATCTAGGAGTAGTGCTAAGGAAAGGGGCTAGTACTAAATCAAACTTTATCGTTGAATCCAATGAGGAAAAAATTGAACCATTACTGGGGTAGCACATAGCATAGTTATGATATAGTATAAAGGTAATATGCAAATGAAAACTAAAATGCTTAAACAAAAGAAGCTCAGTTCATAAGGCTTTTAGTAGTTATTATATACATAAACTATAGCTGCTTGCACTATAGATGCTTGAGAGCAGATGTTAAAACTGATCTCTTCTTTCTTCTCTCGTATTATGTTGTAACTTCTATGATTTTTCAATTATTTTCTTCCCACATTTTTTTTCTTCTACTTTGTTGCTTTTTTAGTTTCCCAGTTTTGCTATTTCCATCCAACCGCTCTAAAACAGTAGTAAGCTTGTCAGCAAATCATCTTGACACCTTTAGGATTTGCAGGTGAATTTGATGACGTTTTGGATAGCAGCAACAGAAAAAAAGGTGATCATGACTTAAAGGAAGAGATCCAACTTAATTTTTGCTTAATAAGTTGTTCCAATGGGCTACAGTCAAATGGATCTATGCCGCTTTCCAGCCGTGTAAAATTACTTGATGTTGAACAGTTGACTGTACAGACACCAAGTAAAGCAACTCTTATTAAGGACTTGTCTTTTGAGATTTATGAAAAGGATCACTTGCTGGTGAGTTCCTACTTGTCCACTTTCAGGTTTTATGTTATTTGTTGATCTGATTAGGGAAAGGAGGAATTGTATTATTACTGGTAATACATGTGTTAAAAGGAGGGTAAAGAAGAGGATCATAAGCCCTTGTCCCAACCTAAATATCCATCTGCACCGGAGAGGGATTTGGTGAGCAAGAACTTAATTTTGATACGCTTAAACACATTTACTCTGATGGTAAGCAACCCCCACTTCCAACCGAGAGGTTGTGAGTTCGAGTCTCCCCAACAGCAAGGTAGGAAGTTCTTGGAGGGAAGGATGCCGGGGGTCTATTTGGAAACAACCTCTCTACCCAAGGGTAGGGGTAAGGTCTGTGTACACACTACCCTCCCCATACCCCATTAAGTGGGATTATACTGGGTTGTTGTTGTTGTTGTTGTTAAACACAAAGTTACTGCAGAAAATACTTTAAAAAAATATAGAGTATCCAAACACAAAGGTAAAAGATCAATTTAACGAACTAGTCATATGATACATGCACATAATAATATTTAAAGTCACCAACTTCTTAATTATAGAACAATATATTATACATGTTTTAGTCAAGTACTTGCGAGAAGATTTGAAACAGAATGTTCTGCGGCAAAAAGCGGACCATCTAAGGTATAAGGTGTGCATAGTTGTCCTTAGGCGTATTGACCAAATATTTCAAGGTGTAAAATGTGCACCGGATGAATACTCCAATTTACAGGCATTAGCCCCCCTTGATAGTGGGGTGTTTATAGGCTGCCTGACCCGTAGAGTCCCAATTTGACTTTTAAGTGGTGATACTTATTGCTTTGTAACAGATTACAGGACCAAGTGGGAGTGGTAAAACTTCATTGCTGAGAGCTGTTGCTGGTCTTTGGAATTTTGGGAGTGGAGCAATTACAATATATGTCAGACCTAGAGGAGAATTGGATATGCCTCGCTCTCCAGATGTGATTTCTGGTCAAGTCACTTCAACAAATGAGATAATTTGGGATTCCACAGGACGTAGAAATTCTGAAGGTGTAATTTTTCTTCCTCAAAAACCGTATATGGTTTTGGGAACCCTCCGACAACAATTGTTGTATCCTACATGGACTGAAGATTCAGATAACGTGGTAGATGATGCTAAACAAAGTGGTATGCCATCTCATGATCTATGCTTAACATCAATTTTTTTAATTTGAAAATAGCAGTGGTCTAGCTTGCGCGGACCTCGACTAATTTCACGGGGTATCTGCTTTCTCCGACCATCACAGGTATCGGATAACTCTGTCCACCTAGACAAATAGAAAGAAATCACCTAGTGTTTTCGCCTCCTTTGGGATTTGAACCTGAGACCTTATGGGTCTTAACCCACTTCATTGACTACTAGGCCACATCCTTGGTACATCGCACCATCAGTTTTTTATGCCGTTATTAAGCCGTATAGGTTCTGAGTTCTTGTTACATGTTTTCATCTGCCATATGGGTCTTCTCTGTAGGCACTTGCTGCTTAGTTTTGCTTTACAGTACCTCTTTTGGCGCTTATACCATGTGAACTGCTTAATTTCCCAACTTGCATGTATATTTCTATGTGTCGCCTCCATGTCATTTTAGCTGTGGGAAGAATGTCATTTACAGATTGTGTGCTGAAATTTTCTCCAACTAACGCACGCAGGGGATGTAGGATGTGTAAATGAAAGGCCAAATCAGCCTACATCAGATGATCTGATACGAGTTCTCAATGATGTATCTCTTAGACACTTGTTATCTCGTTTTGACGGCTTAGATTCTACATATGAGTGGTCGAGCGTTCTTTCCCTTGGCGAGCAACAACGTCTTGCCTTTGCCCGTTTGTTGCTTGCAAAACCAACTTTGGCTCTGTTAGATGAATCCACAAGTGCTCTTGATGAAGCCAATGAGGTACGTTAATGATTTACAGATGCCTTTGTCTTATTTTGTGATTCGTTTGTTCATGTCGATTACATCCATTCAGACTTCAGAGTAGCAAATCTCACTTTTCTCGAGTATAGGCCTCTAGTCCATAGGGGCTGGATTCATATTACCAATAGATCTTGCTTGTCAGTGGAGGTTAACAAGTCACAAAAACTAAAGGCCCTTGTTCCAATGTACTGAAAAGCAAAAATCAACTTGCTTCAGGGCTTGCCTTGGTGTGAAGCAAGCTTTAGTGCCCGAGAAAGAAAAGTCTAATGGGGCTATTGGCGGGCCTTGCTTCTTGGAGTGTCTTTTTCCTGCACCATCTTAATTTTTAAAAAAAATGTTTGACTCTAATTTTTTGATATTTAATTTTATTTCTTAATACATAAAATAATTTGTGAGCATACTCTCCGTGCTTTGGGCTTATGTTCCGCTCCATGATACTCTCTCTCCCCATGATAGGTAAAACACACCACCTCTTCTCGCCCTTTAAAATACTGCTCGGTTCTTTAAGCTTAGAATTTTTACTTTTTGACCTTTGAAGCAATCTGAAGTTCAAAACGCACTTCAATTGCAGTCAGTTACATGTAAACAGTCTACTTTTGGCAATTATTTGATCTTCTACAGTTACATGTCTTAACTTTAACACATATGAACATCAGTCGCAGTCTCTCCTTCTAAAACCTTGGGTGATGCTACAGTATTCCATTTATTATTTCTTCCTTTTGTTTTCTTTCAAATAAAGCCTTTTGTTGCACATTGTGTATGCAGGCTCGTCTATATCAGCTAATCGAAGCTGCAGGAATCACGTACATAAGTATTGGCCATCGTAGCACCCTCTACAAATACCATAAAAAGGTCTTACATATATCTACTGCCAATACAGCAAGTAACCAGTGCAATTGGAGCTTTAAGAACGTAGGAGAGGACTCCATATACGATTTTTCGAAGCAGTAACTTTGAGCAAATATTTTTTCCTTTAGTACATGATATTATTGTTTGGACGCTTATAGGAGTCCAGACTGCTAGTAAATTTTCAAAAATTTCATCTTGACTACTGTATGGTCAATGGACTGCACATGGAGGTTCTCATGGAATGCATTCAAATTTTGAGAATTACTTCCCATGAATGTCTCAATGTCATTGTTTCTACATTTCCAGGGTCATTTCCATGTATCTGTAATTGACGGGAATGTCACGATTTTAGGACATTCTGAAGGAAAAAGAAAAGAGTAACAAACATTTTGGTAGGCCGAGTAGGCTTGCTAGGCCGTCCTTGAGACTCCTACCATATCATCCTAAATCCTAAGAGACATGATGCAATCTTACCTCGGGATAGGACAAAAAATTAGCCACAAAAGTTCTGTTCTTATTTTGGGTGCATTCACACTATACCTTTTTTTTTTAAATTGCATTCTTAATTTAAACACATTGCAAAGTTATCAGTTTCCAAAACATGTAGAAAGAAAAAAGGAACACAAGAGAGTCAGTCGAAGCTAGGGTGGACATATATCGGGTAAAACCGATAGTTCGAACTATTAATTATTTATTGAGTTATCGAAGTTGGGTTATTGGGTTAACAATGCAAAACGGGTTAAAATTTATTTTATTGGATTATCAGTTCAGACTCGATTTGACAATTCTGTTATTAGGTAAAACCGATAACCAATAACGATTAACTAACTTACTAGTTTACTCTTAAGTATATACATGTTAGGGTTTCATAATTCATAGTTCACTCTTTGATTTCCCTATTTGTTTTCAGTTTCTTCACCTCATGCTCTCACCAGTCAGCTTGTCAAGACTCAGGTCGGCGTCAGTGGCATCACGCCCTCACTAGTTAGCCCGTCAAGACTTAGGCCGGCGTCAGTCGCATTTCTCAACTTCTTTGGTTCACTCTTCAGTCGCATCTTCACTTCATTTATCACATCTATTAGATTCTTCAATCGCATCTTCACTTCATTCTTCCGTCGCATTGTAGTGTCGAACTATTATAAATGTTGAACTATTAATGTTGAACTTCGTTCTATTGTTGCAGATTTAGTTCTATTATTCTATTGTTAGCAGAACTATTAGCATATGTTTAGTAGACTATTTGATGAAGTTGTTCAGTCATTAAAGCAATTGAGGGGTAGTGACTCAACTTCTCACTTTTTCTTGACATTTCCAAAAATTGCTTTACAAACATGTGCATAGTGGCTGACATTTATATTTGTTATTCATTTAGATCCCTTGTATTTGCAAAAAGTGTAGAAGTACAAGTATGATTGATATTTTATTTTTCTATCACTCACTGATATTGGGATTTTTGTTTATATTTTTTGGGTTGAAGAATGAAAGATAGAAACTTTGGTTAGTGTCTATTTTATTGGATATTGCAGTAAATTTAAATTTTTCTTAAATAAAACCATTCTGAAAATTGCTTTAGCAAAATAGTTCTTAAAATCTTATAAAACAGTTTTATATCGAAACTGTTTTATACATTGCGAAACAGTTTTATGTTTTATTTTATCGGATAAATCGATAACCGAATCGATAATGATTAATAATTAATTAATCGATAACCAATATCTTATCGATTTAGTTATCGGTTTATAATATTTATAAACCGATATCGATAGACAAAATCGCTAATATTTATAAACAAATCGATCCGATTGATGCCCATCCATAATCGAAACCCAGTTCAAGTCGGTAGGATAACAAAAAACAATTGAGATTAATTCTAATACAACATAGTGGTAATTTTTCCCCCAAGAAAAATTAGCTTGGTATCCTGTGAAAGTCAGCCAAAAAAGAAGAAAATTTTAAATAACGTAACCGTGCAAAATTTAAGGAGCAAGTCTCGCCAACCGAGATGACAAAAGATGAGAACGACAACTAATCCATTCAAGATAAGCGTAAAAAACTGGTGAATCATCATATTATAAGTTGTTGCGAAAGTAAATGATAAATTGTTTGCATCAGTACATGCGGGAAATGTTCTTTTGTCCGATCAGTACATGTAATTTATTTTCTATGTTAACCAGGTTACTATCGAATGATTATAATATAAATTTAGTTGTAATTATCTTATAAATTAATTCTGTAAATTTTTATATCATTAGTATCTGGGCATGCATTTTGTGCGTATACCTTATTACTTATATTACTTTACTACTATTATAAAGGGAATAAGGAGAGGAACTTGGAATAGTAAAACTATTTTTGAAATAGAAAAAATTCAACTTGCCCAGTGATGAATATCATTTGGGATTTTTACATTCCTATACCACATAGGAAACCTTTTTATCCTTCATATTTAAAATTTGATTTAATTACAAATTCGTAAGGCAAATTATCAATCTATACTATACTTAATTAAGGGTCTAATTAATAGGCAGTTTTTACTCCTTAATTAAAAGTATGCATATATCCATATTTCTCTCTCCCCTTAATTTCTAAGATCTGGCACAGTCATTTTCTTCCTCACGTTTCTTTCTCTTCTCCATTCCTTCTTCTTCTCAAAAAAATACAGAGATGAGACCATTGAGTATATCAGATTTTTAGCCAAAGAGATTCAATATGAAACTCATTGTTTCGGTCATTGAAATTTATGGTAATTGTCAGATATTGTTCTGAATTTTAACAACTACGAGATCGAGAGTAGATATATGATACAGAAGACTTCCTCAATCGATCAATTAACAATTTTCAATTGTAAATTTGTGGGGTAGCCATATGAATCTTCTGTAACCTCCGACTGCATTTGTCTATATTATTTCAATATTAAATAAATTGTCTTTTTAGGCAATTTAGAGGTTCTTTAAAGATAGAGATTCTTCAAGTGTCACCACTTATTCGGCATTGACACACAAGTTCTTGACCAAACTAGAAAAAAACTTGGTTAACAAACATCTTACCCAATATAAGTGTGACAGTGTGGGTACAATTGTAGTTTATTTGTAGTTTTTTGTAGAAATTTTGTAGATGAAGAGCAAATTTTATTGTCAACTTTTTTTTTCCACATAAGATTGTAGTTTAATTGTAGTATAAATGTAGTAATTTTGTAGATACGATTAAAAAAATACAACTTCATACAATACTTAAACTGATTTGCAGTTTAATTGTAGTTTTTTTTGTAAAACTTTTGTAGATAAAGAGAAAATTTTGTAGTCAACATTTTTTTCAATATAGATTATAGTTTAATTGTAGTATAAATGCAGTATTTTATAGATACCCTTAAAAACAATACAACTTTATACAATATTTAAACTGATTTGTAGTTTATTTGTAGAAATTTTGTAGATAAAGAGAATTTTGTAGAACATTTTTTTTTCAACATAGATTGTAGTGTAATTGTAGTATAAATATAGTAATTTTGTAGATACCCTTCAAAACAATGCTGCTTTATATATACGTAAACTGATTTGTCGTTTATTTGTAGATTTTTTGTAGAAAATTTATAGATTGGGAGAAAATTTTGTAGTTAATATTTTTTTTCAATATAGATTGCAGTTTAATTATAGTATAAATATAGTAATTTGTAGATACCATTAAAACAATATTGTTTTATACATACTTAAACTGATTTGTAGTTTAGTTCTAGATTTTTTGTCCAAAATTTGTTGACCAATGCAGCTTCACATCAGCTCACTCCCGTCAAGAACAAGAGCTCCTCCATTCGAATAGTTGACGAAAACAGAGCGTTGCACATTTAAATACACTCAGAAATTCCTAAAAGAAAAAGAAGGAGAACCAAATCAAAAAGATCTTGAGCTTTAGAAAGGGAAGACTAGTATATACTTAGAGAAAGATAAATAGGTGAAAAACGAGGAAAGAGAAGCTTGCAGAAAAAGGAGGAAACAAATCTGTTGTGAATATGAAAATATATTTAGTCCCAAAATTTTAACCGCCTAATTTAGAATGAATAAACTATTCAAATATTTATCCCAGATTTATAGGCGCCTAATTTGGAAGGAATCAATTCTTAATATTGGGTATTTAATGAATGGTATAAATTTTATAGCAAAAATATAAACATGGCGAATAATACTAAAAATATGCACAATTTTAATAATAAGGTTTCATTTTGTACTCAAAAGTGGGCTCTTCTTACTTTTTGATGCATCATGTCATGCGGCCCCACTTAATCAATTCTTTATAAATAAAAGTAAACTATTGTTTTTTTATTTGATACTTTTTATTAGAATTTAATTTTTTTATGTACTTAGAGTGAACTAATATATTTTTTAAAATTCTAACTAAAAGAATAGTGTTATGAAATAATATAAGAACAAGAACAATAGAGAGAAAAGTAGAGAGAGGAGTATTCTTATTGATACTTAGGGATGACAATGGGGTAAGACCCCTCTATTTATAGGCATTGAAAAGACTTAGCCTCAAAGTAAAACTCTAGAATCTCTCTAAATATAGACATTCACCTTAAATAGGATTCTATTTATAACATTCCCCCTTGAATGTCTATTCAATAATGTGCCTCGTTAAAACCTTAACTAAAACAAAATCCAATGGGAAAAAATTTAAAGAAAAGGAAAAAGAGTACACATGGTTGAATATGCGCCTATTGGTTGCCTCGTTAAAAACCTTGCAAGGAAAACCCAGTGTGACAAAACCTTGTAAGGGAAAAAGAGTGCAACGCGCATTAACTCCCCCTGAAAAGAGCATCAATTCATATCCTTGAGTTTTCGCATTCCGATCTTGTGAACCAGCTTCTTGAAGGTTGACGTTGGTAGAGATTTTGTGAATAAATCAGCCATATTATCGCTTGAACGAATCTGTTGCACATTGATATCACCATTCTTTTGAAGATCATGTGTGAAAAATAACTTTGGTGAAATATGCTTTGTTCTATCTCCTTTTATGAATCCTCCCTTCAATTGAGCTATACAAGCTGCATTGTCTTCATACAAAGTCGTGGGTAGTTTGTTACACTTCAAACCACATTTTTCTTGAATATGATGTATGATAGACCTCAACCACACACACTCCCGACTTGCTTCATGAATAGCGATTATCTCGGCATGATTAGATGAAGTAGCCACAATTGATTGCTTAGTCGATCGCCAAGATATGGCGGTGCCTCCACATGTAAATACATAACCCGTTTGAGATCGAGCCTTGTGTGGGTCGGATAAATATCCAGCATCAGCATAACCAACAAGATCAGGACTGCAATTATTGCCATAAAATAAGCCCATATCGGTAGTCCCCTTTAGGTACCGCAATATATGTTTGATCCCATTCCAATGTCTCCTTGTGGGAGCCGAGCTATACCTTGCTAAGACATTAACTGAAAAGGTTATGTCAGGCTTTGTAGTATTTGCAAGGTACATTAGTGCGCCAATTGCACTAAGATATGGTACTTCAGGACCAAGTAGCTCTTCATTCCTTTCTTGCGGTCGGAATGGATCTTTATTCACATATACGGCAAGTACAACAAATTCCGATGTTGTTTTCTTTATAAAAACACACGGGCAAATGGCATCATTTATATAGCCTTCTTTTAACAAATACTCACTAAGACGATTATACCAGATTCGTCCTGATTGCTTTAGACCATACAAGGATCTTTGCAATTTGATTGAAAATATTTCCCGAGACTTTGAATTATAAGCGTTTGGCATTTTGAGTCCCTCGGGAATTTTCATGTATATCTCATTATCAAGTGAGCCATAAAGATAGGCAGTAACCACAACCATTAAATGCATGTCAAGCTTTTCAAGGACAGCAAAACTAATGAGATATCGAAAAGTTATGGCATCCATTATAGGCGAATATGTCTCTTCATAATCGACACCAGGCCTTTGAGAAAATCCATGTGCAACAAGGCGTGCCTTATATCTTTGTACCTCGTTTTTCTCATTTCTCTTGCGTACAAAGACCCATTTATAGCCAACAGGCTTAACACCATTAGGTGTTTCAACTATAGGGCCAAAAACTTCACGTTTTGCCAGCGAATTCAATTCTGATTGAATTGCTTCTTGCCATTTTGGCCAATCATGTCTTTTTCGACATTCTCCAACAGATTGAGGTTCAAGATCCTCACTTTCTTGCATAATGCTAGATGTGACATTATAAGCAAAGACATAATCCACCACTATATCCACTCGATTAAAATTTGCCTCAATATCGATTGGATTTATGGATAGTTCCTTATTTTCCTGAGTCTCGGGCTCAAAGGATTCTTCATGAATCTCAGAGTTTATTAAATCATGAATTTCCTCATGAGATTCTTTCGTAGTGTCATTTTGATCGTTTGCTTTCCTCTTTCTAGGATTTCGATCTTTGGAACCTAATGGCCTGCCACGCTTCAGGCGTGCATTCGACTCATTGGATATGACACTAGATGATTGTCCAATAGGGACATCAATACGGATTGGAACATTCTCCGCGGGGATGTGGGATTTTGTTATCCTTTTCAAGTCCGTAAATGCGTCAGGCATTTGATTTGCTATTCTTTGCAAATGGATAATCTTTTGCACCTCTTTTTCACAAATAGAGGTACGTGGATCAAGATGAGATAATGATGCATTTTTCCACAAAATTTCCCGTTTGGTTTCACCAACTTCTCCCCCTAATTTTGGGAAAAGTGTCTCATCAAATTGACAGTCTGCAAATCGTGCAGTGAACAAATCCCCTGTCAATGTTTCGAGGTAGCGAATAATGGAGGGCGATTCAAACCCAACATATATTCCTAGCCTTCTTTGCGGACCCATTTTGGTGCGGTATGGCGGTGCTATAGGCACATATACTGCGCATCCAAAGATTCTTAAATGGGATATATTGGGTTCATGACCCAAAACCAATTGCAACGGGGAATATTTGTGATAATTCATCGGTCTGAGACGAATTAGCATTGCTGCATGCAAAATGGCGTGACCCCATACCGAAGTGGGCAGCCTCGTTTTCATGAGTAATGGTCTTGCAATCAACTGCAGGCGTTTGATTAAAGATTCTGCAAGACCGTTTTGAGTGTGAACATGAGCTACAGAATGTTTCACTTTTATCCCAATTGATAAGCAATAATCATTAAATGCTTGGGATGAAAACTCAGCAGCATTATCCAGTCTAATAGACTTGATTGGATTATCAGGAAAATGTGCTCGTAGTCGAATTATTTGTGCCATTAGTTTTGCAAACGCAAGGTTGCGTGATGACAACAGGCAGACATGAGACCATCTACAGGATGCGTCTATTAGGACCATAAAATATCTAAAATACCCACTAGGCGGGTGAATAGGTCCACAAATGTCCCCTTGTATACGTTCCAAAAACGTAGGTGACTCAGTCCCAACCTTTGTTGGTGATGGTCTTGTAATTAACTTGCCTTGATAACAAGAAGTGCAAGAAAATTCATTATTTAAAAGAATCTTGAAATTCTTTAACGGATGCCCATATGAACTTTCTACAATCCGTCTCATCATGATCGATCCAGGGTGTCCCAATCGATCATGCCAAAGTACGAAAGTATTGGAATCAGTAACCTTTTGATTTACTGTTGAATGTGCCTCAATTGCACTAATTTTTGTCCAATACAGGCCACAAGATAAAGACGGGAATTTCTAATAACCCTCTTTTGGCCAGAGACATTCTTTGTAATGATGAGATATTCAAGATTATTCTCATCTATTGTCTCAACATGATAGCCATTCCGGCGTATATCTTTAAAACTCAACAAGTTTCTCTTAGACTTGGAGGAGAACATTGCATTCTCTATGATAAACATTGTTCCTCTAGGCAGAGTTATAGTTGCTCTTCCGGAGCCTTCAATCAATTTACTACTACCAGAAATTGTAGTAATATCTGCCTTACACATACTTAGTTGAGAGAAATATTTCTTTTCTTTGAGTATCGTATGTGTAGTACATGAATCAACTAAACAAATATTTGATCCAAGATTGCTTTGTGAGATATCCATATTTTCTTTCCCATGGTTTGACATACAAAAGAAAATACACGAACATGAGAATAAACAAATTCAATCCGTTTGTCTCTATGTAATCGATTATTAAACATACATAATCGATTATTTGCTAATTTTGAAAAACTTCAGATCACACTGTCTTAATATAATCGATTGTTAAACATACATAATCGATTATGTCTTAATATAATCGATTGTTAAATATACATAATCGATTATTTGCTATTTTGAAAAACTTCAGATCACACTGTCTTAATATAATCGATTGTTAAACATACATAATCGATTATGTCTTAATATAATCGATTGTTAAACATACATAATCGATTATTTGCTATTTTGAAAAACTTCAGATCATACTGTCTTAATATAATCGATTGTTAAACATACATAATCGATTATGTCTTAATATAATCGATTGTTAACAAGTATATAATCGATTGTTTTGCTGTTTTAATGCGAAATATTAGATAATCGACTAACTGTTAGGTTATTCGATTAACTCTACTGAAAAATAAAAATATCTTTGAAATTTAAGCATATTGAAACATTCTAAAGAACTAATACTAACATTATATCATAAACTAACTAATACGAGCTGATACTAATGACTATTAGTTTATTCACTAACTAATACAAATAAGTAAAATAAAATCAAACAATTCCATCTTCCTTCATCACAGATCCATCACCGATTAAGTGGTCTATTTTCCCCTTGGGTTGCTCAAAGAAGTCTGCCACATCCAGGTGGGTGATGTCAAAATTATCGTCAGAGACAAAATTTGTTTCAGGGCCTTTATTCTTTAGAGATGCTTGATAAAGGTCAACCAAATGTCTTGGTACACGGCAAGCTTTTGACCAGTGCCCTTTTCCACCGCAACGATAACATATAGTTTCTGAACTATTTGCCTTTGGATTCTCATAATCCCGTTTCAGCTTTTGGTGGTTATTTCTCTTTGGGGGGTGACGGACATCAGGGAAATTTCTTCCTTGTCTACGTCCACGGCTATGACCCCGATTACGACCACGACCATGACTAGATCCATGGCCTTTTTCATGCTTGGCATAATGAGAATACACCTTATCTGCTTCAGGCAATGGTGTAGACCCAGTGGGTCGATTTTCGTGATTTCTCATGAGCAGGTCATTGTTTCGCTCAGCCACAAGGAGAAGAGAAATCAGTTCAGAGTACTTTTTGAAACCTTTCTCTCCGTACTGTTGTTGCAGTACCATATTGGAGGCATGAAACGTTGTAAACGATTTTTCAAGCATATCATAATCAGAGATATTATCTCCACAGAGTTTTAATTTAGAAGTGATTCTGAACATTGCAGAATTATATTCAGAAACAGACTTAAAGTCTTGGAGCCTCAGATGAGCCCAATCATATCGTGCTTGTGGCAGAGTGACCAACTTCAGGTTGTCATATCTCTCCTTTAAGCCGTTCCACAAGATGAGTGGATCTTTGACTGTGAGATATTCAATTTTCAAACCTTCATCAAGGTGATGGCTCAAGAAAATCAAGGCCTTAGCACAGTCTTGGGTGGATGCTTTATCTCTGTCTTTAATGGCGTCTCCAAGACCCATAGCATCTAAGTGGATTTCAGCATCCAACACCCATGTCATATAGTTCTTGCCCGAAATTTCAAGGGCAACGCACTTTCTTTTCATAATATCAGACATAATTAAAACCAAATTCGGAAAAAGGGAAATACCTTAATTTTGTCAAGAGGATTCTTGAGATGGTAGAGTCTCGTGCTGATAACGTGTTATAAAATAATATAAGAACAAGAACAATAGAGAGAAAAGTAGAGAGAGGAGTATTCTTATTGATACTTAGGGATGATTTACAATGGGGTAAGACCCCTCTATTTATAGGCATAGAAAAGACTTAGCCTCAAAGTAAAACTCTAGAATCTCTCTAAATATAGACATTCACCTTAAATAGGATTCTATTTATAACAAATAGTATTTTCAAACATTAAAAACTACCCGGCTCAAACAGGCCATAACAAGAAAAGCGCAAGTACTAATCCAAATATTTTGTCTGCTGCATTTTGAAACTTTTGCTCGATGCCTGCAAACATGATTTGAAATTAATAATATAATAAAAATAGAAATCAAATTTATCATATTATTCCAATTAATTTCTTACGAAGTCCAACAAGAAATCAACGTTACATTTGCATTGAGCTTTATCCATATGTTATTGTTATTATTTTGAAAGTACACTTTCAAAAAATTATAAAGTAAATATTACTATGTTAATTGTAATTAATAAATAAAAAGATGATATTATAGAAATTAGAGTAATTGGGCCATGATGCAGGAGCGGGCTCAAGGACTTTAATGGCCTAAAGTCAAAATTTATTTGGAGATCTTAAATTTTTAAAATAAAAAATAATTTTTCCCTACAAATCTATCGTTCTAACTTTTGAGATGCAAAATTATTAATAACTTTTTAGATTGATATCTTCTAATATTCTTTTTCGAATGATAATATAGCCAATTTTTTAAAAATTTTTCTTGAAAGTTATTCATCTTAGATAAGATTTTATTAATTTTAATTTTTAAAAGACTTCTTTCTATTTGAATGAATATGTCGATTAGAGTATTATTTTTTGCTTGTACTATTTTCTTTAACACTTTTAACTTAGAATAAATCTAAACTAACACTATCAAAGTGACTACTATATTTTAAAGAATATTGAAGGTTAAGAGAGTAATTTTTAAAAATTTTTTCATCTAACATCTCACACCGGTAAAATTTTTAAACTTTTGAACTATTAGCTTGTCCTCCTAAAATTCTACTTATATAATATAAATGCACTATAGAAAATGCACACTTTTCCGTTAGGCGATAATGGTTGGTTTATGAATAGAATTCTTTGCAATTTCCAGAAGATATTTAAGTTGTTTTCGCTTTGTGATATACCATCGGTAATACAGTCGTAATTATAATGTATCCGCTTCTGTAAAGCAAAAGTCTAATTTTTTTTTCAAAAAAAAAAGCCTATAAATTTATTATTGCTAAAAATGGGTCTCTTAAATTGGCGGCATAAAGAGAGAGCCTTATTTTATTTATCCTGAAGCTGGTACTGACACGAAATAATACTTTAAGTATGTAATACTTTATTTTATAATGATGATATTTGATTATGTACAAAATTTAAAAGAGAAAGACTTTTGAAATTTATAGTACTAATTTTTTTATTTATCATGACGACCCTGACCTGCTTCCCAAGCGGTTTCTATATAGTACTAGTTACGATTAGCCTGTGCTGTGCTCGGCCCCAATAGCTATGCTTTAATATGTAATACTTTAATTTATTACGATGATATTTGATTACGTATGAAATTTAAAAAAGAAAGACTTTTGAAATTTATAGTCTAAAATATTTGGCTATAGCGATTGGGACCGGACTAATCGTAACTAGTACTATGTAGAAGCCGCTGGAGAAGCAGGTCAGGGTCGTCCTGCTTGCTTACTAAGGGTAATTTGGTCATTTCAGTCGCCGAGACAGGGGCTTTAGGTCTTTTCAGTGCCTTTTTGACTTCTGAAATATTTCTACGGGCTTTTGTACAGCTATACACGTAGCCTAAAATTTACTGAGCAACCGCCATGACCTGTAGAGCCTTTTCAGTGTGGTGAGAATATATTTATGTGGAAATACACGTCTGTAATAGAAATATAGAGATGGCTGTACATTTGGTTTTTGCTCCCTTGGGCAGAGAGGCTATTTCTGTTGGAAAAAAAAAGAAATGACACTTTCCCATAAACCCCGAGATCTCCGTCCCTTTTGTAAAGAGAAAAATGAGAAATAAAACAACATAAGAATTTAACGTAGAAACCCAAAACCGGGAAAAAACCACAACCGTTCTCAAAAGACAACAACCGATCACTATGTGAAAAATTTTTACAATCACATAAACCTTAATACTTTCTCCTAACAAAAAGCGTTAGAAATACATTTGGTTTGATACATTTGAAAACATAACTTAAGCTCCCTTATATAGGCAAGCCTCCAAGCTACTCTTCAACATTTTTCCAATGTGGGACAATGATCATTCTCATTTTTAAGCAAAATTTCAACAAACTCCATCTTGATTAAAAGTGATCATAGCAGCAACTATCCGTCATACTCCATATTGCTGAACACATGTCATACTCCACCATAAAGAGTATCGCCACTTAGAATAAACCATTCTAAGAATTTTCACTTCGGCTCATGTCGAAAAACACCTTGCTGATTATTATGGTGCAACCTCCATTATTGGCTCTCCTTGGAAGTCCATCAGCTATCGACATAACTGTTTCATCACACACCTTGCATTCCTGCCAAACCAATGCCCGTGTGTAATTCCGCTATTAATCTCACATCCTTCACCACGGCAAATAGCGGCATGCCATAAGGATGTACATGTCTTTGGGTCATATAAGGTCGATGGGTCCCTATCAAATACCATATTAACAGCATCACTTGACTTGGAGACTGTAGCCGAACCTGCTCCACCTGCTTCTGGTTTTCCCTTCAGGGCCTTGTGTAGACCTGATTGAATCAATATATCTCTGACTTGTACTTGCCACAAGCCAAAATTGATTCTTCCATCAAATTTCTTAATATCAAACTTTTGATGCTTCCCATTGTAATCGTATCGCTCACCAATATCCGTGGATGAAAAACACTTGCTTAGAACCTCGTCTGTAGCTCGTGAACAGCATACCACGTAAGTTCCCAGGAAAGAGAGGTAGGTCCGGCGTGACCACTTAATTACCAAGTCTTTCCTAGCTAGAGCTTACCTAGACATGTACCTCCACACTTGATTCTAACCGCCAGAATTCACCACAAGCCTCGATACTCCAATTGCACCAACTTCCCCTCCTACAAGCTTCTTGAATCAGAAAATATTTTCTGATATGGAAGATCAGCCAAAGCTGCAGCCACAGAGCATACTAAGATTCCACCCTCAATCTAGGCGACCTTGCTCTGATACCACTTGTTGGGAAAAAAAGAAATGACCCTTTCCCGTAAACTCCGAGATCTCCGTCCCTTTTGTAAAGAGAAAAATGAGAAATAAAACAACACAAGAATTTTACGTGGAAACCCAAAACCGGAAAAAAACCACAACCGACCACTATGTGAAAATTTTTTACAATCACATAAACCTTAGTACTTTCTCCTAACAAAAGGTTTTAGAAATACATTTGGTTTGGTACATTTGAAAACATAACTTAAGGCCCCTTATATAGGCAAGCTTCCAAGCTACTCTTCAATATTTTTCCAATGTGAGACGATGACCATTCTCATTTTTAAGCAAAATCCCAACAGTTTCCAAATAGACTTCCGGCATCCTTCCCTCCAAGAACTTCCCACCTTGCTCTTAGGGAGACTCGAACTCACAACCTCTCGGTTGGAAGTGGGGGTTGCTTACCATCAGAGCAACCCCTCTTGTCGTTAACAAGGTACATGAAAGACTATATATATATATGCTCTACCATCCTGAATATGTTGACGTGTATACGCTACACTATGAAACTTCCAGAGTATATTCGGAGGTGACAAATTTGCTGTCTAGCCATTGCTGGCTGAAATGAGCCCCCCACAAATCCATATGAGGGTTGCCAGAAAACCGAAGTCGCGATAATAAATTTGATATTGTTGGACTCTTGTTTGCATATTCAGTATAATGACCAGTTATTGACAACGCGTTACAGAAGTTTCATCGGGTAAGCTCCGATAATGTGGATGCCAATGCAAACGTATTTATGCAAATCGAGATGTAATATATGAGTGATAAAGCAAAATATGCCCTCACATCCAATATCTTCATCATTATTATTTTACTGGGTCGTCATTATTGTTGAATAATTTTAACAGGAAGAATTAACTGTACATTTGCTTAAAGCATGAAAGTATCACAGTTCATATTGCAGCGGATTTATTAACAGAAAACAGGACTGGAGCTTAGTATTGAACATAAGTACTCAAGTTAATTCCCATTGAGCTTATAATTTCAATCATTCTAACTGTACTTTCTTATGCTTTTGTAGTCTGTCTGAAATCTTCTTACATGTCAATAATTATTGAATATTTAATATGAATATCCCTTTTCTAGGAAATTGAAGTGGGAACCAAGCTAATGGCCTCTTTGTCGAGGACACAACGATGATGTTAAATTGTAGCGGTAGAAAGATTTATGTGAAAGGTTTTAGCTTTGACGAAGAAGAACTCACATTTGAGACGAGAAAGTTTCGCCAGCTATGGTGAATTGTAGTAACTAAACGTGCCTTGCATCATATCATGTCAATGTGTAGATAATTTATATGTAAATAGATTACTCTCATGTCTTTTTTCGCAAGCACATATCATCTCTAAAATGACTTTGTACAACTTGAACAATTGTGTTCCTAAAGAAATGCAATTAGTAGGAAACAATCAGTATGCAACGCTATCTACATTATCTGAAATTTTGGTCTCTTATTTCTTTTTTTCTGTAAAATCATGTCAACATAAAGGTGACCAAGGTAATCAATTGGGAAACTTTCACAAATGTCTCAAAATTCTCAATTTAACAACCTCTAGCCATTAGTCATAGACTTACTAAAACAAGCCAAATACATAAAAATTAAAAATCTAAATAAATAAGGTTCTTTTTCTGAAGAACCCTAGCTTCGGACTTGTAAAATATACAAAGATATGCCAAAGATAGCTAAAGAGATGAGCTATGTCATGTATTTGTAGGCTTGGGATTGAGAAATTATGAAATGGCAATATGCCCAGGTCTGAAGCCCGTTGGCCGCACTTGCGGAAGAATCCTCAGAGGCGCGGATTCGCAAAAGCAAAAATATTCTCGTAGACGCGTGCAAAATGGATATTCTGCAGAAGCGGACACTGAAGCGCAAAAGCACTTACGCGGGTGCGCACACTCAAGCGCATTTGGGTTCCGCAGATGTGGATGGCCAAGCGCATGTGCGAACCTTAGTAGATCCGCAAATGCGAATCTGTTCCGCATATGCGAAATTTTACTTCTCCGACTCCTCAATTCTAATTTATTCGACTTCATTCTCTTCAAGCCTGAAACACTAGCAATGCACCATAAATGACCTCATCTTATGATTAAAGGATACTAAAATTAAAGAAAAGAGAGACTAAAATACGTGAACATATCTCCCATCCGATCCAAACCAAATATGCGGACAAATTCAAAAATATCATACGTATATGCTACAATCATCAAAATACCGAACGGAAATCTATTACCCAAAATGTTGAAGGTCAAATAAAACCTCATTTTAAGTCAAAAATCATATTTTCTTTTATATTTTACACATAGCCTATCCGGATATTGATACGGACTATGTACTCAAGTCATAGATCACTAAATTAATCTTGCGAGGTTTCAGAATACAAAAATAACGACTAATACTAAAAATAATATATCGGATCGTTACAATGGTCAATTCAGACTACATCGGGGATGTTCGGTGTCCGAGAAATTTGGTTTAGTTCCTTGTGACTAGACCCACGCTTTTCTTAGTGACAACTAGCATGTTTCCCTCAACAATGGAGGATATAGTTTCGGCGTCCTTTACGAAAGTGAATTTTGAGTTGACCTTCTTGGTAACGTCTTAGTGTCTTGAACTTTGATTGTTGGAGAGAAGAGGTTAGAGGCAAAGACAATTCCATTAAGCGTGCCAAAATTTTGTGGTAAAAAATTTAAGATAAAAAAATTGTTACAAATAATACATTTGTTCTCTATTATTATATGGGTTATAATTTTAGATTATGTTAAATCAAAAGATATAATCCTCTTCTTCTCCTTACGACCGTCAGCTCAGAGGTTTTGACCCCTTGTTCTTGAATTGTTGGTTGATTGATGCGCGTTCAACCTGGACATTGATCGCGAAATAGTCATGTATTATAGACATCTTGATCACCACTAGAGTGAAACACCTTTTAATATATACTTCTTCCGTTTTAGTTTATGTGAATCTATTTCCTTTTTGATCCGTTTCAAAAAGAACGACCGCTTAATAAAATTAGAAACAATTTAACTTAAACATTCAATTCAACCTTTAATGAGAAGCTTTTATAACCACACATATACTCTGGACTCTTTTTTTGACTTATTTAGGACCATACATTTCAAAAATATTTTTTCTTTCTTAAACTCTGTATATCTAGTCAAATAAGTTCACATAAATTGAAACAAAGGGATAAAAGATTTGCAGATCACCACTAGAAGGAACAAAGGGAGTAAAAGATTTGCAGATCACCACTAGAAGGAAGACTTCTTGATATATGCACTGCTGGTCCCTTTTGGCATTTTGGAACCCCTATTTATATATAGTTGTAGGGGAATAAAGCTTGTGATGACTACATAGTCTTATTTTTCAATTTGATTGATTTAATTGGGTCATCAAACCTATCATAAAACTTATGTGATAAGATTGTATTTGATTGGTTTATTCGAGTCATCAAACCTATCATAAAAGCTATGTGATAAGATCGTATTTGATTGATCGAACCATATCACTTGAATATTTGGCGATAATATCTAATTGGCTTTCGTGTTGACTTGATATTCCATATTGTTAGAATATGTAAATAGTAGAACCCTAATCCAATGTGTATTAAGAGTAGGATAGGTTATGTGTATATATATAAGGCTCATTGTATCATGTTTAATATCAATTATTATATTTTTCCCGTGCTTTCTCACATGGTATCAGAGCTTTGGTGAGATAATTATCGTTGTGCGTCATTCCAACGACATCCGGGAGAAATAACTCAGTCACCGTGCAATTTTCCGGTGACCTAATTGACTAATTGCGTCAAAGTCACTAATTATCAGTGTTGTGCAAAAACCAACACCACCACAAGGTTCCTAAGAGAGATCCGACCAAAACCCCAGCAAACCCCACTGGAAAACTGCCCTTCACGCGCCCTCACGCGCCAGATTTATCTAGGAAGATCCGACTCACGCGTCCCACGCGCCGGCGCGTGAGCACTGTTCCGGTGAGATTTTGATAAAGGTCCTTCAGTGCAGTTAGATCGCCCTCAAATTCCGAGCCTACCCATATTTTTATTTTTCAATTCCGACAACTTTGAAATTTTCCCGGTAGCTACAGTGTTTCCAGTTTTCCGGCAGCTACAGTGTCTCCAGTTTTCCAGTTTTTCAGTTTCCTTCATCTGTTTCAGCGAGTTTTCAGATGATTCTTTCTGATTATTTGGTGATAATCCAACGATGTCTTTGGGACTCGATGCCTTCGGGTCTAGAAACCCGGGTTCTGGAAGTTCCGGTGTTATGATTACCTCAGAACCTTTAATAGAAGGTTCAAACTACTTAGCTTGGGCTTCGTCTATCGAGTTGTGGTGTAAAGGTCAAGGTGTTCAAGATCATCTTATCAAGGAATCTAGTGACGGAGATGAAAAAGTCAAAGCACATTGGGAGAAGATCGATGCTCAATTATGTAGTATTTTGTGGCGATCTATTGATTCCAAGTTGATGCCCTTGTTTCGTCCATTCCAAACATGTTATTTTGTTTGGGAAAAGGCTCGTACTTTATACACTAATGCCATATCTCGTTTCTATGATGTGATATCGCGAATGACAAATTTAAAGAAACAGAAATTAGATATGTCTACTTACTTGGAACACGTACAGGCAGTTATGGAGGAATATGAGACGTTGATGCCAGTTTCTGCTAGCGTTGCAAAGCAGCAAGAGCAACAACAAAAGCTATTTCTAGTTCTTACTCTTGCTGGGTTTCCTAATAATCTCGACTCAGTACGCGATCAGATTTTGACTAGTCCGACTGTCCCCACAGTTGATGAATTATTCTCTCGATTACTTCACCTTGCTGCAGCACCGAGTCACCAAGTGAGCTCATCACAGACACTTGATTCATCTATCCTCATATCCCAATCAGTGGACAATCAGGCATCTCATACTATGGAGAATAGACGAGGAGGAGGTCGTTTTGGAAGATCTAGACCCAAGTGTTCTTATTGTTATAAACTTGGTCACACTCGTGACGTGTGCTATTCTTTACATGGTTGACAACCCAAAAACGCTTATGTTGCTCAGACCGAGATTACAAGTAACCAGGGATTTTCTGTATCTGAAGGGGAGTATAATGAGTTCCTTAAATATCGAGCAAGTAAGCAGACATCTCCACAAGTAGCCACTGTTGCTCAGACTAATACTTCTGTTGCTGGTAATTCTTTTGCTTGTGTTTCCCAGTCTAGTCCTCTTGAACAATAGGTTGTGGACTCAGCTGCTTCTGATCATATCTCTGGTAATAAATCCCTTTTGTCAAATATTGCGTATTCACAGTTACTTCCCAATGTTACTTTAGCTAATGGGTCTCAAACTAAAGCAAAAGGAGTTGGACAAGCGAATCCTCTATCCTCTTTCACTCTAGATTCCGTTCTTTAAGTCCCTGGCTGTCCTTTTAATCTTGCATCTTTTAGTCGTTTGACTCGTGCCCTCCATTGCGGTATATATTTTGATACTTACTGGGTACCAATTATGGTGAACTCATGCTATACTTCTGCATATTTTTGTGCAGATCCAGGTACTTCGGAGCGTGCCACATTAGTTAGCTGCTTGTGATTTGGTGTGGAGACTTCGAAGTATGTCTTTCATGGCATTCAGTGACCTTGGAGTCACCTTCTATTTTTTTCACTCCAGGACAATACTGTATTAGAGATTTCTAGTGAACTCAGTAGAGTTTATGACTTTGTACTACCATTTGGGGTTGTATGGTTGTTATTCAATTCAACTATGTTATTTCAATTATCTGTTAATGTTTAAATTCGTTATTTCTGTATATTCTCAGTATGTTCTAGGCTTACCTAGTTCTTGGGACTAGGTGCCATCATGATCTTTAAGGTGAGATTTTGGTCGTAAAAAATTGGTATTAGAATTTGAGGTTCACATGTGCTACGAGCAAGTTCAGTAGAGTCTTGTATATCGATAAGATGACGTCTATACTTATCTTCAAGAGGCTAGAAAACTATTGGGAAGCTTCTCTTCTTTTATTCTTATCTTGCAGATTTATTGATTCCGGAGTTTGAGACTTTGTTCTTCTATTCTCTCGCAAATGGTGAAAATGCGGGCTAAGATTGTTGATGATACTGCCCCCAGAGCCTGCATTGATAGGGGCCGAGACAAAGGTAGAGGCAGAGGCTGAGAAGGAGCATGTGGCGCAATTAGAGCACCTACAAAAACAGCAGCTAAGGATCCACTAGCAGCTCCAATTGCGCGATAGGCATTAGAGGTGCATGTTGCTACACCTGGACTTCCGGAGATTTTAGCACAAATCTTGAGCAAGTTTGGTACATTGGCTTAGGCGGGATTGATCCCAGCTGCACCAGCTACTTCACAGACTGGGGGAAGAGCTCAGTATCCCGCCTCCCGTACTCTTGAGCAACAAGCTCATGTTGCTCATGTTTTGGGTATTATGCCGTAACAACCCATTATTCTGGTTCAGCCTGAGGTCAGTTCAGAGGCATCAGAGGATGAGCATAAGAGGCTTGAGAGGTTCTAGAATTATGATCCTCCTACTTTCACTGACGTAGTTACTGAGGATGCACATGGTTCTCTGGACAAGTTCCAATGTATTCTACCTACCATGGGAATTCTCGAGGTGAGTGGAGTAGTCTTTACTATATTTTAGCTGTCAAGGAAACACATAGGCGGTGGAAAGCTTACGAGGAGGCGGTCCAGTTGATGCAACGCCACTCACTTGGA
The DNA here is from genome assembly GCA_034376525.1 of Nicotiana benthamiana. NCBI lineage: Eukaryota > Viridiplantae > Streptophyta > Magnoliopsida > Solanales > Solanaceae > Nicotiana > Nicotiana benthamiana. Next base: position 114,932,416 of record CM067331.1, read on the forward strand.
CTTGGTTTTTTGATATTTTTTTGAGAAAGTTCATCCCATAGACCCTCAGGTTTTGAATGGGGTTTTATTTGATATGAGGTTTATTACCAGTATTTCGTTTGTTTTGAGCAGCTACTGTGATCGGAAATTATTGCTATGAGTGTTCGAGTTATGTGTTATACCATGTGATTACATCTTGGGTGATGGATATGACTTGCTACAGCTTGTTCAGACTTATAATATGTGTAGATGCGAGATTCAGGCCTTGTAAGGAGTCCCGGATATTGGGAAATTTGTTTCCAAGTCTTTCAGGCTAAGACTAAAATGATTATCTTCAATTATATTGTGTTGTTAGGCTTACATGGATTGGGGTGGTGCGGGATCACCTCCGGGTATGTGCATGGTAAGGTTACACGGCGATTTGATAGCTTTGGGACTACTCTAGGCACGTTCAAAGACGAACGTATGTTTAAGTGAGCATAATTTTTAAGAATATATAATGTATATTATAAAAATAATTTTATTTAATTATTATTTTTATAGTATGTGCATGGAATACATATTTTACAATCTTTAGTTTCTTTCATTTTGAATTGTGTAAATAAATTTTTGAATTTTTATTGTTAATATTAAAATTATTATTACTAACAAATTATTCTAACTGATTTTTTACTATGCTCATTATTTTGTTATTCCAATAATATATATGCTTAAATACTTTTTGTTTTTTTAATTTATAAATAATATTTATTTATTCTGTAGATAAGTCCATAATATAAATTAAACAGGAAAAATTCTAATATTAAAAAGTTTAAAAATAAAAAGAAGATAAAGTGTTTATAATTTAGAGGGTAGGTATTTGGCAATTCAAAATTTAAAAAATCTAGTTGAGTGACCTTCTTAGTGCAATATGCATAGTTTAGTGACTTTATTATTACAAAACGAAAGTAAAATAACTTTAGAAGATAATTTGATAAAGTTGAGTGGCAATTGACTCCAATCTCAAGTGGTATTCATCCTAATAGTGTTAAGTCGAGAATTGCAATATTGTTAACCCAATCTCTCCGAATACGATATTTCTTTGTACTTTATTTGACTAGCAATCATTCAATTTATACTCGTGTTTTGGGTTCGTCAAAAGGTAAGTGTAATGAGTTGGATATATATGAGCTTCACCCAAACCCTTCACCTCCATCTACCCTGAAATTGAATGAAATAGAGGCTGCACCTTCTCGCATATGTGTCTCTACTCTCTTTGAGTTATTCATATCAGTATTTCTCCAATATTACACAATTTCTCTCCTTGTTCAGTATAAGCATGTCAAGATGAAACTAACAATAAGTTTATTATCGCATTATACATGATGAGATAAATACAAAAATGACACAATTCATTCTTTCTTTTTTTGGTCTTTCTTTTCGCCTTTTTTTGCTTAGTTAACTATATTTATATCAATAGCTTTTGTATAAATGAGAGTCCACCTGCTTTCCTTCACCGCGTTTCACGTATTTTCGTGCTTTGGTATGTCGTATCCTATGTTTTAGAAGGTGGTCGTTTTGAGAAATTTATAAGACCAACTCCCTATCAGTTTAAATATATTCGCATTTCAGAGTTTTTATCTTCTGTTAAAGGCAAAATGTCGTTTTCAAAGTTCAACACTTCTACCTGTTTTACTGGCCTTTTTAGATTTTACAATTATATTCTATACTTTTGCCACCCTCGATTTCATAATTTAGATTTAAATACATCTTTAAATGTTTTTATAAATAACATATTGATGTGGATGGAGGAAACTCTGTGATGTTTGAAAACTGATTGTGCCGGGGAGTTAACGAAATTATCAATTACCATTGATAGAGATACAAAAATTCTTAGTGTAGGCAGTTTCTCTACACCCAATTTTTGATTAAAACTTTAGCCGGTTGTTGGCTTGGTTGCACATGTGTATGCCTAGAAACTCTACAAGGACCGGAGAACTACTTGAAGGACTCTCAACCCCTATGAAAATATTCCGGGCATTGAACCGTGCCAATAGAAAACTTCAACCACCTCAACCAATAGACAAATTCGAAACTGACATGGAAGACGTAATCGACCCCAACGGAAACGGCAGGCATGAGCAAGTCAACTTGAATTGTCAGAGAAGCGACACCTTTCGATCTGCGACGCAACTCTGCGATCGCAGAACTGACATGCGGTCCGCAGAATGATCCCATGTTTTGGACCTCCTCGGGTTGGGAATGCGGTGGATATGCGGTCCGCATTCGTGTTCTGCGGTCGCAGAATGCACCGCAGAACTAATCTTCGAAATTCTTAACGGACCATATGCGATCACTCTGCGGTCCGCATATTGATTATGCGACCGCAGATCTGACCGCATTTTTAACATCAAAAATTGATTGCTCTCTCGAAACTTCTGCGGCAGAAGTGCGGTCCGCATTTCAGATCTGCGACCGCATTCTGGACCGCAAATTGGACCTTTTCTGGAAAAATTTCGATTTCACATTTTTAAGTGCAAAACAGTAAAAAGAATCCGATCCACATAGGTAGATTCGACTCTATGAGCTGCTAATGTCTGAGCACTCATTTTCACGGGGCCTTACAAAAAATTACAGATAAAAATTGAAAAACTAATTAAGTAGAGAGATGGTATCTCCAAGCAGGACAAGAGTAGCAATTGCAGGAAGCAACGGAGGAGCAGCAGAGTGGAAAGAAACTTGCATAGACTAATGTTATAAAACCCAAATAGTGTAGTGAATGACGTATTAAAAATACGCGAAATTTTCTCAAGAGAAGCGGAATCGACATGTATATTCAGCAACCAAAAAATCTAGAGTACAAGTTTCACTGCTTTAGGTACACTGTTCAATGTAGTGTTCATAAACTTTTAAATGCGGCTTCAAAATATTAGTAATAAGTCTAGGACTTCATACATAATAATTATAGTAATATATACTCCCTTCATATTCAAAGAGGATTGATCTTTTGCAATTTAGAGTGTCGAATAAGATTTTTTAATCATATTTTTTTTTTAAATATTTGAAAAAGGACCTGATATACCCCTTTACTTTATTGTTCAATCTTATTCCCTATTATATTTTTTATTCAGATTTACCCCTACGGTCTATCACAATTCTAAATTTACCCCTATTTTAATGGTTGAGACACGTTGCACGTTTGAACAAAAGACTCATCCCCAATTTTAAAACGCGCCCCTTAATTAAACCCATTACCCGACACCCATTCCTAACTCACTTCTCTTCAGTGAAAATCAGAACTTAGACTCATTTCAATGATAAATATCAAATTAATGATACTCGAGCAAATATACATTCCAATATATAGAAAATCAAATCTTGATCATCAAATTACATACAGAGAAACATATCTCTGTTCCTCTTCTTCCCTTACTCTTTTTCCTCCAAAACTAAATCACACAACTCAATTTGTTGATTCAAATACTTTAGAATCCAATAATCATCTCAAAACTAAGAAAATAGGGAAGTAATGTATAATTAATTAAAAGAAGAAAAATAGTTACTGAGTTTGTATAATAGCAGAAGAGAGAACGACCCAAAAATTTTCATTTCTCCAACACTTTATGTGCCTAATGCCCTTTATATGGTGTCAGGTGGTGCTCAAACGGTGGCAGTTCCAGCGGAGCTGCCACCACTGCTTGACCGAAAAAATATCTCAACCACCTATACTTGCTAGTTCTAGCGCATCCTACTTTAGCGACCGAGATCAGGAGTTTCCTTGGATTAGCAAGTTACTACTGGCTTTTTGTGCAGGGATTTTCATCTATTGCATCACCTTTGACTTGATTGACCCAGAAGGGTGCTCCTTTCTATTGGTCCGATGATTGGGAGGAGAGATTTCAGAAGCTCAAGACGGCTTTGTCTACGACAACGGTTCTTGTATTGCCGTCTGGATCAGGGATGTATACGGTATATTGTGATGCTTCACACGGTTGCTTGGGATGTGTATTGATGCAGGAGTTTCGATCATCTTCCTTAGTATCTTCTTGATGTTCTTATTGGCTGCTTCTACAGCTCCATTCATTTGAGGTCTGTAAGCCGTAGAGTTCTTGTGTTTAATATTGAATGCTTCACACATTGCCTTTATCAGGTCTCTATTGAGATTTGAACCATGGTTGGTGATGATTTATTCTGGAATCCCGAATCCACAAACCATACGATCACGGACGAAATATATTACTACTTTCGTGGTGATTGCTTTGTATGATGCTGCTTCAACCCATTTGGTAAAGTAATCGATTGCCACTAAGATGAACCTGTTGTAGTAAGCTCGTTTGAAGGTAGTTTTATCATATCTGCATGTATCTGACAATGGTGGCATTTTCGGACATACTGGATGTAGTCCGTTTCCATAGTCATCCAAAAATACCCTGCTCGGAGTATCTTCTTCGCCAAAACAAAACCATTCATGTGCGGTCCTCAGGTCCCTGCGTGCACTTCCTCCAATAGTTTGGTTGCTTCTGCTACCTCGACACATCTTAATAATCCTAAATCGGTAGTCCTCTTATACATGATTCCTCCGCTGTGAAAGAAGTTGTTGGACAATCTCCGAAGTGTGGGTTTCTGAGTAGCATTCTCACTCTGAACGGCTCTCAAGAAATGGGAAGTGAACTGAGGGCCTCTGTCTGATATGTTGGAAACTGGAACACCGTGCAACCAGACTATCTCCCGAATATAAATCTGAGCATACCTCTCTGTTGTATAAGTAGTAGCCACTGGAATGAAGTGAGCCACCTTGTTCAACCTATCCACAATGACCTACATTGAATTAACCTTCTGCAAAGTCCACAACAATCCAACTACGAAATCCATGGTGATGCGCTCCCACTTCCACTCCGGAATGGGCATCTGCTGAAGTAGGCCACCTGGCCTCTGGTGCTCATACTTGACATGTTCACAATTTAGACATTTAGCTACTTACTCGACGATGTCCTTCTTCATCCTCCGCCACAAATAATGCTGCCTCAAGTCACGATACATCTTCATGGCACCAAGATGAATGGAATACCTCAATATGGAGTTATAACTCTCATTAATATTACTTGCAACCATCAGTCTGTACACATATGAGTAAAAAAAAACAAATATTTTTGAAGGAGAATGAGATTCTTCTAACCAGAAAGAATAGGAGAATACGGTATTCTTGTTAATACGGTATTCTTGTTAAAGAAAAGTCATCTAAATCAAAGGATGGTTTCTCTGTGGTGGCATGGCGCTTTGTGGATAACTTAAAGGATCTCCGAATGGGTTGGAAGATCCCATGTACCACGTTTGTCGAGAATATTGGTGTTGATATTGTACCATCATCATATTCTATTGTGGCCGTTGCTGCTGTAGCATCATGTGTTGTTGTTGCATCATCTGCTGCTGTTGCATCATTTGTTGTTGTTGCTGCTGAGACACAAACATTTGTACGTTTGTTGGAGGGGCTATGTGATTTGACATTGCAAAGGGATCATCGTGATTTATTGAACTCTGTCCATGCATTTCATACCCATACCCTGTGCTGTAGCCAGCCTGTTGCAGCTGTATTTGCCTCCTGGATGCTTCGTCTTCATATAAACTGTCGAGTAGTAGCTTGTCGAATCCTCCAGCCTGAAGAAGGCCATGAAATCAATGCAAAGTTCAAATCGACTGATAATCTGAAGTGATAACTATAGTGCATATTAAAGAATATAATCATGTATTTAAACATGAAAAAAAGAGGACATACCAATTTTTTATCTGGTGCAATTTGGCTTCTATTGTTACTTGGTGCTGTAAGAAGGGCCAATTCCCAACCTGATGTTTTTCCAGTTTCACTCTCTTGATTATTAGCTGACGGATTTTCTTTTCCTGAATAACATTTTAAATATATCAACTGCAATAACAAAGCTCTTTGCCGTAGAGAAGTTGCATGTATTACCAGGCGGTATGGTTGCAAGGGCCAATGCATTGTTTTCCTCTAATTCTGCAAGTCTTGGATCCAGTTGATTCAAACCCTGTCCACAAATTGCATAAAGCTCAAATTTCTAAGAACGACAATGTTCTTCCTACATGCGGCCAGGGGGACGTGGTCCCTCCATGAACCTAGAAACAGAAATGTACGTTTACCAGAAAATCAGCAGGCTCTTCTATTGATATCAATGGTTCTCCGGCATCTTACCGCGCCACCGCTGCACTAACCGGCAGCCCTCTCTCTCAACGTCGATCAGCGTCTCCTCTGCCTCGCGCTCCATGGCCGCTGCCCTAACCGGCAGTCCTCGGCTTCCTCTGTTGATGTCCAAGATTGGCGTGTCCTCCGGCCCTCCATCTTGAGGGGGCGTATTAGGAAATATTGTAAATATCTTTTGTGTATCTTTTTATTATTGGTAGAATATTCTCTCATTAATTGTACAATCTTATAGTTGGTAGGTTTTGATTTTCCTTCATTATTGTACAATCCTATAGTTGGTAGGCTTTGATTCCCTATACTCTATATATACCTTTGTAAGCAATATATTTTAATGAGAAGCCTCAAACCAATTAACTTTTCCAAAATTCTCTACATTATTAGGAAATATTATAAATATCTTTTGTGTATCTTTTTATTATTGGTAGAATATTCTCTCATTAATTGTACAATCCTATAGTTGGTAGGTTTTGATTTTCCTTTATTATTGTACAATCCTATAGTTGGTAGGTTTTGATTTCCCTATACTCTATATATACCTTTGTAAGCAATATATTTTAAGAGAAGCCTCAAACCAATTAACTTCTCCAAAACTCTCTACATGGTATCAGAGCCAGGCCCATCCCAATTATTGTTACCGATGTTGGGCCCCCATTTATGTTGTCCACACTCCAGAGATCTGGGCGTGAGGGGGGGGTGTTGAGTTGTCCCACATCGGAGGGATTTGAGGTCCTTGGTCTCCTTATATGGCTTGAGCAATCCTCACTCATAAGCTAGCTTTTGGGGTTGAGTTAGGCCCAAGATCCATTCTTATCAACTCCTACCGGTAACAATTGCAAACTCCATTCAAGCCACAACTACATACATTACAAGAAGCTAAATTTCACCTATATGTGACCAACTTGTTGAAGCCGTCAAATTTGCAGGAGTAAAATGATATATGACCAGAACCAGTAAGGCAAAGTAAACTGTGAATAGATAATTGTGATGTTTTCAATTGAAAATTATCTTGCTTTCACTGATAAATATTTAGCTTTCTTCTCTTCAAATTATATGACCACTTTGATCCATTTAAGAGGTTGGACGACATACTAATCTAAGCGTTGTGAAATTTTTATTCGGTTTGCGATTATGCTTCAGGGAAGTCTTTAACCAAAGGACTAACAAGGATATTTATAGCTCAAACAATAAATCCAAGATCCTTTTCATGTTCTCACCAGCCTATTATTTGGCATTGAGCCCATTTGAGGTGCTTCTCTTATGTATTCCTCCATTGTTGCCAGAAACGAAGTAGGAGGCTGCAGTTAAAAAGAATGAGGATAGATCAAAAGAAGTTAATATTAGGAAATATTGTAAATATATTTTGTGTATCTTTTTATTATTGATAGAATATTCTCTCATTAATTGTACAATCCTATAGTTGGTAGGTTTTGATTTTTACTTCATTATTCTACAATCCTATAGTTGGTAGGTTTTGATTTCTCTGTACTCTATATATACTTTGGTGAGCAATACAAGAAACTCACTTCTCCAAAACTCTCAACATGGTATCAGACCGCCAGTGGCTTATCGCCAAACAAACCCTAAATATATACTACCCACCGCCGCCGCTGCACTATTGGCAGCCCTCTTTTTCTCGACGTCGTTCAGCGCCTCCTCTCCTTGCCTCGCGCTCATGGCCGCCACGACGTCAATCGCGCCTCTCCAGCCGATTGCCATAAATGCATCGGCTCAACTCCCACTCAAATTGGACTCCACTAATTACCTGGCATGGAAATTTCAATTTCGAACCCTCCTTACGGGTTACGATCTCCTCAGCTTCTTGGACGGATCGAAGCCATGCCCACCGGCCACTATCGTCGACAACGACGTGACTTCCCCCAATCCAGCATATCCTTACTAGATTCGCCAGGACAACCTTATTCTCAGTGCCATCATCTCGTCGATCACACCGACGATCATCTCCTTCATTGCCGCTGCGAAAACCTCTAAAGAGGCCCGGGACATCCTCGCGCGCACATACGGCACCGCTTCTCGTGGTCGTATCATGGCTCTCAAACAGCAGCTCCACAATCCGGTAAAAGGTTCTAAATCTATCACTGACTTTATGCACGGTATTCGCGTGATTGTGGATGAATTATCTCTCCTGGGTGTTACCGTTGATTCTGAGGATCTTGTCATAAAGGTTCTAAATGGTTTTGATGACCCGTATATGGAACTCTCTAATGCCATCCAAGCCCGTGAGTCTCCCATCTCTTTTGCTGAATTACATGACAAGCTGTTAAGCATGGAGGCTCAGATTACTGCCCGTGTGCCGGCTACCTCCGTCACATCCAACTCGGCTCCGTCGGCTGCCTTCGTCGCTGGACAGCAGCCAGTCCGTCACCGATTCAGTAGCCGCGGGCGCGGCCGCATCAGCCGCGGGTCAGTCTCCGGTCGCGGTGGTTACTCCAGCAATGATCAATCTCGCGGGTATAATGGGAAGTGTCAACTCTGCAGTGAATTTGGCCACTCCGCGCGCCGCTGCCCATCTTATCCCGTCTCCGGCGCCAACCAGCCCCCTTACGGTGGACCATTGCCGCGGCCAGCTTATGCTTCGCCGCCCAATCCAGCTGCTCACACAGCCCATCACTCTCCGACGATTCCCTCTGCATCCGATTGGATCCTGAACTCTGGTGCCTCTCATCACATAACCTCTGATCTTGCCAACATGTCTCTTCACAGTCCTTCAACTAGCTTCGACAATGTGGTTATTGGTAACGGTGAAGGTTTGACAATTACTCATACTGGACAACTTAACAGTCATTCCTCTCTTTTATTACCCGGGGCTCTCTGTGTTCCACATATGCGTAAAAATTTGATCTCTGTTGCACAATTATGTCGTCACAATAATGTTAACGTTGTTCTTTCTGATACTGATTTTCAGGTAAAGGATCGTGGCACGTGGGCAATGCTCGTTCGCGGCCCACTTAGGGGCAACACCTACTACAGGCCGGCGGCTCCCAGTCTCCCATATGCCCTCACGGCACAAAAGCTCTCTGTGTCATTGTGGCATTCTCGGTTTGGTCACCCGTCAGCTAAAACCCTGCGTCATTTAGTATCGTCTAGCAGTATAGCGTCCAGTAATGTGTCTGATCTTGCCTGTGTATCTTGCAAACTTCATAAGTGTCATAAGTTACCTTTTTCTGAGTCAAGTCTGTCTTCTACTGCTCCCCAGGAGCTTATTTTCTCCGATGTATGGACCTCCCCGATTATTTCTAACGAAGTGTTTAAATATTATGTCATCTTTGTTGATCATTTCTCTAAGTATGTTTGGTTTTTTCCTTTACGCCGTAAATCTGATGTCTCACAAACCTTCCCCATTTTTAAATCCATTGTACAGAAATATTTCTCTGCTAAAATCATTACTCTGTATACTGACAATGGGGGTGAATTTCTTGCTTTACGCTCTTTTCTTGCCTCTCATGGCATCTCCCATCTTACGTCACCTCCTCATACTCCTCAGCACAATGGCTATGCTGAACGTCGTCACCGTCATATTGTCGATACTGGTCTCACTCTCCTTCATCATGCCTCTATACCTCTCATTTACTGGCCTTATGCCTTTGCTACAGCAGTCTACCTCATTGATCGTCTTCCCAAGACAAATCTCTCGATGCGCTCCTCCTTTGAGTCTCTCTCCCAGAAACGCCCCAACCTTGCCAAATTACGTGTCTTCGACTGTCAATGCTTTCCTTGGCTTCGGCCCTACACCTCACACAAAATGGAACCCAGATCTCGTGCCTGTGTCCTCTTCGGCTACTCTACTACTCAAAGCGCCTATCTCTGCTTTGATCCCTCAACATCTAAAATCTTCGTCTCGCGTCATGTCACCTTCCATGAAGATGTCTTCCCGTTCTCCAAAATGTCTAACCCCGAGTCTCCCCCCTGTAACCATTCCGGTCTCCCTAGAAGTCCTTCCGCTGCCGCCACCTGTACCTGCCGTTGCTCCCACCAGCGATCCTTCACCGGACGCACTCCCGGCGCCACCTCCCGCGCCACCAGCGCCCCTTCCAGCACCGCCAGCGGCCCCTGCCGCTGCTACACCCATTATGCCGCTACCTGCATCCTCTCAGGGTGGTCATCATATGCAGACACGCAGCAAAAATAACATCTTTATGCCCAACAAGAAGTTTGGTATGTCTGCTGTCACCTCTCCTGCTGTTACTGAACCTCAGACCATGTCCAGTGCTATGTCTGATGAGCGCTGGCGCGCTGCTATGTCATCAGAGTTTGATGCTCTGCTACGGAATGGCACTTGGGATCTTGTCCAGCCTGATTCCTCGCAGAATGTTGTGGGTTGCAAGTGGGTTTATCGCATCAAACGCAAGCCTGACGGCACTGTGGATAAGTTCAAAGCCCGGCTTGTTGCAAAGGGCTTTCATCAGCGTCCAGGTGTGGATTTCCAGGAGACTTTCAGTCCGGTTGTTAAGCCGGAAACTGTGCGTTTGGTTCTCAGTATAGTTGTATCCAAGGGCTGGCCTCTTCGTCAAATGGATGTGAACAATGCCTTTCTCCACGGGAGGCTTACAGAGGATGTTTATATGGCACAAACACCGGGCTTTGTTGACAAAGCCTATACATCTTATGTCTGTAAGTTACAGAAAGCTATTTATGGTCTCAAACAGGCACCCCGGGCATGGTACGGTGCTCTCCGCCAAAGCCTTCTGACCATGGGTTTCGTCAACACTACCTCTGACACTTCGCTCTTCGTCTTTCAGCACTCTGGTATTACGGCCTATTTTTTGGTGTATGTTGATGATCTCATATTGACTGGTAATGATTTTGCTTTCTTGAACCGTGTGATTGACTCTCTTGGGTCTCAGTTTTCTCTTAAAGACATGGGTGATCTAAGCTACTTTCTTGGTGTTGAAGTTCTTCGCAGCTCCAAGGGGAGTTTTCTTTCTCAGCGTAAATATGTTGTTGATCTTTTGACTCGTCATAATATGCTGGAGTCAAATTCTGTTCAGACGCCAACAGCGGCGTCAACTCGCCTTCATCTGGCCGATGGCTCGGCCCCTGCCGACGCATCCGCCTATCGCCAGGCCCTTGGGGGCCTCCAGTATCTCTCCTTCACTCGTCCTGATATCTCATTTGCTGTGAATAAACTCTCACAGTTCATGCATGCTCCTATTGTCACTCTTTGGGGTGCACTTAAGCGCCTATTCCGGTATCTGAATGGGATGCGTGATTTTGGCGTCTGGCTGCGTCCTTCATCTGCTATACCTCTGCATTATTTCTCTGATGCTGATTGGGGTGGAAACTGTGATGACCGCTCCTCAACTGGTGCCTATGTTATTTTTCTAGGGCCAAATCCTATTTCATGGAGCTCCAAAAAGCAGCGTTCCGTTGCACGATCATCTACTGAGGCTGAGTATCGTGCCATTGCTTCTGCTGCCGCTGAAGTACGTTGGCTTCATTCCCTGCTGCGCGAGCTTCATGTCCCTCTTTCGGCTGCTCCTGTCATTTACAGTGACAACATTGGCGCCACTTATCTCTGTGCCAACCCTGTGTTTCATTCTCGCATGAAACACATCTTCATTAATTATCACTTTGTTCGTCAATTGGTCCAGAATGGGTCCCTTCGTGTTGCTCACGTATCCTCTGCTGATCAGCTTGCTGATGCTCTCATCAAGCACTTATCTCGTCCTCGGCTTCTTCTGCTGATGTCCAAGATTGGCGTGTCCTCCGGCCCTCCATCTTGAGGGGGCGTATTAGGAAATATTGTAAATATCTTTTGTGTATCTTTTTATTATTGGTAGAATATTCTCTCATTAATGTACAATCCTATAGTTGGTAGGTTTTGATTTTTCCTTCATTATTGTACAATCCTATAGTTGGTAGGTTTTGATTTCTCTGTACTCTATATATACTTTGGTGAGCAATACAAGAAACCCACTTCTCCAAAATTCTCTACAGTTAATATATGATGAATGTGCAATATCCAAAGGATTGAGGAAAGACCTGTTTCAATGTGGGAAATTGAAAGGTTTGAGCTATATCCAAGCCTCTGCAGAACTTCTGAAAAATGAGCTAGATTTTCAGCCTACATTAAGGAGGGAAAAAAGAAGAAAAATTACTTTAGATAGAAACTTAGATATGTCGTAAAAAAGTAAAAGATTCAAAAGAATTGAACTTATCAACCTGTTGCCCAGCTCGTTTGTATATGTCGAGAGCTTTTATAGCATCATGCTTGGACATCTCAAAAAACTGCAGCAAGATGAAGTAGCAAGAGGAGTTCAAAAGAAACACAGTGGTTAATTAATCGGTTAGAGAGTTCGAAGAGAGATAAAAATCATACAAAGTCCACAAGATTGATTATCCCATCGTTGATTGCACAATATATCTTAAAACTCTCCTTCAACACCTACAAAAAGAAAATTTTGGATCATATGGTTGACAAACAATTCCTCTTTTAGGAATAAAACTCAGCTTATCTCACTAAATTCCTTTTCACTAGTGTAAGGATGATAGTTTCAGCATATTCGTGTGGGTATTTACGATTTTGGTATTAGTGGAACTTTGCATTTCTACTGTATAGACTAACAAACAGAAACTAGAAATTGCAGCATGATCCATTTCTGATCAGGTGGTAAAAGTAAGTAGTCTCAGTACCAGAGCCAAGGCATACTGAATGAGAAAGTTATAGCAAGCTCTTCCTGCAGGCTGCAAAGTTAACCAAAGATCAGAAACAATATTTTGACAGATAAAATACCAGACAGAGAATTGGATCAACTATAGTATCAAAACCATTAATAGTAACAACACAAGATCTGTACACCCGATCAACTACAATGAAATCTCCAACCAGTGCAGACACCGATACAGGAATATTAAGAGAATCACGAGGCATAACTGAAATGCGAAGAAAAATATGAAGACACATAAGAATATGAATAACAGTGAGTTGAGCTCCACTGAACAGCCACGTATAATGTTACTACCTGGCAACCAGTCAAGCGATACAGAAGCTGCTGTAATGCTGGGAGCTGCTCTAAAAGTTCTTCGCCATTCAAAAGCCTTGTTCTGCAATGCACCTGATTGATGCAGAATCAAATTATATATAATATATAGTTTTTCGCTATGAATCTAAAAGAGAATACAGCATATATTGAAGGACAAAATGCACCTTGTCTGTTCCAGCTGAAGTTTTGGTCAATCTTTCTGCCTCAATATCATATTTTAAAGTCCTAAAGCACTCGAGTCTTTCCTCCAGAAAGAGCGCGTATGTCCTTAGCCAGGCTGAGCAATCCCAAGCTGTGTTGAACACAGTACATATATAGAAACTATTAATGTATTTCAAACGAGAAAGCTTGAATTGAATTTGCTTTTTGCCTTACTTATAAACATGAAAATTGGATAGAGAATATAGGATTTTACCAAGATGACTTGAGTCATCCTTGAAGTTTGATAGTTGAAATATATGCCCTCTTTGAGAGTAGCGGAGTACTTCCTCCCTGAATCTGAAAATTGCTCATCTTTTTGTTAATATCACTGAAGGAAGCTGTCTCGAAAAACTTAGTTGAAATAGGGTATATATAATGAGGGGAAAAAGATCTATATAGGCCATAACAATTGTAATTGGGAATAAGTACATTTAATTACATTAGGTCCTATGTTTTCTACTACTTTCTATTTTTATTTTGTATAATATTGGACCGAAATGAGCGTATTCAAATGGAATGCCATGTTCAGTGAGAATTCATATATCGGATTCCAAAAGTTAACGGGGATTTAAGCTTAATTATCATTGTTAAAATTCAGAAAGGAAAAAAGAATAGCTAGTTAGTGAATAGCTGAGAGGACTTACAATCCAATTGCGTGTCTTTGACAATCGTTTGTTAAGTGCATGAATGCAGTAGGCAACATCTGCTCGTGGGCATGTTATCGATGTTGCAACAGCAATCTATGGAATATTAATTAAGGAAAAACCCATAATTTTATCACCCCATAATAGGAGAAAATAAATATGAACTTTCCTATAAACAAAGAAATATAAACATGCAATGGGACAACAAGGAATGTATAATAGACTCACTTGCAATATGCCTTTCTTTTGGAGGGCTCTCAACGTGGTTTGTTGCTTTAACAATGGCAACATCTAAATCCTTCATGAAAAAACAAAAAATAAAAGATCATGCATCTAATATTGCATATAATTGAACCTTTTATTTTTGTATTACAAAGAAAAAACAAATATATTTCATATATGCAAACCTTGAATTCACTTTTGACCTTGGCTAAGCCAACCTTCGTGGAATCCTTTAGCTTGTCATATGCTTTTTTAAATCTCTCCATTCAAAATGTAAAATCTAAATGGTTTTCCTCTTCTGGAAAATCAAAATCACTTCTCGGATCAAATGGGATAGAGACAAAAGAGGAAGTCTAATTAATTATTTTTCATTACCAAAAAAATTATATTCAATTTCTTTAGAAATCACAAGTCTTTGAGCTTCCAAAAACAAAAAGTCAATCACATACACATGACACATATACACTCTCTCTTTATTCTAAAATTGAATTTTTCCATTATGATTATATATTCGTGGTTTCAATTTTTGTTAAAACAAAAATGAAGCTGCATGTTGTATAATGAAAAATCATTTTGTAGTTGTTGGATTGATCATTTTATTCGAACCTTGTTTTCGGAATGTGCACGTACTTGGCAAAGTTCCTTACACCCTGTTTGTCTTCACTTAGCCCCATTTGTTTTCTTGTATCTTGAATTATTTTAGATCTCAATCTGTTAGTGTATTTGATTTTTTTCTTTACAATAACTGACTTGCTCTTCAAAGGACTGATTTAGTCTTAAAATTATCAACAGGTTGTTTATTTAAAAGTTCCTACGAAAGTGAACGACTCAATCTATTACCACTGCATAACCATGCACCCAACATCTCCAACGCACAATCATCAGCCAAGCACTTCCACTTCTATTTTTTACCGCGCAATCATTACTACCACCATGAATCATCTGTTAGGTTTTTCTGGTATATGCCGTGTGAATGTGAAATTGAAGAAATAAAGAATATTTTAAATTTTTTCTTGTAATAATTCGACAGGTCATTTTGAGCTGTAGCATCCTGTTCGACGATTTGAGATCTTAAGTAACTTCATATGATGTAGTATGACTTGTGTAAATTGTTAGTTTCGATGTTTGAGAGGTTTAGAATTGATTTGGAGGAATGATTCTTAATTTGGAAGAGTTAACCAAGGTCTGACTTTTAAGTAAACGACCTGGAAATCGAGGTTTGATGGTTTCAATAGGTTCGTATGGTGATTTTGGACTTTTGATGCATATTCGGATTCGAATTTAGATATTCCTACAAGGTTTTGGCTTTATTTATCGAAAGATAAAGATTTGTAGAATTGGAGAGTTTATAAGTTTGACCGAAAATTGACTTTGGTATTACCAGATTCGGGTTTGTGATTTTGAAACCTTGGATAGGATCATTTAGTTGGTTAGAACTTGTGTAATAAGTTTGATTGTGATCCAAAATGTCTAAGTGTGATTCAGAAAAGTTCAGCGAAGTTAGAATATTTAAAAGTTAATAGAATGATTTTGATCTTTGATTCGTGATTTTAATGTACTTGCAGTATTTTGAGCCATTGAATAAGTTTGGATACTGTATTTGGGCTTGTTCGTATAATTAGACAGGATCCTAGGGGGCTTGGGTGTGATCCATGATGGTTTTGGACCATTGTGATTGAGTTTAGAAATGTTGTTTCACTGGTGTTATCCTGTGCTTCGCAATCGCGGAGCCAAGCTCGCAATCGCAAAGAAGGACCTTGGTCAGCTGGTAATGATACATCATGTTCGCGGTTTAGGTGTCACATACCCGACATATGTTTGGGAGCTGGAGATGTGTTCACGTAGTTGTGGTAAGCTTGGAATCGCATTCGCATACCGAAGGATGCATTAGGAGCATGATTGGGGGCTCGTTGTCTTTCGAGTTTGTGTGATGGGGGCTCAATTTCGTAGTTTGTTGGCTTGTTTGTTTCTCGATTGCAAGGCTCAAACGTGATTTCATCAACTATTTTCTTTGGCGCATCATTTGTGCCTCGCAAACGCGAGGCTTGTGCCGTGTTCACAAAGGGTACTTCTGGGCAGAATATATATATATATATATATATATATATATATATATATATATATATATATATATATATCGTATTTCGTAAATACAATCCTTTCTTATTTTGAGCCCTAGACATGAATAGGGGTGATTTTCTACACCTAAAATATGGAACTTTGAAAGAAAATTTATAGTTTACGTCTACACTTTAAGAGAGTATATTATGGTATTTTAAATATCGATTTTGAAAATTGATTATATATGTGAACTCGACATATTATGGTTGATTGAATTGTTATTGGTTTTGAATTTCAAGTAGTTGCCCATCTTAGCTTTTTGGGAATTTATCAAGATCGAAACTTTACGGTTTGGGATTGCTTTCTATAGCATTATTTGACATTTTTGGATGAGGCTTGACTTGGATTTGCATGATTGGAGGACTAAAGCGATGTTTTGACGTGATTTATAGTTAAAGCTAGCACGAGAAGAGGTAAGTCTATTGGTTAACCTTGTTAAAAGGGAAACTCCAAAGATTTGACTTGATTGCTTTGTGTTTAAGGTATTGGGGATGGTGTATATACATGGTTGTGAGCATATATGCAATTAAAAAGTTTATATCATGTCGGGGGTAATATTGAGATACTTTATGCCTTGTTTTGATTAAGTGTTCATCTTGATTTGTGATTTATTTGGGTTACGTGACTATACTCAGTCTCTTATTCATGCTGGAGATCATGGCTAAGTTTTTGATTAATTATGAAGTCTTGGAAACTTATTCTTGATATATTGAATTGCTTGAATCATCCGTAGCCATATAGAAATTCCATGAGCACATATCTGTATGATTATTATTAAGTCCTTGTACATCTTTTATCTATTAATCTAGGGCATATGCATATGTATTATATTTGGATACTTGGTTTGAACTGAGATTGTGGCACGAAAGACAAGGTCGTGCGGCTGAAATACATTTCTGGTACAGGACATGATGAGCGAATATTTGATTATAATTGAGTTATCAATATCCTTTTTGCGCTTAGATTCGGTATTGTCCCTGCAGATTCAGGTGATTAACCATGTTACTTTGGGCTCATGTGAGCATGGTTAATACATGGATTGTGTATCATATATTCTATCGGTATTACACCCCACAATATTATATCGATATTACATTTTGCAATATTATATTACGATGATGTTACATCCTGCAATATTGTGTCATGATAATGTTACACCTTGCAATATTATATTACGATGATGTTACGCTTTGCAGTATTACGTTACGATGATGTTATGCTTCATAATATTAAATTACGATAATATTGCACATTGTAGTATTGTACGTTGAATTTGTCGTAAGATAATTGACATCAGTCCAAGAAAAAGATTATTTAAAGATATAAGGATTATGCTATTTCAAATAAGTGATGCGTAAATTCGTGAAAGTTAGATGGGAAGCAGGTGAAAGGAAATAAAATTTTGTCCAAGTTTGACATGCTGGGATAAAATACGGCCTGAGCTAAAATACTCGATATTTATAGGCTAGTGCCGTACAAGTTACCATATGACCATGATAATAAGGTGTATAAGGTGTATTAAAAATGAATAATATTTTAAGTAATTTGAGTTAATTCTCAAATAATTGATTAATGGTGAAAATAATTATGGTATTAACGGGATAAAAGCCTTTTTTGGGATTGCCACATGGGATAAGCTTAGCCAAGGTGGAAAAGTATACAAATAATTCGCTAGACCAAATGATAATTTGGTTACACGTGAAGATGGGCAGATCTCTTCATTGGAAAAGTTCAAAACTTTGCAAATTTAAGCAAATGACATTTCTATACAACTAAAAGAGAAATAACTTCACAGAACTTATTTTGAACTCCTGGACGTGAGTTTCATTTCAATAACGTGAGCCTTAAAAAAATTCAGAAACATGAGTTTTTATGGGGTTGGCCAAGTAAATGTAAAGTTTAGAAGACTAACAAAAGAATTCAGATATAGACCAGGTCCATCTTGTGAAGTACAGTCATATCAATCCAAACATATGAGATGTGCGTGAAGGAGATAAATTTAACTTATCAAAAGTAATATCTTCTTATCTGATCAAAAAAGTTGCATATTGAATAAGGTGAGAAATACTCCTTATACGAAGATGACACAATTTTGGAAGAGGAAAGTGTTAGAGTATGAGATCAACGAGAACTCTTCTACCATAGAAGAGTAGCATCTGTATCCCAGTCAATATCTAATTGCTAACCCATTAAATATTAGTGTTGTTCACGTTTACATGCGATGCACATACGTAGAAGTTAAACATAAATTGAGTACAAAGTAGCAACGCAATTTTACAAGTAATTTATGTGTGATTCAAGCATGCAATTCTAAAGCTACTTGAACAAGATAGAAGAACCAGTTCCAAGTATCTATCTTTTATTCTAGTTCAATTGTAGTAGGTGATTTTACATTGTACATTTCAGCTTTTATAGATGCAATTGTATTAGGTACTTAGATTATTCAAGTTAGAGTTAACATGAAGTTTTTGCAAAAGTTGAGGTTGTGTGCTACAACGGGATTAGAGTCAATCCTAGGTTAAAAAAGAGTTTTACTAAATGCAGTTTTTGGCTCAGTGATTTTAGTAGAAGTTTGGGAAAATCATCTGAGTAGTAGGTCATGGTATTTTCACCTTTTGAGCCAGGTGTTCTCCACGTAAAATTCTCCATGTTCTTTATTTTCTTTACTTATTATTTTGCAAATAGTAGTAGTTAGAATACACAGAAAAATCATGTCCTTCTATGATCCTTGAAGAGGCTAACACCTTAGGAATAGATTAAGATGAGTGCACCACTTGAAAACTCGGAAGGACAATCCACTGCTAGGCCCCCACTCTTTAATAATCAGTACTATTATAAGTGGAAGGCAGGATGGGAGACCACATCATAGGAGGAGACTATGAACCCTGGGACATAGTCACTAATGGTCCTCTGGCTACTACAAAGAAGAATGTTGAAGGAGTAGACATGTCAAAGACAGGAGTTGACTGCACTACTAAAGATTTGAAGAAACGGGAAAAGAATGCCAAGGCTAAGAAATAACTTGTGTATGGACTAGGTCCAGGCGAGTACAACAGGATTCAAAGTTGTACCACTGCTAAGGATATATGGGACACTTTACAAGTGGCTCATGAAGGAATTCCTTAAGTGAAGAGATCAAGAGGAACACTACTATATTTTTAATATGAGAATTTCACTATGAAGGAAGGAGAAACTATCTAGGAGATGTGCACAAGGTTCACAACACTAACAAATGAACATAAATCTCTTAGGAGAATTATCCTTGAAGAAGACAAGGTTGAGAAAATCTTGACAAAGGTCTTACCAATAACTTGAAAAAGCAAAATCACCGCTATTCAGGAATCAAAGAACATTGCCACTCTCAAGTTGGATGAACTAATTGGAAATCTCACTGCATATGAACTGAGAAGGCAAACCATGAAAATGGATGCACCCAAGAAGGACAGGAGTCCGGCGCTCAGAATAGCTGAACGTGCAGACCTAGAGGATTATGAAATGGCCGTGATCACAAGGGATTTCAAAAAGTACTCGATGTGATGAAATGAACCTTCAAGAGGTACAAACTTTAACAAACCAAGGGCTCATGAGAAACATACCAACGAGGGCTGCTACAAATGTGGCAAAACTGACCACATGAACAAGAATTATTCTCAGTGGGAAATTGAATGGAAGAAGAAAATGCTGAACGAAGGAACATGATCAACCCAAAAGGAACAAAGGATCAACAAAGGCTATGGTTACTTCTTGGAGAGAAACACCTGATGAGGATTAAGAAGATAAAGCTAGAGATAAACAAACAAGCACTTATGGCCATCGAAGAATCAGATGATAAATAAAAGGTAAGTGTGATTCATCTCTAAGACAAGATTAAATTTTTGTGTAAAGAAAGGTTATCTGAATTATTGCTATGCTTTATCAGTTATTCTGAGGTAATAAACAATGAGAAGGAACGGATGTCTAGGGAGTGTATGATCTGAAAAGCCAAGTGCAAAAATCTAGAATCTAGGGCTAATGAGAGTGAAAATAAAAATGTTGAGTTGAAGAACCATGTACTTGAACCTGACACCAGTGTCTTAGAACATAGGCCTGAAAATTCAACACTGAAATTAGGAACAAGTAAGAAGAAAGCTGATCACACAAATATCACCTAAAAGAAAATCTAGGAAAAATGAAAGATGAGTTGTACAAGAAGATGAACAAATAGAGTCTTAAAAGATGACCTAGGGAAGGTAAAACATGAACTAGACAAAACTTGCAAATGGAATAAGTTTTCTGATACACTATCCTAGCTACAAGAACACCATAGTAGAAACTAGAGAGGACTTTGCCGTAGGACCCCAGTACCTAGGTGGGATCCCAAAAACAAGTACATCCCTCTTCCTGAAAACAAAATCTGCAAACACTGTGGCAAGACTGGTCATTAAAAAAGTGAATGTAAAAGAATATGTAATTGGCTGGGATATTCTCGACCTATTGGCTGCTGGGATTCTAAGCTCAATTGGGTATGCAGTATAGCTAAGAGCACGCAAGGGCACAGTTCGATAACAGCTGCTGCATTCATAACTACAATTGCGCTTATTTGGACAACAAGAAACCATATTCGATTTGAAGGTGCTGCATATGTAGAGGATTTGCTCTGTCGAGAGATTGCTTTATTGATCCATATTAGAGGCAATAAATTGAAGAAATGGCAAAGTGGACTGGAAAATCTCAACCATTTTCCTTAGCCTATGATATTGCATGATATAGTCAGTTTTGTATATGCATAGCCAAATAGTGTAGTGAGATTCTTGTATTAGTATAGTAGTTAGTCCAACACTACTATCATGAAATTTGATGTACATATACTTTGTTATCAATGAAAACTTAATTTTTTTTTTAAAAAAAAGTGAATGTACTGTAAAGGAAAAAGCTAGTCAAAAGAACAAAACCTTTGTTCAAGAGAAAAATAGGCTGTCAGGACGGACCAAAAGGAATTTAATTCACCCATTTTCCTATAGAATAGGACCCAAACTAGTTTGGGTTCCTAAGACTAACCGCTAATTTCTTTTTGCAGGTCCAAGTGAAGGAAAGTATCCAAATACGATACATGGATAGTGGCTGCTCCAAACATATGACTGGATGCAAGAACCAGTTCATTTCATTTGAGAACTTAAAAGAAGGTAATGTCTCCTTTGGAAATGTGAATAAAGGTGAGATTATTGGGGTTGGAAAGGTAGGTAAGACAGACTCACATTCCATTGATAATATCCACTTGATAGATGGCTTGAAATATAGCCTAATAAGGGTATCACAACAGTTGTAGCATTTACCTCTACCAAATGCTTTGTGATTAATCTTATGATTGACAAGATTGTTTTGTAGGAAAAAAGAGTTAAATATTTATATTGTAGATTTATTCACTCTTTAAGAAAATAAACTCACTGTCTTGAGTGTGTTGGACAATGATACCTTCTTGTGGCACAAAAGATTACGTCATGCAAGTCTGAATCAACTCAACAAATTAGTCTCCAAGGACCTGGTGATAGGGTTACCTAACATAAAGTTCAAGGAAGACAAAGTTTGTGAGGCTTGTGCAAAGGAAAGCATGTAAGATCATCTTTTATAAATAAGAAAATGGTAAGTACAACTAGGACGATGGAAGTGGTTCATATGGATCTTTGTGGTCCGATGAGAACATTGAGCAGAGGTGGTAAGAAATATGTGATGGTACTTGTTGATGATTATTCTAGGTTTACTTGGGTGCTACTTTCAACATCTAAGGATGAAGCATTTGACATGTTTACTGCCTTTGTTAGAACAACTCAGAAAAAACTAGGCTTGCACCCAACAAGGGGGAAGAAAGACTAGGAAAGGTAATGGCTTACGTTTAAAGAAAACTGAGAAGGAACGGAAGGATCATTCGATCAATGATCCAACGTTGGTTACATTATGAATGCACTTTAGAATTTGGAGTATTATCCATGAAAGATATATGTTGACAACCATACAGAACTACGGTAAATCTAGTTGGAAAAGTACAAGCCTCATAAAAAGTGAGTACGAAGCTCCCACCGGATTGTGTATGTATAGTGTTATAGTAAGAGCTTTAAGTTATGGCTGCGAATTATACCTATCTAGAAGGGATAAAGAAGATATGATGTGAGATTTTAAGGCAAAGGTAATCAACATATAAGATACTCAAAGGCAGAAGATTGTAAATAGTCCATTCCTCGGATAAAAGGCTAGAATCGCATGGATTTGGTATCTAGGAATAATAACGGCATTGTCAGTAGCATATCTTCTAGCCAGTGGTTTAGGATTAAAGAGTTTGACTAAGAAAGTAAAAAAAGAGTTAGAAATGATGTGATGTCTCTCTTGACATTCCAAAATGGCATAAGGAAATTTTTATTCAAGCAAGTTTAAAGGCTGCAAGTAATATAAATAGAGATGTGGAGATCACAAGCTATTGTATGGTGAAGCGACAAGGTTCTAAAAGACATGATTAAGGATAGGAACAGGAAAGTGAGGAAGTAACGGAATAGATAAGTCCTCCGGATTAAGCCCATGAAAACAAGAAGAGCATATGGTTTCTCTAAGTTATACAAATCTCACTATACCCTGAATGAACTCAAAGGAGTCTAAGACTAATGACATTTAAAAGAGATGGAATGTTGCCCTAATAGTAGAATAAAGGTGTAATTGTGATACATAAAGGATGACATTTGGACCGTCGATTGAGTAATGACTTGAAGAGGATTTCATGAATTGTACCCATGTAAGGTGAGTCATATTGGGATGCTACAAAATACAGTAATGGAAGTACAGTATCGCCCCTAGGTGGATCAATCTAATTGTTCTAGACGACCCTGACAAGGAACGAGCCCTAGCGGCAATGATACATGCCATATCATGTTATCAGTGGTAGATAATGAACAAACATCAAGGTGAATCAAAAATAGATGGATAAAAGTTCAACACCATGAGATGAGATTAGACCATCAGTCAGAAGGATAAGCAACGAGAGTAACCTTGAGTTGGTTGCAGACCTCAGTAATGATAAATCGAACTAAGAACTATGGTATAGTATTACCTATGTAGATACAGTAAATCCATACAAATGGATCACCAGGTCTATGAAATAATATATAGCCATATTTGCAACTTCTACAAAGTACCGAGCGAAGAACATTAGTACACCTATATATGCCTCGAGAGGCATCCTATTAAGACTTGTATATGTTTACAAATTAAAGCTTAGAGATTGGAAAAAAGCTGGAGGATAAAGGAGAGAAGAGTCGCATAGGAACACTTACAAAGTCAGTATCATATGGGCTGAATTATAGAAGACAGCAACATTTACGAGATTGGAAAGAATTCGATCACAAATTAGGCGTGGGAAAGAGGCCTAAAAGGGGGAATGCCCTGTACTTTGGATTTATTCACAGAACAACTGCCTAAATGAAAAGGAGAGTATTAAGGTATTCACAAGAGCTATAAGTTATGAAAATGATAAGATTATCAGTCAACATTCAAGGACGAATGTTCCCAAGGGGGAATGATGTTACAATCTCAATATTATGTTCAATATTACGTTCCGAAGTATTATATTACGATGATGTTACATCCTACAATATTATGTCACGATGATGTTACGCTTTGTAGTATTATATTACGATGATGCTATGCCTTGTAGTATTACATTACGATGATGTAACGCTTCACAATATTACATTATGAAAATGTTGCACCTTATACTATTATTCATTGAATTTGTCGTAAGGTAATTGACATCAGTCCAAGAAAAAGATTATTTTGAGATTATAAGGATTACGCTATTTCAAACAAGTGATGTGTAAATTCGTGAAGGTGAGATGAGAAAAAAGTCAAAGCAAATGAAATTTTGTCCAAATTTGACTTGTTGGGATAAAATATAGCCTGAACAAAAATACTCGGTATTTATGAGCTAATACCATACAAGGTACCATATGACCATGATAGTAAGGTATATAAAATGTGTTTAAAATGAATATTACTTTAAGTAATTTGAGATAATTCTCAATTATTGAAATAATTAATTAATGATAGGAAATAATTATGGTATTAAGTGGATTAGAGCCTTTTTTGGAATTGCCACATGGCATAAGCTTAGCCAAGGTGGCAAAGTATACAAATGAGTCATTAGACCAAATGATAATTTGGTTACACATGAAGATGGGCTGATCTCTTTATTGGAAAAGTTCAAAACTTTGCGAAGTTAAGCAAATGACATTTCTATACAACTAAAAGAGAAATAACTTCA
The DNA here is from genome assembly GCA_034376525.1 of Nicotiana benthamiana. NCBI lineage: Eukaryota > Viridiplantae > Streptophyta > Magnoliopsida > Solanales > Solanaceae > Nicotiana > Nicotiana benthamiana. Next base: position 114,957,058 of record CM067331.1, read on the forward strand.
GAGAACTCATTTTGAGCTCCTAGATGTGAGCTTCATTTCAATAACGTGAGCTTTCAAAAATTCAGTACATGAGCTTTCATGAATCTTCAAGAATTCCAAAAACATGAGATTTCATACAAAGTTATACTACGTAAAGGCTACGGGATTTTGTGATCCCAAGAGAGTACAGTTTAGTTTTTTTCAAGAATATCATATGAATTTTCCCTTATTTCGATCCGCCATTATGTATTCGTCATAAAAAATGTGTATTAGAGGAATTTTAAGAGAATCGGTACATATGTTAAGGCTATTCCTTCTTTGTTTTGGCATGATCCATATAACATAAACAAAACGTGTAAATTCACAATTTCATACATGACTCTATTCATAGAAATATTGGAGATGCTTATGTCCTTGATCCCCCATGTGTCATATTATTCTATTATCTACTCATGGGTCTCAGAAAAATATGTAAGTTGAAAATTTTTATTTCATGATATTATTCAAAGGCATAATGGTCTTATTATATATGTGTGTGTGTGTGTGTATCGATATGCATATGGGATATGGGAAAAGGTTACTGCGTTATATATGCACCAACATCCGATCAACTAGTATACGTTGATGATTTTTCCCAATATTGCCGAGATGATATGATGAGATGCCCTCAGAAGCCTGATGATGTTATGAAACATGTACCTATGCACCACATGATATTCATATGATATTCATACGTGTATGCATGAAACTATAATTATTTAATGATTTATAGAGTTATCCAGACTTACAGGTTGAGTCATTTACTCTATATTTCTTCCATATCTGTTATTTACTTATTTATGTGCCTTACATACTCGGTACATTATTTGTATTGATGTCCATTTGCTTGGGAACACTGCATTTCATGCTCACAGGTTCCGATAAACAGGTCCAGAGCCTTCCAAGTAGGTTATCAGCTCAATAGAAGGTGTTGGTGCGCTCCATTTACTTCGGAGTTGCTTGTTTAGTTAGTATGATTTGGATGTGTATTGTTTGGTATGCGGGGACTCTGTCCCGACCTTTATGAAAATTATGTATTCTTAGATGCTTGTAGATAGATGTCATGTACATAAAAGATTGTATGATCTTATCGACCTATGTTCAGTATACGAGTGGTTATTCTTATCTTAAAGGCCCAAATGTCTTATGTATAAGTTGGTATCACATGCTGTACTCTACTTATTTTACGACAGCCTCTCCAGTTCAATTACCTATGATAGTATGATACGAAAAGATACCCCCTTATGCCCTGGGCGACACACATGCTACAATGGCCGGGACAAAGGGTCGCGATCCCGCGAGGGTGAGCTAAAAACCCGTCCTCAGTTCGGATTGCAGGCTGCAACTCGCCTGCATCAAGCGGAATCGCTAGTAATCGCCGGTCTTCCATATGGTGGTGAATTCGTTCTCGGGCCTTGTACACACCGCCCGTCACACTATGGGAGCTGTCCATGCCCGAAGTTGTTACCTTAACCGCAAGGAGGGGGATGCCGAAGGCAGGGCTAGTGACTGGAGTTACATCGGTACTCAATTAAGTAAGGTACAGGGTGCCCATCGCGGCTTATTGGTTAGGTCGTGACAATAGGGTAAATAGACATATAAGATAGAGTATTGAGCATACATAGGCGTCGTTGATTTGTTTTGAAGCATTCATGTAAATGTTAACTGATATTGTTACACCCATATTTTTGTATGTAGAAGTACGCCATAAGTATATTGATATAAGCTCGGAATGAGATGTTATATCCCGCATTTTTCATACATTAAAGTTTCGTCGTAAGTTAAGCAACATAAGTTTAGGAATAAGATGATTTTGGTATTATAAGTATTATGTTATTTCAAACAAGTGATAAGTAAACTCCTGAATGAGAGAGGGTAGGCAAATTGCAGGAAATGAGTTTCATCGAAGTTTGGCAATTTGGGATAAAATACGGCATGAGCTTTAATATCTGGTATTTATGGACTAATGCCCTGCAAGGTACCACATGACCATGATAGTAGGGTATATAAAGTGTGTTAAAGGTGAATAGTATTTTAAGTAATTTGAGATAATTATTAATTATATAAATAATTGGGTAATTATGGATTTTTAGCGAGAGATTAATTAACTTAATTGAGTAATTAAGCATAGAATGAGTATGGCTAAATTCTCCTAACGTGGCAGCCAACAAGTCACAAATATATGACTTGATATTATAGGGTAAGGTGGCAAAACTAAAGAATTAGGTAGCTAACTCATCCTAAGTGGGTCCCACACCCACCAAATTTAAAAGCCACTTTAAATCACTTCAAAGGTGTTGGTAGCTCTACAAAATGAGGAGGAGAGTCTTCAACAAAGTTCATACAAGAAAATGTATGTCACTAACGTGAATTTTTCAACAAAAATCATATGAGACTGCATAATGTTATAGCAACATGATTTTGTGATTCTAAGTATGGTGCAATTTTGTGATTCTAAGTATGGACCAATCTTTCTTAAAGAATATCATATGAATTTTCTCCTATTTCGATTCACAGTTACATATTTTGTCACAATCAACATGTGTTGGTGAAATTGTCAAAAGAATCGGCTCAGGTATATGTTAAGTCTATCCCTTCTTTCTTTTTGGCACGATCCATATGATACAAATGAAACAAGCAAATGTACAAGTTTTGTAAACAAATATATTCATAGAAATACCAGAGGTTCCTATGTTCTTCAAACGCCATATGTCTTATTATTCTATCATCTATTCATGGGCCTTAGAAAATACGTAGATTTATAAAGTTTATTTCATGATATTAATCAAAGGCATAGTGGTCTTATGACATTCTGAGAAATTTTATTGACGTGTTTTTTCATGCATTGCATTCATTTATAAGAGTACATTAGCCCATGACACCAGATGATTATATATATATATATATATATATATATATATATATATATATATATATATATATATATATATATATATATATATATATATATATATAAATTTATAAAGTTTATTTCATGATATTAATCAAAGGCATAGTGGTCTTATGACATTCTGAGAAATTTTATTGACTTGTTTTTTCATGCATTGCATTCATTTATAAGAGTACATTAGCCCATGACCAGATGATTTTATATACATATATATATATATATATATATATATATATATATATATATATATATATATATATATATATATATATATATATATATATATATATATGAGAAAGGTTATGGCATTATATACGCACCACCACCTTACCAACTAGTATACGTTGATGATGTTGCCCACAATGGCCGAGATATATGATGGGATTCCTTCAGAGGCCTGATGATGTTATGAAAGATGTGCCTATGCTTGACATGACATTCATATGCATATACTAGATAACATAATTATTTCATGATTCATAGAGTTATCCAGACTTAGTTGAGTCATTTATACTATATTTCTTCCATGTATGTTATGTACTTATTTATGTGCTTTACATTTTCGCTACATTATTCGTACTGACGTCTCTTTTGCCTGGGAATGCTGCATTTCATGCTTGCATGTCCCGATAGATAGGTCAAGAGTTCTCCAAGTAGGCTATAAGCTCATTGGAAGATGTTGATACACTCTATTTGCTTCGGAGTTTCTTATTTGATCAGTATGATTTAGACGCATATTGTTTGGTATGTATATACTAGAGTTCCAAGGAAAACTTGACCAGGTCCGCAACTTGGCAAACCTCTCCCTCACCCTAAACTTCCCAGACATTAACCAACAAAATGCTCAAAAACCAGCACCTCCTCAAAATAAGACAAACCAACATCAACAAAATCCTCCCGCACCCCATCAATACGCAACTCCTACCCAAAATGCTAATTCTCCACCAGTACCCACTCCATCTCAGCACCAACATCTTCCTACCCAGTACCCACAAACCACTACCTATCACACTCTTCAAAACATAGCTCAACCTATTCACGATCTTTAAAACTCGGCCAATGACCACCACTACACCCAAATACTTAGCACCCACCAAAACAACCTCATATATGTAGAAACCTTACCTCACTCCAGTCAACCAATCTCATATACATCAGAATCCGCCGAGAAAGACCTGCTCATCAAGGACATGGTTGAGGAGCTCATGAAGCTGACAAGTCGAGTTCAGGGTATTGAAGAAAGCAAAGGGATAGAGGGTCTGAACTATAAAGATTTATGCATACAACCATATGTAGAACTGTCGGCCGGTTACAAACCTCCCGATTTCGAAATGTTTGATGGAACGGGTGGTCCCAAGGTTCATATGAGAACTTATTGTGACAAGTTCATGGGGGGTAAGAAAAGATAAAAGGATTCGAATGAAGCTCTTAATCTGAAGTCGTACTTGAGATGTCCTGTCCTGGTACATAAGCCAAAGTCCTAAGAAGTGTGCCAATATGGTGAGAATAGCATCATATTTTATGAACCGGTTCAAGTTTAATACAGAGAATGCACCAGATTTCTTCTATATCCACAACCTAAAGAAGAAGCCAACCGAGACATTTTGTGAGTATGCTACTCGATGGAGGACAGAAGCAGCCAAGGTCAAACCAGCATTAGAGAGGAACAAATGAACAAGTTCTTTGTCAAGGCACAAAACCCACATTATTACGAAAGGCTAATGGTTATTGAGAACCATAAGTTCTCCAATATCATCAAACTCGGAGAAAGGATTGAAGAGGGTATTAAAAGTGGGATGGTGACACAGGCCACGAACAAAGCATTGCAATCAGGTGGCATATCAAAGAAGAAAGAAGTAGGGACAATAATTGTTTCCGAAGGACCCAAAATCTCCACTCACATACCAAACACCTCCTCCTACATACCAACCCTCACCTCCCAGATATTCTCAACTCGCCACCACCTATCACACTCATAAGCCAACCAACCCACTGCCATTCGCCTCTAACCCGTCAAAACTATGCAAAACGCAGATGTAATTTCGATCGTAAACTATCCAGATAGTAGACCATCATTGTTGAACCCATCGACCAGTTGTACAAGAGGTTGAAGGGTGCTGGTTATGTCACCCTTATTCCCGCTGTGGAAATGGAGAATTTATCTCAATGGGTCATCCCGAATAAAACTTGTGCATATCATTCCGATCTAAAAGGCCCACTATTGATGACTGCTGGACATTGAAAGATATGATCTAGACATTGATTTATAATAAGTTCATTTAGGCAAATAAATCTATACCCAATGTCCAAAACAATCCTCTTCCAGATCATAAGGGCAAAGGGATCAATGTGATAGAAACTAATGAGGAGTGGGATCTCGATTGATCAATTGGACTTATCAAAGAGGGAGACAATCATAAGAAGCTCGTAGTCATGCTCAATCCTATTGTGGTCCATGAACAACCGCCGGTTGAGATTGAGGTAATCGTATCAGTTCCATTTAAGGTAGAAGTAACACCACCTGTAGCCACACTTGTTCCATTTAAGGTAGAAATGGACACACCTTTCACAATGACAGTAGCAACCATACCTCCTTTCAAGTCCAACACCATAACTTGGGATTAAGTTGTCGAAGCTATGAGAAAGGGAAAAATAAAAATGGAACAATCTGGTGCCACACAAGGAATGGCCAGAACTCGAAGGATCTATACACCTGAAAATTTTGGAGGATCAAGCAAGGAGAAACAACCTGTCATTGAAGTTGTACGAGATGATCTTTGGAGTAAATTACATGTGAGAGAATACTTTGTCATCGATCAATTAAACACGACTCTTGCCGAGATATCCATCATGTCACTATTGCCAAATTCGGAGGTGCATATGAGTGTTCTGATGAAGGTGTTGAATGAAGCTTATGTTCCCAACAATATCACCAGATGAGAGATGGCCAACATGGTAGGGAAAGTAATAGAGAGTCAAAAGATCACCTTCCACGAGGATGAACTACCACCTGAAGGATTAAGTCATAATAGGGCATTACAAATCACAGTACATTTTGAGGACAAATTCACCGCCAGGGTCTTAATAGATGGGGGTTCAAGCCTCAATATTTGTCCATTGATTACTTTAAAAAGGTTGGAAAATATTTCCATGAGATACGGGCAGAGAATATGAACGTGCAAGCATTTGATGGATCTCAAATGGCCATGTTTGAAAAGATTAACCTTTGTCTGCAGATGGGACTAACTTGGTTCGATGTTGAGTTCCATGTACTAGACATATCAGCTACAAAGCATCTTCTATTGGCACAACCTTTACATGCTGATGGGGTTGTGGCTTCCATGCTACACCATGCCATGAAATTTGAATGGAACTATTAGGAGGTAATCATTAACATGGATGAAAGTAACCCCATTTACACATGTCAAACTATTCCAATTATTGAGAATAGAAGAAGGCTTGGTGAGAGACTTATCACCCCATTGAGCATGCCAACGTAATTGAGAAGGAAAATTGGTGGAGTAACAAAATAGAAATCATACTGACATGGTCTTGGTATGAATGTGGTAAAGGGCTTGGGAGGAAACTCCAGGGAATTACCAAACCAATACAGTTGAAACATCACCACACAAATTTCAGGATGGGATATCCATAAACCTGGCAAGAATATAATGATTGCTCACCACCATGGGGTGGTCCTTACTACTCTCTCAAGCATCCCATGACACATCTAAGTCAGAATTTTCACTTGGCCGATACAATATGGTGATCTGCAGAGGAAGAAGCTTTGGCTGGGTTGAAAAACTTGGTCCTAGAAGACGAGAATATGTATTGCAATATGATAGTTGAGGAGGAGGAAGAAGAAGGTTCACCATTCAGACTGTGGAGAAGGGAGCTATTTTCAAGAATTGGACTATCACACCATCTCGGGCCCACTGAGTTTCTAGGTAGCTTGGCAATTAGCCTGACTTATTTTAATATCCATGCTAGGCCTTTAAGATATTTTCAGTAATTTTATTTTAAAGACGCTTTTTATTTTGAAATAATTGCTCGAGCCATCGAGCCCTGCCTGTTTTGGATATTTTCAAATTTATTTAATGCATTGCTACTTATTATTGATTATTATCCTTCACATTTTTCTTCCTTAACGTTATTATCAGTTTTTTTGATGAAGCGATGACTGTGACATGTAATAGACAACGGAATATAAGGATAGTGACTCAGAAGAAAAAGATGAAATACCTGAGGAAGTGGTCAGAGAAGTTGAGAATTTTTAGAACAAACATATTTCCAATTTGGACGAGACCGAAGAAATCATTTTGGGAGATTCTAAAATCGTCAAAAAGACTTGCATAAGCATTCACTTATCACCGGCAAGGAAGGAATAATAAACTCGTTTCCTCAAAGAATATGAGGATATTTTTGCATGGTCATATAATGATATGGCCGGTCTGAGCACATCCATAGTGTCTCATAAGTTGCCCACCGATGTGCACATAGAAGACTTGAGAAAGATCTTTGAACGGCTAAGGAGGTACAATCTAAAACTGAACCCGCAAAATGTGCATTTTGGGTTCCCACAGGGAAGCTGTTGGGATTAATCGTCAGGCATTGAGGAATTAAGTTGGACGCATCCAAAGTTAAGGCTATGAAAGAGTTACCACCACCAAAGAGCAAGAAGGACGCGATGAGATTCCTAGGACCCCTCAACTACATCGGACGCTTCATAGAACAATCTAAGATAGTATGTGAAACCATCTTCAAAAGGTTGAGGAAAAAAATGCTTAAACCAGTTGGACCGACGATGACAGAAAGCTTTTGACAAAATCAAGGAATACTTGTCTATACTGCCAGTCCTAGTCCTGCCAAAACTTGGGATACCTTTGCTACTCTATCTGTTCGTATTAGATGGGGCGTACGTATGTGTTTTGGGACAACATAACGAGACAGGAAGAAAGGAGCAAGCCATATACTACTTGAGTAAGAAGTTCATACCTTATGAAGCATGGTATTCTCTGCTAGAACGCACTTGCTGTGCTTTGACATGGACAACTCAGAAATTGAGCCGTTACTTCTGTGCCTATACAACATACCTCATACCCAGGATGGACCATCTGAAGTACATCTTTCAAAAATCCATGCCAACAAAGAAGTTAGCCAAGTGGCATATATTGCTAAGTGATTTCGATATCATCTATGTAACTCAGAAGGTGGTCAAAGGACAAGTGTTGACAAACTATCTTGCTGAAAATACTGTGGGAGGAGAATATGGACCATTAAAAATGTATTTTCCTGATAAAGAAGTATCATTCATAGGCGAGAACATTGCTGAAACCTACGATAGTTGGAGAAAGTTCTTCGATGGGGCTGCGAACTTCAAAGAAGTGGGCATTGGAGCAATTTTTTGTATCGGAAATAGGTCAACATTACCCGGCTTAAGCAAAGGATAGGTTTCCGTTCACCAAAGATATGACAAAATATGAGTCTTGATCATGGAACTCAATTTAGCCATCGATATGAATATACAAGAGTTGCTGGTAATTGGTGATTCGGATCTGCTAGTATATTAGGTTCAAGGAGAATGGGCTATGAAAAACACCAAGATACTACCATACTTGTATCATGCGCAGCAATTGATAAAGAGGTTCACAAACATAGAATTCAATATGAATTTGCAGATGCACAACCACCTTATTATCAATCATACAACATCCACATAAGAGTTTCATTGATCCCATCCCGATTAGGAGCCACACTCAACCGAATTACTGTGCTCATGTTGAAGAAGAAACGGGTGGAAAACCTTGGTTCAAAGACATTATGGAAAATTTGGCAAAAGGAGAATACCCAGAATAGGTGAATAATACTCAGAAACACACACTGCGGAGGTTGTCCAATCACTTCTTCCAAAGTCTAGGGACCCTGTATAGAAGAACTCATGATCTGGGGTTGTTAAGGTATGTTGATGCAAAGGACGCTTCTAGATTTCTTAGGGATATACATGCCAGAACTTGCATACCACATATGAAGAGTTCTGTTCTAGCCAAAAGATACTCAGAGATCGATATCTTTGGATGAACATGGAAACGGATTGATCAGGTACATCCAGAAATGCCACCAATGCCAGGTACATGCTGACATGATAAAAGTACAACCAAACGAGCTCAATATAATAAGGGTGACTTGGCCTTTTGCTACATGGGTAATGGATGTCATCGGTCCGATCGAGCACACCGCTTCTAACGATTATCGATTTATTTTAGTGGCCATCGACTATTTCACAAAATGGGTAGAGGTGCATTTTACAAAGTTGTAACCAAGAAAGTGATTGCAGATTTTGTCAAGGATCGTATTGTTTATTTATTCGGGGTTCCCGAGTATATTATCACTGATAATGCTGCCAATCTCAATAGGGAGCTGATGAAAGCCATGTGTGAAGACTTCAAAATCAAGTACAAAAACTCTACAACATACATTCCTCAAATGAACGAAGCTCTGGAAGCTGCCAACAAGAACATAAAAAAGATACCAAGAAAGATGGTAGAAAATCACAAACAATGGCACAAGAAGTTATCCTTTGTCCTATTGATGTACCACACTACAGTCCACATCAACTGGGCAAACTCTCTATTTACTGGTTTATGGTACCGAAGTTTTCATTCTATCCAAGGTAGAAATTCCTTCTATAAGGATCATACAATAAGCCGAACTCAGTAATGCATAATGGATAAGGAACCGCTATGAGCAACTATCCCTCATAGATGGAAAAAGAATGAATGCAGTGTGCCAGGGTCATCTTTATCAAAATAGAATATCCAGAGCTTTCAACAAAAGGTTTAGACCAATACAACCCGCACCGGGGCAGCTGGTGCTGTAACAAATCTTTCCGTGTCAGGATGAAGCCAAAGGGAAATTCTCACCAAACTGGCAAGGTCCTTAAATGGTTCACCAGGTGCTAGCAGGAGGAGCACTCATACTTGCAAAAATGGACGGGGAAATTTGGCCAAAACATTTCAATTCAAATGTAGTCAAGAGATACTATGCTTAGATGGGTTGCATTCATTCATCTAATGTAAATGAAAGATGCTTAACCTGATTCCCTTTTAAGAGGGGATACGTAGGCAGCCCTTTGGGTTTGGTCACATCTTAATAAAATCTTCATTTCCCCAAAATCAGAAATCGGGACAGAATTTTGAGGAAGACCCTTAAAATTCTAGAACAAGCCAGCCAATGCCATCATATGTCGGATAGTTGGAAACCAGTTAAGTAATCGGGGCAGAATTTTGAGAAGGTTTCTCAAAATTCCGGAGCAAATCCAACAAACTTTTTGGCACGCAGAATGGCTGAAGGATAAAACTGGGGTAGAATCTTTAGGAGGATCTTCAAAATTCTAATGCAAGAAAGCTGTAATGTCTCTAAGAGCGTTACATTGTTAGTTCATCCAATTTACTTGATATTATATATCACTATGTTTTCTAAAATATCTCTCTTTCATCAAATAAGTGCATATTTTTCGAAAACTTTATTTCCATAGTAGCCAAGTGTTACCCAGGGTATCTCGAACATGATCTCCAGAGCAAAGCAAATCAAAATAAGCAGACAAAGGCATGAACTAACCTCCTACCCCCACCCCCCAAAACTCATATATTTTCTTTAGATGCAGGACTATATCATTGTGATAAGAATCACCATAATAATACAATCGCTATGCACATTTTCAGCTAAGAATACTTTGCTCTTACTCTTATATTTGCATAAGGCTAAGCATTGCCTTCTCTTTGCATGAGGCTAAGCCATGCCTCTCTATTTGCATAAGGCTAAGTATTTCCTTTTCTTTGCATGAGACTAAGCCATGTCTTAAATCTTGCATGAGGCTAAGCCTATCTCAATAGTTGCATAAGGCTAAGGACTATATTCTGTTGCATGAGACTAAGACCTATCTCAAATTTTGTATGAGGCTAAGCCCTGACTCCAAATTTGCATAAGGTTAAGCATTCCTTCATTTGTATGGGGACTAAGCCCTTTCTCAAATCTTGTATGAGGCTAAGCCTTGCCTCCATATTTGTATAAGGCTAAGCATTGCCTTCTCTTTACATAGGACCAAGCATTGTCTCCCTTTCTTGCATCAGGATAAGCCCTGCCTCCCTATATGCATAAGGCTAAGCACTGCCTTCCCTTGCATGAGACTAAGACCTGTCTCATACCTTGCATGAGCCTAACCCAGCCTCAATATTTGCTTAAGGCTAAGCATTGTTTTCTCTCTGCATGAGACTAATCTTTGTCTCCCTTTCTTGCATGAGGGTAAGCCCTGCCTCCCTATTTACATATGTCAAAACAAAACCTTCTCGTGAGACTAAGCATTAACTTCCTTTGCATATGTGTTGATCTATTCTAAACTTTGCGTTATCGTCTTCTCTCAGGGCTATGCTCTGCCCCCAACCTCTGCACAAGGCTAAGCTTTGCCTTCTTATTACCTTTGGTATCATGTCTCTACATTTCATAGGTTGATGTATAGCCAACCTGCCCAAAGGCATCATAGTCCAAAGGTATCATCCTTATAGCTTGAAGACACTATGTCATGGCCTGAGGATCTCTCAATACCGAACATCATTATTCAAAGGAATCATGGCTTAGAGGCACCATTCTCATGGCCCGAGAAAATCATTTCATGGCCTAGGAATCTCTAATCTTAAGATTCATGGCCCAGGAGGTCATGGTCTAAGGACGTCATCCCCTCTGTCCAAAGACAACCTCCATGGTCCAACGTGAATTTGCATCATAATTAAATTCTCATAGTAATCTATATACTTGCATGAATTATGTTTTAAATTTTGCAGGTAATCTAGGAGGCAACCGTTCTTCAAATTGGATCAATCTTCGCTCCCATTTCCATTCACAATGTTCACATTCTGCGAATATTTTAAACATAACAGACTCCCGTTAATTACTCACTTTTCTCTATCACTATTCATATACTTGCTCTATAACACATCCTTTACGACTTAGATTCTCATTCATGACACCACATAAATCCATATGATGTTATTCTTCCCAAAAGAACCTCTCTAAAACGCACGACCATTCCTATAACAATTCCATCAGTCTCATTAACCGATGGATCCAAAATTACACATGGCCCGATTCCTGTAAAATCAGGGATACTAGTTATACGATTTCTTCATTGTTTGATGTAAATATCAAGAGACTCGAATAAAATCTAGTTCAAAGTATCTTCTTTATCTATTATTCTGTGTATGTTCACTATGATACCTGTGAGTACGAGTATCTTCGTATTTTTGGGATTTCAAACCTCTAGTTCAAACCAAATTTGATTCGTTTATGTCTTTTTTGATGAACCTAGCTATTTTATGGTTGAATCTATTTAGATCTCTTTAGATCTGAAATAATTTTGTGTTTGTTTGGTGTTTCTGCCTTAAGATTTTCTATTTTTACTATTATTGACCGATTTCATTTACCCTAAACCTAGGCTTTTGATTTTTGATGGATGTTTGCAAAAAAAAAAAGGTTTTAGGGTTTAAATGTTTTCATCTCTGACTTTCTTATTTACTTTTCGACTTATTTTTACTTGATTTAATCAAGCTCCGTGTATATGTCTTTGTATTTCTAGGGTTTTGACTATTTGACTATTTATCCTATCATTCTTTGGCCGTTTACCTTTAGTTCTGTCAATTAAGTGCTAAAATTTATTTTATTATCCAAATTAGGGTTTGAATTTAGTACCCACATTTCCGTATTAAGATTTTACCATGTTTTTACCATATTTATGTGATTAATTATCCGTGCTGCTGGCCTGATTTTGTGTTCTGACTTTTAATTGGTATCTGGACTTACTACATTACCTTATTTAGACGTCAATCTTAAATGTTGATTTATTCAGTGAGACACTTCTGTGATTCTGCCTATTAATTGATTCCTGTTAGCTCTAATTGACTGATTAACTAATATCTTTTCCTTATTTGTGTACCATTGATTCTCCTACCTTATTTGGTTTTACTCTACTATATGCTATAAAACCCTTCATAGTTCTGATTTTCAAACACACACTCAGACGTAGACACATACACGCAGAGTCACACAATCTCACACACACTTACAGACTTACACTCACCCTTATGCATTTTTACAATTTCCTCACTTTACACCTCAATAGCTCTCTGCTTTTCCTCAGGGGATTTGAGTTCTCTCTGTGTGAAACTACTCTGATTTCTACATTATTTAGCTGGCTAGAAGCCAAGGCTAAACTCTTTGGATCCAAATTACCATTACATTACAATTACTTTCTTCCTAACTGGTATGTGTTAACCCCTGTTATTCTATTCTATTATGTGTGCTTATTTGGTTAGCTTATTTCAGACTCAACATCTTTCTGCGTGATGTATGATTTCTGTTTACTCTTTTCTTATTTGGCATATGTCACACCTCCTTTTTTCCTACACCCTTGGAAGGGTATAATAAAGAGAATATTTCCAATTAAAGGACAATCAAAAAGGGATTTATTATTTACAGATTTAGAGTCGCCATTTGGAAGATTTATGGTGTCCCAAGTCACCGGTTTCAAATTCCGAATAGAGGAATAGGTTGACTCTGCATTACAGTCCATGAACCAGAAATTGGGGTAAGAAATTCTGTTAACCTAGGAAAAGGTGTTAGGCACTCCCGAGTTAAGGAAAGTAATATTACTAAGGTACACGCCTGATGCAACTACGAGTTTTAGCTTTGCGAAGGCCATGGAATTCTGCTAAATGGAACGCCTCGAATTCTAAGGTTGAGTTTAAAATTAATTAAAGTTTTTTGTTCGACCTGACGCACTTCAAATTATTCTACTTAAAAGGTCTCTAAACTAACTCATGAGGGCTATAATTTTCTTTGTTAGGCATGGCACACATCGACTATTGATAAGGGCCTAATTAATTGAAACGCCAACTGCAAAAAAAATTCTCTAAATGGTTTACAAGAGAGTGTTAATTACATAAAGCAAATGGGTTTAGTCCGGCCCCAAATAAACTGATGGTTTAACGCACTCAAGGCTGCCCAGTTTCGGCCCAAGCGTGAGCCCAACAACATCATATGGCAGACCCAGCTAAACATTCCTAAAGCTAATCGCACTGTCCCAACTGCTCAGGTCAACGATTTCAACTCGAATGGACTCATGATCCACAACCCACACAGCAGCCCAAATCATATACTCAGGCGTCCATATGCACACAAAGAGGATAATGGGCTCGTTTGAATCCCAAATGAACAAGTGCCACAATACAGCACTGCACTTTTAGAGCTATTGGGCCACATGCTACAGCCCAACTTATGAATCAACACACATAAACAATTTCAACTACAATGTTTCAAAGTGTTCTAGAAAATTAGAAATAAAATTAATTGTCCTTATACATGATCAAAGTGTATTCTAATGCCAAACCAGGTTTATAGTGGAGATATAATCTTATAGTAATTGGAGATATAATCTTATAGTAATTCATTCACTATCATCCTGTTACTCAAAATTTAATATTATTCCCAACTTTTAAACAAAACAGCATGCATGATTTTAGTAATAGCTGGAACATCTTCTAACATAGTTTCCAATTGAAATTATAACACTCTAATATATACGTTCTATTTTAATAAAATTAGTAATGAATAACAAAGCACACGCCCACTTCAAATTTGGTTGAAGTAGATGTAAGCATGCTTGAATTAATTGACTCCTCCAACATCACAACTTCAAAATCCATACTCAAAACATGATATACTATATGTAAGTATCATTCAGTCATTAATACACTAGAGCTTTAACCACCATATAAAATCCTAGAATTACTTCCTAAAGAAAAAGAAAACTAAATAAATAAGATGCCTCGATACAGTCCCTAGTTAATTACACCATACAATGGGAAGTGAACCCTAAGTACTGATACACTCTAACACAAGATTCAGCAAGTTCAATATCATTTAAACTAGACATAATCAACTCAACTCTCAACTAAGCACTTGTCATTTAGAAGAACAAAATACAGGAAAGTAAAAGGAACAAAATTATAAACTAATGGTATAACATCCAAACACTTATAACTCCAAATTTCATTTCTCAATCTTGAATCAAGTATCACATTATGTGAGTTTCAGGAATGTGTACCTGGAGCAACCAAAATAATTAAAGAAAATTAGCAATTGAAGGGGTAGGTTCAGCAGTAATTAACCAATAGAAACAACCCATAAGATCAGTTTCGAGCAGGAAAAAATATGCAGCAATCAAGTTTAGTTAGCCTAGCAGACTTTAAGATGATTTTTGCAAACTAGCTTCAAGCCATTTTATCTCAGATGTGACAAAATTATTTCAGGAACATGAAAAGAAATCAGAATTATTGAGGATCTAAAGTAAAAGTAAGATTTATATTTCTGTATGTGAATTAGAGTGTTCAAGGACACCTAAAATGAAAGGCAAAGGGTCTTTATATAGGCATGCCTAATGCAGTCTTGGCTTGACTAACCAATTCCTTTTTTACCCCCTTTATTTTCGATTGTTTTACCCTTTTTAACCCTCTAATATATATGAAAACCCCTGCTCCTTAGCAAATTGGTGCTCATCTTATCTTCTAGACCCTCTCCCTTACATAAACGATTCCTTCATAACGTAAATTCCCTAAATTAACCTTTTCCCAACCAGTTATTACGACCCCTGCCCCTTCTTTTGGGACCCTTTTAAGTTTCTAGACCTATAATTGACTCCCCTATAGATTTATGAAGTGCGACAAATAGGACTGCTCAAATGCAAAAGCTTCAAACAGATCAAAAGGTTAAATTCTTAAAAGAAATGCAGAACATTTGATAATATAAAACAAACTAAGCATGAATCAAACACGACAAACCCTCACATGATTACTAAGCCAAAATTTAAACAGAAACATAACCAACAAAACTTATTGGAATTAAACAAATTTAGACTAGCAATTCAATCGTGTACTTATCAAAGAAGCAACAAAAGAAAAAAGAAAAGAACAAAGGTACCTAAGAATAGAATGCAAGGTGAACCTCAACGAGTAGAAACCAAATGCTAAAGTCATCTCGAGATAGACGAAACTTAAGGATAATCAGTTGTTCCTTGATAATAACAACCAATTAGCCTCTAATTCCGGCTAAATCAGAGTTTGAAATCGACATGAGCAAAGGTTATTGATGCAGGGACTCGAGTTTTAAATGATTTGGGGAAGATTAGGTTTAGGTCTGATCTTTTGATTCAATATTCGAGTCGACCTAGGGGGATTTGAAAGGCATGGGTAAGGGATTTGGGAAGAGGGAGTGATAAGGGTTCCAGGGTATATTTTTGGGGTAATTTGGTGGTGGCGCCGTCACCAGAGAAACTGTGGCGACGCTAGGATTCATGACTTCGAACAACAATTTGAGGAGTTTTGAGGGAAACAGGGTGAAAATCTGAGATGAGGAGGCGGAGGAGGATTGGTGGTGTTATTTTCACGGCGATTGAACGATGGCCACCGCTGTAGGCGATTTCTGGCGGGTGGAAGGCAATGGCTCGGGGCGGGATGATGAGAGATGGTCATGGGGGCTCTAAGAGAGGGTGGGTAGGGGCTTTCAGACTGTGATATATCAAATGACCCTCAGTTACGAGCCGTTGGATTAGATTACCTCGATGGCTCAGATCTAAAGTTGATTAAACAGGGTCGTTTAGAAGGTGAAAGGACCGGGTATTTGGGAATTGGTTTTGGGCCATTTGGGGTGGGAAATTAGGTGGGTTTGGATGTGTTACAGGTAAAAGGGTTTGAGCTTGAGGAAATTAACCTGAAATGGCCCGGACAAATGGATCGTTTATTAATGACAACCATTTTTTTTTCTTTTTCTCTTTTTTTCATATTTTGTTAAATACAAAATAAAAGCCTGATTTAAATCTAAAACAAAAATTAATAATTAATTGCATTTCTCCAATATTAACCAAGTCCTAAATTAAAAGAGAACTATAACATTCAAAAGTTAAAAGGCCAAAATGCAAAATAAATAATTTTTGTTATTTTCCTTCACATTTGCCATAATTTATTAACTAGTTAACATGAAAATATAAAATAGGACCCTAAATTCAAATGCACATCTCTTTTGTATTTCATTAATTAAACAACAATAAAAATGCACAGACAAATGTAAACAATTAACAAAAATGCCACAAAACTCACAAAATTGCAAATAATGAAAAGAAATTATTTTGTTTTAAAATTATGGGAGTATTTCATATAGGAAAAAAATAACATGCTCACAACATGTTTCAGTTCTTGTTATCTGTCTTATAGTTTATTTCAACCCCAACATGTTTTCAGTTACTACTTTCTCAACTAGCATGCTTTAGTCCCTGTTATTCTACTCAACCCTATGTGCTTATCAGTTTAAAATTTCAGCATGATTCTATTTGTTATTTGGCTATGTGATTCCACTTAGTGAAAATATTGAACTAATCTATACTGTGTACCCTATCCAATTCATCTGTATTCTTCCTGTTCTGATCATTTGTTAGATACTGCAAGCAAGGTGTGGCTAATCCTTTATGTTAGCTTTTGTAATCACTTTAAGTGCTAGTATGACTATCTAGTCTGAACTAATGTCAACTTAGTTTATTTTATGCCGAGCATAAATCTGTTTGAGTAGTTCTATTTCTATTATGTATGCACTAGTTTCTGAATCTGTCCCCTTACCCTTATCCTTTTGAAAATTAGTTGTCTTCTAAACCTATTACCCTACCCTTTACATACTTGATTTCAAACTTCTACTCTTTCTATTATGTATGCACTAGTTTCTGAATCTGTCCTCTTACCCTTATCCTTTTGAAAATTAGTTGTCTTCTAAACCTATTACCCTACCCTTTACATACTTGATTTCAAACTTCTACTCTTAGTTATCTAGGTTATTACCACCCCAGTGTGAGCACTCCCTAGGGTCCTCGAGACTCTTTGAAACTCTGGCACATTGGGCCTGGTTTTTCAATCTCTTCTGAATCCTGTGTTGAATGTGTAGTTCTAGTATGAGCCTTTGGTATATTTCACTAGAAGCCTGGTTTTGGGAACTTTGGTACACTAGAAGCCTGGTTTAATGTGTTGTAGATCCCTACTATTGTTTCAGAACTGTTGTGTTTGAAGACTTGGCTCCCAGGTTTATATTTGGTCTACTAAGGCTCCATATAGTGTAATGGATACTATTATAATTTATCCATTCTGCACTATAATAATTATTGTAATAAAAAGATTTGGGGCTTACTAGTAAAATCAAGAGGGGAGGGTATCTTATATCTTTACACTCGGGTAGAAATCTTGCCTATAAGTTCATTAGTCTAATTATCTTAATGTTATTACTTGTTTAGAGATCATATTTATATGATTATTCTATTTGCGAATCTATATTTCCACATTCTTGGACTACTAGGAATATTGCCTCTAGGTCTTCCATTAATTTTGCCATTAACAATCATACATATGGATTTGTGCATATTTCAAACAAATTTGCTTCTTATCTTTTGTATCCTTAGAGGCTCCGTAGACACATGTATGGGTTTTGTACGGGTAATTGAGGAGTCTATGAACTTTTTTGAAATTCTAAACTCGTGTTGTCTATAAATTGTAACTCTATCGAAATCTTGGAAACTAACCTTAATTACAATTCAATGTTGTGATATGAAATGAACTAAAGGTGTTAAGCGTACAATCTTTCCTTGTCTTAATAAATGAAAGCATGGTATCCTTGTTCGAATTGAGTTGGGTAAGAAGTAATTGATAGGGCTTGCTCAATTGGGTTATCTCGATTAAACGCCGATCGCACCTCCTGAGGTTGGGGTGTGTCAAACTTGGTATCAGAGCCTAAGGTTTTGAAGTGTCCTAGGATGTCTCAAAGCCGTGTCTGGTAGAGTCCTTCATATCGGTATATATTCGATCACATCTATAAATTAGAGGATACTTGGGCATTTAGTAATAACACCCTTCTTTGATATTCTGGATCATGCTGTGAAATTGTTCCCTCTCTAATTGAGTTCGTTGTTCTATCTTTCAGTAAATGGAACCTAAGAAGAAAGCAAGAATTGGCCAAGAAGCCAATGCCTCTTTAGAAGTGGCTGGTGATTCAGTGCTTGATGTTGCAGGTGATGGTAGTCGCCCTGCTATTACTTAGCCTGATTCTTCTATTCTAGAGTGGACTACCCCAGTTCCTACACTTTTGGAGGGTACCACTAACCCTCCCATTGAAACTTCTATCCCGCCTCTAGCCTCAGCTGTTCTGGCATTTCTGATAGGGATCTTATGGAGTTATCCAGATGTTAACCTAGGTAGTGTCCTCTCAGGCTTAAAGGTCAAATATTGCGCATAGTTTGTCCAGCTAGCAAGGGAATTCTGCTAGTTCCAGGGTGAACAAAATCCTTCTGTTAGACCCTCCAGTGTTTACGGGTGCCAATCCATAAGAAACCCCTCAAGATTTTATTGATGAAATGCACAAGACCCTCATGAATATGCGTGCGTCTGCGTGCATCTAAGAAAAAGGGAGTACAGTTGCCTGCCTACCGTCTGAAAGGGGTGGCCTATTCATGGTTTGAAATGTAGGAGGATTCCCATGAGGAGGGACGCCCTCCGGCGAGGTAGAGCAAGGTTGCAGATTCTTTTATTAATCATTTCCTGCCCACAAAGACAAGGGCAGCCAGTGCAGCAGAGTTTGAAAATTTGAGGCAAGATAACAGAAGCATGTGGGAGTACCACATGGAGTTCGCTCCTTTGTCCAAGTATGCCATTCGCCAGTTTGTTCATGGCCTTAATTCTTTTACCATTAATGAGGCTTTTATGGCTGCATTGAATTCTGACATGAATTTTGGGAAGATGGTAGCATTTTCTCAAGCCACATAGAACCGCAAGTTGAAGAACATAATGGAAAGATAGGGTAACAGCAAGGCACGGTCTAGGGACAACATAGAAGAGTCACTAAGTGGGGGAATATTGGCTTTTAGGGGAGGATCATCAAGGCCTTCCTGGTCTGCTGCACAGTCTTCAGCCAGTGCACTGCCATCAGGGCCCAACCAGCAGTAGTGGAGTCGTTTCAGGCCCGGTCAAGGCAATAAAGGATCCCATAGGCGGGGTTGGTGAGGAGAGAGGTTCCAGAAGCAACAGAGGTCCCCGTGCCCAAAGTGCGGGAAGATGCACTCGAGAATATGCTATATGGAGTTACCTATATGTTATGGATGTGGGATGATATGTCATATTTAGAGACATTATCATGTGTCCCACCGGGGATCGGGTAGGGGCACAGCTCAGCCATCCAGTCCAGTAGCCGCTACATCTTCAGCCCCCTCTCCAACTTGAGGTACCCCAGCACCCGCAGGGCATGACATAGCTAGGGGTGGTGTGCAAAATTCAAGAGGACCCAGCCGATTCTATGCCATAAGTGGTCACCAGACTGCAGAGGCCTCCCCAGATATTGTTACAGGTATTCTTACTATTCAATCTTATCATGTGTATGCCTTATTGACCCCGCTTCCACCTTGGTCTATGTTACCCCTTTTGTTGCTATGGAATTCGAGATAGAGCTAAAACAGCTTCATGAACCATTCTCAGTATCTACTCCGGTTGGTGAGTGAATTTTGGCTGCTCGAGTTTATAGAAGTTGTATTGTCATGGTGTATGGTAGGGATACCATGGCCGATCGTATTAAATTGAGGATGGTTGATTGTTACGTAATAATGGGGATGTATTGGCTTTATTCCTGTTTTTCCAAGCTTGATTGCCGGACTAGAACCGTGAGGCTTAAATTTCCCAATGAGCCCATTGTTGAGTGGAAGGGAGATAATGTAGTGCCTATAGGTCGGTTTATTTCCTATCTTAAGGCCACGAATATAATCAAGAAGGGGTATATCTACCATTTAGTTCGGATTACAGACACCAATGCCGAGGCACTTAGCCTTGAGTTTGTACTCGTTGTGAATGAATTTCCAGATATCTATCTAGATGAGCTCCCTGGGATTCCACCGGATAAGGAGACTGATTTCGGGATCGATGTGATGCCAGAAACATAGCCTATATCAATTCCACCTTACAGAATGGCAGCGGCAGAAGTAGCTAAAGGAGCGATTGAAGGATTTACTAGAGAAGGTTTTCATCTGACCAAGTGTGTTGTCATGGGGCGCACCGGTTTTGTTTGTAAGAAACAAAGATGGATCTGCGGATGTGTATTGACTACCTACAACTCAACAAAGTCACGATCACAAACAAATGCTCTCTACCAAGAATAGATGACTTGTTTGATCAATCGCAAGGTGCTTCATGTTTCTCAAAGATTGACTTGCGGTCCGGGTATCATCAGTTGAAGATAAAGGAGCCAAATATTCCAAAAATAGCTTTCAGAACTTGGTATGCGCACTTTGAATTTGTGGTGATGTCTTTTGGGCAAAGAAATGCTCCAGGAGCTTTCATGGATCTTATTAATCGTGTCTTCAAGCCTTTTCTAGACTCGTTTGTGATAGTATTCTTTGACGATATTCTTGTGTGTTGCCGAGGTAGACAGGACCATGCTGACCATCTCAGGGCAGTTCTGGAGACTTTTTGGCAGCATCAATTGTATGCAAAATTTTTGAAATATGAATTTTAGCTTGAATCTTTCGCGTTCTTGGGTCATGTCATTTCCAAGGAAGGGATTACGGTTGATCCTCAAAAGATTGCCGCAGTGAAGAATGGCCTAGACCACTCACTCCAATAGAGATTCATAGTTTCTTGGGTTTGGCTGGGTACTACAGGAGGTTTGTGGAAGGGTTCTCTACTCTTGCCTCTCCGTTGACTAAATTGACGCAAAAAGCAGTTAAATTTCAATGGTCTAATGCTAGTGAGAGGAGTTTCCAAGAATTGAAATCGAGGTTGACAACAGCACCGGTGTTAGCCCTGCCAGAGGGTACAGAGGGATTTGTGGTGTATTGTGATGCTTCAAGAATCGGGCTTGGGTGTGTGTTAATACAACACGACTAGGTTATAGCCTATGCTTCTAGGCAACTTAATAATCATGAGAAGCATTATCCAAAACATGACTTAGAGTTGGCGGCAGTAATGTTCGCGCTAAACATTTGGCGACGTTATTTGTATGGGGTCCATGTGGAAATGTTCACGGACGATAAGAGCCTTCAATACATTTTCAAGCAGAAGGAGTTGAATCAAAGACAAAGAAGATGGCTATAGTTACACAACGACTATGACATTGATGTTGTTTACCACCCATGAAAGGCTAATGTTATGGCAGATTCACTTAGTCAAAAATCTATGTGAAGTTTGGCTTATTTGGAGGCACATCAGAGGCTGTTAGCCAGGGAGGTTTACCACTTGGCCCCTTTAGGAGTTCGCATTGATGACTCTAATGAAGGTCGGGTAATTGTACAGAATAGGGCTGAATCATCACTTGTGGCGGAGGTGAAGGAAAAGCAATTCAATGATCCATTGTTAGCACAACTAAAAAAAGGGATTCACAAACACAAGACCACAACTTTTTCAATTGGAATGGATGATGGTACCCTACGGTACCAAGACCACCTATGTGTTCCTGATATCAACGGTCTTGGGAAAGGATCATGCCAGAAGCTCACACTTCCAAGTATTTCGTGCACCCAGGTTCTACGAAAATGTATCACAACCTCAATGAGATTGGTGGAACAACATGAAGAGGGATGTGTATGATTTTGTGGCAAATTGTCCGAGTTGTCAACAAGTGAAGGCCGAACATCAAAGGCCCAGTGGATTGGCTCAAAGCATAGAAGTCCCAATGTGTAAATGGGAGATGATTAACATGGATTTTGTTGTAGGGTTGTTGTGCACTCCGGCAAGTTTGACTTAATTTGGGTGATCGTCGACCGACTCACAAAATCAGCATATTTCTTTCCATGTAAATCTACCGATACAGCGGAACATTATGCTCAGTTATATGTTAGAGAAATAGTCAGTTTGCACGGCACTCCAGTCTCTATCATTTCAGATCGAGGGGCTCAGTTCACAACAAACATTTGGAAAAAGTATCAGCAAGGTTTGGGTATGCAGGTAAATCTTAGCACAGCTTTTCATCCTCAAACCAATGGGCAAGTAGAGCGGACTATTCAGACGCTTGAGGACATGTTGTGTGCTTGTGCTGTTGATTTCAAGGGTAGTTGGGATGACCATTTGCGACTCATAGAATTTGCTTACAACAATAGCTTCCATGCTAGTATCCAAATGGCACGATTCGAGGCATTGTATGGTAGGAGATGTAGGTCTTCCATTGGATGGTTCGAGGTTGGAGAACCAGAATTCATAAGGCAGGGACCTCCTACATCAGGCCATAGAGAAAGTCAAGATCATTAAGGAAAGGTTGAAAACTACTCAGAGTTGCCAAAAGTCTTACTCGGATATTCATCGCAGAGATTTAGAATTCAAGAAAGATGATTGGGTATTTTTGAAAGTTTCCCCTATGAAGGGTATCATGCAATTTGGAAAGAAGGGAAAATTGAGTCTGAGATATGTCGGACCATATAGAATCATTCATAGGATTGGTTAGGTGGCATACAAACTCGAGCTACCACCCGAGATATCATTGGTACACCCGGACTTTCATATGTCTATGTTGAGAAAGGTAGTGGGATCCATCCATTATTGTACTAGTTCAAACTATTGAGGTTAATTAAGAGTTGTCACACAAGGAAGTTCCAGTTGCCATTCTTGATAGGCAAGTTCGGAAATTGAGAAATAAGGAAATTGCATCCGTGAAAGTGTTATGACGCAACCAGCAAGTTGAGAAAGCCACCTGGGAAGCCGAGGATGAAATGAAAAGAAAGTACCCACATTTGTTCGAATAGTCATCTGATAGCTTTTATGACTTTAACTCCTATGAACTCCCATCTTTTGTTTTAGTCTATGTAAAAACTGTCCCATTTTGGATGTACATATTATGCCTATGCGGCCTTGGTTAGTATTGTACAAGTTAAGTTATGTCTCATATCTAATGGAATGTGTACTTGCAGATAGGGTATATTTCTGGGGCTTTCTGACAAGTAGATAGGCCTAAATACAAAGGAAACTTTGGCAAAATATTTGGAAATTTAGGGAGTTAGTTAAATTTGGAGACTGTTAATATGTTTCGTGTTGTAAAGAGTGCACAAAGACTATTTGAATGATCTGAAGTGGGGGATGATGTAAGGCCCCATAAAAATTTCCACTCAAAACCCGATTCTCGTAGAGCCAAGTTAGGGTCAGGTGTTAGAAATTCATAAAATTTCTTCCTCGCCACGGTTTGGACCCTTTGAGTGGATCACTGCATTAAAAAGCCAAGAGATAATGTTTTCTAGAAAACTGCAATTTTGCGATCGATAATGCAGTCGCATATAAGGTATGTGGACCGTGTTTCTGCTGCATAATAAGTTAGTGCGTTGGTTAAATTGATGTCAAATATGCGGTCAAATATGCGATGGCATTACCAAAATGCGAACTGCATAGTCATCGCATAATTTCTTTGGGATTTTGTGATGGGAAATTCTGCGATGCATTATGCGACCAAAGAACAAGTATGTGGACCGCATTTTTGCCGAATACCCAGATAGTGTGTCCAGGTTTTGGGGAGCATTTTTGGGCCGCATGTCAACTTTGCAATCGTAGTTCTGAATCGGGGCTCCTATTTTCTAATTTTTAAATCTGAACCCACCTCATTAAAAACACCCCAACGTATCATTTCATGTTATCCTTTGCAACATAGAGAGAGAGAGAGAGAGGGAGTTCTAGAGCGAGAATGAGTGATATTCATTAATCACTCCTTAAATCCTTGCCCAAATCCTTGAAGATTGTCAATTGAAGCTGCTAGGTCTCAAACCTAAGAGGTAAGAACTGTACCCTTCTCAATAATTTTAACGTTTCTGCTAAAAGAAGTAAGTAGTCAATGGTACATGGGTCTAAGGCTAGTAATATTGCATGCATAGGAGTTATACATACTAGTACTATTCCATGGTACTAACGTCCCTTTTGTTGGGGGCGCAAAATTATTAAATGAATGTAGGTGGCTCCATTGTGGATAGTGTTGATTGCACGTAGCAGATTATCTTCTTCTTAGGTCTTGGTGCTCCCTTCCTCCTTTAAGGGGTCATATTGTGTATCTTTTATCGTTGAGGATTTCCACTTTTAAGGTCCTTGTCACCGGCATTGTCATACTTATCTTTTATATCCTTAGAGGCTCCATAAACACATGTGTGGGTTTTGTACGGGTAATTGAGGAGTCGATGAACTATGTTGAAATTCTAAACTCGTGTTTGTTGATACCCATTTTTTTCCTATGTATTTTTACGCCTCAATGTACTTTTAAAATAGTGTGTGTATGCATATATAAGCATACCCAAAAGTTTTGTTATTTTTCCCTAATTTTTAAGTTTTTTAAAATCAATCTATTGTCTATTTTAGCGGTGCAAAATCCAATAATTATTCCCGAGATTATCATTTTGGTGAATAATTTGTTTCCATTCTCATATTTACACCAATTATAATTAAGGTGATTTTTTCAAATTTTTATAAATTTTATTTAGTATTTCAAAACTAAATTGCATATAATTTCAATTATAGTCTTTACAATTAACAGCATTTTACAATTATAAAATCATTTCCAAAAATTTTTATTAATATACTTATATTATTAATTAGTTTAGTTCTTTTAATTTGTTTTATAAATCATTTTAACTATTTTTATAAAATTAAAAGCGGAAAATGGCTATTTAAAATTTAGCCTACTTCTATTGCAATTATAGCCCATTTGGTATTGCAATTATAGCCTAAATTGACCCAATTTTGAATCCAATTTCGGACCAGCCCAATATCTAAACCCAATCCAACGCGGCTCAAAGTTGATCTGAGCCGTTGATCAAATAAGATCAACGGCGCAAATTTGTTTTCCTTAATTAAAATCCTAACTACCCCCTTCGACCCATCATTTGCTTAGAGACCGGTCACTATCTATATCTGTCTCTCCCCATTCTCTCTAGAACCTTCTGGTTCACCCTCTCTGATGGCTTTCACCGTCTCTCCGACCATCTCTAGCCTCAGCTCTTTCGACCACCAGCCGCCGTGAAGCCTTACTTCACTAGTTCTCTCCTCCTCCTCGGCCCCATGAGTCTCCGCCATGCAAGACGGTCACTGGAGCATTGCTAGGGTTCGTTTCCGGCATTTCTCCGATGGATTTTGGTCCGATGATGTTGTAAACACAATTATTCTCGAGTTTCACAGCCAGGTTCCTCTTGTTTCTCTCACTGGTTTCTTATGAAACCCTAATCCTGATCCAAACATCTCAAAACTCTGATATTTAATTGTTTTAACTCCTACATTTATGTTTTGAACTATTCTCTACTCGATCTTTACGATTATTCAAGTTCAAAACATTTTATTGTTCCTTTTTGAAACTAGGGTTTCTTAACACTTTTTTAAAATACTTTCTCTTCTAAATACTAATCCATGATTTTCAGTATTATTTCTAAACATTTTTGCTTAAGTTTGATGAAACCCAAGCTTATATGTTTGTATTTTGTATTATTTGCTCGTTTGTGTGTTCTTCTAGGTTCTTCTCTGAGTTCTGTGCTCTTTGCTTTAATTTTGTTGCAAGCATTGCATTCCCCTACCATTCTATGTTCTGCGCTTAAGGTCTCTGACTGTTTACATGGTGATTTTATACTGATTCTTACAATCTCTCTTTAAGATTGTGATTACTCGCCTTAAATTATGATTTTTTGTATTCTCCTATAGTTTGGTACTGATTTTGAATTGATTCCTTAATTTTCAGACACCATCCTCAATCAGCACTGATCCCTTAAGTTTTCAGTCTCGTTCATTATTTTGAAAACTATTTTCTTTAAATCAAAATGGTATTTTGCCCTATATGTCTGCACAAATATGTTGATTGATTTTCCTCACATATTTTCTTAATTAAGTATCATGCACCTAGTCTTTATTTTATAACTTATACTATTTTGTTTCCTTATATGATCATACCATGCTATGTGATTCCTTTCCTTTCTGAAATAACTGCTTATTACCGTTTGACCTTAATTCCTTAATCAAAGGAGAGTCCATATGCTTATGGGATTATGATTGATACCTAGTTCCTTAATTATGGATTGTTACCTTGTTTGTTACTCGTCTTCAGTACTATAAGTACCCCTCCCCCCCCCCCCCCCGCCACCATTCTCTTTTGAGATACACGGACACAACTGGCACACTACATATCATTAACACATACACAGTAATTACATTGCTCACCCTTGTGCTATTGCTCTACTTTTTTCTCTTATGTTGTTGTTGCTCCCCGCTCTTGGCTATTACTAGTCGGTTGAAAATCCAAGGCTAATATTGTGCTCACACTTGGCTCTTACATTCTGTTGTGCTCTCTTTATTGCTGGTATATCCGGATTAAATTTAATGTTCCAAACCAATGTGATTATTGCTACTTCAGTATGTTTTGTTATTAATTGTTTTCTACTTATGCTTCTGTTGTACAACATGTAATTAATCCCTACTCTGCCTATTGATACTTACATGTTCATGACTATTGTTACCGGTTATGGATGCATGTTGTTACTATTTACTTTTGTGTCTCAACTTGTCTATTTCAAGGCCTCTTAAACCTCTTTTGATTATGTGAGTTTACATGTAATATATTTGTCCCCTCTTAAACCTCTTTTGATTATGTGAGTTTACATGTAATATATTTGTCCCCTTTACCCATTACCCTTGTATGCAACTATGCTCTTACATGTGAACTACTTGTCTTAGTCCCCTTTCCTATTTGTGTTTGCTTTCCTAAACTATGGGTGATATTCTAGTCCTGATATTACTCACCTCCTTACAAAACGGTCACACTCTTCTACTGTTTTCTTTCAAGAACCGATTCTATAGGGATCATTTTAAAATTGTTTTCCCTCAATTTAGTTTCTTTAACACTATATCATGCACTCTCACTACTCTTAGAGATTAGGTTCTACCCCCTTAGTGTAAGCATTGCTTTGGGTACCCCTAAGTACTCACTAAACTTTGATACACAAGGATGGTAATTCCATACTGCACCTGTCCAGCAATTCGGATAAATGTTTTGGGTGCAAGTATTGTCTAGGGACCCAATTGGGGCCTTAGGGAGCTTCGCCGTACCTAGACTATGGCAAAGGCTGTGAAACTCGAAAGGAGTGAGTTAGAAGATTGGGCCTGACTGAAGGCTCCCTATAGAATAAGTTCTTCTTTTCTTTATTACTGTAATTCAGTTATCCTTGGTTTGTAATAATTTGTAAACAAACGATTGGGGCTGGATAGTTAATATGGGGGGTTATGCATGCTTAGTTTAAGTAATGGGTAGAAAACATGCTTATTGGATTTTATTTACTTATTTGTGCAATAGATATCATGTATAGCACATGTATCTGATTCATTAGAGTTCGTGCTTTAGGTTCTTTACTTTCAGCCTTTTCTAATACTCATTTCTTAACCATGATCGGCTAATAATTGTAATAAACTAATAACTGTTATAAGGCAACAGCTACATTTTCATCCTTATCAACATTTAGAAATCATGTTTCAGGAACTTCTATGTGCATTAGACATCCTGTTATTTGAGGTTCTCTACTCGTCTGAGTTACAATTATGCCTATTAGCCTGTCTAATATAATAACAAGAGTACTGTATGTTTACCCTTTTTTTAAAAACTGGAGATTAATATGCATGTTCACCCTTTAAGATAATTAGGCAATGTATGCAATGCCTAGGCAAACTTTAGGCCTAATGCGTATAAAATCAATTAATCATGTTTTACCAACTTAGGACCAGTCAGTTT
This sequence comes from Nicotiana benthamiana, assembly GCA_034376525.1. Classification (NCBI taxonomy): domain Eukaryota; kingdom Viridiplantae; phylum Streptophyta; class Magnoliopsida; order Solanales; family Solanaceae; genus Nicotiana; species Nicotiana benthamiana. The sequence continues at coordinate 114,985,829 of CM067331.1, forward strand.
CCTTTAACATCCTGAACTCTGATTCTAGTTTTGCGTCTCTGAAGTTCACACTATTTTACTAAAACTCCTTCCCTATTTTGAAGCAATTTTGAAAATTGTGTATCCGCTTATTCTCACTGATGTTTGTTCTACTATGTTTTCAAACCGCTGGGTGATCCTTTCTACCCAAGTATAAGCTATTTAAAATACATATCCGGCATTTCCCCAAGTTACTGTATTTTTAATGTTTTCCAAAATGTATTTTTAATGATTTCTATCTGCTGTATACCTCTGAATCTTACTGCAGTCTTTAGCTGTATTTTTCGAAATCTCACTGCTATCTTTAGTCACTTAGTCTTAGCTGAACCTTCTATTTTCACTGCTAGGTTGCAAAATGTATACTCCTGAAACCTACTGTTTTAACTTCATAATACCTATTTTAAACTCCCATCTTTGAGACCTTAACTGTATTTGAGACGTGCTAATCATGTGCTTACTTGTTGAGGGATCTGTGGGCCTTTATATGTGCCTTTATGTGTGTTCTTATTTGTTAAGTATGTTGCCTAGCATTTTGTCCTTTAAACCTAAAGGATCAGCCTAGACTTTACCTCGTAGAAGTAGTAGTCCTAAATACCCTCTAGGATTTATAGGACGGAATGGGTGATAGCACACAATAAGCATCCGTGACCAACTTGCGCTTTTAATAGCCTTTATGGGGTGGGAAGGGTAGAATATGGAGATGACGACCGATGCGCTAATATCTCACGTAGCTCCTCTTCTGAGGAGTGATTACTGGATACTGCATTGACGTGATCCATGTTAATTATAAACCTAGGACCCCCCTCCCTTTATTTCCTTTCATCCCTTTTTTGTAAAACTATTCGAGTCTTTAATTTAAAAACGAATTCTGCCCTCTCTATTTACCTTCAAAATGTTTCCAACTTATTTGTAATGTTATATGCAAGTCCCCCTATTTGAGCCCTTAATTGCTTATTTGATTGCATGAAGCCACAATTATAACACGGCCAGGAACCACACTAGTGGATCTTGAGGGGTGCCTAACACCTTCCCTTCGAGATAATTTCTAGCCCTTACCCAAACATTGGTTCATTAAACTTAAACACTTTATAGTGTCCTAATGCACTTAATCATTATGTGGTGACTCTTCAATTCCAAAACCCAACTCCTAGAAGGGAACAAGTTGTCCTCCCAATTGTTACTAAACCTGATTTCGCGAGAAAAAGGGGGCGTCAACAGCATGGCGACTCTGCTGGGGATTTTTTAGGCTTTTACCATTTCGTGTTATTTATGACTTTATTGCTTTTATTGCCTTTATTTAATGTCTTTATCTTTTCTTCTATGAAATTGACTTGACTTTTGTTTGTTTTTCTTTAATGTTCTCTTTTACCGCTTTCCTTCAATATTGTTTTAATTACGAGCGATCATTGTAATCATTACTATATGAACGTACAAATACATGGCAACTTGTTTCATTCTTGTAATTGTATCCTCAACATCATATTCCACTCATGCCCAAAAAAATACCATAGCAACGCATAATGAGAGGTTTCGTCCTTCCGATATTATCACCCCTTAATTTGGAAAAGGTGTATTTGCGGTAAAACCAGTCGATCAGCGGTGTATTTGATGGTTCTGTGCCTTTTCAATCTTACGTTGTCCGCTCAAGGGTACCGGTCTTATACCCCATAGAAACCCTACTATATTTAACTGTGCATGCATCATGGTCTAACCTAGCCGAGTCAGTTATGTTGTCCACATAATGACTCTTTAGGATAGCCTTGTCCAAAGTCCAATGGGTTTCCTCGAAAACCCAAATGGATGCCACCATATTCTGTGTATTTATTTGGACAACTAAATGTTGTTTGTGCTAATTATTGGTTTAAATTGTCGAGTCCGGCAGAAAGGGTCTAACACTTTGTTTTGCAGAAAATGAGGCACAAATTCCCAGATTCGGCATGGTAACCAACATCCACCCAAGGTTACTAACCTGGTGGGAAGACCTTGACTCTAGTAATAAGCATCTCATCCGCAAATATTTAGGAAATTTGCCTTCTCTTTTGGAAATCAAACCCGACAATAAAATCATAGAGGCTGTAACTTTATTTTGGTCTGTATTTTGCTTCAGGGACCTTGAAATGACACATTTGCTCAAAGAAATATGAGGGTTAGCTGGTATCCCTAGGGAGATTCTAAGTTTTCTTATGCCAAAAAATTGCAAGGGTAGGGTTTTTCTCAAGATGATGGGACCAAAGAATAACCCAGACTTGACCTATTTGAATGACACTTACAATCCTTTCGACTATTTGTACGAGAGGTACGGCCATAGCAAGTCCTACCGCACTTACCCAGATGAATTTTCCCTTACCTCACTAGGGTATATCCACATAAGAGTCTTCGTCTTTATGTTCTGCTTTTTGGGGATGATAGTGTTTCGTATGAAGAAGGCTAGGATCCACACCAGACTAGCCATGGTCACCAAGACTCCAATGAAAGGAATCAGTAGGCAGCTTATTTGCATAGTACATATGATTGTTGCTGAGATATACCGAGCCCCGGAACAGTGTCAATGAGGGGCTAATCACTTTGAGGGTTGTAACTTGCTACTCCAACTTTGGCTCATGAAACACCACCAAAAGGGTAAATATCGGAAAAGATTCTGCGCAGAGACTGGGATGATCACATCGCCTTCCATCTGCCAAGGAAATTGAACTATACGCCTAACATGATTGCTCAACTAGAAGATGCTAAAGCGTAGGTAGAGTTGTTTGAAAATCTGAAGGAAGACCAAGTGCAATGGATATTCGAGTTGTTCCCTATGAAAGAGTTCATCGTCTGATCTCGGGATGCACGGTTCCATATACTCATCAGTCTAAGGGGAACTTATCCTTATGTCCCTCTCCGAGTCATGACATAGTCAGGAAGAAAGCAGGTTATACCGAGGGTCGACATTATGAGTCACTTCAAGGCCAACTTTCAAGACAACGATAGCCCTCACAAGTACCAGCCCCAACACATGTGGCACTACAAAATCATCATGGGGAAGGATTCCATAGAACCAAATAGATACCGTGTTGGTTATACCCCATACTATCCAAGTTGGTTTGAAGACGATCATAGTAGGTTAGGACACCCCGAGTTCGTTCGATGTCATAGGATCATCAACAAAAAGGTTGAAGTACAGGTTAAGAACAATATATTGGTCAAGAGGATTTGGGAGTACGGGAGTGGACACTGGGAAATTCAGGAAGCCCATCAAAAGTTGATTGAAGATTGAAAATATATGGCTATCAGCACCAACAAGCGACTAGGGTATTTGGAGCAGGGTTTAGTAGAGGTTGAAAGGAAGTTCATCCAAAGGATTGAAAACTGCCAGAATGCTGAAGGAAACAAGGAAGCACACTTGGCTAGAGCCTATTTTCTATTGGGACTATGTGAGCTGGTGAAGTTGTTCGATGGAGCTAAAGATGTCGAGTCTGGGGAAGGTCCTTCCGGGACAAAGTAGTAAGGATACTTTCTTTTGCTTTAAGTGTAATCAGGCCAATAGCCATTAGTGACATTTTTATTTCTCGCAATTTTTAGTGTCGTTTGGGATGAGTCTTATTTTTTATCTATAAAATGATGCACTTAGCATTATATGTTCTCCAAACTATTTGTCGCTATGACTACCTCGGCCACAATGAGGCCCCTAAATTAGGATGCGATTTATATTCTTTCACTATGTGTTTAAATATTGAGATTTTTTCTTCTTATAATCCACACTATCTTTTACCTTTTTGTTTTTACTTTTGTTTTATTCCCCTCCCCAAAGGTTAGTTTGTGCACATTGGCATTATCATCCTACTTCAGAAGATCACCTTCTCCTCTGAGTCCTTAAAGAAACTAGAACAGAAGAAAAATGGAGAATTCGAACAACTCAGCCAAAAGGGTAGAGTTTCTCAAGGTATTCAGGTTTCCAAATAAAGTGTCTTCCAGCTTGAACAGAAGTTATTGAAATTTAGGGAAGAACCGGACCAAGTTCACAGCTTGGCACACTTATCATTTTCCCTCATTGCCCCAGACGTCGACTTTCTCAATGCTCAAAAGCCTACACCTCCACAAAACATCCCGAAACCACAAAACCAGCCCACTCCCATCAACACTGCAACACATGTTACACTTCAAACAACACCCTATTACTCATTCCTGAAACACTAAACTCCACGAATGATCATCCCCACAGCGCCCCCGCCTATGTGGAAACCATACCACACTATGCTCAGCCAATTTCAAGCACACCGAAGTTTGATGACAAAGACTCTCTTATTAGGAACCTGGCCTCAGAACTCGAGAAGTTGACCAGACGAGTCCAGGGTGTTGAAGAAAACTAAGGTATAGAGGGACGTAATTACAAGGACCTTTGTATTCAGCCAGATGTCGAACTACCCAAGGGGTACAAACCTCCCAAGTTCGAGATGTTTGATGGCACAGGGGATCTCTGAGTTCATTTGAGGACCTACTTCTTGAAACTGGTTGGGGTAGGAAAAGATGAGAAGATTCGCATCAAGCTCTTTATGAGAAGTCTGACAGGAGATGCTCTGTCTTGGTACATTAGCCGAGACCCAAAGAAGTGGACGAGTTGGGAAAGTATGGCATCCAATTTCATGGACAGATTTAGATTAAACACGAAAAATGAGCCATATATCTTCTACATCGAGAACATAAAGAAGAAATCCACGGAGACATTCCGCGAGTATGCTACTCGCTGGAGATCAGAGGCTGCTAAGGTTAGGTCGGCCTAAGAAGAAGAACAAATGAACAGGTTTTTCATCCGGACTCAAGACCTGCAGTATTATGATAGGTTGATGTTGATTGAAGGCCAAAAATTTCCGACATCATCAAGCTAGGGGAGAGGATCGAAGAAGGCATTAAAAGTGGTATGGTCACTAACTTTGAAGTATTGCAGGCCACCAACAAGGCTCTACAATCTGGCGGCGCATCTAAGAAAAGGGATGTGAGTGCCGTGATGGTTGCACAAAGAATAAAATACCAAACCTGACCAATATCTCCTCCCACATATCAATCTACCCCGAATTACCAAGCACCATCGCCTCCTTACCAAGATCCACCACCTACTCAGCAATCATCTCCACCCCTACATATCAACCCACCTCACCGAGATATTCCCAACCCGAACATATCTACCAAGCCTACAACACTCAACCCTCTAATAATCAATCACCTCCCGCGCGTCAAAACTTTCCCAGCCTTCGACAAACTCTGATCGCAGGCCTTCCAAACAATATACCGCCAGTGCCGAACCGATCGACCAGTTGTATTAAAGACTCAAAGCTGCTGGTTAGGTCACCTCGATCCCTGCTATAATTCCAGAAAACCATTCCCAATGGATTAGCCCGAATAAAGCATGTGCCTACCATTACGGCATGAAGGGGCATACCATTGACGAGTGCCACTCGCTGAAGGATAAGATCAAGGATTTAATTGACAATAAGATCATCGTGGCAAAGGAGCCCGCCCCTAATGTTCACAATAGCCCTCTACCTGACCACAAGGTCGAAGGCGTTCACATGATCAAGATAGAGGATGATTGGGACCCTAAAAGATCGATTGGATTGAGTACTAAGGGTGACGAGCCAAAGAAACCGACAGTCACACTTAACCCGATTGTTCTCCAGATCCAGCCTTTCAGGTACGACGAAGTAAATATGTCTACCTCGCTCAAGTTTGAAGCACCTTCTTCTGAAAAGGCGTCAGGAACAATTTCAGTTGAGTCCGGATCCCCAAGGGCACCTATGCCATTTGAAGTGGCTGTGTTACCTTCCAAGACAAGAGTACCCATCCCAGTAGCTATGTCAGCCACATCACCATTCCATGTGAAGGCAATTCCTTGGGATTACATTGCCGAGGCGAGAAGGAAAGGGAGAACCAAATCTGGAGAAGCAATTGCAGCAACGGCTATGACTAGAACCGGCAAGGTTTATACTCCGGAGCATCTAGCTGAGTCCAGTAAGCAAGCCTCCGGACGACTGGCTGAAATCGGGCCTGATGATCTCCAGAGGAAGATACAAGCAAAAGAGTATTCAATCATCGATCAGTTGAATAAGACGCCAGCCTAGATCTCCATATTAGCCCTGCTACAAAGCTCTAACGCACATACGAATGCCTTATTGAAAGTGCTAAAAGAGGAATATGTGCCCAGCAATATAACTGGAGGAGAAATGGCAAACATGGTAGGGCAAGTATTGGAGAGTCACAAAATTACTTTATACGAAGATGAGCAGCCACCAGAAGGGTTGAGCCACAACAAGGCGTTGCACATCACTGTGTAATGTGAGGATTATTTCATCACCAAAATTCTGATTGATGGAGGATCCATCCTCAATATTTGTCCATTGGTGACTCTCAGAACCTTGCGAAAGAGCCTGCATGAAATCAAGGATGGGGCCATCAACGTCAAAGCTTTTGATGGTTCCCAAAGGTCCACTATTGGAGAAATTAGTTTGTGTTTGCAAATAGGACCGGCCTGGTTCGCCGTTAATTTTCAAGTGATAGACGTCCCAACGTCTCACAATTTGCTGTTAGGACGGCCCTGGATTCACGCCACTGTAGTGGTAACATCAAGTTGTGGAATCACCAAGAGGTGATTATCTATGGCGATGGTAGCTATCCAATATACAGTCGCCAGACCATCCTTGCAATATGAGGAAGAAGGAAAATAGGCAGAGAAACCTACCACCACATCGAGCAGGTCAATGCCGTGGACAATGATAAATGTTGGACAACAAGATTGAAAGCATACTGAATTGGTGTGGATACGAGCCCGGTAAGGGACTCAACAAAAACCTCCATGGAATCGCCAAACCCATCAAGCTGAAAAAATATAGTACCACTTTTGGATTGGGATATGAATACATTTGGGAGGAGTTCAATAATTGGTTTCCACCATGGCGCAGTCCCTACTACCCATTTGAACATCCGATACCTCGCCTAGAGAAAACTTCCCAGCCAACTGATACCATCTATGGGTCAGAAGAAGAGGAAGCATTGGCGGCAATGAGGAATTTGTTTCTGGAAGCTTAGGAGGAGGAAAAGGAAGGCCCTTCCATACAAGTTGTGAGCAAAGGAGAGCGCCTCAATAATTGGTCCATCAGAACCACCAGGGCTCGAAACGTTTCGGGGTAGCAAGGCTGAACAAAGCACATGCATTACCTTTTCCTTTTTCACTAGCTGATTTTCTTTCCGTGTTTTTCTTTAAATTAAAAATGAACTCCAAAGTTCAAAAAAATTATGAAATTTATCAAAAACATTTCAATTTCTTATAAATCTCTCTTATTATTTTCTATTGTTTACTTTATTTACACAACATTACTATTACTTATCTTGATGAACCGACGATTGTCACTTGCAATTAGACAACGCAACAAACAGATATGGATTCCGGAGAAGATCATATACCGGAAGAGATTGTTAAAAAAGTTGAGGATTCGAGAATAGACCTAAGGCCAATTTAGATGAAACTGAGATTGTCAACTTGTGGGATATAGAGAATATTAAGGAAACGCGCATTAATGTTCATTTGTCAGCAACAGAAAAGGAAGAATACATGGAATTTCTAAGCGAATATGAGGACATATTCGCATGGTCGTATGATGATATGACTGGCCTCAGTACATTTTATTGTAGCTGACAAACGGCCAACCAATCCAACCTGTCCGCCGATAGAACAGAAGCTCAGAAAGTTCAAACCTGACATGAGTTTGAAAATCAAGGAAGAAATTACCAAGCCGGTCAAAGCCAAGGTTCTCAGGGTAGTGGAGTATCCAACATGGTTAGCCAATGTTGTGCTAGTGCCGAAGAATGACGGGAAGGTCAAAGTGTGTGTCGAATACCGGGATCTCAACCGGGCGAGTCCCAAAGATGACTTCCCCTGCCAAATATACACATTCTAACTGACAACTCCCCCAAACATGAGCTGCAGTCATTTGTTGATTATTTTGCTGGATACCATTAGATATGGATGGACGAAGAAGACGCGGAGAAAATGGCTTTCATTATGTCGTGGGGGGATGTATTGTTACAAGATGATGCCATTTGGACTAAAGAATGCTGGGGCAACCTACATAAGGGCCATGACTACTATTTTCCACGACATGATACACAAAGCGATCGAGATACATGTAGACGATGTCATCGTCAAGTCCAAGAAAACCACTTACCATATAGAATATCTGAGGAAGTTCTTTAATAGACTGAGAAGGTACAATCTGAAATTGAATCCCACCAAATGTGCAATCGGGGTTCCTGCCGAAAAACTGCTTGGGTTCATTGTGAGTCGCCGAGGAATAAAAATGGCCCGGTCAAAGGTTAAATCCATTCCAGAATTGCAACCGCCGAGGAACAAGAAGGACGTGATGAGTTTCCTGGGGAGACTCAACTATATCAGCTGGTTCATAGCTCAGTCCACCGTCATTTGTGAACAAATTTTTAAGATATTGAAAAAGGACGCCGCTACCAAATGGACAGATGATTATTAGAAAGCCTTTGACAGAATCAAAGAATACCTGTCAATGCCGCCAGTCCTGGTTCCACCTGAGCTAGGTAGACCTTTATTGCTCTATCTTGCAGTATTGGATGGGGCATTCGATTGTGTTTTCGGAAAACATGACAAAACGGGAAGAAAGGAGCATGCCATCTACTATTTCAGCAAGAAGTTAACTCCATACGAGGCCCAGTATCCCCTGTTGGAACGCATCTATTGTGCCCTGACTTGGGTAGCCCAGAAGTTGAGGCATTATTTCTGTGCCTATACCACTTACCTCATATCAAGAATTGATCCGCTAAAATATATCTTTCAGAAGCTCATGCCCACGGGCAAGCTAACCAAGTGGCAGATCCTGATGAGCAAATTCGACATTGTCTACGTAACTCAAAAGGCAATCAAAGGAGAAGCGCTGGCAGATCATCTCACCGAGAATCATGTGGATGGAGAATACAAGCCTCTAAAGGCGTATTTTCCTGATGAAGAAGTATCTTTCATAAGAGAAGACATTGTAGAATACTATGATGGTTGGAGAATGTTTTTAGACGAGCAACAAATTTTAATGGAGTTGGCATGAGAGTAGTCCTAGTATCAGAAATCGGCCAGCATTATCCGGTATCCGCCAAGCTCAGATTCCCATGCACCAACAACATGGCTGAATACGAAGCCTGAATTATAGGGCTCAAGCTGGTCATTGATATGAACATTCAAGATTTTCTAGAGATCAAGGACTCAGATTTTCTCATACATCAAGTCCGAGAATAATGAGCCACCAAGAACTCCAAGATACTCCCTTACCTGCTCATGTACAGGAGTTGAGGAAGAAATTCACAAAGATAGAATTTCAGCATGTCCCCAGAGTTCAGAATGAGTTTGCCGATGCATTGGCTACCATATCATCTATGATTTAGCATCAAGATAAGAACTTCATGGATCCTATTCTAGTAAAGATTCATAACCAAGCAGCTTATTGTGCTAATGTTGAGAAATAATCCAACGAAAAACCATGGTTCTACGACATCAAGGAGTATCTGACAACAGGGGAATATCCAAGAATCGCAAGTGCTACTCATAAGCACACACTTTGAAAGTTATCTAACAACGTCTTTCACGGCGAAGGAATACTATACATGAGGACCCCCGATTTGGGATTAATAAGGTGTATCGAAGAAAAAGAAGCATCCAGGTTACTAAAAGAAGATCCTGCAGGGACATGTGATCCACATATGAATGGATTTGTCTTAGCCAAGAAAATACTACGGGTAGGGTATTTTTGCATGACAATGGAAACAGACTGCATCTAGTATATCAGAAAATGCCATCGCTGTCAGATACAAATAGACATGATAAAAGTGCCTCCTAACAAGCATACTGTAACAAGCTCGCCATAGCCATTCACAGCTTGGGGAATGGATGTCATTGGACCTATCGAGCCTACCGCATCAAATAGGCATAGATTCATTCTAGTGGCAATTGATTATTTCACCAAATGGGTTCAAATAGCGTCATACAGGGCAGTGACTAAGAAAGTTGTGGTAGATTTGTCCGTGATCATATCGTTTGTTGGTTCGGAATCCCCGAATCAATCATTACTGACAATGATTCCAATCTCAATAGTGACCTGATGAAGGCAATGGTGAAACATTTGAAATTAAACACAAGAACTCTACAATTTACAGACCTCAGATGAATGGAGTTGTAGAAGCGGCCAATAAGAATATCAAGAAGACACTGAGGAAGATGATAGAAATGTATAAGCAGTGGCATGAGAAGTTGGCATTTGCTCTATTGGGATATTGCACAACAGTTTGCACATCAACCGGGGCAACCCCCTATATGCTGGTTTATGGTATAGAAGCGGTAATTCCTGCTGAGGTGGAGATTACTTCTTTGAGGATCATACAGGAAGCAAAACTGGACGACGTAGAATGGAAAAAAAGCTGCTACGAGCAACTAGCTATAATAGATGGGAAGAGAATGGATACAGTTTGCCACGGTCAATTGTATCAGGACAGAATGTCCAGAGCCTTCAACAAAAGAGTCAAGTCGAGAAAGTTTACACCGGGGCAGCTAGTGTTGAAAAGAATATTCCCACATCAAGATTAAGCCAAAGGGATATTATCTCCTAACTGGCAAGGTCCGTACATGGTTCTTCGGGATGTAACCGGAGGATCTCTCGTACTCACAAAAATGGACGGAGAAGTTTGGCCGAAGTCGATCAATTCAGATGCAGTCAAAAGATACTATGTGTAACCATTTATGATTCACTTTATGATATTTTTTGAACTACGCCTGACCTGATTCCCGTTTAAGAGGGGATACGTAGGTAGCCCTATGGGTTCGGTCACAATTTAATAAAAGTTTCATTTTCCCCGCCATTGGAAACTGGGGAAAATTTTTGAGGAAGACCCTCAAAATTTCGAAGTTGATTTTTATCCATTCATCACACGAAGCCGTCAGAAGTACTAGCCCAGTAAACTAGGGCAGAATTTTGAGGGAGGACCCTTAAAATTCCGAAGTGAGAGAGGTTGCAATGTCTTGAACCACGTCATAGTCGTCGGTTGACCTAAAGAAAACTATTTTCAATTGTATATTTTTACTAAATCATGCATGGATACTATCAAAATTGCTTTGTTAAGAGACACTACCCCAGTAAAACACAGCGTCGAGCAGGACGAGCAAAGCCCAGGGGAAGACGAACTAACCTTCTCCCCTTTCACAAACTCACAATTTTTCTTTAGATGCGAGCACCGAAGATGTAAGTCTATAGATACGATTACACGCTCAAACATTTAAGGAATACAACTCTCAGAATCATCACCCATTTACAATTCCATATGCGACATTTCCAGCAGCCATAATACGGCAATCAGCTATTCACTTCCCTATATCAGCTAAGAGATTTCATGACTATTCGCATTTACTCTCTGCATCACATAAGCTACTTTTCTGCATTCTGAGGTTAAGCTCTATCTTCACCTGCATTTTTGCATTGTATAAGGCTACTTTTTTGTTTTCTGCGGTTAAGCTCTACCTCCATCTGCATTTCTACATTACATAAGGCTATTTTTCTTCCTTCCGAGGTTAAGCTCTACCTCTATCTGCATTTCTGCGTTGCATAAGGCTACTTTTCTGCCTTCCGAGGTTAAGCTCTACCTCCATCTGCATTTCTGCATTGCATAAGGCTACTTTTCTGCCTTCTGAGGTTAAACCCTACCTCCATCTGCATTTCTACATTACATATGGCTACTTTTCTGCCTTCCGAGGTTAAGCTCTTCCTCCATCTACGTTTATACATTGCATAAGGCTACTTTTTGTGCCTTCCAAAGTTAAGCCCTATCTCCATCTGCATTTCTAAATTGCATAAGGCTACTTTTTTGCCTTCGGAGGTTAAGCTCTACCTCCATCTGCATTTTTGCATTGCATAATGCTACTTTTCTGCCTTCCGAGGTTAAGCTCTACCTCCATCTGCATTTTTGCATTGCATAAGGCTATTTTTCTTCCTTCCAAAGTTATGCTCTACCTCCATATTTACATAAGGCTACTCTGCCTTCTGAGGTTAAGCTCTACATCCATCTGCATTTCTGCATTGCATATGGCTATTTTTCTTCCTTCCAAGGTTATGTTCTACCTCCATATGCATTTTTGCATTACATAAGGCTACTTTTCTGCCTTCCGAGGTTAAGCTCTAACTCCATCTGCATCTTCTGCATTGCATAAGGCTACTTTTCTGCCTTCTGAGGTTAAGCTCTACCTCCATCTGCACTTCTACTTTGCATAAGGCTACTTTTCTGCCTTCCGAGGTTAAGCTCTACCTCCATCTGCATTTTTGCATTGCGTAAGGCTTCCTTTCTGCCTTCCGAGGTTAAGCTCTACCTCCATTTACATTTTTTCATTGCATAAGACTACTTTTCTTCTTTTCGAGGTTAAGCCCTACCTCCATCTGCATTTTTTCATTGCATAAGGCTACTTTTCTTCCTTCCAAGGTTAAGCTCTATCTACATCTGCATTTTTACATTACATAAGGCTACTTTTTCCGAGATTATCCATCTGCATTTCTGCATTGCATAAGGCTACCCTTCTGCCTTCCAAGGTTAAGCTCTACATCCATCTGCATTTTTGCATTGCATAAGGCTACTTTCTGCCTTCTGAGGTTAAGCTCTACCTCCATCTGCATTTTTGCATTGCCTAAGGCTACTTTCCTGCATTCCAATGTTAATCTCTACCTCCATCTGCATTTTTGCATCTTACGAGGTTAAGCTCTACCTCCATCTGGATTTTTGTAATGCATAAGGCTACCTTTCTGCCTTCCGAGGTTAAGCTCTACCTCCATCTGCATTGTTGCATTTTATAAGGCTACTTTTTTGCCTTCCGAGGTTAAGCTCTACCTCTATCTGCATTTCTGCATTGCATAAGGCTACTTTTCTTCCTTTCGAGGTTAAGCTCTACCTCCATCTGTATTGCATAGGGCAATCTTCTGCCTTCTGAGACTAAGCTCTGTCTCCATCCTGCAAGGTTGAAATATTGCCACCTTTTTTTACGTCGTTCATCGGCTGAAAGATCGCCACCTTCTATATTTCATGGGCTGAAAGATCGCCAAATTGTCCGAAGGCATCATTGTTTGGAGGCACAATCTGCATAGCCCGAGAACGCCATGCCATGGTCTGAGGACCCCACTTTATCTTTTGCATATCATTATTCAGAGCCACCATTGTTCGGACGCATCATCTCATAGCTTGAGAACATCATTTCATAGCCTACGAATCTTTATTATACGGTCCATGGCCCAGGATATCATAGACTGAGATTTCATCCTAACCATCCAAAGACAACTTCATGGTCCAACGGGAACTTGCATCACGTCTTAATTTCTGCACAATATATGTTTGTATTGCTCACTTGCAGGTACACCGGCTAGCAATAGCCGTCTCGGCAGGAGCGACCCTGCTCCTGTTCCCACAGCCTATCAGACTTCAACCATCCTTCCCAGCCTAAACATCACGGTCGTTCCTTTCAAAAAATCTCCATCGGCATATTCCGTAAATAGATCCTGAACTACGTACGGCCTGATTCCTGTAATGCTAGGGATATGTAGGTAGCTCATGAACCATAGCTCGGTCAAAATTCTTTGCAAATCGTACCTTTCAGTCAAAACTAGCCATTATATCTTTACCCGATAACTCTTTCATCCTTCCCGGGTAAAGAGGGGCAGCTGTTGATACTCAATTTTTCCCTATGTATTTTTACACTCAAAACTTTCAAAATAGCGTGTGTATGCATATATAAGCATACCCAAGAGTTTTGGTATTTTTCCCTCATTTTTAAGGATTATAAAATCAATCTATTGTGTATTTTAGCAGTTCAAAATCCGATAATTATTCCCAAAATTATCAATTTGGTGAATAATTTATTTCCATTTTCATATTTACACCAAAATATAATTAGCATATTTTTTATGAATTTTATTTAGTATTTTAAAACTAAATTGCATATAATTGAAATTACAGCCTATTTTAAAATTAATAGCATTTTACGATTATAAAATCATTTCCAGTATTTTTTTTATTAATATATTTATAGTATTAATTAATTTAATTTTTTAATTTGTTTTAAAAATCATTTTAACTATTTTTATAAAATTAAAAGGGAAAAATTAGCTATTTAAAATTTTGCCTACTTCTATTGAAATTACAGCCCATTTGGTATTGCAATTATAGCCTAAATTGACCAAATTTTGAACCCAATTTCGGACCAGCCCAATATCTAAACCTAACCCGACCCGGCTTAGAGCTGATCAAAGCCGTTGATCAAATAAGATCAAAAACCCTGATTTGTTTTCCATAATTAAAATTCTAACTACCCCCTTCAATCCCTCATTTGCTTTGAGACCGGTTTCTCTCTATCTGTCTCTCCTCCTTCTCTCTAGAATCTTCTGGTTCACCCTCTCTGATGGCTTTCACCGTCTCTCCGGCCACCTCCAACCTCACCTCTTTCGACCACCAGCCGCCGTAAAGCCTTACTTCACCGATTCTCTCCACTTTTGAGACCTCACGAGTCTCCGCCATGCAAGACAGTCACTGGAGCTTTGCTGGGGTTCGTTTCCGGCCTTTTTCCAATGGATTCTGGTCCGATGGTGCTGTAAACACCATTATTCTCGAGTTTCACAGCATGGTTCCTCTTGTTTCTCTCACTAGTTTATTATGAAACCCTAATCTCGATCCAAACCTCTAATTTTAAAGGTTTTAACTCGTAGCTTTATGTTTTGTACTATTCTCTACTTGATCTTTACGATTATTAGAGTTTAAAATATTTTTTGTTTCTTTTTGAAACAAGGGTTTATTAACCCTTTTCGAAAATACTTTGTCTTCTAATTTTAAGTACTAATCCATGATTTTCAGCATTATTTATAAACATTTTTGCTTAAGTCTGATGAAACCCTACCTTATATGTTTGTATTTTGTATTATTTGCTTGTTTTGTGTGTTCTTCTAGGTTCTTCTCTGAGTTCTATGCTCTTTGCTTTAATTTTGTTGCAGGCATTTCATTTCCCTACCATTTTCTGTTCTTCTCTTAAGGTCTCTGACTGTTTACATGGTGATTTTATACTGATTCTCACAAGCTCTCTTTAAGACTGTGACTACTCGCCTTAAATTTGTAGTTTTGTGTATTCTCCTATTGTTTGGTACTGATTTTGAATTGATTTCTTAATTTTTTAGACATCTTCCTCAATCAGCACTGATCCCTTAAGTTTTCAATCTCGCTCATTATTTTGAAAACTATTTTTTTCGAAATCAAAATGGTATTTTGCCTTATATGTGTGCACAAATATGTTGATTGATTTTCCTGACATATTTCCTTACGTAAGTATCATACAACTAGTCTTTATTGTATACCTTATACTATTTTGTTTCCTTTTATGATCAAACCATGCTTTGTGATTCCTTTCCTTTTTGAAATAGCTGCTTATTATCGTTTGACCTTGATTCCTTAATTAAAGGAAAGTCTATATGCTGATGTGATTATGATTGATACCTAGTTCCTTACTTATGGATTGCTACCTTGTTTGTTACTCGTCTTCGGTACTATAAGTACCCCCCCCCCCCCATTCTCTTTTGAGATACACGGACACAACTGACACACTGTATATCACAAACACACGTACAGTAATTACATTGCTCTCCGTTGTGCTATTTCTCTAGTTTTCTCTCTTGTGCTGTTGCTGCTCCCTGCTCTTTACTATTACTAGCCGGTTGAAAAGCCAAGGCTAATATTGTCCTCATTCTTGGCTTTTGCATTTACTGTGCTCTCTTTGTTGCTGGTATGTCCTGATTAAATTTTATGTTCCAAACCAATGTGATTATTGCTAATTCAGTATGTTTTGTTCCTAATTGTTTTCTACTTGTGCTTTTGTTGTACAACATGTGATTAATTCCTTGTCTGCCAATTGATACTTACATGTTCATGACTACTGTTACCTGTTATGGCTGCACGTTGTTGCTATTTACTTTTATGTCTCAACTTATCGATTTCAAGGCCTCTTAAACCTCTTTTGATTCTGTGAGTTCACATGTAATATGTTTGTCCCCTTTACCCATTACCCTTGTATGCAACTTTGCTCTTGCAAGTGAACTACTTGTCCCATTCCCCCTTTCCTATTTGTGTTTTCTTTCCTAAACTATGGGTGATATTCTAGTTCTGAGATTGTCTTACTCACCTCCTTACAAAATTGTCACACTCTTCTAACGTTTTCTTTCAAGAACTTATTCTTTAGGGATCATTTTCAAACTATTTTCCCTCAACATAATTTCTTTAAACTATATCATGCACTCTTACTACTCTTAGATATTAAGTTATACCCCCTTAGTTTAAGCATTGCTTTGGGTACCCCTTAGGGGGTTATGCATGCTTAGTTCAAGTAATGGGTAGAAAACATGCTTATAGGATTTTATTTACTTATTTGTCCAATAGATATCCTTTATAGGACATGCATTTAATTCATTAGAGATCCTGTTTTAGGTTCTTTACTTTCAGCCTGTTCTTATACTCATTTCGTAACCATGATCAGCTAATAATTGTAATAAGCTAATAATTGTCATAAGGAAAAACCTGCATTTTCATCCTCATCAACATATAGAGATCATGTTTCAGGAACTTTTATGTGTATTAGACATCCTGTTATTTGAGGTTCTCTACTCGTCAGAGTTACAATTACGCCTATTAGCATGTCTAGTCTAATAACACAAGTACTGTATCTGTACCCTTTTTAAAAAACTAGAGATTAATATACATGTTCACCCTTTAAGATAATTAGGCAATGCATGCAATGCCTAGGCAAACTTTAGGCCTAATGCGTATAAAATCAATTAATCATGTTTGGCCAACTTAGGACCAATCAGTTTCCTTTAACATCCTGAACTCTGCTTCTAGTTTTGCCTCTCTAAAGTTCACTCTGTTTCACTAAAACTCATGCCCTATTTTGAAGCAATTTTGAAAATTGTGTATCCGCTTATTCTCACTGATGTTTGTTCTACTATGTTTTCAAACCGCTGGGTGATCCGTTCTACCCAGGATTATGCTATTTAAAATACCTATCCTATATTTCGACAAGTTACTGTATTTTCAATGTCCTTACTCTATTTTCCAAAATGTGTTTTTAATGATTTCTATCTGCAGTATACCTCTGAATCTTACTGCAGTCTTTAGCTGTATTTTTCGAAATCTCACTGCTGTCTTTAGTCACTTAGTCTTAGCTGAACCTTCTGTTTTCACTGCTAGGTTACAAAATGTATCCTCCTGAAACCTACTATTTTAACTTCAATATTCTTGTTTTAAACTCCCATCTTTGAGACCTTAGACGTGCTAATCATGTACTTACTTGTTGAGGGATCTGTTTATGTGTGTTCTTATATTTTACGTATGTCGCCTAGCATTTTGTCCTTTAAACCTAAGGGATCAGCCTAGACTTTACCTCATACGAATAGTAGTCCTAAATACCCTCTAAGACTTATAGGATGGGACAGGTGAAGCACGCAATAAGCATTCGTGACCAACTCGCGCTTTTAATAACCTTTATGGGGTGGGAAGGGTAGAATATGGAGATGATGACTGATGCGCTAATATCTCAGGTAGTCCCTCTTCTGAGGAGTGATTACTGGATATTGCATTGACGTGATCCATGTTAATTATAAACCTAGGACCCCCTCCTTTTATTTGCTTTCATCCCTTTTTTTTTGTAAAACTACTCGAGTCTTTAATTTGAAAAAATTATGTCCTCTCTACTTACCTTCAAAAGGTTTCCAACTTATTTATAATGTTATATACAAGTCCCCCTATTTGAGCCCTTAATTGCTTATTTGATTGCATGAAGTCACAATTATAACACGGTCGGGAACCACACTAGTGGATCTTGAGGGATGCCTAACACATTCCCCTCGAGATAATTTCTAGCCCTTATCAAAACTCTGGTTCTTCAAACTCAAACCCTTTATAGTATCCTAATGCACTTAATCATTAGGTGGCGACTCTTCAATTCCAAAACCCAACTCCCAAAAGGGAACGAGTTGTCCTTCCAAATGTCAATAAACCCAATTTCCCAAGAAAAAAAGTGGGCGTCGATAGTGTTGTATATAAATTGTAACTCCATAGGAATCTTGGAAACTAACCTTAATTACGATTCAATGTTTTGATATGAAATGAACAAAATGTGTTATGTGTACCATCTTTCCTTGTATAAATAAATGAAAGCATGGTGTCCTTGTTCGCATCGAGTTGGGTAGGAAGTCCTTGTTCACTCGATTAAGCACCGGTCGCACCTTCCGAGGTTGGGGCATGACATAGAATAGGGACAAGTGCGGTATGGAAGTGCCCAGCCCTGAAGTGTCCAAGTTTAGAGGGAGCTCGTGGATCCCAAGGCAAGGCTCACAAGAGGGGGGCAGAACTTAAGACTAAGAGAGAGTACAAGTAAAGAAATAGAGTTCTGAGGGAATAAAGGAGAGGGAAAGGGGTGCTGGGAAATAGCCATAAACAAGTTGATAATTTCATACAAAGGGGTTCAGTGGTTGGGAAATTGTAAAGAGCCTATGCACTTAGGCAAGGGTCAGCTTTGGGCATGCACATCATTAGAAGATGTTGGCATGCCCATAAGCCCACTAGAACACATAATACTAGAGAATACATAGAGGTTATGATCCTAAGGACCAAGTTTGAGTCATGGACAGCAATACTCAATACTGTCATGCCTCAAAAAAACCATCAATATCAAACACATTGGGCTAAGTGTTTAGGATGCATAATACATAGATTCAGAATAGGAAAAAAAGAAATTACAATATGGTAGAATAGGGTACTGAACTACATATAAACAGTGGGCAGACAAGAATGCAAAAGTATTAAGTAAACATATTATTGTTGATGATGAAAATCAGAACCGGTTCAGAGAAACAAAATATAGTAAAGGCAGGTAACGGGACTTTGAAAACAGGCCACAGTACAAGTAGTAAAGCAAGAGAGAATACTTTGATTATAAGTGATTTTAGAACTAAGAGTGTTCGTGTCTATGTTAATGAAAGAAGAAGGTATTTATAATTTGAAAATAGGTAGAAAATAAGGTAAGAATCACAATTTAGCAGTAATTATAGAACTATGTACTAATTAAATTAAATCAGTGTAAGTACCTTCTTTAATTAAGAAGTTGAACTTAAACGATAACATGCAAATACTAAATAACGAAAGAAATCACACAAGGCTAGATATAACCAATAAGGAAATATTTCAACATAGTACAAGTACTTAATATGTAATCGAGACTAGGTTCATCAGATCGTAATCAAGGAAATATCGGTAAGAATCACGTACCAATGTAACCAAGGTAAGGGAATCAATCATATTGAGTAGAAAAAGTAGGGATTGAAGGTTCAATGGAAAGTGTTCAAATTAGACCAAGCAATAGGGAAATTAGTAATGTGAGATAAGGAAAGAATCAAAATTTCACAAGGAATTGTTTGAAAGTAGTCTAGAATTAGAGGTCATTCAAAAGGGGAATTCAGCATATAAAAAGTGTGCAAAAACATTAGGCATGCGAGGCTGAACTTATGACAAAGAAAAGCATCATGCAATAACAATCACAAAGCCAGTAGATAGTAAACTATCGAAACATGGTAGTCACATAGGTCAACATTAGTAACTTAGTAATAGAGAAATGAGTATCAAATAGCACGCAAAGGGCCAAGTGAAAAGGCATTTGTGAAAAGTATAATGGTGGCAAGAAGTCAAAATCACTTAAAGAAACAGATATCGAAACAAAAGGGTTTCAAATCCAGTCGAGCAACTTCAAACAAGTGAAACAACTTCAGAAGCTTGAATAAGCCCCAATCAAATTAAGGGTTTGAACCCAATCGAATTCAAAGATGATGAACAAGTAAATCACACAGTAAATAGTCTCGGAACTCGAATGAACCAAAATTTTAGGGTTTTCAACACCAATCTAGTCTAGAGATGAAAATCAAGTAAATCAGACAAACACTTAACAAAATAGATTCAGAAATCTCAAAAGAAATTAAGGCCCTTAACATGTAAACTCAAGTAGAAGAACGACATAAGGAAACACAGTAGAGCATGTCAAAAAAATCAGAAAAAGCTTCAAAATAACTGAGCAAAACCTAAATCGGAAAATAAGAGCTTTTGAAGATAGAGTTTCAAAAGAAACTTTGAAAAATATTGTTAAAAAGTTTAGAGTAAACGCAGATCTAAAACAAATTGGAAAGCCTTATAGGTTAGGGTTTCAGAAGAACCCCAGATGGTGAGAAAGGCTAGAAAAATATTGATATAAGTAGAAGAAGTCAAGAGTCATATTTGAATAGCCATGGCTGGCCGGAGCAAAGTCAAAGATGACCGAAGACATTCATAAAGTTGAGATCGACCAATGTTTGGACCAAGATTTTCCAGGATTCAGCCTTGAAACCATGATAATCAGGCAATAGAAGCCAAGAGAGTTTGCTACAGGCCTCCAATGGCTTTGGAAGCCATTGATTTGTGCGTTTTTAGGGTGGTAGTTGAGGGCGCCAGCTAGGTTTTGAGAGAGGATTGAGAGACGATTGAGATAGAAGAGGGATTCAGAGGCGGGTGTAGGTGAAAAATAGTTTGGGTTTGGGGGTAGGTCGAGATTAAAAAGGAAAGGGTTAATGATGGACGTTGATCTTTTTTATCAACAGCCTGGATTGAATGGGTAGGTAGGGCATCTAGGTGGGATGTTTTAATTGGGTCGTGGGTCGTGAATGACTAGGATTTGGGTTGGGTAATTGGATTTAAAAATTGGGTTCAATTCAGGCTACAATTAACACACAATTGGGCTATATTTTAAATAGCCGCTTTTACCTTTTTTATTTTATAAAAATAGTAGAATAAGTTCTAGAAATAAATTCAAGGTACTAAAATGATCAATAGTACATAATTATCAAATTAAAAAAATTGGACCTAATTTTTATAGACATAAACGTAATTAATTCTGAAAGAGGCTAATATTATAATTATATGCCATTTAGCTTTAAAAATACTGAATAAATTTGTAAAAAATATGCAAAAATTATATTATCTATATTTTAGTATAAATATAAAATTCCAATATATTAATCACCAAAATGATAGTTTTGGGAATGATTATTGGGTTTTCCTGGATAAGATAGAGCATTAAATTAATTTAAAAATTAAGGAAAAACAATAAAATATTTGGACATACTTATATATGCATATATGTGCTATTTTAAAAGTATTTTGCAAATTAAAAATATATAAAAAAAAGTTGGGTATCAACAATCTCTCTTCATCCAGAGCTTTTTGCAGCCTAGCTTCACGATGAAGTAGCCCAAACTTAAGCCTCTCGAAGGCCTACAAATGAAAACTTAATAAGGAAAGAAAGACGCGAAACTCAAAAGGCATATAAACTCACCACGAATTGAAGCCACTGGGCTTCCTCGAAATTCAAGCGCATATCTGCCAATCTAACTCCCTCAGCTCTGAAAGAGTCAACTCCGGTCAAGGTACGGTCGCTCACAGTATGCGACACCGGGTTTCTAGTATCCCTCGAAGTTTTGTCAATGGAAAGAGAAGGAGACTATAATGGAGAAACCACCTTTCCAAAACCAGGAACCACTAGCACAATAGACTCAGGTGATGCTTCTGCTTCGAAGCCCGACCCTATTTCGCCTTGCTTTGAGCGCCATCCCCCTATGAAGGCATCTCTTTCTTGTTATTATCGTTCTCTAGCCCGGAAGCTAGCAACCCTTCCATCTCTCCAAAGGAGCACGACCTTGCCTCGGAAGGCTCTCTGATGCTACCACAACAAGATTAACACATAGAAAGAGAAAATGCCTCTCTAAATGAAGGAAGGAAAAAATAAAAAAAATCACAACACGGACCATCACATTTCGCTCCCCATCTGCCCCAGGATAAAGCTCACCAAATGCGCTCATCATAAGTCGAGTGGATTTCCAACTTCCAAACCTAACTAGGCAGATTAGGACGATGCCCGACACCTATTAAGTCGCTGCAGAAAAAGAAAAGAATGCATAGTTACAAAACCAACCTCCGCCATAAGCAAAACTGAGAGGGCACGGCATGTACCACTTACGTGTATAGTTCCATTCCTCAGGATATGGTCTAAGCTCCACAGGGATAATGTCAACACTCTGGCCTCAAATGAATCAACTCATCCAATCCCGATCTCCATCTTCATTATCATCAAAAATGAAGGGTATGGTGCACTGACATTGCAATGTTAACAGATCTCGATGGTGAAAGGACCGGTATAACCTAATAAGATGACTGAGCGTAAATTCAAGCCCCACCTTGTCCGTAAAAAATCTCATCATCAACACTATTCGACAAAATTATGGGTGGATATATGCCAAGGTAACCCAATACTTCAAAAAGAATTCAAGCACAACCTTATCAAGGGGGCCTAGTGTGAAAGGATACGTGTACACATTCAAGAATCCATTGGCACGATCTGTGATGCCCTCATTAGGGGAAAATGTTTGTAATACTACTTTATCCTCCCATCCACAGTCTTTTCTCACTAACTCAAAATGCTATTCTCTTATTAAAGAAGTAATATTCAAGGTATACTCTCATTGGTCCTGAATGTCAGAGGCGGAACTCTCCCCTCTCTGCTGGACAGACGCCGATGTAGAAGTCATGGCTATGGAAAAATTACATAACTAAAGTAGGAATCTGTGCAAGTACGTTAGTACTAAAGTAATGAAAGGCTACACAAAAAAGAAGGGTAACTGCTTAGAATGGTGGGATCTCCAAATGAGCAAAAATGACCCTACATATGGAAAAAACGGCAACGATCTGCCTGCCTAAAAGGCCAACGTCATTATAGCCAGTCCCCAGGTGGTACCCAAGCTCGAGGACCTCCATCAAAAAGAAGATACTCTTTTATAAGCTAATGGCATCATCGCCAGTTCCAAGGTGGTACCCTACCTCGAGGACATCCACCAAACGAAATTAGCCTTTAAGAAGTCAACAGCATCATCGCCAGTCCCTAGATGGTACCCGGCCTTGGGGACCTGCATCAAAAAGAAGTTAGGCTTTAAGAAGAGAATTATCTTGGCATCATTGCCAGTACTGAGGTGGTATCCGACCTCAAGGACCTCCACCAGAAAGAAATTAGGCTTTAAGAAGCCAACGGTATCATAGCCAGTCTCGAGGTGGTACCCGACCTCGAAGACCTCTGCCAAAAAGAAGTTAGCCTCCAAGGAAGTAAGCATTTAAGCTCCACCCACATGGATTTGGTCCCAGGGTGCCATCTAAATTTGGGTAGACCCTTATCCCGGATCTACCTACAACATCTTAGGGCTATCTACGCTAAGTTCAAAGTAGCTTTCCAAGTGGCTTGGGCTGAATGAACCCCCACTCAAGGACTGTTCTTGAAACCATAAAGGAAGTCCCTATCCTCATACCTCTAAGTGAATCCCCCCTCGAAGATTATCGCAGGTTCTAAAGGCAACGTCTCGATTTAGGGGTTCAAAGCCCTACTCTGATTTGACTCGTGATTGGGGTCCCGATGACCCGAGTTTATCTGTCCAACCCAGGCTCAACATATGCTCCAACTGATGGGGTCATGCACTTAGATTCAACACAAGCATAAATGAAGGGACAATAGTATGCATCAGACAAATTAAAGGAACATTATTCATTCATATGCATTTGATTACAAAAGCCCACCAGGGGTCCTTACACAGAAACAAAGAAGCAAAAAGGTACACATATAGTAAAAGCCTAGGGCCTAGCCTACTCTCAAAGGTGCATCATCGATAGCGGCGTCTTCGAGCATCATCTCTTTGGCC
Organism: Nicotiana benthamiana; assembly: GCA_034376525.1. NCBI lineage: Eukaryota > Viridiplantae > Streptophyta > Magnoliopsida > Solanales > Solanaceae > Nicotiana > Nicotiana benthamiana. The sequence goes on from CM067331.1 coordinate 115,009,711, forward strand.
ATGCATCCTCGGCAACAAAATCTTCGACCGCCACCTCCTCTAGGATTTCATCTTGTTCCTCCAGAATAAGATATCTCCAAGGGCGAAGATGAAGAAGAGGAATGTGATGCAGAAGAAGCAACAAAAAAGAGACATAGACCGTCGAAGCCAGAGGTTGAAGATTCGACAGGCATCAACCGTACTTTCACGACCACTCCGAGTCCACTTTCTAGGACATTGTGTTATGCAAGTTTAACGTCCGGTTGTGTTTTATCCCACGGGGAAAAACCAAATGGATGAAGTGCCACACCAGGCCAGGGTAGGAGACTGAGCAGCAGTGTATAGTCCGAACACTATCCCAAGAAGCAGTGTAGAGTCCAAATGTCCTCCTAAGTTGGAAGGAGTCAACCCCTTTGTATCATCACTTCGAACCAACAATGACAGCAGTAATAATCGTAACAACAACAACAATGACAAGACAATATAATCTCTCTTAGAAAGGGAAAGCCCGGGCAGAAGGCCATGGCGCTGCTGATGAGAATGCTGCCATGCAACCTTAAGGCCATAGACCCCAAACATGGTGGGTAGCAATGAACGAGGATAATGAGAAGGGAAGAACGGATAGATGTTGAAAGGCACTTGAACAAAAAGATAGTACCGGAAGGCCACCATTATAGAGAGATAATATGGCCAACAACGCCATCAATTCCTTTGAAAGACGGATAGACATGCGCAATCAATGCATCATTAAAAACTGAACCGACAATGATATTATCATTTTGAAGAATAGGAATCGTCAGGGCATTGAATGGCGGTGAAAAGAAAAGTACATGTGATGCCCCGGTTATTGTGAAAGCTTATGTTATACGGGTGATATCATCAATTTGACGTCATCACAGGAAGCCCAAAGAATCGGGTGTCAAAATTGCTTCTTATCACTTTTATCTAAGAAACACGAGGAGTATCTGTATATGGTGAAATCGGATGGTCCAATTTCTCGTCATTGAGGCACCTCAGGAGATCATCTCGAAAGCTCGAGGACACGCCCGAGTATCCTTCCTCGAGGGTCATCGATACTCGACCTCATGGTACTAATGAACACGCTAATGGTGGAAACATGAAGTTCCCAAGGCACGCATATAGTACTGACAAAGCCTAGTGGACTACTCTAAACCCAAATCAAGGTGTCATCAAGTTGTCCCATCTCTATATCTTTGTAATTATTACATATTGTACTATATTGGGATTCCCCTCCTATATAAAGTGGAACCTTGTTATTTTGTAAATCTCTATTGCTTCAGTTGCTCCACACAAAATATACAAGAACATTCTCTCTGCTCTCTAACATACTCTCTTGCTATTGTTGCTTCTATTTACTTTCTTAATTACTTTTCGTCATTTATTACTTATCATTGTCCAAAAATAGCCTCCATTGATTTTATTATTACTGTTAGTCATACCTCGACATTCTTCGATAGCTTGCAGCCGAGCTCCGGCATCGACCTCGAGGCCCTCGAATCGACAAGCTTGAGGCCCTGATTGTTAACATATCGATTTAGTTATCTCCTTACCCTTAACTCTTATTTCGCCTATAAGTCTCACACACATAGCATCAACTGCTTAATAACTAGCATAAAAATAGATCACCTATTTTTAGAGTCCCATAATAAAATTTAATTGTTATTACCATTTTTACGATAAATAGTGATATTTACTGTTCTAGTTCAAATCTCTAAGATTTATCTGTGTTGTAAGTATCTTGATTCCTATAGCCTCGCAAATACTTCTTCGAGGTTGGGCTTAGGCTTGATATTTACTGGGTACCAACTGTGGTATACTCATATTACGCTTTTGAACATCTATTTGTGAAGATACTCAGGTGGTTCTAGTTGAGCCTAGGCGATTGCTCAGAAAATTAGGGCGAGCTGCACTATATGGATGCGTATCGCAATGTCCAAGTCCATATCCTTGTTCATCTCTTGTCTATTTTCTTTTTAACTTACAGTTTTGATTTTGTATTCAGACTTGTACTTATACAGTATTTGCTTGTCTACTTGTGTCACCTAGTTCTTGGGGGTTGCACCATTTTGTGGTCATGTTATGTTTGTATAAGATATTATATTATTTGAGATTATTTCAAACTTTATTTATGATATGACTATGTTAATTAAAGGAATGTGAACTATAGTTTGTTTATTATGAGTTGGCTTCCTAGCAAGTATGGCTAGGTGCCATCACGACCTGAGGTGGGATTTTGGATCGTAACACTCTTTTGCACAACGAATCTGTCCTTTATTAAAAAAGCAACAACAACAAACCTAGTGAAATCTCACTAGTGGGGTCTAATGAGGTTAATGTGTACACAGACCTTACCTCTACCTTATGAATGTGGAGAGGCTATAAAAGATAGAACCCCAGCTCAAGAACAATGAAAGGAAGTAAGAACCAATTAAAGCAAAAGGCAAAACATGTAATAACCAAGATCAAAGAATACGAGAATACAAGACTAGTGCCAACTAATGGTAATAGTGACACACCATATAATAATAAGGAAGTAGGGATAGGAAAATACAAGACTATGTTATTACTACTGTTACGACAAGGAGACACTCTTGACTACATGTCAACCCATAACCTCAATTCTCGAACTTCACACTTTCCTATCAAGGGTCATGTCCTTAGTAAGTCGAAACAGTACCATTTCTTGCCTAATCACCTCTCCCCAACACTTCTTAGACCCCCTACCCTTCTCTGACCTACCACAGTCAATTTCTCACACCTTCTAACCGGGGCATTGGTGCCTCTCCTTTTCACATGCCCGAACCATCTCATCTTCGATTCCTACAACTTGTATTTACAAGAGTTGCTTCTACCTTATAACTATTAACTGCATTTATAATTTTGTCTTTCCTATTATGCTCGCACATTCATCTTAACATTCTCATTTTTTCTACTCTTTATCTTTTGGACATGATATTTTTTGACTGGCCAATATTCGGCTTCATAAAGCATAGTCTATCAAACTACCATTCTGTAGAACTTATCCTTAAGTCTTGATGGCGCATTCCTATCGCACAAGATACATAATACAACCTTCATTTGGTCTACCCCCCTCAAAAACAATATGCAGCATCCTCGTCAATCTCCCTGGTACGGCTGTGAAAGGTAGATAGGTTAAAAGACTACAAGATCTCAATTTTTATTCGTAGTGTTTAGCCTACGGCTAGGCATATATCAGGTAAAACTGATAACCTGAACTGTTAATTATTTATTGGGCTATCGGTATCGGATTATTAGGTTAACGGTTCGGTAACAGCTTAGAATTTTTTTTATTATTGGGTTATCGGTTTGGGCCTTAGTTTGCTAATTTTGTTAATGGGTTAACCGATAACCCAACATGAATTAATAAAAAAATGATTTTGCCCTAGTATATACATATGCTAGGGCTTCAGTTCATTCTCTCCTATTCTTTTTCAGCTGCATTCTTCAGTTGCTTCATCATTATTCTTCGTAGACCTTACTTATTACTCCTAATGTAAGTCTTTAGTCTTATACACTAGACTTTAATTTCTATAACAAAATTCATCTTCATATTGGTATTTTTGACTTTTAATGATTCTTTATATTTTTTTTTTCTTAATTTTGCAAGCACACGGTGTGCAGCCTATACCTACTACCAATTTCTCTTCGCACTTATCAATTCTCATCAATAATCTTCATCAGTTTATGGTATATTGTTGAACATTATTCTTCTGCATAATACACTGAGCTTTAACAACAGGACAACGTTTGCTTGACTTTTAGGTGTTTCTCATTTCTGTGTTAGTATTGCCCATGCAGAGATCAAGGTTTTGCTCTATGGTTTTTTTTCTCTTCAAGTTAGTCATTTTACAAACAATATCCAGTTTATCTTAACTATTAGTACTATATGTTTGGACTTGTTAATTTAAGATAAATTGCTACTGCATTATATTATTATTAATGTATTTGGACAATTGTTGTTAAAGAATTAGTACTATTTCAGTTGTGGCCACTAGACAAAACGCAGAAATGGGTATATGGAAGAAATTCAATCATAACCAGATTTATAACTGGTCGTTCATAAATAGCCCAATTTCAAAACTAATCGAAATTTAGCCATTTTTATGTAAAGATAAATCTGAGCAAAAATACTGTTCAAAATCCGAAAATACTCCAGTATATTATGCTTGAGTTCCAGCATATTATACTTGAACTCCAGCATATTATACTGGAGTTCCAGGATAAGTATGTTGGAACTCCAGCATAATATGATAGAGTTCCAGCATAAGTACACTAGAACTCCAGCATAATATACTAGAGTTCCAACAAGTATACCGGTCCAGTATGATATATTGGGTTTGGAGCGTCGGTGCTCCAGTCTCCAGTATATTATATTTGAGCTAACAAAGTAAACTGGTCCAGCATAATATGTTGGAGTTCATATGTAGGTGCACCGAACTCCAGTATATTATGCTGGACCAGTCTCTATTATAGCAAAATAGTGGCTATTTTTCATTGACTTGGTAAACGCTGCCTATTTTTTAATGACCAGTCCAAAAACTGGCTGTACCGTGCTATTTTTACATAGTATACTATGTGTGAATTCTTCTTATTTTTGCTTAATTCCAGTGAATTGTCTTTTCTTTTTTGCTTAACTCTAGATTGAGTTATCTTATCGGGGTAAATTGATAACTGAATCGATAATAATCGATAACCGATTAACTGATAACCTATAATCGATATCTTATCGGTTTATCAAATTTTTAAACCGATAACTAATATACTAAACCAATAATATTTATAACCGCACTGGACCGACTGATAATAGGATTTGTCATTATAAGGGAGATGTTATACTTGTTTTTTTGCTCAGGAGCTGGGGCTTGTTTGTGCAGTCTCATTATTATTAGTATTATCGTTATTTTTTTGGCGATACAAAATTTACTTGATAATAAAAGTTTTATTTACCAAAAATAAAAAGAGTGTATATTAGCATATTTGTCCTTGTTTTTCAGATTTAGCCGTTTTTCAATATGGTTTGCAAGTACTGCTTTCCCTTGTCCACTGTTTCAATGAATTTAATATTTTATTCTTTAACCGAAATCTTGTAAAAGTTGAGATCTCAATTATATTTTACAACTTTATGATTCTCCTTTTAGGAATTTACCATTAATTGTATGATTAGTTATTTGAATTTTACTTTTACGGTACAAAAATTCCGAAATTAATAGCCATTAAACGTTATGTGATGAAGGGTTAGTTTCAGAAGCAATTACTCAATTTTGATTTTATTACTCTAATTTTTAAATTATTTTTTAAAATAAAAGATTGTTTACCCTTACTTATGCATCCAAAAAGTTACTAAACTAATTTTTGTACAAGAAGCTCATATTTTTCGCTATTTTTTCTGGTTTTTGTATATAGATGAAAAATATGATCGCACACAAAAAAGTTAAAAAAGTTTTCAAATAAAAACAGGGAGCTAGAAAAGGGAGAGAAGTAGGAGAGCAGCAAAAGAAAGGAAGGTGGAGAGTCTGTTATCAGTTTCCACTATTATTTCCCCATCAAAGAAAGCAACACCACAGTATTATTACCCACAAGCACCACTACCTTATGTTGATCCACCAAATCATCATGTTACTGCTTCCTTCATTTTCTTCCTTAGGTAATTCTACTCCCCCACTCTCTCTCATCTTACATTCCCTTGTTTCGTTGCCCAAATGTTTAGGGTTTGTGATCTCTATCTTCTTCTGATCTATTACATTCAGTTTCTTGATGCCAATTGTTTATGTCTGCATTTGTTGTTATTTTTCTTTGTTGTTGTGTATCCGCACATTGTTTGAGTTGACTAGAAATTCAGTGAACTGGCCTCCAGATCTGTAATTTATCATGAATATGTCATGCTACTGCTCTGTTATTCCCTCTTTCTGTCTCTGTTATTGCTAAATGGCAACTCAAATCTCTCTGCATTTGCTGCCGCACATCATTCTGCTCATATTTTTAATCACTTCAGAAAATATTTGATGTTGGAATTTGCTTCCTTTGTGATTTTGAGGGTACTTATTGGAAGCTATACTTTTGTGATTGATCTTTTCGATTTTTCCATTAAGTCAAGTATGAGTGGATCAGTTTCCCTAATGTGCTTTTTTAACAATGTACTCCCCATTCCAACTTATGTGATGTTACTTCCTTTTAAGTCTGTCCTAGAAAGAATGATAATTTTTTATATTTAGAAACATTTTAATTTAAACTTCCAGTTTTACCCTTAATGAGATGGTTCATAGTCACACAAAAATATACTGTTCTAATTGTGGATCAGTTTCTTTGATGTGCTATTCTCAAAAATGTGGTATTTACTGCTATCTAAATGTTTAAACAGTACTTCTATTGAAATAGGTACGACCACACTGTTGGATATGGTGAACAAAAGCAAGTTTTAGAGCCTGTTGACAAGTTTCTGTTGAAGGGTGTTAGGGACTTTCCACGTGCATTGGGTATCTTTCCAATAGTGTAAGTTTGGCCTCATAATGGGTTCTCGATTTCCATCTCACCAGTTGAGCAGTGGCCTTTATGTATCTGGCCGGCCTGAGCAGCCAAAAGAAAGGACTCCAACTATGAGCTCAGTTGCCATGCCCTATACAGGCGGGGATATCAAGAAGTCTGGAGAACTTGGAAAAATGTTTGTTACTCCAACAACGGATGGCTCGAGATCACGGAAATCTGGACCTATCAACAATGCCCCTTTGAGAACTGGATCCTTTGGTGGAGCTACTTCTCATTCAGGTCAACTAAATTCAGTCAATCGTATGACTTCTGCTGGAGGTACTGGATCTGTTTCACTGAAGAAGACCAATTCTGGGCCTTTAAATAAACATGGGGAGCCTATGAAGAAGTCCTCTGGTCCTCAAGGTGGTGTAGGTACTGTTTCGTCCCGCCAAAATTCTGGGCCTATCCCCCCAGTCCTCCCTACCACAGGCCTCATTACATCTGGTCCTCTAAACTCTGCTGGGGCTCCTCGAAAAGTTTCAGGTCCTTTGGATTCAACAGGGTCAATGAAATTGCAGCATTCTGCTATAGTTAATAACCAAGCTGTTACTCGCATTAACCAAGGTGAAGAGTATTCCTTCTGCAAGGGCTTCCCCAAGCCAATATTTTGGTCCATCATTCTTTTATTTGTGATGGGATTTATTGCTGGTGGCTTTATCCTTGGTGCTGTCCACAATCCTATTCTCCTCGTAGTTGTTATTGTCCTTTTTGCTGTAGTCAGCATGGTGTTCACATGGAATACTTGTTATGGAAGAAAAGCTATCATTGGTTTCATTTCTCAGTACCCAGATGCTGAGCTTAGAACTGCAAAAGATGGCCAATTTGTTAAAGTTTCTGGGGTATGTATTGTATTTGCGCGAAATCTTTGTGTACTTCGTTTATCGCTCTTTCTATCTCGTTCTCCTGTTCAAATTGCTCCTACATTTCTAAGTTTGTCAAAGTTATCCTCCTTTTACTTAAGTCAGGTGAGATGTGAACTTGGTAATTGGTGATGGTAAGTGGGCTATTACTGTTAGTTTTCTATTAATGGATTATTTAACTCTTGATTTAGTTTGTGCTTTAAAAGATGCTCCTGTGTTGAATTATGAAAATATGTTATCACTGGGGTATCATGGTTTCTATTTTGTTTATGAGACTGCTAATGATGATTATTCTATATTCACTTTTGGTTTTATTATGTTTTGGTGAAACAAATTCTTTCAATTGCTTTGCAAAAAGAAATAAGGTTGAAAATATGAAAAACTCTGTTATTGGGGATCCGGGGATTTAAATTATAAGGTATCCGCTGTGTAATGGAGAGCTGCAACTGAAATAACGTACGAAATTTTTAATATTCCCTTTTAGGCACTTCTTACACGGTCTGCAATGATATAGATGATTATTCTACATTCTACAACTGTATTCTACTGGCTGCTGTGAAAAATATTAATTGGAAGATGGATTCTTTATTTTTTTTGATTTTGCACCGGGTGTCCGAGTTTCCAAGAGCCCCGACTAATCCCGGGGGTGCACAGGCCCTCGGCAAGGAAAAGAAGATGGGTTCCTTATTGTTCTAACTTATGTAAAATTCTCCTTTTAAAACTTCTTTTTGCGTTTAACTTGTCTTCTTGAGAGCTTAAAATACTCTTCCTACAGTAATATGAGTAACTTGCTTGGATTTAATAGATATTGTAAAGCTTATATTTTACAATTTTTTTATGTTGTCCTTGTTGGATTCTGATCACATTTTTGATATCCTATCCTGGTTCTCTGATTTTGCAGGTTGTTACCTGTGGAAATGTTCCTCTTGAATCCTCATTTCAGAAGGTTCCTAGATGTGTTTACACAGTCACAAGCTTATATGAGTACCGAGGGTGGGATTCAAAAACTGCTAAAGCAGAACATCGCCGGTTTTCTTGGGGGCTTCGTGCAATGGAGGTGAGGAAAGATCGTATAAGCCCTTTTGTTCATTTTGAAAGAACCAATGTTACTGTGCATTCCTCCTTGCGTTGGTGGTCCATGATGATGGAAACTAAATACTTCCTCCGTTTCATATTAAATGAGTTACTTTCCTTTTTAGTCTGTTCCAAAATAAATGACATATTTCTAAATTTGGAAATAATTCAACTTTATACTCTTCCGTTTCACCCTTTTCGCTATTAATGAGAAGCTTTTATAGCCACACAAATGGTATGGCCGCACTAACTTTTTACTCCTTAAACTTTTAAGACCATAAGTTTCAAAAGTCTTCTTCTTTTTTCTTAAACTCTGTGCCGAGTCAAACTAGCTCAAACAATATGAAATGGAGGGAGTAATTCTTTTATGAATATCGCTTAATTTTTTCTATATGCTTTCTTTTGTGTTTCATGGCCCAAGCATTGTACAAAGCAAGTGCTGGGGAGCAGGCGGTTTTTCCCCAAAGAAATATTGAAAACAAGAATGTGTTCAAGGATTATTCATATGCTGTTTATGTTCTCTTCTTTTTGCTTGGAAAAACTTTAAAGATAAAGATCTTCAGGTCTCTAACTTCAGCAGCTAGACACTAAGTCAAACAAAAAAGAAGACAGCTTAGCGTTGAGAAAATTAAAAACATCAATGAAGAACTGGGCTAATCTGGAGATGTAAGCATGTTGCACTGCTTTATGAGTTTTCAACGTTGGAAATTCCTTGAGTTAAATAAGAGAGTTTTCCTTGGTCTAAATAAGAGAGTTTTATGAAATGTGGTTAAATACAATCTGAATAAGGAAAGAAATATGATAAAGGAAACTCAAGGAATCTTTTAAATAACCTCCTACATAAAGTCATAAAATCTGGTCCTTCGAGATAAGTCGTATAGAACAGAAAACATGAAAAGAGAATCAGTCAATAGGAAGAAGACTCCAACTTTTAGGAAACTATCTAATTCTATTTTCAAGAGAGAAGTAGGAGTTCCGGTGCTCTTTTGACTGGATATCTTCCTAGCATACCACAAAATATTAAACATGCTTCAAAGCACTGCTCCAACTAAACAATGGAAAAGTTCTAGGAAAAGGGACTAAATGAGGCTTATATGTCTCCATGTTCTAGCAAACTACTGATATCTTGAAGTGTTCTAAAGACTTCTAAGCTTGCAAAGTTTATCATACCAGTGAGTTCATGTGGAGATATTAAGAGAAGTTTGAATACTTTGTTCGTTTGATACTGTTATGTGATGTCATTGTAAGTTCATTTGGACCTCCTTCCCTTGTTTGTCGTTTCCATCCTGCCCTTCTCTTTCACTTTATTTATTGTTAGCATATAATGTTCATCTATATGATGAGTAGTTCATTGAAATAACTCTTACAGAAAACTGAATGCTTTCTTTGTCTTTGCAGCGGCATGTCACTGATTTCTATATCTCTGATTTCCAGTCTGGATTAAGGGCTTTGGTCAAAACGGGATATGGTGCAAGAGTAACCCCTTATGTTGAAGAGTCTATTATTGTAGATATCGATCAATCTAACAGGAACATTTCACCCCAGTTTGTCAGATGGCTGGCGGAGAGAAATCTATCCAGTGATGACGGAATAATGCGACTGAAAGAAGGGTATGATTTAACTCAATTTCAAAGAAACTTGAATATTTCTTCTGCTTGCATACTTATTTGATTATTGAGAGGCAACATGCTCAATCATATCTAGATGCAGGCTTTACCCTCTACAGTTTTATTGATTTGCATTATTGGTGAATGTATTTATTAGCTTTTTTTTTATCCCAACTTCTTTTACTACATCTATGTTCAGGTATATAAAAGAAGGTAGCACTGTCAGTGTAATGGGAGTTGTCCAGCGGAACGATAACGTTTTGATGATTGTTCCTCCTCCAGAGCCATTTTCAACGGGATGTCAGTGGGCTAAATGCATTCTTCCAGCCAGTCTGGAGGGCATTGTATTGAGATGTGAGGACAGTTCAAAGATTGATGTTATTCCAGTGTAGCAATTTTATCTTTCAAGAAGGCTCTGCTGTTTTGGTTTTACAGTTGCTGGAAAACCCTCTTCCAGTGGCAACAAGAATGGCATCTTGACACGGTTAACCAGATGTATAGCTTGTCAATTCAATTTTATTATTTTTTCTTTTCCCTCTAATGGCGTTGGTTCGATCAATTGTGTAGAGGAAACATGTTGATTAGTGAGGAATTATGAGAGTTCTTTTGGCTAGAATTTTATTGATGTTGGGGGCTTTTCAAAACTTTTTGCCCTGATGCATACGAGCTATGTTTTTTTGGTATTTGTAATTCTTTTGTGGCATCATAGCCACTCTTGAGGCATTCTTGCAAATGAAACCACTTCTCCGGCATATCTGCCTGATTGCTTGTTGAATAGCTTGAAAATCAGGCATGGAGAAAGCTCGGTATTAATACTAATAAATGTATTCGTAGTCGCTTTCTATAGATTCCTGGGGTCCAGATGCAAACAAGAACTTGGTGTGATTTTTAATTGAGTACAATAACAAATTCTATGTCACGACACGAAATCCCTCTAACACCGCTTGCGGCAAGCTAACACTTAACAAGAATAAGAGATACAAAACTAACATTATACAACGTAAATCATAGATAAATGTAAAATTCAGAAATTGACCTCCCAAGACTGCTGTCACTGTGTACACGAGCTTCTAAGGAGTACTAAATATAGAGTCTGAAATGAAGAACAACACCGCCCGGTTCAATAAATAGCAACAAGGATGAGGAAGGTGACTCTACAGCCAGCGAACGAAAATGCAACACTACCTCGAGTCTCCCAGACGTCCAAGTTAGTTACCATCGGAACACCGCTAAGACCAAACGACATCCGTTTTCAACCAAACTTTACAGAAAGTGCTTAAACCACATATATAACCTGTACCGGGTAGCAAAACCAAAATACGGGCCCGATACAAATAAGTTCTAATAGAATTTCAATTTCCAATTTCCTCAAATATTTTGGAAAACAATTTCACACAAAAATTTATTTCTCGGCCTTGGGACCTCGGCATTCGATTCCGGACATACGCCCAAGTCCCATATTTTCGTATGGACCTCCACGACCGTCAAATCACGGGTCCGGGTCCGTTTACTCAAAATGTTGACCGAAGGCAAATTTATTCAACTTAATATCAAATTTTAGCATTTTTCTCACAGAATTCATATCTAATCTTTCTGGCTACGCGCCGGACTGCACATGCAAATCGAGGTGACCCCAAATGGGATTTTCAAGGCCTCAGAAGTACAAAATAGGTAAGAAATCAAGTGATGACCTCATTGGGTCGTCACAGCCGGGATCCATGTGGACTGCGAGGGGTGCCTAACGCCTTCCCCTCAAGGTTATTTCGAGCCCCTACCCAACTCTCTAGAAATGCAAACCAGTTTCTTGAGTTATTTACTCTAGGTGTCCTAACGCACCTTAAATCTGTTAGGTGGTAACTCTTCAAATTCAAATATCCAATTCCCAAAAGGAAATGAGGTGTTCCTGATGAATGTCAAAACTCGGACTACACCAAGAAAAAGGGGTCGCGACATCATAAAGACTCTGCTGGGGATATTTTAGGCTCTTACCATAACGAGCTTGTTTCGTGAATTAGTCTTAAGGATGCTTTATCATGTGCACCCCTTCCCCCTTTTACTTGGATTTAATTGCTTATGTTCAAGCATTTATGATTTCCTTTATCCCCTTGAAACTCACTTGTCTCCTTGTTTTCTTTTGTGAATGTCTTTCAATTATTTAAATACCGCATTTATCATTTTTAAACGTGCAAATACTTGACAATATGCTATTTATTGTTGCATAAATCATGCTCAACATCATATTGCACTCGTGCATAATCAATCATATAGAAACGCTTGATGAGAGTTTGCGCTCTTCCCATATATGACCCTCTTAAATTCGAAAAGTCGTATTTGTGGTGAAACTAGTCGATCGGCAGTTCGTTCGACGGTTCCGTGCCTTTTTCTCACAAGTTGTCCGCTTGAAGGTCCCAGTCCAGACCTCTATAACAACCTTACTCTGATCAATTATGCATGCATCATGGTCAAAAATAGCATGGGTTAATATATTGTCCGCATAATAACCCTCTAAGAAAGCCTTCTCCAAAGTCCACCGGGTTTTCTATAATCCTAACAGATACAACCACGATTTTTGAATTATCTGGAGAGATAAATTCGGACATGCTCGTTAATTTATAAGTAGTAAAATCTGAATGCGGCAAGGATCTAACTTTGTTTATTTTGTCGAAAATAAGGCATGAAGTCTCCAGGTTCGGCATGGTCCGAATCTGCTGAACGTGCGCAACCTGGGAAATCTGAAGGCCAAGCCTGGAGAAGATCCCTCTAGGACCAAGTAATATGATTATTTGCTTTACTAGAGTCGTTTTGGAATTCGAATGTAATAAGGCGGATGCCATTAGTAACTCAGTTATTTAATGTCCTTTTTAGGTTCGTCTTATTTATTACATTAATGAAATGAGGTGATTAATGGCACTAAATTTCTCCAAATCTATTTGTCCTTAGGCCTACCTCAAGCACAATGAGGCTCCCAAATTAGGACGCGAATTTACATTCCCGCAATATGAGTTTAAATACCACAAACTTTACAGAATCCTTATTAACTTGTTTACTTTTTGCCTTTCTTTATGTTTATTATTATTCCCATCTCTAAGGTTGGTTCCCCACAAACTGACATCATTAGCATATCACACCAGATCTAGAGGCCTTGTACCTCCTCCTCCTCCAAGTAGTACGAGAAGTAGAGGGAAAGCCAAGATGGATGATTTAAGTGGTATTCAAAAGGAGAATGTTGAGAATGCAGAAATTTCAAACAGTCGGAGTACTCCGGCACCAAATGACTTGGTATTGCGGCTGGAACAAAAGATACTGGAGTTACAAGGGGAACTTGAGTAGGTACGCAACTTAGAAAACCTTTCCCTCACCCTAAACTTACCTGACATCAACCAATAAAACACCAAAAACCCAGCACCTCCTCAAAATACGGCAAACCAGCATTCACAAAATCCTCATGCACCCTAGCAATATGCAACTCTACCCCAAAATTCAATCCTTTACCAATACCAACTCCTCCACAACACCTTAATCAACCATTCTAGTACCCACAATCCACTACCCATCACACTCCTCAGAACACACAACAACTCATTTCCAACCCTCAAAACTCAACAACCGACCATCACTACACCCAAGTCCCTGACACTCATAAAAAAACCCTATATATGTGCAAACCGTACCTCACCCTGCTCAACCAATCTCCTATACACCAGAATCTGCTAAGAAGGACCTGCTCATCAAGAACATGGACGAGGAACTGAAGAAATTGACAAGTCGAGCTCAGGGTGTCGAAGAAGGCAAAAGGGTAGAAGGTCTGAATTATGAAAGTTTGAAATGTTTGATGGAACAGGTGATCAAGGTTCATTTGAGAACATACAGTGACAAGCTCATGGGGGTAGGAAAACATGAAAGGAGCCGAATGAAGCTCTTCATGAGAAGTCTTACTGGAGATGCCCTATCTTGGTACATAGCTAGAACCGTAAGAAGTGGGCCAACTAGGTGAGCATGGCAGCAGAATTTATGGACCGGTTCAGGTTTAATAAGGAGAATCCACCAGATGTCTTCTACATCTAGAATTTAAAGAAGAAGCCAACCGATACCTTCCACAAGTATGCTACTAGGTAGAGGTCAAAAGAAGCAAAGGTCATACCAGTACTAGAAGAAGAACAAATGAACATGTTCTTTGTGAGGGCACATGACCATAGTTTTATGAAAGGCTAATGGCCATTAAGAATCACAAGTTCTCCGATATCATCAACCTGGGAGAACGTATTGAGGAAGGTATCAAAAGCGGGATGGTGACAAATGTTGAGGCACTACAGGCCACGAACAAAGCATTACAATAAGGCGGCATATCAAAGAAAAAGAAGTGGGGGTAGTAATGGTGGCTCAAGGACCAAAATATCCTCTCACATATCAAACACCTCCACCCACATACCAACCCTCATCTCCCATATATTCTCAACCTACAACCACCTATCATACTTATAACACTCATCTAGCCTACTATCATTCACCTCCAACTCGTCCAAATTACCAGAAACCCCGACCTAACTTTGATCGCAAACTACCCACATAATACACTAATATTGCTTAACCCATCAAACAGTTGTACATAAAGTTGAAAGGCCGTTGGTTATGTCAATCATATTCCTACTGTGGCAGTGGAGAACTCATCTCAGTGGGTCAACACAAACAAAACTTGTGCATATCATTCCGGTATGAAGCGGCACACCATTAACGAGTGTCGAACACTGACATATAAGATCCAGACATTGATTGATAGCAAGATTATACAGGCAAATGAAGCTACATTTAATGTCCGCAATAGTCCTCTCCTAGATCATAGGGACGACGGGGTACATGTGATAGAAAACGAATGAATAATAAGATCCCAAGGGGTCAATCAGGCTTGTTCGAGAAGGAGATGACTTTAAGCCAGTAGACACTCACTTCTATTGTAGTGTAGATGTAGCATCAGTCGAGGTTGAGATAACCGCATCGGTTCCATTTGAGGTCGAGGTAGCTCGCCTATAGCCACACCTACTTCATTTGAGGTAGAAGTAACCACACAGTTCATAGTGACAGTATCAACCACACCTCCTTTCAATTCTAAGGTCATATCTTGGGATTACGTTACCAAAGTTAGGCAAAAAGGAAAAGCAAAAATGGGAGAATCAGATGTTGTAAATGGAATGACAAGAATGGGAAACATATATACACCAAAACACTTGGGAGGTTCGAGTAAGGAGGTCGTTACTAAGAAACTTGTCATTAAAACTGGACTAGATGATTTTTCGAGGAAAGTACAGGCAAGGGAATACTCCGTCAATGATCATTTGAACAAAACCCCTGATCATATATCCATCTTATCACTATTGCAAAATTCAAAGGCGCATAAGAATATTCTGATGAAGGTGCTAAATGAAGCTTGTGTTCCTAACAATATCACATGCGGAGAAACGGCCAACATGGTATGGCAGGTGCTGGAAAGCTATAAGATCACCTTCCACGAGGATGAATTACTGCCTGCAGGGTTGAATAACAACCGGTGACTGAATATCATTGTATAATATGAAGACAAATTCATTGCTAGGGTCCTGATCGATGAAGGCTCCAGCCTCAACATTTGCCCATTGAATACTCTAAAAAGATTGGGCAAAGGTTTCTATGAGATACTGGTAGGAAGAATGAACGTGAAAGGCTTTGATGGGTCTTAAAGGGCTACGATTGGGGAAATTAACCTTTGCGTGCAGATGGGGCCAACTTGGTTTGATGTTGAATTCCAAGTGCTTGACATATCAGATACATACAATCCTTTGTTGGGTTGAAATGGGACTATGGCTTCCACACTACACCAGGTCGTGGAGTTCGAATGGAACCATCCGGAGGTGATTATTCATGGATATGGAAGTGGTCCTATTTAAACCAGTGAAACCATCCCGGTTATCGAGAACAAAAGAAGCCTAGGAGGGGAAACTTATCACCACATCGAACATGTATATACAGTTAAGAAAGAAAAGTGGCTGAGTAATAAAATAGAAAGCCTACTAGAATGGTCTTGGTATGAACCCGTCAAAGGGCTTGAGAAGAATCTCCAAGATATTACTAAACCAATACAGCTGAAACATCATGGTGCAACTTTTGGGCTCGGATACTAGTACACATGGCAATAGTATGATGAATGGTCAAATCCATAGCGTGCACCTTATTACCCTCTCGAGCAACCAGTGCCACATCTGGGTCAACTTTCACCAGGCTGACACAATATGGGGAACTACAGAGGAAGAAGATTTACCTGGGCAGAGGAATTTATTCCTAGAGGACGAGGACATGGATTGCAGTGTGATAATTGAGAAGGAGGAGGAGGAAGAAGGACTCACTATTCGGATTATGGAGAAAGGAGCCATTCTCAAGAATTGGACTGCCACACCATCATGGGCGCGATGAGTCCCCGAGTAGCTTGGCATTTAGCTTATATTTCTATAGCCATGCTAGGCAATTCATATGTTTTCAGTAATTTTATTTTAAAGACGCATTTAGTTTCAAAATAATTGCTCAATTCATCGAGATGTACTTGTTTTGGATACTTTCTAAAATTTAATCAATGCATCGCTATTTATTATTATCTGTCACATCTCTCTTTTTCCAGCGTTATTATTACTTTGTCGTGATGAACCGATGATTGTGACATGTAATGAGACAATACAACATAAGGATAGTGACTCCGAGAAAGAAGATGAAATACTTGACAAAATTGTCAGAGAGGTTGAAAACTTTGAGAATAAACCTAATTCCAACATGGATGAAACTAAAACATTAAATTTGGGAGAAGCCAAAACCGTCAGAGAGACTCTCATAAGCATTCACTTATCACTAACAGAGAAGGAGGACTGCATTCATTTCTTGATAGAATATGAGGAAATCTTGCATGGTCATATGATGACATGACGGATCTGAGCACATCCATTGTGGCTCATAAATTTTATGCCAATCCAATGTGTCTGCCAGTGAAGCAGAAACTCAGAAAGTTCAAACGAAACATAAGCCTAAAAATCAAGAGGAAGGTCACTAAGCAGATCAAGGCCAATGTCTTCAGGGTAGTTGAGTACCCAACCTAGTTAGCCAACCTTGTATTTGTTCCGAAGAAAGATAGGAAAGTCGGAGTATGTGTTGGCTATCGAGATTTAAACAGAGCATGTCCCAGGGATGACTTTCCAACACCAAACATACATATCTTGATTGATAATTGCATCAAGCATGAACTCCAATCATTTGTAGATGGCTTCGTGGGTTATGGCCAAATCTCGATAGATGAAGAAGACGTGGAGAAAATAACTTTCATCATACTGTGAGGGGTATACTGATATAAGATGATGCCATTTTGTCTAAAGAACACTGGGGCTACTTATATAAGAGACATGACAACCATCTTCCATGATATGATACACAAGGAAATAGAGGTGTATGTTGATGAAGCCATCATCAAATCCAAGAGAGCCACATATCACATAGTAGACTTTAGAAAGTTCTTTGACAAGTTAAGGAGGTACAACTTAAAATTGAACCCCGCAAAATATGCATTCATGGTTCCCGAAGGAAAGTTATTGGGATCCATTGTCAGCCATCAGAGAATGAGTTGGACCCGTCCAAAGTAAGGCTATTCAAGAATTACCACCACCAAAGAGCAAAAAGGACGTCATGAGCTTCCTAGGACGTCTCAACTACATCATCCGGCTTATAGCACAGTCCATAGTTATATGTGAACCCATCTTTAAAATAGTGAGGAAAGATGCTAAAATGAGTTGGACCGAAGATTATTAGAAGGCTTTTGAAAAAATCAAAAAATACTTGTCCATACTACCAGTCCTGCCGGAACCTGGGAGACCTTTGATACTCTATCTATCTGTATTAGATAGAGCTTCCATATGTATTTTGGGAAAACATGACGAGACATGGAGAAGGTAGCAAGCCATATACTACTTGAGTAAGAAGTTCACACCCTGATCTATTTTGGCCTCTCTCAGCACATTCCAGCCGATGTGGATCGCTAAGGCAGAGTATGATGAATCTGGACCTTCAATTGTTCACAGAAAATGCTTCTTAATACAGCATTCCAAGAAAGAGAAACAGAAGAAATATACAAACTTTCATTTTGAGAGCAGCACCTCGTCTACTGATTGCATATAATATGCTTCTCATTTGTATTTCCTTTTGATTATTTTTGTTTCTATCCCTTTGTCTGAGTCAATCTCAAATATACGGTCATTGTTGGTATGAAAAATCAAGAAGTTCATGTTAAAAGTCAATTTAAAATTAATATTTTTATATAGATTTGTATGTGAAATGATGTTGTGATTTGGTATATGGACAAAGAGCTTGTCAATTAAAAAAAGAGATCTACATGGAAAAACCTATAGGCTTCATCGTTAAAGGTCAAGAAAAGTATGTCTGTAAATTGAAAAGATTTATTTATGGCTTGAAGCAATCTTCAAGGAAATGGTATTTAAAATTTCACAAGGAGGTTATCTCATATGATTTCACCATCATCAATGAAGACCATTTCATTTATATTAAGAAGTCCAATAGAATGTTTGTAATTCTTTCTCTTTATGTGGACGACATTTTATTGGCTGAAAACAATTTGGAGTATTTGAAAACTATCAAGTCGTAACTTTCAAGGTCATTTGACATGAAAGATACGGGCGAGGCACGCTATAACCTTGCAGTTCAGATCCAAAGAGACCGTTCCAAAAGGTTAATGAGTCTATCTCAAGAAACTTATATAAAGAAAATTTTGGAGTGTTTTCGCTCTCGCATGAAGGGTTGCAAATCCATGGATAATCCAATAGTGAGAGGTGAAACTTTAAGCCTTAAAATGTGTCCCATGACTGAAAATGAAAGGAAGACATGTCTCGAGTTTCGTATTCAACTGTTGTCGGGAGCTTGATATACGCTATGATGTATACGCGCCCAGATATTTGTTATGTCGTAGGTCTGGATAGTAGGTATGAATCCAATCGTGGAAGAGATCATTGGAAAGTTGTGAAGAGAATTTTCAAATATCTGGAGGGATGTGCAGATTATTCACTATGTTATAGTGAAAATGATTTATACTTAAGAGGATATACAGATGCTAATTGGGTTGGTGATCAGAATGATAGAAAGTCAACATCCGGTTATGCCTTCTTAATTAATGGTGGTTCTATATCATGGAAAAGTAAGAAACAATCATGTACAACCCTTTCAACAATGGAATTTGAGTTCATGGCTTGTGCGTATATAGTACAAGAAGCTGTTTGGTTGAGGAGATTCTTTGAGCATTTGGAGATTACAATGAACTCCTAGGCTCCCAGGGCTTTATATTGTGATATTCAAGAGGCTATTGCATACACAAAAGATCCTAAGTATCACAGCAAGACCAAATAGCTTGACATCAAATATAACTTTGTAAGAGACATGTGTAGCAAGTGGAGAGATAATTTACAGTACATTTCTATGCGAAGCATGATAGCTAATCCTTTTACAAAGGCGATATCTAGAGACATGTTTGAGAAACATGTTATGGCTCTAGGTTTGTGAAGGATATGAACATATTTATGTATTTTAAAATAGTTTAAGTATTATAATATGCTCATAAATATTTGTCTTGAATTATGCTTATATCTCGTATGTATGTGATGATGTTTTATTGATAAAGTGTTTCAAACAAGTTGCGAGATTGGCTCTCTTCAATGAGCAATCGCCTCTTACGTTGAGAATCGTAAAGAGATGAGACCTTATGGAACCTTGGATAACGTGAGGTTATATTTACTTGTAAAGGTCGATCTTAACAACTAATCAGACTTACAAATTTCACTATTCGATTATGACTTGTTTTATAAGCCAGATAGATGTTTCTCTAAGAAGATGATTTGAGGATTACTAAAGTGAGAAACTCGGGTTAGACATTTGGAGGTGTCTAGACCAAGATCTGTATGGTATTGAATAATTAAAAGAGTTAGACACACACGCCAATATAAGGTGCAAACACTGTAACATGTGTTTCATACCATGTGTGCTATTGACCATGGTATAATGGAAGAATGAATCCCTGCTTATTTATTGTGTGAGTTCCCAGAGAAGTTATATCAACTTTTATCAGAATACCCTTTGACCTTTTACTGTATCTTGAAGTGCCTATCAGTGTTGCTACTTTATCATGTCAATAATAGACATGAGTGATTCGGCAATGCAGTGCATGCCTAGGAAAGCAGTTGATTTGGAATAGAAAGAATCGAGTAGAAAGGGAAGACGACTAAAATTTAGTAATTTAACCTGTATTTATAGGTAGATCATTAAACTTACCATGATGGTATTAGGTGTAACTGTAGATACAAAGTTAAACATAAACTCGAGTTTGCCTCTTTTTCGAGGATAAGGGATCAGATAAGTAGTTACTAGAATAGCCAACAATGTATGGGGTATTGCGAGTAATAATAAGATCCTTATGCTTGTAGTAAATCCTTTCCGCGTGTGATTGGATTTATACATAAAGCTATTAAACAAATTTAAAGGGTGTAAGAATATTATAGCTCGCAATGCTCACGGGTCACACGATCTAATTAAGTCAGTTATACACATGGCACTAGTTGGGTCTAGTCCATCATGTGTGAAGTGGGAGATGTTGGATATTGGGTTTGGGTTTGGGTCGCTGGTCTGTCACGATCCCAGTTCACCTTCCGTGAACCATCGTGACGGCACCTAGTCTCTATGACTAGGTAAGCCTAAATTGCGAAAGAAAACCAAATTTACGGAAGTAAAACAATTTAAATCAGAAATAAAGTAATAAACAATGTTTAAAACAGCCGCTCGGCATGCATAGTATTTAACTCTCAAAACTAATATATAAATCAAAGACCCAAAAACCCAAGAATCACAAGCTAAGAAATACTACATAGCTTTATCTCCAGAATTTCTAACAAGAACAGAAAATACAGAAGGGCTAATCCTAAAAGCAAGAATAGACAGGGACTCATCGGTCTAGGGATGCAGCAGATATACCTCGAAATTGCTAGCGTAGTCGCCTCGCCTCAGGGGTGATAGGACTGAGTCGAAGTACTTAGATCTGCACATGAAAAACATATGCAGAAGGGCATGAGTACACCACAGCGGTACTCAGTAAGTTTCAAGCCTAACCTCGGTTGAGTGGTGACGAGGAAGGTCAAGGTCCTACTGAGGTCAAATGAAATACAAGGTAAAATAGTATAGAATAATATAGTATGATTAAGTGCAATAGTAAAAAGTACACAGGGTATAAAGAACAACAACTACTAGTATAACAGAGACCAAATAGTCATGGAAAGGAAATACAGTTCCAACACAGAGATTACAATAGGGATCTACTAGGATCCCCTCCTGTAGCCCCCAAATGTAAATATCCAATTGATCTCCCAGGTGTCATCCCGTAGTTCAACTCATAGTGTGTGAGGATCTACCTGAATCAGGATCCATAGTCCTAAATGTAAATACCCAATACTAAGAGAATCTACCGGGTACATTCCCGTAATTCCATATAATTGTGCAAGGGGATCTGCCGAAATCCCGCATCCGTAGTCCCAAATAAAGAAACAAGGATGATCTACCAGAATCCTACATTTCGTATTCCCAAATAAACAAACAACGAGGATCTATCGGAATCCCACATCCTTAGTCTCAAATAAACAAACATCAGCCACATAAAGAGTAGTCATAAATTGTTAACTTCATATCAAGGTTATACAAGTATTCCTAACCTAGCATGCTGCACATATCAAATAGGACAGTCTGAGCAAATAAGCAATTAAGTCATTTAGACATGCTTTTCTAAGCTAACAACAAGCTTAAATTCCAATTAGTGTAAGCAAGAGAGGAAAGACACAATTATGGCAATTTTAATGAAAAATAAGATTTTTTAACAATTAGCACAAGTACGCACTCGTCACCTCACGTACAAGGCACTTCAATTATCATAATACAAATCCTAAGGGGAGAGTCCCCCACACAAGATTAGGCAAGCCACTTATCTCGGACAAGCTTGAATCAATCCGAAACCACGCTCTTGCCACGAGTATTCGATTCCAAATGGACCAGATCTATTCGATTCGATTGCATATTGTAAATTAACACTTCACGTAACTGATTCTACAATTAAATTCTAAGCTAAGACGCGAAATTAGGTAAAATAACCAAAATGCCTCTCGGGCCCATGTCTCACAATCGGACAAAATTTACATTTTCGGAATTTTCATACTCTCACGAGTCTATGCATAATAAGAATACTAAAATCGGAGTTCAATTGATCCCACAAATACCCCTTTTAAGATCTCTTAATCTCAAGCCCTAATTACCCATTTTCCCAAATTTTCTACCACTAATTAGGTCTTTAATCACATAAAAATGAGTTATGAAGTCAAAGAATGTTACCTCCAAATGATTCTCCTTGAATCCCTCTTCAACCCCCTTCAAAATTGCCTAAAAATGGAGGACTTAGGCTAAAAATCGCTGAATAGACTGTTAAATCATTCTGCCCAGGCACTTAAATCTTTCTTCGCGAACGCGGTCAAAGTCTCACGTTCGCGAAGCACAAAATAACTTTGACCAAAATTTCCCTTTGACGATCGCAACCTACCCATCGCGACACGATGCTTCACTTAGACAGGCTTTCGCATTCGCGCCCACACTCTCGCGAACGCAATGAATAAAAAGCCTCCAACTCAATTGACCACTTTTCCTCTACGCGAACGCGACAGCCAAACACCCAGCCTTTCGCGAAAGCGTATCCTTCCTCGAGAATGGGAAGACTAATCCTCAGTCTCATCTGCTAACCCTTCACGAATGGAGGACCTTCTCGCGAACGCGAAGGCTAGTTTTCTTCAACATCCAACAACAGAAATTCTACAATCTTTCTAAGTCCAAAAATGGTCCTTTGAGCATCCGAAATACACCGAGGCCCCTGGAGGCCTCAACCAAATCCACAAACATATCCCATAACTTTATTCAAACTTGTTTCAACCTTTAGAATGCTCAAAACAATATCAAAACACCTATTTTTCATTGGATTCAAGCCTAAGAATTTCAAAAATCTTCTAAATTATGCTTTTCATCAAAAACCCAACCAAACCGCATCCGAATGACCTGAAATTTTACACACACATCAAAAATGACTCAACAGAACTACTGTAACTCTTAGAATTCCATACCGGCCCTCGGATAAAAATCTCACTGTCGAACCGGAAATTTAAGAAAAAATCAACTTTCAGCATTTCAAAGCCTAAATTAGCTACTGACCTCCAAAACACAATCTGAACATGCTCCTAACCTCAAAATCACCCAAAGGAGCTAATAGAATTATCGGATTCCCATTACGATGCCTTTTTCATATTGTTCCAACTACGGTCAACTTTCTAACACTTAAGCTCTCATTTAGGGACTAAGTGTCCCAAAACTCTCCGAAATTCAAAACTGAACATTCCATGCAAACCAAAACAGGAGAAATAAACACAGGAAAAGCAATTAATAGGGGATCGCGCGTTAATTCTTAAGACGACCGGCCTGAACGTTACAGGATCGCCCATATGGATTGACACTACTCATTTAAAGGAGATAAAACATAAAGAGATTACCTAAGAAGGTTAAAACAAAAATAAATTAAAATAAAAAATTGTTGCATGTTAGAGAGAGAAGGTGAACGGGGGATTGAATGTGAGCAGACCGTTTTTTCCTCTCTTGAATCTCCTCTCTCTCCTTTATATATATCTTTCTTCTTCAACAGGGATAAATAAAATTCGTGAAGTAATTCTCCCACAAAAACACACATTGTGGAAAGGGTATTTAGATCATGAACAAAAACTCTGTTTCCTGGAGATTCAGAATACAATTTGAGGCAATTCCTTTAGTGGTGAGTTCAAAAGTTTCCGCCGCATTAATAAGGTACACGACTTGTTGTTCTCGCCCTGTGATTATTAATCTAAGACCATTGAAAGGAAAAATTCATGTCAATTACTAACTCAGTGAGTTCGTTTATTTTCACCATAAATGAGAATTTAAATCAAATTCTGAATTAAACGAAAATAAACGTAGTCTTATTGGCTCAACTGAACTTGGTAAAGTAATTTTTCATCGTTTAGCAAGAAACGAGAACTTTTGGGCTCTTGAATTAGTCACACCTCACATAGAGCACGTGATCAAAACCTCTAGCTCCACTCATCAAACAAAAAGATACGTTTGACCCTAATTAAAACACCCAACTATATCCAATCTTGGATACATATAATAATCTTCAACCTAGCTAGTTGCCTAAACAGCACACCTGAATTTGGACAACATGTCGTTGACAAAGAATGTCTGTCATACGACGATGAGCTTCGTCTGTCAAATGAATTCCATCCCAGTGCACGTATCTAGCTGGATTCGAACAAACATTGATCCCTGCAGCTCCACACACTGTCCTAAAGTTAAAGTTATACCGCCCTCCAGTTCCACAACACACACTAAGCAACGTGTTCTGGTCAAAACCAAAGGAAGAAGCACTGCGCATAACTGTCAAAAGGGAACCATAGAAATCCCCGTACACAATGCTAACATTCGGGAATTCGCGCTGCAGATTCGCGATAGCCCTGCTCACGTATCTATTATGATACGAAGCGAAGTCGTTGTAGTTCCTCAAGCAACCCATTTGGTCGTACCGGCCTGTATTATTGTCAGGAAATGATGTGAGATACAGCGGCAAGCACCCCAGTGGGTAAATTCCTGGAACTAAAAAGCGCGTGGCTCCCAGCTGAATCACATCTTTGATGCCTCTCATAATCCCCGCGACAACGTTAGGAACGTATGTCCTAACTTCTGAGATCTGCTTGTTCTGGAAAAACCCATTGTAGTAATCATTTCCACCCCATTTCCCCATTACTATGAGAGTCTGCACATCTGGAGCCACAGGTGGACTGAAGATGACTTTTGAACCAACCTAATTGGTTTGCGAGTGGGGTGTTCCAAGAGGGCAACCGAATGTTTCGGGCAGTCCAGAAGGAAGTGTTGAGGGCTGTACCACCAGCGACGGCGAAATTAACGCCTTGTGTGAAAGCAGCACCCCTGTCCAAGTAAGCATTGAGGAAAGGGAGTTTGAGAGATTGGGTAATAAAGTCCATAATGACACGGCCGTTTGAGAAACGGCCAGTGGGTCTGTTGAAGAAAGTAGAGCCGTAAGGAGAGCGATCAGCACGGAAAATGATGGAGGCGCCGGGTGTACGGATGACATTACCGGCATCGGCGAGAGAATCGCCGAGTTGGTACACTGAATTAATATTGCATTTAGTTTGGGCAGTTGAAGGAGTAAAGAAGAAAGCTGTCAAAGTAATGAATGATAGGGACAAGGAAATTCGGGTTAATGAAAGAGTAGCCATTGAAGAAAGTTTATGTCTGAGGTAGAAATCGGTGTACTATATATAGATAGGTAGGGAAGTTCCTGGCTGCTACTGCTATACAAAAGCGATGGCTTTAGCTGTTCAGTGGCTGGTTGTCACTATGTCTATCTTTCCACTTTTGTGTTTTTATTTTTGTTTAATGCCAATTGCCAATAAAGAAAGTCTCGTTTTGGCTTTTTGACTGGTCAAGTGATTGATATTCTACAGTGTGGAGCTATGATATCTACAGTTTTCTTTCCACGTGATGCCCACAGGTCTAAGACAAAATTTAGTACTAATGTCCCAATATAGGTGAAGGATTTCGGAATATTAAGGTTTTAATTTTAAATGTGAACACGGATAAGGATACTATCGTTCTAGTTTATGTCAAACTTATTCCTTTTTTAGTTCTTTCCAAAAATAATTATTATTTTCTAAGTTTAGAAAAATTTTAACTTAAACTTTCAATTTTAATCTTGATAAAAAAATTTTATAATCACACAAATACTCTAACCTCATTTTAATTTATTTAAGACTATAAATTTTAAAAGTTTTATTTTTTTTTAAATTACGTGCACAATAAAAAATATTCATATAAATTAAAACAAAGGGAGTAGGAACCAACTCCCCACCATTTCCTAGAGGGTGCTTGAATTGACTTTTAACCTAATCAAATCAGCTTTTAAACTCTTTTTCTCTATTTTTTCATTTCTCCGAGTTCCTACTTGGATTGGAGACACTTATCATGAGTAAATATTAAAATATGGATTCAATTGAATAAAATAAAGCTCTAACAATGATTAAAGTATTTAATTCCTTCTTTTATTTATTCCAAATAATATCTTTTGCAATTCAGAAATTATTGTTAAACATAGAGGTGGTAAAATGGTTTTAAAAAACTATTATCCACATATATTATCCATCAAAAAATGGGTTAGATAATAAAACATTTATAAACGGGTCAAATATAAATAAAGAACCATATATATTGCACTTAAAATGGTTAACTAATGTGTTTAACTTTTATATTTGTAAAGCCTCACATTAGAATTCCTCAAGTTTGGAACACTAGGAAGTCTGTTACAAGTGATCATATTTAAAAAGCTATAGATAATATGGATATCCATATTATTCGCGTAATAAACATGTTTTTATCCGTCTCAAATACGAATCGAGTCAGATAATTTATTCGATTTTCAAAATTATCCATTTTAAACCGCTCATAATCCAACTTGACCCTGTTTGCCACCCCTAGTGACACATTATCTAAGATTACTTCTCTTTCTTGTAGTAGTTTTCGATCTTTCCGTGAGTTAATTCTTTTTCCATTTTCACAAAATCTTCTTACATTCTCATTAAAAAAATGAGAAATACTAGAAATAAGTTCCAACATTTTGACAATAAAAATTAAAGAAGGATAGAAACCTATTTGGAGCCTCCACTTAAGTTGCCATTTCTCTCTAATTTTGCATGTTCAGAACATTGGTAAAAAAGATTCAATCTTCCAATATCTAGCAATCGTTACAATCTATAATTGTAACTCCATCTATATACTACCACGCAACAGTTTGAATAAGGCAACTTGTTATGCATCAATAGCTCAGAACACAGAAACAAGGTCAAAATATTGTCGAATCATTGTCAATATCATCTTTTTCTCTCCTGAGGGGGAAAAAAAAGAACGAGGACAATCACATAGATTTATATAAGGGTAGACATAAACTAAAAGAGACAAAAGATATTATTTGGGGATTATGGATAAAAAAAGAAATTAAATACTTTAACCATAATTAGTGACACGATACCAAATCATTCCATAGGAATCGTGATGCTTAGTCTCTTACACTAGGTAAAATTTAATATTTTCTGAGTTAATAACAGAATATAACCAATACAACTATTAAACCTGAATCGTAATTTTCTATATAAAGTCAGCAATCCCAACATGTTATACAATCTTCTAAAACCGTTAGTATAAGTCATAAGCAATATAGAGTTCACTTGGAAATTTTTAAGTACAACTGTTTCGAAATAAAATAAAATGTACAAAATAAACTATAGAAGGTGACTCACATGCCTGCGAACGCAACGCTAGGCATACCTTGAAGTTTCCAAAACAATATTTGATCAGCCATGTAAGGATCAACATACTCCGAAATACCTAGATCTACACAAAAATATGCAGAATGCGTAGCATGAATACACACACATAGGTATCTAGTAAGTATCATGATTAACTTTGGTGGAGCAATGACGAGAAATAATAAAGAAACTATACTAGACATAATAACATGTACAAATATGAATGTGAAATTTATAGGGAACAATATCAATATAAAGCTAAACGACAACCGATACTGGTAACAGAAAACTGAAAGCAACAATTAGCAACAAGGAACTAACAAATAATAAGGCTGTAAAGTACGTTGAACATAGTTTAAGTCAGGTGAAACCAGTAACAACTCAATAAGAACAACCGCTTTTACACAAGATTTCTCAAGAATTTCCCCGAGGTACCACACATCATAGTCACAAATTGCGGGTCCCATTTCACGAATTTTAATCACTTGGTATCTCGTGCCCACATTACTCACAACTGCACGGACAACTCACGTGTTGCATGGATAATTCACGTGCCAATAACATTTATAACTCATATCGGCACGGACAACGCACGTGCTAAGGAGTGATAATATCTTATATCCGCACGGACAACTCGCATGCCAACAATAACAATAACTCATAACCGCACGGACAATTCACATGCCATTAGTACAACTCACATACAGAAGGCAAGTACACGAGAATACATGTAAATAATCAATAAATATCAGGATTCATCTTCTTAAACCGATATGAGTGATTAATTACGTGTATGATTATGCAAGTGTTCTATCACAACTCCAGTTAACAAGTAAGAGCAAAGATTACGAATGGCACCTAGGAAATAGAATAACAAAACATAGAGTGCATAACTCACACAAGATAGGCATACCACTACACATATATCAACAGTAACAATGCCTCTAGGCCATCACAAGTCATCACAAATCATCTCCGACATAGTTCTCCTCTGTCTCACCACATGCGCAACAATAAAGAAAATCCCTCCTTCTCTCATTGCACGCGCATATTAATACTATATATATATATATATATATATATATATATATATATATATATATATATATATATATATATATATATATATATATAGAGAGAGAGAGAGAGAGAGATAGCTCACCTTGTCACGGTATATGTGCAAATATCAATAATAATAATAATAGCATGAATAGCTCACGTGTGAACACCTCGAGAATCCTCTCAAAAGTATCATGTGTGCTAAAAATGTAACAACACAATATAACAAATTGCACCACATGTGCCACTATATTTCCTTACAATAATTTCAATACCATAATTACACATAGCCCTCAGCTCAACGATGACAACAACAATAACATGAGAGTACGCCACGTAAATCAAAACAAGAATTAAATAAATACAAAGAAACGAAAGAACCGACTCACGGGAAAGACATCACTAATGACAATGGTTTCAACGAGAATAACTCAACTATGAGAGAGATAGTGTGTAACAACGATATCAAATAATAGTAACTCAATAATAGGAAAGATAACATGTAGCAGTGATTCCCGATAAGAATGAATCTGACAAGAGAGATAACATGTAGCAATGACTTCAATAAGCATAAGTTAACAATGGAAGAGATAACAATAATATCAATTAAGGATAATCAAATAGAAAGAGATACATGGTAATGAAATGAAAGAGGTAACAACTTTAGTCAAGGCATATAAGAGTATATTTGGCAATAAAGGGATGGAACATGAACTAATCAACTTCAAATAAGACATGTAAGGTAAATTTAACAATGGAGAATTTAACATGATAAGAATGCTTAATTTTAATATACATAAGAACCTAAGAGTTCAAACTGGTTAAATTTCCCCATATAAGTCGTGCACATACTCGTCACCTCGTGTACACGTCTTTTACATAGTTCAGATAGTACAAACAACCAACCCCTAAGGGGTAGTCTCCCACACAACGTTAGGCAAGATAGTTACCTCAAAATCCCTCAATCATTACTCAAAAATAGCTTTTTTCCTTTATAATTCACCTATACTTAGCACAATCTATCTAAAATCGACTTAATAGCATGAATTAATGCAAGAGAAATCAATTCCAATAATTAATGCTATTATCTTTACAAATTCCTCAAAAGTCAACAAAAGTCAACCTAGGATCGCCTAGTCAAAACCCAGATCCAATATCATATTCCGACTATCCATGACCCTACGAGTTTATCTGTGGGATTAGTTTCAAAATCTGCGTCCAAATCGAGTCTCAAAACTCAAATTCTTATTTTTCAAAGACTTGAAAAAGTTTCACAAATTTACACTTTGATACACATAATTTTGATGTTAAAATCTAAGATATATTGATGCAATATGACTAAAAATAGATTAGAATCACTTACCCAAAGTTTGTAGATGAAAATTCCTCTTCAAAAATGTCTTCTACCAAGTCTACGGTTCCAAAATATAAAAATGAGACTAAGAATCCCGTTTCTCAACTTTTTGTCCAGTCGTAGGAATCTAAATGCGAACCCCACAAATGCGAGAAATCAATCGCAAAAGCGAAAAAACTCACATCCCTGCTATTATCGCAGATATGACGATTTGTTCAGAATGTGAACTTTGGACACCTCACAAAAGTGATCAACGGGATCGCAAATGCGAACAGCTCACCCAGGCCCTCTTCATCGCAAATGCGAACCAAGAAGACTTCATCCTATTATCGCAAATGCGAGACTTAGAGGAATCTATGCAAAAATCAGCATACTAAACTCTATCAAACACTCCGCTACGAATTTGAAACTCACCCGAGAGCTCGAGACTCCAAACAAAACACCAATACAAGTCTAAAAATATAACACAAACTTGCTAGCAAGATTATATCATCAAGATAACATCCGAAATCATGAATCGGACCTCAAAGCACATGAATTCAACATGAAACTCAATAACTTCTAAAACCACAAACGCGCATCTGATTCTTATTAAATCAACTCGAAATGACGCCAAACTTTGACAACAAGTTCCAAATGAAAAAACGTACTTATTCCAAGTTCCGAAACATAAATTCAAACACAAAGCTATAAAGTCAACTTACGTTCAATCTTATAAAAATTCTAAGCCTTTAAATTGCCAACTTTCAGCAAAACAACACAAATCAACCTACGGACCTCCGAAATCGATTTCAGACATAGCCCAAGTCCAAAATCACGATACGGACCAACGGAGCAATTAAAACAATGCTACAGGTCGTTTTAACAAAACTCAAACCTCGGCCAACATTTTCCATATAAGCTTCTAAAGTGAGAATCACTCATCCGAATCATCCAGATATTAAATTCGAGCATGCACTCAAGTCATAATACACAATAGGAAGCTACTCAAAACCTTGAACTACTAAACGGGATCTTAAAACTCAAAATGATCGGTCGAATCGTTACAATTAGAGCTTTACTTTATTTAATTAAACCTTATTCCTTAAGTTTTTAACTATGACAAGTGTCTCCAATCCAAATAGGAACTTGGAGAATTAAAGACATCAAAAAATGGAAGGGAGTTGAATCCAGAATACTACTAATATAAATTAACATCGTTAATGTATGGGGTCGAAGTTGACCGACCACGTCCCTAAACCAGCACGACCAACCACCGAACATGGTAAGCCGAGACTAAAGGACGACTTAGGGGTAATAGGAGAAATGACTCCATAACTTCGTCGGCCCCTCTATAGCGTGTACTTTGTTTCTTTCCTTTAATATTAAAATAAGGATCCCCGCTATATAAAGGGGGTCCAAGCTTTATAAGAGGCAGATTTCGATATATACAAGTTATCTTACTCTCTCATCTGTCTAACATTCTCTCTAACATTCTCTCTTTCATCTATACTATTGTTGCTAAAACCGATTATCAAGAACATCCTAAGGTTTTATTATTTTCGATTACGATTTACTCATTCACTTCTTTTGATTAATTTGCTTAAAAAGTGTTTAATAACTTTTGAGGAAAACAATTTGGAGCTTTCTGTGGGTATTTCGGTAGTCAAAATCATAGTTCACATCTAGGATATCAAATACAACAATCATTGTCCTTCATATCCCATGGAAACCAACAATGGCAGAGAAAGAAGGAAGGTTGAGGATGATAACATATGTCTTGAGTAACTTCCTAGGCTCCCTCAATGAAGCCGATAGAGGAAATATCATAAACGTAACACCAAGTAATGTACCATAGGAGGAGATCTCACCCTCTTCAATCAATGATCTGAGATCTTGCATGAAAAAGGGGCTTCTACGTCCGCAGCAAAAGAAACATTCCCAGTAGTCAAGAAGCTACTAGAGGAATGGTTTACGAGTTCTCTAAGAAATATACTCAAGAAACCCCCTTAGAGAGATATCAAAGATTCCTCAACAGTAGAAATCCCTGCTGCCGCCGGTGAGCCTAGTGCTGTATGAACGAGCAGCGCCCATACCGTTATCAGCGTAAATGATAGTGCACTCGCAACCATCCTTAAGAAAATGGAAGAAATGGAGAACGAGAATAAAGTGCTTCGTAATCAAATGAAAGAGCACCAGGAAAGGGTGGACAAGATACGTGGCGCCCCTAAGTTGCTGCCAAAGCATGACGTGGGAAGGTTTGTTGAGCAACCATACTGTGAGGAAGCGGCTCCTCACACAATCCCAAAACCCATCAAGATGCCATTGTACTTGAAAATATATGACGGTGCCACGGATCTGGAAACCATCTGATCCATTATGTAACTGTTGTATAAGGCAATGACTTATCGAAAGAACAAGTTCCATCCGTGTTGCTGAAAAAGTATGGAGAAACTTTGACAAGAGGGGCGTTTAACATGGTATTCTCAACTACCAGCTAGTTTGATATCAACATTTGAAGAAATGGCAAACAAATTTGCCACCGCTCATGTAGGAGCAAAGAAGGCCGAAGCTATAGTCAATGACATCTTCGCCATTAGGCAAACAACAGGTGAAGGACTCCAGGACTTCCTAGCCCGATTTAACAGGGTAAGAATGGGACTACCAAATGTATCAGAAGGAATGGTGGTCGCAGCTTTCCAAAACGGGTTGAACAGAGATGGATCAAAAGCCACCAAGAAGTTGCTCAATAGACTTATGAAGTATCCCCCACCACGTGGGAAAAGATTCATTATGCCTACTACACCGAAGTAAGATCAGATGAAGACAATCTTAACGGTCCTACCCAACTACTAATGCCAGTACAATTAGAGGTAAGAAATAACAGACGCAACGACGGGCGACGGGAACAACTCCCACGCTTCAACGGAGAAAGGCATTAGTACTATGTTAGAAATATCGGTCCGCATCCTCTGAGGCATCTAGATGTCGTGCCACGACATGTTACCCCATTTCGAAATGAAAGAGGTACGCCCCCATTATTATCCGCTCATACCTTTTGAGTCTCTCCTTCAAAAATAGTGTATGCACTGGAGAAGCTGGGCACGAAGGTGCAGTGTAAGACCCTAGTGCAAGAAGGTCAAACGTCGTATGTGAATTCCATAAGCAAAGATAACACAAGACCAAAGATTTTATACGTCTACAACAGGAGGTGGTCAGGATGTTGAACCAGAGATACCTGAAAGAGCTGCTCAGCGATAAAGGAAGGCCTAATTTCGCCAGAGGACGCGACCAATCCCAAGGACCACTTAAACAACCTTCTCCAGCATACACCATAAAGATGATCGTCGACGACGACGATGAATCAGTGATCAATCATATAAAGTTCACCACCACCCACAAGTCAGAGCGTACGATCGCTCACGAATGGTATGACGACTTCGAAGACTGTATCACCTTCGATAAGTTTGACACAGGAGGTTTGTCTTTCCTTTATTACGATGCTTTAGTTATAACTTTACGCATAACTGATACTGATGTGAATAGAATCATGGTAGACGACGGAAGCGGCGCATGTATTATCCACCCAAGAGTCCTCATGCAAATGAGGCTCAAAGATAAGATAATACCGCATTGCATAACACTTGGTTTTAACAATGTCGTGGAGCGGACCTCTAGAGAGATATCATTGCCAGTCTTAGTAGGGAAGTCACGCTAGAAACCACATTCCACGTCATGAGTCAAGAAACGGCTTATAATCCCATTATAGGGCGTCCTTGGATATGCACCATGCAAGCCGTTCCCTCGAGATTCTATTAAGTAATCAAATTTCCCACCCTATGGAGAATATATTCAGTATTCGAGGCGAGCCACGTACCACCCAGGAACGCTACCAGATCGCCCAAGATTGTAGGCATACCATGCAGTTAAAGAGGGCAAGCGCGGAAGCATAACAATCAACCATGTCGGGGACTAAAATCCACCCACTAGCAGAGGTAATTAGGGACCCATATATTGTAGAAGCTTGCAAAGCGACAATCGAAGACCTTGAACTGGTCCAGCTGGACGATACTGTCAATGCAAAGAAAGCCTATATCGAGCACTACCTCTCCGACCCAAGTGAGTACCATGAATTCTTAACTAACCATGCAGATCTATTTGCTTTCTCTCATTCAGATATGTAGGGGATCCCAAAGGACATCGCCACTCATAAGCTGAACATCGACCCACTTTATCCGCCCGTACAACTAATGAGGAGGAAATTTAATGCCACAATCAATGAGGCAGTCAGTGAAGAAGTGGACAAACTGCTAGCCGATGATTCCATCAGGGAATCAAAATACCCCCAATTGGTCGCCAATGTGGTCGTGGTAAAAACGAAAATGGGAAATGGAGAATGTGCATAGACTTAACCGATCTGAACAAGGCATGCCCAAAAGACTCCTTTACCTTGCCGTATATAGACCAGCTAATCGATGCAATAACAGGGCACGAACTGCTAAGTTTCTTGGACTCCTACTCCGGCTACAACCAAATCCTAATGGCCAAAGAGGATCAAGAAAAGACTACTTTCATATCCTACCAAGGGATGTAATACTATAAAATGATGCCCTTCGGACTAAAAAACGTGGGAGCAACATACCAAATATTGGTTACCAAGATGTTCAAGGAACATCTCGACAAGACAATGGAGGTTTACATTGACGATATGTTAGTAAAATCGGCAAAGAAAGAGGAACATATCGATATGAAATAAACCTTCGAGATATTGAGGCAGTACGTGATGAAATTGAACCCAGAAAAGTGTGCCTTTGGTGTGGCCTCGGGAAAATTTCTAGGCTTTTGTTGAACAATACGCTTTACGCTAGAGGGGGGGTGAATAGCGTTTTAAAAATATTAAGCGTTTTAGTGCGGAATTTAAAAAACTTTGCAGAAATTAAAACAAGTGCAGTAAAAAGAACTTACACAATGATGTATCCTGGTTGGCCACAAACGTGGTTAGTCCAGTCCCCGAGAGACTCTCTCGAGATTTCCACTAAACTTGTCAAGCTTACGGGTGCTTAACAAACCGTTACAGTTGAGGACACAAGCCTCACCTAGGTGCTCGGGGATCACAATCCCAAAGACTTCAATTGCTCGGGGATACCAATCCCAAAGACTTCAATTGCTCGGGGATACCAATCCCAAAGACTTCAATTGCTCGGGGATAACAATCCCAAAGACTTCAACTGCTCGGGGATAACAATCCCAAAGACTTCAATTGCTCGGGGATAACAATCCCAAAGACTTCAACCGAGGAATCACAAGTTCCTCAACAAACGATAATCGCAATTCTCTTACAAACACAAAACACACTCACTTTACAAAGCACTCCTTAATGAGTAGATATGAGTAGAAATAGTACGCTCAAGATCACAACAACTTAGCTCAATAGAATGGCTCTTCAAAAAGCTTTATGGATGAATGGAAAATGATGATCAATGTAAGAAAGCTTTTAGCAATGAAAATACTCAAATTGTATATGTTGTTGTTGTGAAAACACTGAGTTGAAGCTGTATTTATAGGTGAAAAACTCAGTCTTACCGTTGTCTAATTGCCAATTAAGGATTGCTGAAATTACTCAGTGACAATCGATTGTCAAGACTAAACAATCGATTGTTTGCCTATCAGATCAAAAATTCAATCCCAGATTTTACGTCAACAATCGATTACTTCAAATCACTAATCGATTATTTATAACGTTAAGAAATCCTTTCCAATTTTTGGCATAAAACATCGATTGTCCGGAAATCAACAATCGATTATTTTAACAACGTTCAGAAAATCTTTTCCAGATTTTACGCAAAACATCGATTGTTAAATATCAACAATCGATTACCTGACGGTAATTGAAAATATATGACAACGGTCAGCTTCAACAATCGATTATCAAATGGAATAATCGATTATTAATTAATTTCAAAACTCTCTGTCTCATATATAATCGATTATCAAATGGAATAATCGATTATTAATTAATTTCAAAACTCTCTGTCTCATATATAATCGATTATCAAAAGCCACAATCGATTATCATTTTATTTAAAATCACTGGGAGACATTTTTCTCATTCTAATCGATTACCATTAGTTCATAA
Organism: Nicotiana benthamiana; assembly: GCA_034376525.1. Lineage (NCBI taxonomy): Eukaryota > Viridiplantae > Streptophyta > Magnoliopsida > Solanales > Solanaceae > Nicotiana > Nicotiana benthamiana. The sequence continues at coordinate 115,045,818 of CM067331.1, forward strand.
TCGATTTTTATGAGTTTTGAAAACTTTGCCTCAGTTAACAATCGATTATCATAAGTACACAATCGATTGTTATGCAGTTTGCATAAACCTGATGTTAACTGACTTACTCACAATCGATTATCATTAATTCACAATCGATTGTCATGCAGTCTTGGCTTAGAGATACTCGATTATCATAAGTACATAATCGATTATCTTAGCCCAGATTTTTGAGGCATGCTTGGAAAACATTTTAACAAATGTAAATATGCATAGTTTAAAATCATTTGACACTTAATTTAAATATGCATGATTTTGGAAAAATAATTTTAGTAGAGAAGCCATGTTATGAGCCAAGTTGAGGAATCAAGATCACAATTAATATTGACTCAATTATAACATTTCTAAACTTTGTCTTGAGCTTCTTGTAATGCATCCATTTTGTGCTTGTCCTTGAGCATTGCTATATATCGCTTTTTGCTTTGTTTGACATTCATCAAAACCTACAAAAGAGCACACGTTTAGTATATTGCATTTGAAACGTGTTTCCAACAATTTTCCCCTTTTTGATAATGGCAAACATAAGCGGGATATATGCAATAATTATTTTGATGATCCAAGACAAGTGTAAAGTATGCAATTTGATGTTCCCCCTTAATTCATGTTCCCCCTCACTTTAAGCATAAATGAAGTTGAGAGTGATATAGCATACTTCTTGATATCCCGTTTCTTCCCCCTTTTGCCATTAGCAAAAATATATAAGGGAAGAATATGCAAAAAAAAACATATGAAATAAACAAAAGTTTATTTATTGGAAAATAACATTACATGGGTGGAGCCAAACACAATAAAACGAACGACAACTAACCAACCAATGAAAAACAAATCAGAAACAACAATTTCACATCATCAAAAAGAACAACAATTTCATCATTCATCACCCCCATCCCCTTCATCATCATTGGGAGGCGCTTGATATGGCACCACCTGAGCATAGGCATAATGCACGTGATCAAAGTAACCATGGACCTCACGGGTTAATTGAGTAATTTGTGTTGGAAACACGTTTCAAATGCAATATACTAAACGTGTGTTCTTTTGTAGGTTTTGATGAATGTCAAACAAAGCAATAAGCGATATATAGCAGTGCTCAAGGACAAGCACAAAATGGATGCATTACAAGAAGCTCAAGACAAAGTTTAGAAATGTTATAATTGAGTCAATATTAATTGTGATCTTGATTCCTCAATCTTGGCTCATAACATGGCTTCTCTACTAAAATTATTTTTCCAAAATCATGCATATCTAACTTAAGTGTCAAATGATTTTAAACTATGCATATTTATATTTGTTAAAATGTTTTTCAAACATGCCTCAAAAATCTGGGCTAAGATAATCGATTATGTACTTATGATAATCGAGTATCTCTAAGCCAAGACTGCATGACAATCAATTGTGAATTAATGATAATCGATTGTGAGTAAGTCAGTTAACATCAGGTTTTTGCAAACTGCATAACAATCGATTGTGTACTTTTGATAATCGATTGTTAACTGAGGCAAAGTTTTCAAAACTCAGAAAAATCGATTATGAACTAATGGTAATCGATTAGAATGAGAAAAATGTCTCCCAGTGTTTTTAAATAAATTAATAATCGATTGTGGCTTTTGATAATCGATTATATATGAGACAGAAAGTTTTGAAATTAATTAATAATCGATTATGGCTTTTGATAATCGATTATATATGAGACAGTAAGTTTTGAAATTAATTTATAATCGATTGTTCTATTTGATAATCGATTGTTGGAACTAACCGTTGTCATACATTTTCAAATTACCTTCAGGTAATCGATTGTTGATATTTAACAATCGATGTTTTGCGTAAAATCTGGAAAAGATTTTCTGAACGTTGTTAAAATAATCGATTGTTGATTTCCTGATAATCGATGTTTTATGCCAAAAATTGGAAAGGATTTTTTAACGTTATAAATAATCGATTATTGATTTGAAGTAATCGATTGTTGACGTAAAATCTGGGATTGAATTTTTGATCTGATAGGCAAACAATCGATTGTTTAGTCTTGACAATCGATTGTCACTGAGTAATTTCAGCAATCCTTAATTGGCAATTAGACAACGGTAAGACTGAGTTTTTCACCTATAAATACAGGCTTAACTCAGTGTTTTCACAACAACAACATATACAATTTAAGTATTTTCATTGCTAAAAGCTTTCTTACATTGATCATCATTTTCATTCATCCATAAAGCTTTTTGAAGAGCCATTCTATTGAGCTAAGTTGTTGTGATCTTGAGCGTACTATTTCTACTCATATCTACTCATTGAGGAGTACTTTGTAAAGTGAGTTTGTTTCGTGTTTGTAAGAGAATTGCGATTCTCGTTTGTTGAGGAACTTGTGATTCCTCAGTTGAAGTCTTTGGGATTGTTATCCCCGAGCAGTTGAAGTCTTTGGGATTGTTATCCCCGAGCAGTTGAAGTCTTTGGGATTGTTATCCCCGAGCAGTTGAAGTCTTTGGGATTGTTATCCCCGAGCAATTGAAGTCTTTGGGATTGGTATCCCCGAGCAATTGAAGTCTTTGGGATTGTGATCCCCGAGCACCTAGGTGAGGCTTGTGTCCTCAGCTGTAACGGTTTGTTAAGCACCCGTAAGCTTGACAAGTTTAGTGGAAATCTCGAGAGAGTCTCTCGGGGACTGGACTAACCACGTTTGTGGCCAACCAGGATACATCATTGTGTAAGTTTATTTTACTGCACTTGTTTTAATTTCTGCAAAGTTTTTAAATTCCGCACTAAAACGCTTAATATTTTTAAAACGCTATTCACCCCCCCCCTCTAGCGTAAAGCGTTATTTCCAACAATTGGTATCAGAGCCATACTCTCTGAAAGACTTAACCGTTTGAGAGAATCTTTCCATGGCTTCTACTCTAGACTCTTTTGCAGGTATTGATGAAGGACAGTGCCCCACAAGACCTCCTTTGTTCAACGGGACTAATTATTCATATTGGAAAGAAAGGATGCAGATATTCGTCAGATCAAACAGCCCTTACTTGTGGAAGGTGTACACCAAAGGAAATGAGGTTCCTGTCAAACAGGTGGAAGGAATATGGGTGCCAAAAACAGAAGAGGAATTCAACGCCGAGGATAATCGAATGGTCCAAAATAATTTTAAAGCTATTAATTTATTACTCTGTGCTGTTAATGCTAATGATTACAGGAAAATCTCCTGCTGCAAAACAGCGAAAGAAATGTGGGACAAGCTTGAGGTCACTTACGAAGGGACTGACCAGGTAAGAGAAGCTAAAATTGATTTTTTAACTCATGCTTACGAATTGTTCCATATGAAGGAAGGCGAAAAGGTAGACGAGATGTTTGAGCGGTTCTCATCAATAGTGAATGATCTCCACGCACTCAAGAAGACGTTCACAGACAAAGAACTAGTTCGAAAAATTCTTAGGAGCCTAACACCGGCATGGCGATCAAAGGCCGATGCGATTCAAGAGTCAATTGGAATCACGAACGTCACCATAGACGCTCTTAGAGGTAATCTTAAGACTTATGAATCCACTATTCTTAACCCTGTTGTTGACGAACAAAGAAGGCAAAAGATTGCTCTAAAGGCGAGCACAAGTCAATCACCAATTGAAGAGGATGGAGATAGCGAATTTGGACTCATCATCAAAAAGTTCCAAAAATTCATGCGGAAAGAATATGACCGCAAAGGGAAAAAGCAAGGTGAGCAAGTTAAATGTTATGAATGTGGTGAAACAGGGCATATCAAAACAAACTGCCCAAATCTTAAAAAGGAGAAGAAACCCTTCAAGAAGCAACGAGCATACATATCTTGGGGAGGAGATTCCGGAGACGAATCCAGTGAAGAAGAAAATGAAGAAGCGGCAAATCTCTGCCTCATGGCACAGGAAGAAAATCAAAGTGAGGTAAGTCAAATCTCTTCTCAAAATTTTTATACTCTTGATGACATGAGAAATGCCTTTGATGAATTGTATGCTGAATTTCTCAAAGTTACAAAAACCGTCACTAGTTTAAGAGAAAATGCTTCTCTAAAAGAACAAGATTTTCAAAAACAGTTTTCATTAAAAGAAAAAGAATTAGAAAAATTGGTTTTGGAAAATGAGAAGCTACTAGAACAAAACAAGTTTTATGGGAAAAGAAGTTCTGACAAGCCCGAGAGTTCTACAAAAAAATTGTGCTTCTTGTGTAGACCTTAAGAATGAAGTAGTTAGATTAAAAGGCACACTAGATAAATTCAACTCCTCTCATAAAAACTTGAATGTGGTGCTTGATAACTTGAAATCAACCAAGCATGGAATAGGCTTCATAAATGAAGAAGAGGTTGATGCAAAAACCCAACCACCTAGAGCTCAACCTAGGATTAATAACAAAAATGCCTTTCCTAAAACAAACATGCATGCTAGACAAAATATTAGGAGACCTAGACATGACCTTCCGCCTAGCAATCGTCACCATAGACATGATGCATATTTTAGGCACAACAATGATCATGCTAGAAGATCCCGAAATGTTCAACCTAGAAATGACTATGGTGTTCAAATTAGGAGAAATGAAAATAGAGTAAACAATGTGCATTATTCTAGCTACTATGAGCCTAGACGCATGCATAATCCAAATGTGACATGTCATTATTGTAGACGAATTGGTCATATTGCTCCCGCATGCTTTACTAGACATAGACATGCTACTCAAACATATCATTATAGTATGCATAACCCTCAAGGACCCAAAATGGCATGGGTACCAAAAGAGCATTGATTTGTTTTGCAGGTGTGCTTGAAGGAATCAAGTGTAGTGGATGCTCCAAACACTTGACGAGAGACGAATTCAAAATTCCTTCAATTAAAGCACAAAGAAGGAGGAAGAGACGGAAAAGTCGACTTATGTTTTTTTAAATCGGAAGTATTTTCGAAAAATTCAAAAGGCAAAATTGTGGAAAAAGCTTCGTAAATTGGAGAATGAGCCAAAAGACCAAAATGAACGGAGGATGTTCAAAATCAGGTAATTGGCAAAGTCGAAGGGAAGGTAAGTACCCTAAACCCTCTTAAGAACATCCTAGGACAAAATTCTTAAGAGTTCATTTTTTTTCACCCGACTACACGAGTTTCAAAGTTATTATTTCATTTATAGATTACTGACTTGAGCGTCGGAGATGTTTAATTCTATTTTGCAGGCATACCCCAAAAGGTAAGAGGAAAGTATGAATTATCTTGATACAAGAAAAAAAAAAAATCGATCATAATCGATTATTTATGCTCACAATCGATTATCAGTATCAATAATCGATTATTTGTTGATTCAATTTTTTTGCCATGAAATCTTGTTAGATGTTTACATTGCCTGATAGAATTAAGTCTCATCATTTCAGCATCCCCCTTCCAAACAATCGATTATTTGTTCTGCCAATCGATTATTTGCCAAAATTCAAACTCTCTGTGAGTGAAACAATCGATTACTATATATTGACAATCGATTATCTGTTTTAAACTTATGTTACCGTTTTGGCTCCATAATCGATTCCTGACAGGTCATAAATATGAAAAACAATCGATTACCAAGTTTGACAATCGACTATCTTTTTCAAATTTTCTTACCGTTCTGGCGTGTAATCGATGTGTCAGATCATTTTCATTAATGACAATCGATTATTCCATTCAAACAATCGATTGTTGAACGGTCAGTGAATTTATTTTTACCGTTTCAGACTTCAAATCTCTTCAAATCATTTCCAATAAATGTAAGATTCATTCCTTCTCTATATATAGGCTGCACATATGCTCTTGTATACTCACTCAAGCCTCCCAAGCATCAAATTCTCTTGTTTTCTTTGAAAAATCCTAGCACATCCTTTCAAAAAAAAAAAAATGTCAAGCCGCAACTCAAAACGTGCTCGTTCCAAACAAGGTGCTTCTTCTTCTCGCCATCCATATCAAGATGGATCGGTTCTATTCTTTGAATCCAATGAAGTGCTCACCCGTTTCTTAACCAAATTTGAGAAACGCCTTATTCTCCCTCCTCGCTTTTCAACAAACGCTCTTGTTGCACCATTCATTCCAGCCGCAAATATGCTAAGAGAGTGCAACCTTTTCAATTTCCTACTCCTTACTCACCCCTACTACAACATTTCTTTGGTTGAAGCTTTTTACTCCAACCTTCACAAAGATGATGAGGGTGAACTTGTTACCAATGTTAACGGCATTCCCATTCTAATTTCTGAAGATAACCTCCACCTCATTGCCGGCATTCCGCATGATGGTGAAGACATCTACCAGTACATAAATGATGCCGGGGTCATGATTGATGAAGCTAATCTCTTCCGCCAAGCCGGAGTAGCCTATGATGAGTCCTCTTCCCGTCGTCCCACCATAAAGGGTATGGACCCGAATTATCGTTTCATTCTCTATTTCATCACTCGTGTTCTCAAACCCCGTAAACTCAATCACACCACCATTTCCCAAGAGGATGCCAAATTTCTTCATGCTATTGTCACCGGTGTTAAAATAAATTGGTGCAAGCTTATTCTATCTCATATGTTCAATGCCACCAGAGATGACATACCTCTCCCCTATGCCCTCTTAATAATGAAATTTCTTGAAGCTTCCGGAGTCAATATTGCTAATGGTCCTCTCAAAAAGAGCACCAAAATCTGGGAAATTTCGGAGTCTTCCTTTCATCATGATGGTGATCATGCTCCCGCTCCTCCTCAAAATCGACAAGCCCGTCGTGCTCATCCTCCTCAGGAGCCTACCCTCCGGACCATTTCTGACCAAATTACTCAACTAACCCGTGAGGTCCATGGTTACTTTGATCACGTGCATTATGCCTATGCTCAGATGGTGCCATATCAAGCGCCTACCAATGATGATGAAGGGGATGGGGGTGATGAATGATGAAATTGTTGTTGTTATGAGAAATTGTTGTTTTTGGTCTGTTTGTTCTTGATTGGTTAGTTATGTTTGGTTTCACCCTTGTAATGTTATCTTAATTTTCCAATAAATAAACTTGTGTTTATTTCACATTTTTTTCATATTCTTCCCTTGTGTAAATTTTTGCTAATGGCAAAAGGGGGAAGAAACGGGATATCAAGAAGTATGCTATATCACTCTCAACTTCATTCATGCTTAAAGTGAGGGGGAACATGAATTGAGGGGGAACATCAAACTGCATACTTTACTCTTGTCTTGGATTATCAAAATAATTATTGCATATATCCCGCTTATGTTTGCCATTATCAAAAAGGGGGAAATTGTTGGAAACACGTTTCAAATGCAATATACTAAACGTGTGTTCTTTTGTAGGTTTTGATGAATGTCAAACAAAGCAATAAGCGATATATAGCAGTGCTCAAGGACAAGCACAAAATGGATGCATTACAAGAAGCTCAAGACAAAGTTTAGAAATGTTATAATTGAGTCAATATTATTGTGATCTTGATTCCTCAATCTTGGCTCATAACATGGCTTCTCTACTAAAATTATTTTTCCAAAATCATGCATATCTAACTTAAGTGTCAAATGATTTTAAACTATGCATATTTATATTTGTTAAAATGTTTTTCAAACATGCCTCAAAAATCTGGGCTAAGATAATCGATTATGTACTTATGATAATCGAGTATCTCTAAGCCAAGACTGCATGACAATCGATTGTGAATTAATGATAATCGATTGTGAGTAAGTCAGTTAACATCAGGTTTTTGCAAACTGCATAACAATCGATTGTGTACTTTTGATAATCGATTGTTAACTGAGGCAAAGTTTTCAAAACTCAGAAAAATCGATTATGAACTAATGGTAATCGATTAGAATGAGAAAAATGTCTCCCAGTGTTTTTAAATAAATTAATAATCGATTGTGGCTTTTGATAATCGATTATATATGAGACAGAAAGTTTTGAAATTAATTAATAATCGATTATGGCTTTTGATAATCGATTATATATGAGACAGTAAGTTTTGAAATTAATTTATAATCGATTGTTCTATTTGATAATCGATTGTTGGAACTAACCGTTGTCATACATTTTCAAATTACCTTCAGGTAATCGATTGTTGATATTTAACAATCGATGTTTTGCGTAAAATCTGGAAAAGATTTTCTGAACGTTGTTAAAATAATCGATTGTTGATTTCCTGATAATCGATGTTTTATGCCAAAAATTGGAAAGGATTTTTTAACGTTATAAATAATCGATTATTGATTTGAAGTAATCGATTGTTGACGTAAAATCTGGGATTGAATTTTTGATCTGATAGGCAAACAATCGATTGTTTAGTCTTGACAATCGATTGTCACTGAGTAATTTCAGCAATCCTTAATTGGCAATTAGACAACGGTAAGACTGAGTTTTTCACCTATAAATACAGGCTTAACTCAGTGTTTTCACAACAACAACATATACAATTTAAGTATTTTCATTGCTAAAAGCTTTCTTACATTGATCATCATTTTCATTCATCCATAAAGCTTTTTGAAGAGCCATTCTATTGAGCTAAGTTGTTGTGATCTTGAGCGTACTATTTCTACTCATATCTACTCATTGAGGAGTACTTTGTAAAGTGAGTTTGTTTCGTGTTTGTAAGAGAATTGCGATTCTCGTTTGTTGAGGAACTTGTGATTCCTCAGTTGAAGTCTTTGGGATTGTTATCCCCGAGCAGTTGAAGTCTTTGGGATTGTTATCCCCGAGCAGTTGAAGTCTTTGGGATTGTTATCCCCGAGCAGTTGAAGTCTTTGGGATTGTTATCCCCGAGCAATTGAAGTCTTTGGGATTGGTATCCCCGAGCAATTGAAGTCTTTGGGATTGTGATCCCCGAGCACCTAGGTGAGGCTTGTGTCCTCAGCTGTAACGGTTTGTTAAGCACCCGTAAGCTTGACAAGTTTAGTGGAAATCTCGAGAGAGTCTCTCGGGGACTGGACTAACCACGTTTGTGGCCAACCAGGATACATCATTGTGTAAGTTTATTTTACTGCACTTGTTTTAATTTCTGCAAAGTTTTTAAATTCCGCACTAAAACGCTTAATATTTTTAAAACGCTATTCACCCCCCCCCTCTAGCGTAAAGCGTTATTTCCAACAATTTGGTCAGAGATAGTCCGGAGGGTAGGCTCCTGAGAAGGATGAGCACGACGGGCTTGTCGATTTTGAGGAGGAGCGGAAGCATGATCACCATCATGATGAAAGGAAGACTCCGAAATTTCCCAGATTTTGGTGCTCTTTTTGAGAGAACCATTAGCAATATTGACCCCGGATGCTTCAAGAAATTTCATTATTAATAGGGCATAGGGGAGAGGTCTGGTGGCATTGAACATATGAGATTGAATAAGCTTGCACCAATTGATTTTAACACCGGTGATAATGGCATGAAGAAATTTGGCATCCTCTTGGGAAATGGTGGTGTGATTGAGTTTACGGGGTTTGAGAACACGAGTGATGAAATAGAGAATGAAACGATAATTCGGGTCCATACCCTTTATGGTGGGACGACGGGAAGAAGACTCATCATAGGCGACTCCGGCTTGGCGAAAGAGATTAGCTTCATCAATCATGTCCCCGGCATCATTTATGTACTGGTAGATGTCTTCACCATCATGCGGAATGCCGGCAATGAGGTGGAGGTTATCTTCAGAAATTAGAATGGAAATGCCGTTAACATTGGTAAATAGTTCACCCTCATCATCTTTGTGAAGGTTGGAGTAAAAAGCTTCAACCAGAGTAATGTTGTAGTAGGGGTGAGTAAGGAGTAGGAAATTGAAAAGTTGGCACTCTCTTAGCATATTCGCGGCTGGAATGAATGGTGCAACAAGAGCGTTTGTTGAAAAGCGAGGAGGGAGAATAAGGTGTTTCTCAAATTTGGTTAAGAAACGGGTGAGCTCTTCATCGGATTCAAAGAATAGAACCGATCCATCTTGATATGGATGGCGAGAAGAAGAAGCACCTTTCTTGGAACGAGCACGTTTGGAGTTGCGGCTTGACATTTTTGAAAAAGATGTGCTAAAGATAACAAGATAATTTGATGCTTGGGAGGCTTGAGTGAGTATACAAGAGCATATGTGCAGCCTATATATAGAGAAGGAACGAATCTTACACTTATTTGAAAAGATTTGAAGAGATTTGAAGATCTTTGAAGTCTGAAACGGTAAAAATAAATTCACTGACCGTTCAACAATCGATTGTTTGAATAGAATAATCGATTGTCATTAATGAAAATGATCTGACACATCGATTACACGCCAGAACGGTAAAAAAAATTTGAAAAAGATAGTCGATTGTAGAGCCAAAACGGTAACATAAGTTTAAAACAGATAATCGATTGTCAATATATAGTAATCGATTATTTCACTCACAGAGAGTTTGGATTTTGGCAAATAATCGATTGGCAGAACAAATAATCGATTGTTTGGAAGGGGGATGCTACAATGATGAGACTTAATTCTATCAAGCAATGTAAACATTCAACAAGATTTCATGAAAAAAAAAATTGAATCAACAAATAATCGATTATTGATACTGATAATCGATTGTAAGAATAAATAATCGATTATGATCGATTTTTCTTGTTGTCAAGACAATTTATACTTTCCTCTTACCTTTTGGGGGATACCTGCAAAATAGAATTAAACATCTCCGATGCTCAAGTCAGTAATCTATAAATGAAATAATAACTTTGAAACTGGTGTAGTCGGGTGAAAGACGTGAACTCTTAAGAATTTTGTCCTAAGATGTTCTTAAGAGGGTTTAGGGTACTTACCTTCCCTTCGACTTTGCCAATTACCTGATTTTGAACATCCTCCGTTCATTTTGGTCTTTTGGCTCATTCTTCAATTTAAGAAGCTTCTTCCACAATTTTGCCTTTGTCTTCCTTGTATTTTGTCTTTTAAATTTTTCGAAAATACTTCCGATTTTGAAAATGCCTAAATAGATTTTTCCGTCTCTTCCTCCTTCTTTGTGCTTTAATTGAAGGAATTTTGAATTCGTCTCCCGTCAAGTGTTTGGAGCATCCACTACACTTGATTCCTTCAAGCACACCTGCAGAACAAATCAATGCTCTTTTGGTACCCATGCCATTTTGGGTCCTTGAGGGTTATGCATACTATAATAATATGTTTGAGTGGCATGTCTATGTCTAGTAAAGCATGCGGGAGCAATATGACCAATTCGTCTACAATAATGACATGTCACATTTGGATTATGCATGCGTCTAGGCTCATAGTAGCTAGAATAATGCACATTGTTTACTCTATTTTCATTTCTCCTAATTTGAGCACCATAATCATTTCTAGGTTGAACATTTCGGGATCTTCTAGCATGATCACTGTTGTGCCTAAAATATGCATCATGTCTATGGTGACGATTGCTAGGCGGAAGGTCATGTCTAGATCTCCTAATATTTTGTCTAGCATGCATATTTGTTTTAGGAAAGACATTTTTGTTATTAATCCTAGATTGAGCTCTAGGTGGTTGGGTTTTTGCATCAACCTCTTCTTCATTTATGAAGCCTATTCCATACTTGGTTGATTTCAAGTTATCAAGCACCACATTCAAGTTTTTATGAGAGGAGTTGAATTTATCTAGTGTGCCTTTTAATCTACCTACTTCATTCCTAAGGTCTACACAAGAAGCACAATTTTTTGTAGAACTTTCGGGCTTGTCAGAACTTCTTTTCCCATAAAACTTGTTTTGTTCTAGTAGCTTCTCATTTTCCAAAACCAATTTTTCTAATTCTTTTTCTTTTAATGAAAACTGTTTTTGAAAATCTTGTTCTTTTAGAGAAGCACTTTCTCTTAAGCTAGTGACGGTTTTTGTAACTTTGAGAAATTCAGCATACAATTCATCAAAGGCATTTCTCATGTCATCAAGAGTATAAAAATTTTGAGAAGAGATTTGACTTACCTCACTTTGATTTTCTTCCTGTGCCATGAGGCAGAGATTTGCCGCTTCTTCATTTTCTTCTTCACTGGATTCGTCTCCGGAATCTCCTCCCCAAGATATGTATGCTCGTTGCTTCTTGAAGGGTTTCTTCTCCTTTTTAAGATTTGGGCAGTTTGTTTTGATATGCCCTGTTTCACCACATTCATAACATTTAACTTGCTCACCTTGCTTTTTCCCTTTGCGGTCATATTCTTTTCGCATGAATTTTTGGAACTTTTTGATGATGAGTCCAAATTCGCTATCTCCATCCTCTTCAATTGGTGATTGACTTGTGCTCGCCTTTAGAGCAATCTTTTACCTTCTTTGTTCATCAATAACAGGGTTAAGAATAGTGGATTCATAAGTCTTAAGATTACCTCTAAGAGCGTCTATGGTGACGTTCGTGATTCCAATTGACTCTTGAATCGCATCGGCCTTTGATCGCCATGCCGGTGTTAGACTCCTAAGGATTTTTCGAACTAGTTCTTTGTCTGTGAACGTCTTCTTGAGCGCGTGGAGATCATTCACTATTGATGAGAACCGCTCAAACATCTCGTCTACCTTTTCGCCTTCCTTCATATGGAACAATTCGTAAGCATGAGTTAAAAAATCAATTTTAGCTTCTCTTACCTGGTCAGTCCCTTCGTAAGTGACCTCAAGCTTGTCCCACATTTCTTTCGCTGTTTTGCAGCAGGAGATTTTCCTGTAATCATTAGCATTAACAGCACAAAGTAATAAATTAATAGCTTTAAAGTTATTTTGAACCATTCGATTATCCTCGGTGTTGAATTCCTCTTCTGATTTTGGCACCCATTCTTCTCCCACCTTTTTGACAGGAACCTCATTTCCTTTGGTGTACACCTTCCACAAGTAAGGGCTGTTTGATCTGACGAATATCTGCATCCTTTCTTTCCAATATGAATAATTAGTCCCGTTAAACAAAGGAGGTCTTGTGGGGCACTGTCCTTCATCAATACCTGCAAAAGAGTCTAGAGTAGAAGCCATGGAAAGATTCTCTCAAACGGTTAAGTCTTTCAGAGAGTATGGCTCTGATACCAATTGTTGAACAATACGCTTTACGCTAGAGGGGGGGGTGAATAGCGTTTTAAAAATATTAAGCGTTTTAGTGCGGAATTTAAAAAACTTTGCAGAAATTAAAACAAGTGCAGTAAAAAGAACTTACACAATGATGTATCCTGGTTGGCCACAAACGTGGTTAGTCCAGTCCCCGAGAGACTCTCTCGAGATTTCCACTAAACTTGTCAAGCTTACGGGTGCTTAACAAACCGTTACAGTTGAGGACACAAGCCTCACCTAGGTGCTCGGGGATCACAATCCCAAAGACTTCAATTGCTCGGGGATACCAATCCCAAAGACTTCAATTGCTCGGGGATACCAATCCCAAAGACTTCAATTGCTCGGGGATAACAATCCCAAAGACTTCAACTGCTCGGGGATAACAATCCCAAAGACTTCAATTGCTCGGGGATAACAATCCCAAAGACTTCAACCGAGGAATCACAAGTTCCTCAACAAACGAGAATCGCAATTCTCTTACAAACACAAAACACACTCACTTTACAAAGCACTCCTTAATGAGTAGATATGAGTAGAAATAGTACGCTCAAGATCACAACAACTTAGCTCAATAGAATGGCTCTTCAAAAAGCTTTATGGATGAATGGAAAATGATGATCAATGTAAGAAAGCTTTTAGCAATGAAAATACTCAAATTGTATATGTTGTTGTTGTGAAAACACTGAGTTGAAGCTGTATTTATAGGTGAAAAACTCAGTCTTACCGTTGTCTAATTGCCAATTAAGGATTGCTGAAATTACTCAGTGACAATCGATTGTCAAGACTAAACAATCGATTGTTTGCCTATCAGATCAAAAATTCAATCCCAGATTTTACGTCAACAATCGATTACTTCAAATCACTAATCGATTATTTATAACGTTAAGAAATCCTTTCCAATTTTTGGCATAAAACATCGATTGTCCGGAAATCAACAATCGATTATTTTAACAACGTTCAGAAAATCTTTTCCAGATTTTACGCAAAACATCGATTGTTAAATATCAACAATCGATTACCTGACGGTAATTGAAAATATATGACAACGGTCAGCTTCAACAATCGATTATCAAATGGAATAATCGATTATTAATTAATTTCAAAACTCTCTGTCTCATATATAATCGATTATCAAATGGAATAATCGATTATTAATTAATTTCAAAACTCTCTGTCTCATATATAATCGATTATCAAAAGCCACAATCGATTATCATTTTATTTAAAATCACTGGGAGACATTTTTCTCATTCTAATCGATTACCATTAGTTCATAATCGATTTTTATGAGTTTTGAAAACTTTGCCTCAGTTAACAATCGATTATCATAAGTACACAATCGATTGTTATGCAGTTTGCATAAACCTGATGTTAACTGACTTACTCACAATCGATTATCATTAATTCACAATCGATTGTCATGCAGTCTTGGCTTAGAGATACTCGATTATCATAAGTACATAATCGATTATCTTAGCCCAGATTTTTGAGGCATGCTTGGAAAACATTTTAACAAATGTAAATATGCATAGTTTAAAATCATTTGACACTTAATTTAAATATGCATGATTTTGGAAAAATAATTTTAGTAGAGAAGCCATGTTATGAGCCAAGTTGAGGAATCAAGATCACAATTAATATTGACTCAATTATAACATTTCTAAACTTTGTCTTGAGCTTCTTGTAATGCATCCATTTTGTGCTTGTCCTTGAGCATTGCTATATATCGCTTTTTGCTTTGTTTGACATTCATCAAAACCTACAAAAGAGCACACGTTTAGTATATTGCATTTGAAACATGTTTCCAACAGCTTTCTCGTATCACAACGAGGTATTGAAGTCAACGCGAACCAGATCAAGGATATAGACATAATACCTGAAGTTTTGAACATCAAGAAGCAGGTACGGAAACTAATGGGGTGAGTAGCCGCCATGTTAAGGTTCATCTCACGATCCTTGGACAGATGCCACAAGTTCTTCAATGTGCTGAGGAAAGATCACGGGATACAATGGAACAAGGAATGCATTGAGGCCTTAAGGAAATTAAAAGCATATATATCTTCGCCGCCGCTGATTGTTAAAGAAGACCCATATGAGGGTCCACTTGTGTACCTGGCTGCATCCAAAGTCATCGTCAGCGATGTCCTAGTCCGCGAAAACAAATGTACTCAATCCCTTATTTATTACATCAGCAAAACTTTGATAGATGTCGAGGTAAGGTAACCACACCTCGAAAATCTAGCTCTGGCGCAGGTCATAGTTTTACGAAAGCTTAGACCCTATTTTCAATGTCATCCCATAAAAGTAATAACAACCTTCCTCCTAAGGGACATCCTACATAAACCCAAACTCTCGGGTAGGCTTGCTAAATAGGCCATAAAGCTCAGCGAGCATGACATAACCTATCGTCCAAGAACCACAATCAAGTCATAGGTACTTGCCGACTTTGTCACCGACTTCAGTGCAGGGATATTGCTGGAAGTGGAATAAGAGGCAATCCGCGCCTCTGCCCACACCGACCTCTGGACCCTCTACACAGACAACGCTGATGCCTCGGGATCGGGACTAGGAATCATCCTCAAAGTCCCACGGGTGAAGTAATTTGCCAGTCCATACGATAGTCCAAGATGACTAACAATGAGACCGAGTATAAGGCGGTAATTGCATGTATGAAATTTGCCATCAAATACAGGGCCTGTCAACTCATCCCCCACTGCGACTCTCAACTCGTTGTAAATCAAGACCCCGAGACTTACCAAATCAAGAAGCAAATGCTACAAAAATACCAATCATAAATCCATAAGCTAATGCCTGAGTTTGATGAATGTCACTTCGAGCAAATCCCCAGGGCACAGAATGTCGAAGTGGATGGTCTAGTCAAGCTAGCCGCGACCACCAAGAATATCAACATAGAAAATGTGGTTACCTTACTGCATTCAGCCGTCAACCATGTCGAGGTACTCACTATAAACTAAACTTGGGATTGGCGCAACCGGATTTTATCCTATCTGCATGACGAAACACTCCCACACGACAAAAAAGAAGCCAAGAAGCTGCTGGTGCAAGCTGGCCGATACAGCCTGGTAAATCATGACTTCTACAAAAGAATTTTTGGTAGTCCCCTTTCTAAGTGCCTCGGGACACATCAAACAAGACAAGTGTTAGAGAAGGTTCACCAGGGCCACTGCGGCACATATACAGGAAACCGTGCCCTCGTCAGATGCCTCATCCGCACCGGTTATTACTGGCCTACCATGAAAAAGGAGGCATCAGATTATGTCGGAGATGCGAACAGTGCCAAAAGTACGCTAATATAATACACCAAGCACGGTAGCTCCTCTATTCAGTCACCTCGCCCTAACCCTTCATAAAGTGGGGAATGGATATAATCGACCCTCTGCCTGCAAGACAAGGAAAGGTATGCTTTCTTTTAGTTTTAACTGATTATTTTTCTAAATGGTGGAAGCAGGTGCGTACGCACTAATACATGAGCAAGAGGTCATTGCCTTTATATGGAAAAATATCTTATGCCACTTCGGTATCCCTAAAGAAATCAGTTGTGATAATGGGCCCCAGTTCATCGGTAGGAAAATAATCGAGTTCTACGAGAAATGGCACATAAATCGAATACTCTCTACTCCGCATCATCCTGCCTCTAAGGGCCAAGCCGAATCTTCCAACAAATTGATATTGAACATATTGAAAAAAAGGCTTGAGGAAGCTAAAGGGCTATGGCCCGAGCTACTGCCTGAAGTTAATGGGCATGCCGAACTACGCCCAAGTCAAGCACGGGAGAAACACCGTACTCACTGGTCTATGGGACTGATGTAGTTATACCTATCGAGGTCAGGGAACTAAGCCTAAGATATTCACATTTCAGCCGGCCTACAACAACGAAATATAGGTTGCAAGATCTAGACGAAGCTGATGAACAAAGAGATATGACCCATATAAGAATGACAGCCCAAAAGCAGCACGCAGAAAGATACTATAACTAGAGAGCCAAAGTAAGATTGCTGATAGTCGGTGATTACGTCCTAAAAGCCAAAACACTAGCATCAAAAGACCCGAATGAGGGAAAGTTGGGGATCAACTAGGACGGACCATACAAAATCATAGCAGCAGTGAACAAAGGAGCAATCTAATTAGAAACAATGGAGGGAAAAACACTCCAAAACAATTGGAATATCGCCAACCTCAAATACTTCCACTCTGAAAGACATCTCCTTAGTCGTACTCTTTTTCCCTGCTCCGAGTTTTGTCCCAATTGGGTTTTCGTGGAGAGGTTTATTAACGAGGCAACAAAGCGACACCCAATGGAATCAGCACGCAGATTCATCATATCGGCCAGTCGACACGGTCTCCAGGACAATATAATGAAGGGACTACACTAGTTATTTACCATTGGATGAACAGAATTCCTCCACTGTATGAACAAAATTTCTCCGATGTATCAACAGAGTTTCTCCATTATATGAACAGAATTTCTCCATTGAATGAACATAATTTCTCTTTTGAATGAACAGAAATCTCCATTGCACAAACCAAAGTAATCTATATTCTACGAACGGGTCTCCACTGAGCGAACATCCTAATGGTAAAGGCCATCGACATGGGGTTCGACCTCGTTCGACTAAGAAGGATACTACTTCGATGACACTCGAAGCAACATCCTAATGGATAAGGCCATCGACATCGAGTTCGATCTCGTTTGGCTACGATGGATACTACTTCGATGACAGTTGAAGCAACATCCTAATGGCTAAGGACATCGACGTCGGGTTTGACCTCGTTCCACTAGGATGGATACTACATCGACGACAGTCAAAGCAACATCCCAATGGCTAAGGCCATCGACATCGGGTTCAACCTCGTTCTACTACGACAGATATTACTTCGATGACAGTCGAAGAAACATCCTAATGGCTAAGGCCATCAACATTTTCAACCTCGTTCGACTATGATGGATTTTAATTTGACGACACTCGAAGCAACATCCTAATGGATAAGGCCATCGACATCGGTTTCAACCTCGTTCAACTACGACAGATACTACTTCAATGACAGTCGAAGCAACATCCTAATGGCTAAGGCCATCGACATCAGGTTCGACCTCGTTCGACTACGATGGATATTACTTCGACAATAGTCGAAGTAACATCCTAATGGCTAAGGCAATTGACCACGACAGATCAATTCAACGACAGTCAAAGCAACGTCCCAACGGTGAAGGCCTTTGACATCATTTCGACCTTGCTCAAACCAAAACGACCTTTTAACGAACAATAAAAGCAACCTCTACGGAGGCTAAATGCTATAAAAAGAAAATCCAATGAGGGAAAAACAACAAGCAGACGAAGCAATAAAAACAAAGTTTATATCACAGCAAAAAATATATTTACATTCGCCCCCAAGGACGGCCCCCAGTACATTCCACAAAAACAAAAAATATATACAAATTTGTGGCTACTCGTTGCCCCCTGGGCGATAAACATCATTATACCAGGAATTCGAGACAAGGCAATCGACGTCCTCGAAAGTACAACCTTTCCCCTTAGGAAAATCGGGATAATACCCACATACTTCACGAGCAGTGCGAGCCTCGTGCTGTCGATCCTGAACTTCCTCCTCCGTTGCCTGTCCCTTAGCATGAAGCTCTCTATACACGTCGAGTTTTTCCTCTACAAAGATCCACATCTCATGCGCACTATGATGCGTACTTTGACCAGACGAGGGACGAGATGGAGAGGGATGAAAAAGGTGATCCACTTTCTCTGACCTTGGGGGAGCGACCTACCTAAGTCCATTGATTTCTGCCATCCTGGCATCGAGCTTGGCGGTCAGGTCTGCTATCCTCCGATGGAGGTCGACATTCTCTGCGACCACCTCTCGACTCAGTTCGAGCTCATCATTTTTCACCCTAAGGAGCGCCTCCAATTCGCTGATATAGGCCACAGATCTTATCAGCGCATTGCCCGTCTCTTCTAGCTCAGCACACCTACGCTCTAACTAGGCCTGCCTCTGCTCAAGCCCCTCGCGGAACACCCAAAACTCAGGGCCCTGCTGGTAAAGGTCGACCGCCGCTCGATGCTTAGAGCGGTACCCTTGATATTTCTTTAACATCTTATCAAAGAGGCCCGCCCTTTTCTGCTGATGGCATCCTCTCTCCACCTCCAAAATGATGGTCTGAAAAGAGAAGCAGAAATAAGCACGCTTCAGTCAGTCTTAGAATACGCAAAAGAGCGAATGAGAATAAGGATTACCTGTAAAGCCATGCCAGCAGCCCTTCGTGATAGCTCACATCATTCACGGTGCTGAGCGTCCCACTCTCAAGGGTGGCACATAACAAAGTAAGGGCCGATGCATCCTGCTCACTATTCAGCAAAACGTTGTAATCCCTCAGAATCACCGTTGTTATCTCTACATAGGTAAGTCCCTTCACGAACTCATCCACATCATTCTGGGTGATGTCAAAGTCCGTTTTTTCAGCTTCTTTACCAGCAAGTCAATGTTGGTCAATGACACCCCCCCCCCCTCAACTGCACGTGTTGAGCTAGTACCAGGAGCTTCACTCCTCTAATGGGCCGACTTTCCAGATAAAATAGCGTTGGCCATAAATACAGGTTTGTGTGTCGTCCGGGGCACCCACTTCTTTCGACTTCGATGGACACCCCCTTGCCCATTTCAAGCCTCCTTCTTTTTCTTCCAGTGATTTATCGCCATTGAAAGATTCATCCGCAGGTCGCGAGTCCGATGCCAATGATGCCAACTACCTCATGACCGTAGTCGTAGACGTGGCCCCCTTCAAAGGAACTAGAGGGAGACCCTCTCGACAGACTTGCATAATATATCACGAGCATCCGAGGAAACGTTGCATCGAGAGGATTAGGGACTGTCACCCATATCATAGAAACACCTCGGCCTGTCGCCATAAAGATAGATAAGTGAGCGGGGTTGTAAAACTTACAAAGCAAAAATTAGGAATCTACTTGAAGGGACTTTAGGGCCATAGCGCTGTATGAAATAGGCCACGTGCGGGTCTCTTCCATATAAGGCAGCAAGTTGGCAACCCATCTCCTAAGACCGGTGACGAGCCGGGGCGAATGAGCCATGGCTGCAATATAAGAGTTAGAATCGCAACAGTCACAAGTAACAAGGAACTTAACGAACTGCAATACTTACGTTTCGAATTCCACTTCTCTGGGAATCCAGCAGGGTTAGAGACCACATGCTCGGTCCTGATAAAAAAAAATATTTATGCCAGAACCCGCGACTCGCTCGGTCGTCGGTTTTGACCACTAACCTTTTCGCACCACGGCTTCTTAAATTCACCATGGTCCCTCTCAGATAACCAGAGCTGAACAATTGTAAGAGGTGATGGATCGAGATTTCATATATGACCAACTCTGCATATTTGGTCAGTAGCCAAAGCACTTTTAGGGTATATGGCGTAAGTTGAGTCGGGCACACATTATAGAATCGGCAAAGCTCCTCCGCCAAAGGGAAAAGAGGAAGGCCATTACCGATCAAAAAGGGATATTTGTAAAAGGCACAGTACCTTGGCCTGTGAACATCTACGTGATCTCTCCCCGCTGGAACCATCTCTACATGGGCGGGTATGCCGTATTTCATATGGAGATCGTCTAAGTGATTTTACAACGACTCGGAAAGCATCAGTGTCGGCATGGGAGAGTCCTTATTGAAATCACTCCGAGACAAGAGATGATTCGGTAACAGTGCTTCCACCGTAAGAGAACTGATGTCCTCTTCTTCCATTATCTCCCTGCCATCGGAATGGGGCAGTACATTTGATGGAGTAGCTTCCGGTACCCTCTCATCGTCTCGGTGGGGTATAGGCATGACTTCGTTTCTATAAAGAATTGCATGCAATACAATGAAGAAGAAAGAAATTTTCGACCAAAGGAAAAGCACCAAAATGTGAAAATGGACACTAAAGGGTTGGAATGTTCTTACAAGTGATCAAAAGTTTGAATCAGGTTAAACCCTTCCCCTATTACAGGGTTGGGTGGCCCGAGAATCGAAGAGTCAGGCTTCGAATCAACATGGGAAACCAAGCGCCAAAGCACCTATTTCCCTGCCTCGAGAATACGCACAACGATGACGTATGCGAATGCTAACGTCATACAAAGAAAGGCATTTCGTTTCGGCGCTCTGGCAGTTATGATTGTTGTCTCATATCTGTCACGTCATAATTCTTTGACAAAGGCAAACTCTCCCTGAACGAGGGTACCGATTTCGCCCATTGAGGACGCATCTCGCTATGACCCCGAAGAGCGAAAGGATAAACTGTATGTGGTCGAATTTGTCTGACCACGTTCTTAAACTAGCGCGACCGACCCCCAAACATGTGTAAGCCGAGACAGAAGAACGACTTAGGAGTAATAGGAGAAACGACTCTATAACTTCGTCGGCTCCTTTGTAGCGTGTACTTTGTTTATGTCCTTTAATATTTAAATAAGGATCCCCACTATATAAAGGGGGTCCAAGCTTTATAAGAGGCAGATTTCGACATATACAAGTTCTCTTAGTCTCTCATCTCTCTAACATTGTATCTCTCTCATGTATATTATTGTTGCTAAAACCGATTATCAAGAACATCCTAGGATTTTATTATTTTCGATTTTGATTTACTCCATCACTTATTTT